>JAPVLO010000087.1:2400000-3600000 GCA_027257055.1 Cephalopachus bancanus
GTATAAGTTCTTCTATTCCTAGTTTGTTAAGTGTTTTTATCATGAGAGGTTGTTGGATCTTGTCCACATGATTTTCCTGCTTCTATTGAGATGCTTATGAGGTTTTTGTCTTTTATTCTATTAATATGATTGATTATACTGATTTTTGTATGAATGCAACCTTACATTCTTGGTATAAGTCCCACTTGGTCATGGTCAAATTTTTTATGTTTGAATGCTGAATTAAGTTTGCTAGTATTTTGTTGATGATTTTTATGTTTATATTCACAAGAGATGATGGTATGTAGTTTTCTTTGTTTGTTTGTTTGTTTTTTTTAGTTGGAGTCTCACTCTGTTACTCAGACTGGAGTGCAGTGGCACGCTCCTGGTCACCGCACCCTCGACCTGCTAGGCTCAGGCGATCCTTTCCCTCAGCCTTCCAAGCAGCCGGAACTACAGGCGTGCACTACCACGCCCGGCTAATTTTTGATTTATTGTAGAGATGAGGTCTCACCAAGTTGCCCAGTCAAGTCTCGACCCGCAGACTCAGGCATTCCACTCACCTCAGCCTCCCAAAGCCTCCCAAAGCGCTGGGATTACAGGCTGAGCCACCGAGCTTGGCTTGTAGTTTTTTTTTTCTTGCAATGTCTTTGTATGGTTTGGTACTGTCCGCAGGTATTTTCTCCTCTTTTTTATTTTTATTTTTTTAGTTTTTGTAGAAATGTTTGTAAAGGATTGAAGTGAATTCTTTTAAAAATATTTGGTAGAATTCATAATTAAGCCATATAGGCTTGGGCTTTTCTTTGTGGAAAGTTTTTTGATTATGAATTCATTCTGTTTATGAATTCATTACTATAAGCTTGTTCTACTTTTCTGCTTTTTTTATGATTAGTTTCTGTAGTTTTTTTTTTTTTCTTTCTCAGAATGTGTCCAATTCATTTAGGTTATCTAATTTGTTGACTGCATTTCTTTTATAGTAGGTCCTCTAAAAATGAGTTATCTTAGTTTTCATTCCTCAGAGATTATTATTTCAAAAGGATGTTTATTGCTAGATATAGGATTCATTGACAGTTATTTTCTTTCATCATCTTACCAGTATTATTTCATTTCTTTCTGACCTCCATGGTTTCTTGTGAGCAATCTCTCATAATTTAAATCATTGTTCCTTATATGTTATATATTGTTTTCCTCTATTTTCAAGATTTTTTTCTTTGTCTTTAGTTTTTAGAAATTTGATTATGATATGTCTGAATATGGATTTCTTTGAGATTATGCTGCTGGCAGTTTGCTGAACTTCTTGGAGCTATAAATTTAGGTTTTTTTGCTAAATATAGGAAGTTTCAGCTAGTATTTCTTCAAGTATCTTTTCTATACGACATTCTTTCTTCTCTTTTTCTGGAAACTCTGATGACATGAATGTTAGACATTTTAGTATTTTTCTACAGGTTCTTGAAACTTTGTTTTTGTAATGCTTCTTCTCTTCATATTTTATATTGGATAATCTCTATTAATCTAAATTTACGTTCATACACTATTTCTTCTATCACCTCCAGCCTACTATTGAATCCATCCAGTGGCCTTTTGCATTTTTGTTATTGTATTTTTAATTTCCAAAATTTCTATTTGTTTTTTTTCCCTGAGATTTACTATGATTCCATTTATTTTAAGAGCATTCAGTCTTGCTTCTTGGAGCTTGGTTATAATAGCTACTTTAAATTATTTGTTTGATAATTCTAATACCTATGTCATCTTAGGATTGGTGTCTACTGACTGTTTTTTTATTGCATATTGAGAGTCTCCAGGTTTTTCTTTCTTTCTTCTGAAGATGTGGGGTGCAATTCATGATTAGGTAGCTAGTCATTGTACAGGTAAAGTCTGAGTCTCTCTTTGATCCCCACTTCACCTAGTTTGAGTTCAGGTACCCTTATTAATGCTGTATGCTCCCTGCTTCGCTGGCAGTGTCCTGCTACTGCCAAACCCTTTCTTAAAGTATTATGATAAATGTTCAGGGTCTGCTTTTAAGTGACAACATGTGGTACTCAGTTCTTTATTTCTGTGATAGATCACCGAGTATGATAGTTTTCTGATTTTTCATATGCTGAGTAATTTTGAATTATATTTTGTGACATTTTGAATATTGTGATTCTCTCAGTATTAATTATGTCTTAAGGAAACTGTTTATTATTTTCTTTTTTAAGCTGATAATTTATCTGATTGCAAATTCTGACCTGATGTCTGTGAGCTGTACTTTCTTTTTTTTTTTGAGTTGGAGTCTCACTCTGTCACCCAGACTGGAGTGCAGTGGCTGCTCCCGGCCACTGCAGCCTTGACCTGCTGGGCTCCGGCAATCCTTCCGCCTCAGCCTTCCAAGTAGCTGGAACTACAGGCGCTACCACACCCGGCTGATTTTTTGATTTATTGTAGAGATGAGTTCTTGCCAAGTTGCCCAGGCAGGTCTTGAACCCGCGGGCTCAGGCAATCCACTCACCTCGGCCTCCCAAAGGCATGGGATTACAGGCTGAGGGGCTGTATTTTCAATATTAGTTCAGTTTTCAAAATCTTCGTAGTATCATTTGGGTCTGTCCCTTACATGTGTAGTCCATTGTCTAGTCTGGGACCTGGGCAATGATCTATCCTAAATTGACAAACCAAAGGCCATTGGCATGCTGTTTAGGGTCAGATCTACAATGAACAGCTAAAGTGTGAGCCCAAGTATTAATACACTACTTTGTAATATAACTCTGTTGAGCTCCCTTTATTCCCTGAAGCCTTCTTTTGCTGTCCTGCAGCCAGAAAGCCAGGAATTTAGTTCCCCCGCTCTGTTGCGTTGCTTTCTGTGACTGTGTCTGGGGCCAAGCAGTTGAAGGCTAGAGAGAAAAAGCAGCAGTGGAGACTCACACCATGCTCTGGGACTAAAGCTCCACTTATGAGAATCATTCTTCTTTCTCACAGTTTTGGGTACTGACTTAGCCTCTGCTGCTGCTCCTTGGTACCGTGGGATTTGCTGGGGCTGGAGTGGGAGAGATCAGAGAAAAGCAAAAATAATACAGGGAATTTCTCTGAACATTGGGAGTTCATTTTTTCTTTTTTTCCTCCTTAGGCTAGAAAGTGAGCATTTTTTGGTTTGTTTGTTTGTTTTCCCCAAGTTCTTTCTGTGCATACCCAGTAAGCACTTTTAGATGCAGGACTACCTTAAACCCAGAAGATGATACCAGAAAGGCGGGTGGAGGAAAATTCACCAAACACCAAAATTAATGTAAATAGACTGTAGGATTTCTAGAACTTCTCTGTAATCTGGAAGGAGTTTAGTCTTCCTGTTACCATGTACTTTTCAAGGTACTCAGATGTGCTATGTTTTCTGTCCAGCTCTTATATTTGCATTTAATAGGGTAGGAGTTCTTACTCCATCTTGCCTAGAACTGGAGCCTCTATATTAGTCTTTTTTAAAAAAAATTTTGTTTTGTTTGAGTTGGAGTCGAGGCTGCAGTGGCATGACCATGGCTCACTGCAGCCCCGACCTTCTGGGCTCTGTCAATCCTTCTGCCTCAGTCTCCCAAGTAGCTGAGACTACAGGCATGTACCACCATGCCTGGCTAATTTTTTTTTTTTTTTTTTTTTGTAGAGATGAGGTCTTGTTATGTTGCCTATGCTGGTCTTGAAAGCCTGGGTTCAGTCCTCCTGCTCTGGCCTTCCAAAATACTGGGATTACAGGCGTGAGCTACTGTGTCTGGCCTGTATTAGTCTTAACATCAATTGTTTATTAATCAGACCTGAATTTTTGAGATCCTAGGATGTGTTCATAACAGGTATCATGGAATTTTCAAGTAATGTTTATGATAAAATAAGCTTACATTTTCTTTAATTTAACACAGGAGTTGGCAGACTTTTTCTGTAAGGGACCAAATAGTAAATATTTTAGTTTTATGGTCATATGGTTTCTGTTACAACTTCTGAACTCTGTTGTTGCATAAAAGCAGCCATAAAGGATGCATAACTAATAAGGATAGCTGTGTTCCAATTGATCTTTCGTTGATTGACACTGAAATTTGAATTTCGTACATTTTTCATTTTTCATGAACTCTCATTCTTCTGATTATTTATTTACAACCATTTAGTAGGTGGTGGGCTAGATTTGTCCCATGGGCTGAAGTTTACTGATACCTGATTTATGTCATGGGTTGCTATATGGCCCTGACCAACAACACTTATTGATTATAAGGGTTATTTTCTGCTTGTTATAGAGAAACAAATGTAGGAAGATAACAGAAATTCTCAAAATCCTATAATGTTTGTAGATAAAACCTGTCAACCAAGGTAGCTTCTCAGTCATCTTTTGTATTATTTAGGTTAGGCAGAGAAAAGGCCTTTTATGTGTTTTATCTTAATTCATCTCTGTATTACTCTGTAAGGAAACCACTTTCATCTTCATTTTATGGATGAAAAAACTAAGGCATAGAGTGTACTACTAGCATGTCTCCAGTCATGACTAAACTGGGATTTGTATCCAGGCCTGTCTAGTGCCAGAACTGTTGCACTTCACACTAGGATGGTGCAAACCTTTTTTCTTTTTTCTGTTTGGCTGGTCTCTGTACAAAAAAGCTGCATCTATAACGGTATAGGTTGTTGAAAGCCTTCCACAGTAATCTTGTCTGGACTTGTTCTTGAATTATTGCATGAATCAGGGGTAAGTCTTTTCATTCCTCAGGGTCTTAGTCTCTCTGCTTATAAAATAGGAAATTGGACCAGCCAGCGTTTCTATTTCTCTGTCATTGTAGATGTGAGGATTTTGGCAGCAACCATCTTAACCATGGACGGGGACCTTGGAAAGAGGTGGTGCACCTAGTCACTGGAGCTGCGGAGAGTTGTAGAGAACAAGCCTAGTCCTAGGACCATGTGTGATAGCTGTTGACTTAGAGCTCTGTAGCTATAAAGGAAAATAGAGTCAACGCTTCCTTCTGATCTTCAGTTTTTCACAGTCTGCTCCTAGATGATAGTTTGCTTGCTTTACTACTAGCCACATAAGTTAGTGTCGCTTTCTTTGAACTCTTCTTGTTTTAATTCAGTGATAAATGCTTAAGAAACTATGGGCCTTCATGAAGTACTGGTGTACCTTATTTGAAAACAGTAAAGCAGTTCTTAAAAACTTTATGTTATAATATGAAAATGTTCATTGCTTTCTTTGATCATTCTAAATTTTTTTATCCTTTTCACATTGCATGTCTTGATTATGTTGTTGATTTGATACTCTCAAATGTGATAAAAAATATGAAGTTATAAAAATAAAAAAGCAGAGGAATGAAGGCACATTGTGAGTGATGCTTTATGCTAGACATTTTTATACATATCCTTGTACAAAGTAGTATTACCATGGTGAGTAAGACCTGGTTTCTACCTTTAAGGAACTTCGAGTTCAATAGGTTTAATGTTTCTCAGCGGCATTATCTTCCCTTGAGAGTATTTGGAAATGTGTTGGGCATTTGTAATTGTCACATATATTGAAGGATGCTGTTGAAATTTGTTGTGTGGGATTTTGTTAAAATGAAGAATTGACCCACCCCAAATTTTCATGTCTTTCCTGTTGGGAAATGGTGGGCTATGTAAAATCATAGTAATGAAAATAATAAACACTGGCATATTGAGCACTTTCTATGTCTTCAGAGAGCTCTAAACACATATTTTCCATATTCTCTGATCTATAAGTTCTAAATCCAAAAATCTCTAAAACTGAATTGGGTTTTCTATTAACCCACTTAGTGGCAAAATGACCTGAATTGATGCGAGACTTTTTTTTAAAGCTGAAAATTGTATTTTTTATAGTTATATCAAAGTATAGTTTACGTGCAATAAAGTTCACCTATTTTAAGTGTATTATTCAGTGATTTTTAGTAAACTTATAGTGTTGTAGAACTATTACCACAACTCAGTCTTATCACATTTTTGTCACCCCCCCAAATTCTCTTGAACCTGTGTGAGATTTTTAAAATAGTTTTTGTCCCTTTTAGTGTCAATTTCCAGATGTTTCACTAAAGAAATAGAAAAGTATTTTATTATAGAGTGCTGCTCCAGATCCTTCTGGAATGTTAGGTATTCATTTTCTGAGATCTGAAAATTTTTAAATTCCAAAACACATCTGGCTGCAGAAGAAGTTTCTGATAAGGGATTGTGGACTGTGTGAACCCATCCAATTTCCACAATAATACTATTAAGTAGATAGTGTTATTGTTCCTTGTTTTACATTTGAGGAAACTGAGGCACAGCCTTTATCTAAGTTTGAATGGAATACCACAAGAAAGCCTAGTGGCAATTCAGAAGAGAAAATTGAGAAAACACCATGCCAGCTGGGCCTGCAATAGAATTTGCCTATGTTTAAAGATAGAGAAAATCATCATATTTTGTCTTTGAGTTGATGCTAAAAAATATCTATAAAATATTTAATGTTTAGCTCAAGACATAGTGAAAACCTATGGGCCCCATTAAATAATTTACCATACCTTTCACTCCCTGAGTACTCCCTCCTTATCTTCTGTCTCCCCTCACAGAGGGAACTGCTATTCAGAATTTTGTGCTTAACCTTCTTTAATTTTCTTTTAATTCCTCAGTAACATATCTTTAGTTTTTCATGTTTTTGAAACATATTTTTCTGTAACTTGTAGTTTTTCCTCAGTTATACTTTAAATATTGATCTGTAATTCATTTTCATTGTAGTATAGTAAAATATACCGTGATCTATTTATATCATTACTGTTGTTAGACATTTGTGATGTTTCTTTTTTAAAAAAATAAGTCAAAGCTGGACTCAGTGGCTCAGCCCATAATCCCGCGCTTTGGGAGGTTGTGGTGAGTGGATTGCTTGAGCCCACGGGTTCGAGACCCGCCTGGGCAACTTGGCGAGACCTCATCTCTACAATAAATCAAAAAATTAGCCGGGCATGGTAGCGCGCGCCTGTAGTTCCAGCTACTTGGAAGGCTGAGCACAGAAGGATCGTCAGAGCACAGCAGGTCAAGGCTGCGATGGTTGGGAGCAGCCACTGTACTCCAGTCTGGGTGACAGGATGAGACTCCAACTCAAAAAAATAAATAAATAAGTCAAATGGTGCTACCCTGACTAGTCCTCTAAGTTTTTCTTGATGCACATGGACTAAGGATGACCTTGGGGTGAAGTTGTGGGGTCCTAGTATGTGTACCTCTTCAGCTTTACTGGATAATGCCCAGTTGTTTACCAAAGGGTTTTATAAACTTATACTCCCCCTGATAATTTGTAGGTGTTGTGATTGCTTTTATATCCTTGCTCATGATCGATGTCAGACTTAAAATGTTTTCTAATTGAATGGTTCCAAAATGATAGATCACTGTGATTTTCACATGTATTTCCCTGATGGAATGAGATTGAGCCTTTTCTTCTATAGCCTTCTAGTTTTCCCTTTTTGCGAAGTGTCTGTCTAGTCTTATACCCATTTTTCTACTGTATTAAAAAAAATTCATTCATTGAAATTCTTTATATGTTCTAGATACTAAACTTTTGTTTATACAGACTAGAAATGTTTTCCCCCAGTTTGTGGCTTGTCCTTTTCTTCTTTTTCATATAGCTAACTTACCTATTTTTCCTTTAGATATTTTTTTCTTTAGTTTATATAACTAACACTTATGAAGCACTTTCTATGTGCTAGACACTTTTCTCAGCACTTTATACATATTTATTTATTTAATCCTCACAATCACATTAGAGGTAAGTACTATTATTATCTCAATTTTATAGGTGAAGAAACCGAGGCACAGAATTGTTAAGTGACTTGCTAAGGTCACCCAGCTAGTATATGGTAGAGCCAGGACTTGAACCAAAGCAGCTTAAGAAACTCTTGTTTAAAAAACCCTTTACTGTCATAACATCTTGCAGATACTCTTTTATTGTCCTCTGAAACTTTTTTTTGGCCTTTAGCTTTGGGGTCTTCATTGCTTTGTCATAGGTTTTTGTATTTGGTGCGAGGTAGTTGCTCCAGCAGAAATACTTAAAAGTCTAAATAACCTCTCCTTCACTCCTGAACAATACAAGCTTTATAATAAATAAAGTTTTCTTATATGCCCAGATTGATTTCTAGGTTCTTTATTTTGTTTCAGTGGTGAATTTGTCTGTGCAGCAGCACCATACTATGTTAATTAGTGTGCCTTTATAATGATTCTTGACATCTGGTTTTTTGTTTTTTTTGGTTTTTTGAGTTGGAGTCTCATTCTTTGTTGCCCAGGCTGGAGTGCAGTGGCACGCTCATGGCCACCACAACCTTGACCTGCTGGGCTTAGGCGATCCTTCTGCTTCAGCTCTCTAAGTAGCTGGAACTACAGAGGCACACCACCATGCCTGGCTAGTTTTTTGTGACTTATTGTAGAGACGAGGTCTCACCAAGTTACCCAGGTTGGTCTTGAACCTCCGGGCTCAGGTAATCCTCTCGCCTCGGCCTCCCAAAGTGCTGGGATTGCAGACTGAGCCACCGCACCCGGCCGATTCTTGACAGCTGGTAAGTAAAGTCCTTCCACCTTGCTACTTCATCAAGAGTGTCTTGGAAAGTGTCTTACTCTTATGGATCAGAGGAATCAACATTATTAAAATGACCATATTATCCAAAGTAATCTACAGATTCAATGCAATTCCTATTAAACTATCAAAGTCATTTTTCACAGAATTATAAAAAACAGTCCTAAAATTCATATGGAACCAAAAAAGAGCCAGAATAGCCAAAGTGATCCTAAGCAAAAAGAACAAAGCTGTAGGCATCACATTACCTGACTTCAAATTATACTACAAGGCTGTAGTGACCAAAATAGCATGGTACTGGTACAAGAGCAAACACATGGACCTATGGAACAGAATAGATAATCCAGAATTAAACTCAAATATCTATAACCAATTCATCTTTAACAAAACAGACAAAAACATACCCTGGAGAAAGTTTACCTTATTCAACAAATGGTGCTGGAAAATTGGGTAGCTATATGCATAAAAAGGAAACTTGATTCCTATCTCTCCCTATATGCAAAAATTAACTCAAGATGGATTAAAGATTTAAATATTAGACCTGAAACCATAAAAATCCTAGAAGAAAACCTAGGAAAAATTCTTATGGACATTAGCTTTGGCAAAGAATTTATGGCTAAAGCTGCAAAAGCAAATGTGACTAAAACAAAATTAAAGAAATGGGACTTATTTAAACTAAAAAGCTTCTGCACAGCAAAAGTAATAATCAACAGAGCAACCTGCAGAATGGGAGAAGATATTTGCAAACTATATATCTGACAAAGAATCTACACAGAACTCAAATCAGCAAGAAAAAAAGTAAATAACCTGATTAAAAAGTGAACAAAACAGCTATTTGGAAGGCTGAAGTGTAAGGATCACCTGAGCCCAGCAGGTTGTGGCTGTGGTGGCCGTGAGCGTGCTACTGCACTCCAGCCTGGGTGACAGAGTGAGACTCCAACCCCCCCAACACCAAAAAAAGTGGACAAATTGCATGAACAGACATCTCTCAAAAGAACATATACAAATGGCCAACAAACATAAAAAAATGTTCAATATTACTCATAATCAGGAAAATGCAAATTAAAACCACAATGAGATACCACCTTACACCATCAGAATGGCCATTATTAAAAAAATAAAAAAGCAATAGATGCTGTCGTGGATGTGGAGGAAAGGGAACACTTATACACTGTTGATGAGAGTGTAAATTAGTACAACCTCTATGGAAAGTGGTATGGAGATTACTTATATAACTAAAAGTAGATTTACCATTTGATCCAGCAATCCCACTACTAGGTATTTACACTAAGGAACAGAGTTTGTTATATTAAAAAAAGATACCTGCACCCACATGTTCATTGCAGCACAATTCACAATTGCAAAGATGTGGAATCAACCTAAATGCCTATCAACTGATCAGTGGATAATGAAAATGTGGTATTTATACACCGTGGAATACTATGGAGCCATAAAAAAGAGTGAAATCATGTCCTTTGCAGTCACTTGAATGGCGCTGAAGATCATCATCCTATGTGAACTGACTCAGAAACAGAAAACCAAACACTGCATGTTCTCACTCCTGTGTGGGAGCTAAACGGTCACATGGTTGGAAGTAATAAACACTGGGATACCAGTAAGGGAGTAGGGAGGATGGGGGTTAGGGCTCAGAAACTACTTACAGGGCACAGTGTTCACTATCTGGGGAATGGGCTACCTGAGACCCAATCCCCACCACTACACTGTATGTTCATGTAACAAATACGCATGTGTGCCCCCGAATCTAAAATAAAAGAAGAAGGTTTCTTACTCTTTAAGAGCAAAATTATGGGAGAATTATTAACTGTAGCAATATATAAATATTGGGCTTTTAGAAAATGATTTGTCATTGCTATTGCATTTACTTATGTGCTAAAAATTAAGCAGACACAATTTCATTTGAGTGACTTGAGCTCTATTTATCTGCATTGCAAAAAACAAATGCATACTGTGTAGTGGCTTATAGAACACTTCTGAATCTTGTTAAGTGGAGTGGAAGGGGAAAGGAAAGGTAAAGCAACTTGATAGATTAGTAGTCTCTTCTGTTAAGTTGTTACATTGGTAATTCCAAAAAACACGCTGAGAGACTTCAAAAGGATGTGAAAGCTTGTGTTGCATGATTCTGTAAGGTGAAAAACAAGATAATTCATCTCTTATAATTAAATTGCCTTATTTATCAAATAAAAGGTAGCTGTATCCAATGGGGCTTAAATAGCTGATATATGATTTAGTGCTTAATGTTGTCTTGATTCTCTTTGAGGAATTGAACTAGAATGCCTAGAGTCTCCATTGGGAATATTTCTGCTTCCCAAATGTTATATCAGAGTAATATCGAATAGTATATGCGGTACGCCTATTCATGTACAAACTGCTCTCTCCTGTGACCCTTCTCTCTGTAGAAAGTATTATTTATACTGTAAATAGCAGTCAAATTTCAAGTAACACCAGTACCCTACATGTTAGCCTTTCTCAACCTGGTTGACCAAAGTAAAGGATGATTAGGCTTTGAAGATTTATAAATGCTGTTTCAGAGAACTTCTAGTCAATGGGAAGCCATTTCCTTAAGGAAACCTGTCAGTCTGAATTCTTCCTAACAAGGTCTCACTGTGCCCACAGAAGACATGATATATCAGTGCCTGTTCTGTCTTCATCTCTTGCTGACATCCCCTTTCACTCTGTGCCAGCCACAGTGGCTTCCTTGCTGTTCTTCAAAATGCCAGGCATACTTTCACCATGGGCTTTTGCCCTCCTCTTTCTTCTACCTGGAATGTGCTTCCCCAGATGTATGTTTGGTTTACTCCTGCCCCTGGATCTCTGCTCAAATGCCATCTTCTCAGAGAGGTCTTCCTGATCACCTCTACCATAACAGCATCCACATTACATCAACCCCCTTTACTCTCTGCCAACCCCCTTTACTCTGCCTGACTGCCTGTGTGGCACCTGACACACATTCATTGTCTGCTCCTCCCCATTCCCTCCCCTCCTTCCCGCCTATCACTAGGAAATCATCTCCTGGAAGACAGGAACTTTGTCTTTTTCACTGCTGTGCCTTCAGTGCCTAGAAGAGTGCCTGGAACATGGGAGTTGCTCAATAGCTGTTTGAGTGAATGAAGCTATTGGCTGAAAGGAGGGCAGAGAGGACACCCGCCTGCTGGCCCTTCCTGAGTGCTCCTGCAGCATCTTGCCTGCCTCTGTGCTAAAATTTAGGCACACCATTTAGGCGGCTCTTGCCTGTATATTTCTTTTCTCTTTTTTTTTTTTTTTTTTTTTTGAGTTGGAGTCTCATTCTGTTGCCCAGACTAGAGTGCAGTGGCCGCTCCTGGCCACCGCAGCCTCGACCTGCTGGGCTCTGGCGATCCCTCCGCTTTAGCCTTCCAAGTAGCTGGAACTACAGGTGCTCAACTACCACACCCAGCTAGTTTTTGATTTATTGTAGAAATGAGGTCTCGCCCAGGCGGGTCTCGAACCCACAGGCTCAGGCAATTCACTCACCTCAGCCTCCCAAGGCGCGGGATTACAGGCTGAGCCACCGAGCCCGGCTAAGTCTGTATATTTCTTCTATGACATGCTAAGCAGCTCAAGACAAGGATTTGCCTTCTGTTTTTTCCCTTCTGTGATCCCTGCTGCCTTTCTTCAGGGCTTGGACTGAGCCTGGCATGCTACTTTGCTCATGGTAGACCCCAGCTATCTATTAACAGGGATGCAAGTAGCAGTGGTCCTTGCCAAAGAGGAGAGCAGTAAATTAGGCAGCACTGTCATTTATTGTGCAAACTTCCGACTCATGTAATAGTTCCAGTATGAATTCCTCCTCTTTTCTTGAGTCTTCTGAAAGAAAATCTCACTGACTATACCTTGATGAGAGAAGGGAACTGGCCTTTCTTATTCATGGCAGTGTCCCTAGTACCTAGCATGGTGCCTGACACATGGTGTCTGCTCTGAGTAAATATTTACTGATAATTCACTGCTGGAGTTAACTTGGGCTTATGTGAAATTTATTGTGATTGATGTCCAGAATTATACTTTAAAATTACAAGAATTATTTGCACTTTCCATACAGGATTTGTAGGAAACAGTTTCTCATTGTGAAAGAACCTTTGCTGCTCACTTGACCGCCTGTGATATTGAACAAAAGGTGTTAGACACACACCCATTCCTTACTTGGGGTATTTATAAACATCAGACTTCAAAATCTCTTCTGAGTAAATTGCTGCATTTACTTCATTTGAAGGCACCCTTGTGACCTTAAAGAATCCAGAGAGCTTCCAAAATAGGGTTATGTTCCTACTCCCTCCTCACCAGAGTTTAAGCCTCAAGTGTCTAATTAAAGAGGAGTGAGAACATACTCTCTAGGATTAATGTAATAATAGATCAAGGACAGACGACATAGCCACTCATAGACAACTGTGTATTCCTAAAAAATAAGCAAAGCCAAAAGCCTGCATTTCAGAATATCCTCACTAATAATAGTTAATTGCAGTGAACAACTTAATGGCTTAATCTCCATGTAGTTATGGACATGTCTTGCACTGCCTGGGGGGTGAGGCTGGATGGTGCTTAGGCAGAAGCAAAGGCCAAGGCTTTTAGCCAGTTTTGCAAGGGAGTCTTGCATCAGGAATTGCTAGAGAAGTAGAAGTTCTGGTTTATGGGTTTCTTCCTGACTGAAAGGAGCTTGGCATGGGCAGAGAAGGGGGCTAAGGGCTAGAAGACCTAGCTTTGTGACTCTCAGTAAGTTATTTAACCTAATTGAGCCTCTGTGTCCTCCCTTAACAGAGGCAGAAACTTCACAAGGGTGATGTTTGGATTACATGAAATAATGTGATTGTGGATGATGAAGCTCTGTGGAAATAAGATGGTAAGGTAGTATTGCATACTTGCTTGGCAAGACCTCAGACTTGCTTAACTGCAACTCTGTGCCCTTTAATGTACCTGCCCTGAGCAGCTAAGCATGGTCAGAAGCATCATTCTGCTACAATGCTGGGTATTCTTTAAAATGACCATTGACCTCAAGCAAGAACTTTATGCCACTGGTGTTGATATACTTTTATCAAGGCCATTCTCTTTCTTATTTCCAGATAATTATTTTATGTATTCTCTCCTCTCCCCAAACCTCCAATACTTCCTTCCACCCTCACTCTCAGTGGATGGCTTTACTTCCCATTTCCCTGAAAAAATTGAAGCCACCAGAAGAAAACTTCTGTGAGCTCCCACTGTGATATCCACCCACCTGCCTACATCTCTGTCCACAGGTACTGCTGCCTCCCCTGTTAACACAGTGAACCATCCATGCCCCAGCATCTTCACTTGCATATCAGGTTGTATCAGGTCTTGCCTGTTGAAGTACATGGCAGTGCAGTTTTCCTGCCTCTCTCCTGCTTTGTCAGTTTATTCTTCTACACTGACTCTTTCCAGTCAATACATAAGCATGTATTATTAATTTCTTCCATTTAGGTAACACAAGCATGTTATTTCTCCCATTTAGGCAACAAACCTTTATTGATCCCTTTTCAGCCATTATCTACTACCCCATTTTTCTCTTTTCCTCTATGGCCAAACTGTATTCGCTGTTGCCTATTTCTTTTCTCATATTCCCCTATGAACTCCCTGTCATCAGGCTTTTGCTCCCATTGTTTACCAAAACTGCTCTCATAAAGGTCACTAATGGTCCTTATGTTGCTAAGTTCATTGGTAAAATACCATCCCTCACTGTACGTGATTGCACATGGAGCACCCTCTCTTCTTGCTGTACTTTCTTCTTGTGGCTCCCAGGACACCACACTTTCCTGGTGTTCCCCCTCTCAGTGTTACTTCCTCTCAGTATTCTTTCCTGATTCCTCCTGCGCCTCTTCCTGTTGGAATATTCCAGGATACAGTCTTGTACCTCCTCCTGTTTCCATCAGCACTAGGTCCCTCAGTGATCTCACCCAGTCTGAGGTTTCAGATCCATCCAGAAATTAGCATCTCATGCACCTCCAGCTGAGACCTCCCTTCTGCACACCAGGCTCAATCACATCCCTCTGCCCTTGGAGAGGTATGCCCTGCTCTGTTCACCCATGTATTCTCCTCCCAAGCACTTCCGGCCACTTGCTGGCTGTAGGTGTGCATGTTGGCTGGAGGTTGCTGTCTGTGCTCTCCGCTAGAGTGTGGGCCCTAAAGGGAGGACTCTTTGTTTACTGTTGTGTCCACAGCACCTAGAAGAGTGTCTGGCATGTAGTAGGTACTTAGTAAATATTTTATTGAAGGAATAAATGAGGAGACTAATAATTCACTGCTCTCATGCCTTGTCTCCCTCCACTCTCCCTACTTCTACTGGCATGCTAGCCCTTCAGGGATGGTCCTTGTCTTAGAAATCTAGCTAAATTAGTTTGATAAAATATGATTGTTTCTCTATAACCCTGTTTAATTGATAGCAGACAC
This sequence comes from Cephalopachus bancanus, assembly GCA_027257055.1. NCBI lineage: Eukaryota > Metazoa > Chordata > Mammalia > Primates > Tarsiidae > Cephalopachus > Cephalopachus bancanus. The sequence goes on from JAPVLO010000087.1 coordinate 2,414,939, forward strand.
TTTAGTATGCAGTATTAAATATGTTCTTTATGATTGATTTGGGGAGTCTGTTTGGAGTAGTATAAAGATCTTTGACTTTAGAACCAGATCCCTCTGATTTTAAATTCTTGCTCTGCCACTAATTGCTACAGAATCTTAGTCAAAACACAGCAACCTTAGGATTTGGTTTTCTCATTTGTAAAGTGAAATATTTGGTTCCTAGGGTTGTTTGGAGAAAATAAATGCTGAATATCTGGAATGCATGTAACAATAATTCCTGGCACATAATAGGTGTCCAATAATGATAACGATTATATTTCCTGTCCTTAGTAGTATAGATGGTCTTTAGGATTGCTTGCAATTCAAGTTTTTGACATAAAAAATGTTGTAGTTGTTACTAAAATGTTGACAGTTGGTCTTTGGTCAAGAACATAGTTGTCTAATATAACATTATTTCTGGGGTACAAATTAGATTTGATTTACATTTCAACTTACAGAGCCTTTTTCAGGAATTTATTCTGCTAAAGTTCAAGGACTGACTTTCAGTAATACTTAATGGGAATGCTTAGGAATGGAATGTTCTGGAGGAATTGAATCTTCTAATTAATGAGAAAAGAACTTAATCTCATGGGGGAGGCTCTTTCTAAAATGTCTTTATATATACCTTGAGCATAATTCCAAAGTTAATTGAGGGAAGACCCTCAAAAAGCCAGAATTTATAAAAATTATATATTTACTCTTACATATTTAAACTTTTGTTACCTTCAAAGCTCTCTCTGTTTAATGTAACACACCTATGGAGATGCTTTTTCCACCGCTGAAAACAATTTTTGAGTGTGTCAATTTTGATGCTTTTTAGTGCTTCTGCTGTTTTTTGTTTCACCTCTTCCACACGGGCAAAACATTTTCCTTTGAGGACTTTTTAAATCTGGAGAAACAAAAGAAAGTCACTCAGATGAAACTGGATGAGTAGAGAGGGTGGGGCATGGGGTTCATGCCATTTTTGGCTGAAAACTGCTGAACGCTTAGTGAGGATTGGGCTGGTATGTTGTCATGGTGGAAGAATCTGTCACCTGTTTGCTACAAAAAATTCACTAAAGATGAATGCAGCCTCTCACAACAATGCTAGTTGGTACACTGTTGGCGATGGGTTTCTAGCACACTTACCTAGTGGGGAAGCCTATACTACAAGGTGCCTGCCCTTCAAAAGATAATTCAGTTTTTTTTTTTTTTTTGGCTCCCCCCATACAGCGAGCACTCAATAAATACTTCACTACTTATTTTTGACCTGGAGATACTTACCTGAACTCCTATATTGATTGCCCTAAAGTATAGCTGTAGAAAGTAAAGGTGATTTTACTAAATACAAACTCAACATAGGCTTAAAAATATCTGAAAATAGCTTTTTGGCTTTGAATCCTAAATATCCACAGTAGCCATATTCATGATAATTATTCATTGATTGTATGTACTTGCTATGGTCCCAGTTTGAAGGAAGTTGAGTAGAGAAGTTGAGATAGTACATGTGAACACACAGTGTTAAATAATGTAAGAGCAGGATATTAAGTGCAAGGTATAGTCTAACATATATCATTCTGCAGTATGTGGTAAGTGCCAAATGAACAGGATAAATTTAAGTCCTATGTTTTCAAAGGAGTGATTAGCAAAGGCTAAAAATGGTCAAGGAAGACTTCATAGAAAAAGTGAGATTGGAACTGGGCATTGAAAGATGGATCAGATTGTGCCTTGTGATGCAGTGTGCTAGGTTGGTCCAGCCAGGGGCAAGTGGATGGTTCTCAGGCCAGTCCACACCCTCCTCCGGGGTAACTTGGACATGTCTGGTGATTGCCACAGCTTCTCTGGGAGCACAGCCTATTATTCCTAAGTCACATCCTTGTCTGCCACTTATGATTTTGGGTGCTCTGTGGGCTTTGGGTCAAGGCAGGGGTCATAAGCTGAGAGGGTAGGAGAGGGGGTTTAGGACCAACTTTTTGGTGGAGAAGTGTTTGAGTGATTCATTTCCTGCATGTGTCTGACTTTTTCTTTGGAGATGAGTTGATGAGGGCAACCTTTGGCTGTGGATTTCTTTCTGGTGATATGATTTGATTTGATGGGTGATTATGGAGGAGAAGGGAAAGGAGATTCAGGCTTTAGACAGAGAAAAACTTGATGCCATTCACAAATAATTTCCTCTATCCATAGAAACCCAAACATTTAGATTATGCCATGTGGCAGGGACAGTGGGGTGGCTGGGATAGTTGTCACATATTCATTCACTTGCTCAGCTCCCTGGGACTATTTACTTGGAAACCATAGCTATCAATAACCAGATGTACTCAATGGGTGTGTTTGCCAAGAGCCCACAGTCTTACACGGGCTTTTCATATTAGCCATGAGGTGTTCTCTGTTGGCAGAGAGACTGAGATAGAGGTGGGGGAACTGGAAAAGTTTGGGCTGCCACTATCTTGTTCACAGGGTGACAGTCATACTTTATAGGAACTAGAGCTCTTTATAGGAACTGTAGCTATAGGTATGTGTTTAATTTAGTCATGAACCCTAAATGGGAAAATAATCTTTTTTTACTCCCCCAAGTTGTCTCTCTGCATAAGATAGTGTGCATTATTGCAAATGCTTAGTTATGAAAAAACATGACACATGTAGTAATGTGGTGACTGTCCCGAGCTTTGATAGGGCTTTCCAGACCATAGCTGATCCCAGGCTTGCTTGGCAAATACACTTAAGAACTAGGTGGTGGGAACTTCTGTTCCTGCATGATTGGGACCCATACAATTCTCTGAAAGTGACTTAGACATCATCCTGTTTTTATAAATGAGAAAACTACCAGTCATCCATGACTGATTTGTTTGAGGTCAGTAAGCTCTTCTTGTCTGTCTGTCTCTCCATCTGTACATACTGTTAATTTGCTCTTCACTGCTAAATTTACATCTTTACCCCTGACCTGCTGGTCATCTTGACTTGTTGCCGGAGACCAGCTTCAGCTGGGTTCAGGGTACCCCAAAGGTGGAGACGGCGTCGGCGATTGGGGGGAAGAAGAGAGAAAGAAAGAGACTGGACTCCAGTCTGGTGCTGAAGCAATGTGAGTTATTGGGAATTACAACGGGTCTTTTATACACAAAGTCAGATGTGGGAGGGGCATCCCCCACCCACCAGAAAACTTAATCCATGAAAACTTAATCAATGATTGCCTTTAAACCCTTTTCATATGATAATCTTAAAATCCCATAACAAAGGATAACCTAATCTGTGACTGACATATTCTATAAACCTTTTTCATCCTAAGCTGATTGATTTATGCCAAGTTGAACAATTCTATAGAAGCTTAAGTATTTACTTTACAAACTTTACAAAGGATCACTGAGCCCAGCAGGTCAAGGCTGTGGTGACCATGAGTGTGCCACTGCACTCCAGCCTGGGTGATGGAGTAAGACTCCAACTCAAAAAAATAAAAACAAGTCTGAACATGTTACCCATTTAAGCACCTCTCGCTAGACCATCTTAGATGAACAAGACTCAGGCCTTATACCAGCGTCTGTGAGGCTCTGTATGATCCCTGCCTCTCCTGAATCCCTGTCTGCTCTCTCCATTGCCCACGATGCCTCAGCCACATCAACATCATCTCAGTTTCTTTAAAATGATAGGCGTTTGTTGCCACAGAGCTTTCAGACGTATTTTTGGCATCTGGCAACTCCTTTTTTTTTTTTTTTTGAGTCAGAGTCTCACTCTGTTGCCCAGGCTGGAGTGTAGTGGCATGCTCGCGGCCACCACAGCCTTGACCTGCTGGGCTCTGGTGATCCTTCCGCCTCAGCCTTCCAAGTAGCTGGAACTACAGGCATGCACTACCACGCCTGGCTTATTTTTTTGGTTTATTGTAGAGATGAGGTCTTGCCAAGTTGCCCAAGTGGGTCTCGAACCCATGGGCTCAGGCAATCTATTTGCCTCAGTCTCCCAAAGTGCTGGGATTACAGGCTGAGCCACCGAGCTCGGCTCCTTTTTTATTTAATAGTTCTCAGCTTAAATGCCACTTCCTTTAGGCCTTCACTGATTCTCTATCTAAAAAGTCCTTCTGGGCCAGGTGTGGTGGCTTGTGCCTGTAATCTCCTGCTTTGGGAGACCAAGGTAGGAGTATGGCTGTGGCTAGGAGTTCAAGACCAGCCTGGGCAACATAGCAAGATCAAGACCCTGTCTCTACAAAAAATAAAAGCAAGTAGCCAGGCATGGTGGTATGCACCTGTAGTCCCAGCTACTCAGGAGGCTGAGGTGGGAGGAGTGCTTGAACCCAGGAATTCAAGATTATAGTGAACTATGATGGTACCACTGTACTTCAGCTTGGGCAACAGAGTGAGAACTTGTCTCTTAAAAAAAAAGTCCTCCCATATTTTTCTCTATCATTGTGATCAGCTTATTTTCTTGGTAGCGTCATTTACAATTGGTCATGCATTAATTTGGTTATTTTCTGTACTGATTGCTGTGAGGAAAGGGCTGATGTTTGTTTTGCTCACCGTGTGAATGCCCCTTTGTCTCCAACCAGTCTCCTGTTGCTCTGCCTTTCCTTCACTCTACTCACACTTTGTCTCCTTGCTGTTCCTCAGACATGCTGGGCTTGCTGTGTCCCAGGACCTTTGCACTTGCTGGACCTTCTTTTCAGAAAGTTTTAAAATACTGATATCCACATACTCAGTCACCTTTTCAGTGACGTTATCTCTGACCCCTGTGTCTAAAAGTGCACCTGCCCCTGAAATTTCATACTGCCCTTCTTGGCTTTTTGTCTTTTGTACTTATCTCTGTCTACCAGATGGCACATTTTGTTTATTATTTTTTCTGTCTTCCCAACTAGAATGAAAGCTCTGTGAGGGCAGGACACTTCTGTTCTTTCACTGATTCACATCCAGTGTCCTGAAGGTTTTGAGGACATGGACACTCTATACAGGTTTGAATGGATGAATGATTGGCCAGTGACTGGCACGTAGTGGACATTCCTTTTAGTTTTCTTTATTATGGTGAAGTATGACAACATAAAATGTATCATTTTGACCATTTTTAGTTGTACCATTCAGTAGCATTAAGTACATTCACATTGTTATGTAATAGTCACCACCATCTGCTCCATACACTTTTCTGAAATGAGAGTCAAAAAATAAGCAAGTAACTGAATGAGTGACTCTTGGCAAAACCGGTTTACTGTATAGGTCTCTTGACTTGGAGGCTCTGTGTTCTTTCTACTATGTTGTGCTCCAGAGGAGGGAAGGTGAGAAGATGAGTCTGAGTGCTGGGATGCTTGATATGTACAGCAAAGATGCTCAGTGTTTTCACATGTGTAGGTGTCTGTGTTCCAAATGATGAGGGTCCTGTCTCTCCTTTTCTCTGCCGCACACACCCGTGCTCATACACACACCTCGGGCACATACATCCCTTTTTCTACACCTGAGGAGGGCCTTTGTGATGTCTCTAGCTCATAGGATGATGTGAAAGGGAAGTGCTCATTCTCCTTTGAGGGAGGCTTTATCTGCCTCCCTAGAGTATTTGATTGATGCCAGGCAAGTGTTTATTTTTAATTCTAAAGCAAATCAGATTACATTGAACACAGAATGTTAAGTGTTAAGTGTGGGTCAAAATCATTGACTATGAAATTCTTCCAGACGGATGGGAGGAGGAGGGGGTTGTTTGAAGCCTGTCACCATTTCTTCTCACAAGCTTGTTGAATTCATCCATTCATATACCTCACGTTTCAGGCCCTTCCCTGGGTAGCTGTGATGTCTTCCCCAATCCCAACACACGCACACACCCAGCAGACAGGACCATGCCTCCTCACTCATATGCACTAACTCACACAGCAGGCATGCCCCACTACTGCTTTGCTTTGGACTCTTTTAGGGTTATAAGGAAGAAGCCCAGAAAGCTCAAAACAAACCTTGAGATGATGTGAACTCTCTGAGGCCCACAGGGTAAGACCCCTACTCAGACCTACACGATAGGCTTCTGCTGTCTTGCATCCCTAGTCCTGTTCTGGATTTCTTGGTAACATTGCTGTGGTGTCTCCTCATCGTGACCCCACTTATGTCTTGAGACAGAAGCTCAGGGCAGACACATCTTCTCTGTTGAATTCTGCAGTGTAACGTGTGTTCTGGGATGAGCCTGACAGAGAGTTGGCCTGGAGTGTTCAGAGAGGATCAGGCACAGGCCAGGCCCTGGAGGAACTTCAGAACAGTGCTGCTGGCAGAGCTATCATACCTGGATCCTATGTATGTTGTGTATGTGACTCTTGGCTGTTCACAGAAAGCGGTGAGAGCTCCTGGGGGAGAGAGCTTTGCTGTGTAGGTGGGGATGCAGGTGAAGGTCAGGGGAGGGTTCATTGTCAAGGCTTAAGTGTGAAAGTGCTGCCATGATGGGCAGAGGGGGAAGTGGTGGGGTGGAGGCAAGACTGTGGCTCAGGGCAGCTTTCTGTTTGGTCTTGTCAGCAATAGATAGGAGCTAGATTCAAGTGGGATTCTATTCATTTCTGTTGTTAGTGCTAATCACTTGTCATTTGACTTGCTTTCTACCTTCACTAAAGATTTGAGTACCTGGCAGAGCTTTCTGAATTCCCACAGGCATGGCTGTGGGGCATGCCACTGGGCCCAGGGTTGGTTGTCATTTGGCTGGTAAGGAAGGTTTTTGCTGTTACCTAAACTAATAGGATTCCCCAGCCCAGTAGACAAATAGCCATGTCTCTTTGAGTCATTATCTGCTACTTCATGAGAGTAAAGACACTCACCAATTGGTTTAATGTATTCAGATAAATTTTTTAAATTATTAGTTACATCCATTTAAAAAATCACCAGCCAGTTCTCTTTATCTGAAAGGGCGCCAGACACTTGTAATTATTCCTGTGATAAGACCTGGTGTTTGATTGTTAATTGCAGTATTTGATGACACTTGTGTTCCCATAGCAAAAGTTATTAAGAGAATTCTTGAGCTTTCTTGTTGGAAACAGGAAAAATATCCCTTAACTGTCAACATTTTTTCTGTTCTTAAAATTAAACTTACAAATGGCTAAATGTATGATGGAAAAATTACAAAATTTATTTGTCCCGAAGCTATCAGGCTTCAGTTGGGAGGAGATTTTTGTGTCTGTGGGAACCTTCCCTCTCACCATTGAAAGCTTGGTGAAGCACATGATGCCGATGGTTCTGGTTTCATCTTTGCTTTATTGGCGTTCCTGGATGTCTTGGCTTCAGATAAGACACCTGACCCATCTGGGGAGTATGCTGCTGTCTTTCAGTTGGGAAACGTTATCATCTGTTTTCATCACTGTTGGCCCATGAAGGAGTTGGACGATGCCTCTGACATTTGTTATGTTACAGAAGTAACAAGAGCCCCCTAAAGTTTGACTTGTAGGTCAATTTACTTTCTTACAATGGCAACCAGTGAACGTTTTCTGGTGATTGAGTGTATCCTCTGAAATTTTAAGTGGATTGAAATCTCAGTGAAATCTTCAGTGTGCAGAATTACTAAAAGCCACTGAGCTCAGAGAGTCATTGCTTTTTGTAATGTTTTCCCGTAAGACCATGAGAATCTCCATCCTGCATCAGACTAATGGTTTTTCCAGTCCAGCATTCTGCCACTGAGAGTGGAATTAAGGGAGTCACTGTGGGAGGACCCAATGACCCTTCCAGCCATCACCTTAAAAATGTAAGGCTGTGCTTCAAATATGTGTAACTTCCCTTAATAAGCTGTTATGGAGCCATTATCCATGCTATTCTTGAGTTTGGCTAAATTGCTTTTGCATGCAGTTTTTATTTTTGGCCATTACCATCTGGTAGAACGTGGCTGCCAGTCTGAGCAGGAGCCAGTCAGGATTTACCAGCAAAGTGTCACCAGCAAAGGATCACAGTCCTTTTTCCATTTAGTTTTCACACCGAATCATTTGACTCACTAAGTAGAAGGGATAGATGCTTACACTATTTACTTGTGTATTTATTATAGATCTTTCTAAGAGCATGTTGCTTTATATCATGTCACCAGTACAGTTCATGCTGATGTTTTCTACTCTTCATTTTCTGCAGGGGCTCTCAGAGCTGTGGAGTCTCTGATTGGTAACTCACATCTTGGAGTAGATGTGGTTTCAGAGAAGCTAAGTTTAATCCCTGGTCCACTGTTTGCTGGCCGTGTGATCTGAAGTGCTTTTCTGGGACACCCTGGGGCTCAGCTTCCTCATCTGAAAGGTGTACAATGGTGCCTTCTCACAGAATTGTACTCACTCAGATCCCCCAAGTTGTGAGTGACAGAACCCAATTCAAACTGACTTATGTGAAAGGAAACCAAGGGTGCAGCTGACCTCAGGTGCTGCAAGATTCCAGAGGGGCTGGTACAGTGAGGGGCTGTCTCTCTCTCTCTCGGCAGTGACTGTTTCTGCTTGGCTTTCTCCTTTAATGTGGTGGCAAGGTGGCCACTGACAACCCCAGATTTATATCCTACCAGCTTGGTAACCCAACCAAAAGAAACAGCGTTTTTCTAATAGAAAAATTAGAGAAGTCCCTTGGAGGTGTCTGAGTGCTTGGCTTAGGGCACAGTCTGTTCTTGTCCTTGTCACTGTGGCAAGGAGAATTGAGTTTTTTGGCCCTGCCATGACTAGAAGACAGAGTCATCTCTACCCAAACCACATGAGGAAAGGATTCCCCACAGAGAAGGAGAAGTGGAGTGGGGTGTGCACAACGGCATGAGGTAACAAGAGTGGCTACCCGGAGGCATAAGGGTTGTAGGGTAATGCAGGCAGAGAACCCCGGGCAGTGTCCACTATGCAGATTTCTCAGTAGAAGGAGGTGATCCTCTCTTATTCTTCCTTTTAGTACTTAAGGAATGCAGCTTCTTTATATTGTCTCCAGTGCTTGCTTTGACAGCCCATATCCTGTATTGACTCCAAAGGCACTTCTTTAAAACAGTAGGTTGATTCTACCTTTAGCTTCACGTATTCTCAACCTCGATGTGTTTTGGAAAGCTCTGTTTTAAGGGAGAGGAGTTGTGACAGGAGGTAATTTTATTAAATCTGTGTTTGTCATTCAGTCAGAAATTACTTATGGAAAATCTATCGTGGACAAAACACCCAGAGGTCCTGTGGGGGGTGGAAAGGAATGATGAGAAGCCCCTGGGAGGTCTGCAGCCCAGTTGGTATGTGTGGTAGGTAGTGTGTAGATACTGGGATAGAAAGCAGAGTATGAGCAAGTGCTGTTAGGGAAGAAGAAAGCTACAGGGAACCCAGATTAGAGCAGAACACATCCAGCTGGGAAGATACAGGAGGACTAGATGGGGGAGGTGGCATCTGAGCTGAGCCTGAAGGAGGGGTGTGGTTTATAGGCACAGTTGTAGGGGACAAGATGGTGTGAGAGGAGAGAGTGACTGTGCAGAGGTGAGGGAGATGATTGATTCCTTCTTAATGGCCACTTTATGCCGGGCTCTGTGCTTGGCAATGGGCGTTCAGAGACAAATCCTTTGCTCTGTTTGAGGAAGAAAATCACAAAGAGGCATGGGTGCCCAAACAAGTCTGTAAGGAGTTCGGTAAGGACACGGAGGAGAGAACTCTCAGTACCCTTTCCTCATGGTAAAGGGTATGAACACAAGGCACAGAGGTGACCTGGTGAGGATGAATCTGTGAAATGATGAGGATTTCTGGGTTTCTGGAGACTGAGGCCCACCAGGAGGTGGTGTGAGGGAGGACCCTGACTGCCAGAGCAAAGGATTTGGCAGTGACTGTTAGGTACTGGCTCTTTAGGGAGGACTTCATGGGTATGTGCCTATGCAGTTGCCCGGGGCTCCACGCTCAGCTTAGTGCTTTGCTATCATTGTCTTGAAATTCTTAGGACTTTTAAAACAAGGGGCTCTGTGTTTTCATTTTGAACTGAGCCCTGCAAGTTCTGTAGCCTGTCTGAGGCATGATATACTGTCATGTCATTCTGAGCCGTGCTTTTGGACAGAGGTGGGACCATAGTTGGGATGCTGCTTGCTCTCTTTCTGTTTGAGGAAGAGAGATTTAGGGCTTAACTAGAATGGGTATACTGAGGATGTGGGGGAATGCCACTGACAGCCTGTGACCAAGCATGAGGGTTGGCAGAGAAGGAGCCAGAGTTAGTGGTCAGCTCTCAATGTGGAGACTTGCTCAGAGCTGCCCTCTGAGACTGGCCTGTAGGTAACATCCCACAATAATGTTCATGTTCCAAATGGCAATTTAGAAGACTGTCTTAATATTTTTATTCTCAACAGTAAGCTAAAGCTGACATTGGCAGGCTCATTTAACGAATGTAAAATAACCAGAAAAGACATTCTGAGACATTCTGGAATCAAACAGATGGACCGAGCAGTCATGTTAAAAACAGTAAATCACAACTTGAACTTCAGTTAATCATAATCATATTTCTCTTTCCTTATTTAATTTTGAAACATCTTCCTAAGTAGTTTTCTGTTTTGGCTTTTTTAACTTAGAAGTCCTTGTTAATGACAGGGCACCCCAGTTCAAGATACCTCATATATGACATCTGAACCAAAAACCTTCTCATTTAGGAAATGATATCCTTTCTGAGGTTTTAGAAGTGGTTATTTTGTCTCTTGTACAGACTCATGAGGGAATTTATTTCTCCTTGTTCAGTTAACATAAAAATTAACAAAATCATTTTTACCTGGTGATTTTCAAAGACACTCTTCAAGGAAATCAAGGTTGCCCTGAACTTGACTCAGGGTCTCAGCTAACTGCTAGGCAGTTACATCTTGGAGGGCTTGGAGTTGTGGGGTGGGAAGCGTGTATGGCTTTGCCCTGTCACGTCTGATCCCTTCATACTCTATTCTTCTTCCTGTCTGGTATAGGCACAGCCAAAGCACTTTTGTTGAAAGGACAAAAGGACACAAGGTCAAGGTAGTGCTGTGCAGGTCCCAGATGCAGTGCTGGGGCATCTTGAAGTTGAGGAAGCAGCTGACGGCTTGTCGGAGCCAGGGTGAGGCTTGTAAAAAGATGAATTGATTCCATTCCATTTGTGTGGACAGATTGGTGCTCCTGTTCACATCTTTATCAAAAAGGGGCTCCAGGTAGATGCAAGTGTACTGACTGGGAGGTAGGAGATATGGACCCAAATCCAGGTTTGGCCACCTAGCCTGTCTTGAGACCTTGTTAAGGGGGCCAGGTCTCCTGTTTCAGCCTGTCAGCATCCTGCTCTCCAAATGGGGCTACTGATTGCTGTTCTGCTTGTCTTCAGGGTGGTTTCTTTAGTTTACAGGAAAGAATGGATGTGCAATGCTAAAAGTTAAGCTTTTGTACACATGTGAAGACTTGTTCTTGTCACCAGATAGAATCCCATTATATTGAATGTATGGTTAATATGTATTTACCTCCTCCCTAGTCCACCCCAAGAACTAAGGGCTTTATTTTACCTAAATAAATAAAATGCATTTGAAACAGTCAGAAGTTTGTAAATAACAACATTTGCCCATAGAAAGTAGCCCAGATAATCACTGTCAACCTTGTGGAATGTTTCATTTTTTTTTTTACCCTCCTAAGTAGACATGTACACACACACACACACACACACACACACACACACACACACACACACACAATGATTTCAGTTACCTAACAGTTATCTTTATATCTTATTTTCTCAAGTAGGTGGCCAATTCCAGGAAAAGAAAGAACCATATTTTAACATTCTTTTCTGTATCTTCCTTAGAGCCTAGTCTGGTAGGAGATAGAGCAGATATTTGCTAAATACTTAATGACTCTCTAGAACTTCAGGGCTAGAAACATTCTTATTTTAAGTACAGGAAAGCAGTGACCCATGGAGAGAAGCAGACCCAGGGTCCCAGGGCTGATGATAGCTGAGCTGGCACTCAAAGCCTTACCTCTTGTCTTCCTCACTTCTGCTCCCTGCTAATAAATTAAGGTGCAGATGCAAGAGGGCCCATCAGGCTGGTGCCTTTAGCCTAGAAGCTGACGCTTGGCTTATTTTACCTGCATCTCTAGGTTTGTGGTACTGCTTGGAATCAGGAGGGTCTGGATATCTTGAAGCCCTGTCTCCAGAGGAGCTTTGGGGCTGTGCTCACATGTCATGTCAATTTCTGTATCAGTCTGCATCTGGCGTCCTTCTCCTGGTTGTCATCATTTGTTTTGTATGCACAGACTCTGCACCCTTGTTTAACATTCCAGTCTTGAGAATGTATTCTCCTGTGTTTTCGTTTGAATATCCCAGCCTTTGCCTATGCCCTGGCCTGCCTTGCCTTTTAATCACAGTGGAAAGGAGCCCTCCTTTCCCGAGGTGGGTCTTCCCTCACATGCTTAGCCTTCCTTTCTGTGACTCTCTTACTAAGCAATCTTTCATTCATGGCAAACATTTCATATTTACCTGCATCTCTAGGTTTGTCACCTTGTTAAGGGGGCCATATTTAAGGTCCTGAGCTATGCTGTGGTGTGGAAGAATCAGCAGATGTGCAACCCCAACCTTCGAGGATCTCAACTGAGAGAGAGGGGGACTTATACATAGAGAAATTATAGCTCAGTTTACAACATGACCAATGACCAAGGCAGGGACTGTGCTCTGGACCCCTGGTGGCAGGTGGCCTTTCTGGTTACTGGGGCCATAGGAAGGTGGGCAGCCAGGGCTTTGAGAGGAGGGGTTTTGAAGCCTGACTTGGAAAGGATGATTAGGATGGGAACATTTGGCAGTTGCAGGAGAAAGCATTTCAGGCAGAGGAATAAGTATCAGATGAAAAGGGTGGCAGGTGAATCCCTAGACGGGGGTAGCCAAGAGGGAATCCTGGGATCTGGGAGCTCAACAGCAGCAAGTTGAGTTCTTCCCCTTCTAGGCCATGCTTCGGGAAAATGTCATCTTCCCACCCCACCACTCCTTTTCCTGGTTCAGTGCTGTTGGTGCAAGTAGCCTGGCAAGTAGGTGCAGCTTTGGGACAGGGCTCTTGATGAGGGGTCCATGAACTCCTTAGGAGCCATTTGTTGGATTTTAGGGCTATGGAAACTCCCTAAAATTGTGCATATTATTTTGTATATACGTATACTATTTCCCCCCTCCACCCCCCCAGTTTTCAGAGTTCTCTGTTACTCTCGAAAAGATATGCACCTTAGAGTCTAGGAGGAAGAAGGTTAGCATGCGAATTAATTTAAAACATATATTTGAAAAACTCTTGCATCATGTACAGTTTATTGGGAAAGCTTCATTCACTTTGAAAACCTTCACTATTCTGAGGTGCAGTTTACTGATCTCCTTAGACTGTGCACCCCGATGGGCAAGATTATGTCTCAGCCCTGTCCAGAACTTGCTGTCAGAAACTTATTTGTGGTTTTTGTTCAGGGAATAAAATGGCTTTGATGTGGATATAAATCCGCATGTATGCTGACTTGCAATAGAGTGGATTTTTAAAAAAAATTGCTACCTCTGGGATCCTACGGCTGACTCTGTGTGGAGGATACATTTCCAATGTCAGTCGCCCTGCCTGGTCCCTATCTGACCCCTCCGTATTTAGCACAGGGACAAGCCTTGGTACATCCTGCCAGCAAGCTGAGCCCTGGAACTGTCTGGCCAGCACCTGACTGATGCAGTCTGAGCTGTCTCCTCTCCAAAGGACTCTTAAACCCCATGATGCCTACCCAGGTATAGGACTGGACCCAAGTGTGCCTCTTCACCTGTTACAAGGTGGGCATGCTTGGGAAATCCATGCAGTCCCTTCTTAACCTAGAGGGATCTGTGTCAGCAGCAGCCCATGAGCATCCTAGGCAGTGTAAGGATTCCTGTGAAAACCAGCAGTTGGATCTTCCTCAGGGGCTTTCTTCTTGGTGAGTCTGCACTCTGTTTATAACCAGGTGCTCTGTTAGGTGGTAGGACACTGTCATTTTAGTCAGTAGGTGTGCAAGTTGCTATCCCATCAGAGAGCTGCGACATGCTGGATCAGCAGAGTCATTTGTTTTCTGTCTGTTTTATAACATGGGGGATGAGGTCAAAGGAGAAGAGTGGGACCCTTCATAGTTTTTCAAGCTTTTTTTTTTTCCTTTTTGGAATAGCAGAAGGAGAATATTTAGGTTTTGCAATCAAGGGCTTCAGCCTCTCTTGGAAAGACAGCAGCTGTGCCAAGCCAGGCAAATCCTAATCCAGTAGAAACTGGATACCATGAGTGGTCACTCTCATCCATCCCTCCTCTACCTAGGCCATTCTCATTCATTCAGTAGCTCACTGATGACTTTATACATGCTGAGAGGCAGTGAGTATAGGTTGGTGCAAAAGTGATTATGGTTTTGAACTATGAATTTTAAATTATTATAACTAGGCTCAAATGCATCTTTATTAATTAAAATAGGAACCATTACAATCCACACATTTTTGACAACAAGAAATAAGTTTGTTTATTCCTGTAGTATAAAAATCTGTGCTTTGGGATTCGATGAACACTTGGAAAGCATTTTCGGCTTCCTGCTGGTTGTGGGAGGGGTTTTCCTGCAAAAAGTTGTCATGATGCTTGAAGAAGTGGTAGTTGGCGAGAGGTTAGGTGAATATGGTGGATGAGGCAAAACTTTGTAGCCCAATTCATTCAACTTATGACGCACTGGTTGTGCAACATGCGGTTGGGTGTTGTCATGGAGAAGAATTAGGCCCTTTCTGTTGACCAATGTTGGCTGCAGGTGTTGCAGTTTTTGGTGCATCTCATCAATTTGCTGAGCATACTTCTCCTACATAATGGTTTTGCCAGGATTCAGAAAGCTATAGTGGATCAGACCAGCAGCAGCTCACCAAACAGTGACCATGACCTTTTTTTGGTGCAAGTTTGGCTTTGGGAGGTGCTTTGGAGCTTCTTCTCGGTCCAACCACTGAGTTGGTTATTGCCGATTTTCTGTCAGCTCATGAAGCACCCACTTATTGAGGTTTTTCACTTTTCCAATTTGCTTCAAATGCGGAATGTCCATAGAATGGTTGAAGTTGAGTTCTTCAGCAACTTCTCGTGTAGTTGTAAGAAGATCAGCTTCGATGACTGTTCTCAATTGGTCATTGTCAACTTCCAATGGCTGGCCACTGTGCTCCTCATCTTCACAGCTCTCATCTCCTTTGCAAAACTTCTTCAACCACCACTGCACTGTACATTCATTAGCAGTTCTTGAGCCAAATGCGTCGTTGATGCTGTGAGTTGTCTCCTGTATTTTATGACCCATTTTGAACTTGAATAAGAAAATTGCTCGAATTTGCTTTTTGTCTAACATCATTTCCATAGTCTAACATTAACATAAAATAAACAGCAAGTAATAAGTCATTAGCAAAAGAAGTGAAAAATGTGCATTAAAATGATGTATAGCATAACCACATTTATTTAAGAATGTATTCCAATATCAAACAGCAAATTTCAACAATGCAGAAACCACAATTACTTTTGCACCAACCTACCCTCAGTGAGCTTTCTAATCAGGAGGTAATAGACATGAACAGCTATAATTAGTGCAAAGGAGCATGTAAGCGTCATAAGAAACTTTGAGATGTATGCTGGCATGGGGCTGGGTGGATTAATGAGCCTGTTTTGTCCCTTCTGGGATACCCATGTTTTCTTTCTACCTAACCTGCAGAATCTTTATCACTTGTTTTTATCTTTAACACCTTATTGCATTTATGGCTCCTCTGTTCATCTGCCTGCCTGTCTGTTCGTCTATCCACCCACCTACCCATCTACCCATCCCTTTACCACCCAACATTTACCAGCTCTTAGACAGGATGCAGAAAGAAAGAAGACTCAGCCCTGCCTCTGGGAATCCACTTGGTATGCTTTCTCATTGTTCCAGTTGTGTGGGGTTTCAAAGTTATAATTGTAAATTCCTTGAAGGTCACAGATGATCTTTTCAGCACTCTTGTAAGTTGAAAGACATGTTTGGTCAGTGGATTGCTACAGCTGTTGTCCTGGGTGTTTTTGCTTAATGAAAGGTTTAAAAGAGTGTGTGTTGCAAGGCATACCTATCTTCCTGCTTGCCATGCTGCAAAGATGACTCTGTTAGAGGCTCTTGGTTCTGGTTTGGAGATCCAGAGTGGTGGGAGGGTGGGGAAGGACTTGGGTGAAAAATATATCTCAGTAGACAAAGATCCCGAAAGTGTATCTGTGCTTCAGGCATTCCTGAAAAATGAAAATCTTAATTTATGCCTTTCCTTTATGCTTCTAGTTCCTTTTCTTTTTCTGTTTTTTAAAGAAAAGGATGTGTCAGTTTGAGCTGCCCAGTTCATTTTTAATGTGGGTCAGAGCTGCCATCTTCACTAGCCTTTGTCTAATCACACCTAGACTTCTGATGAAATGCTTGCCTCATAAGTTAAGTTTAATTAATAGAAATAGGAAGGTGAGACACAGGGCTGATGAATCTGGTGAGACACTACTTCGTGCCTGCTCATAGAGGCCTCTGAGTCAGATCCCTCCATAGCCTGTTGTCTGAGGCAGATTCACACTTGGGAAGCCAGCGTTCTGGAAGTCAGGCGGGGACATTCATCCACAATGCGTAGCATTAGATTTGCTTCTTAGCAGATGTGACTGGCCCACTTATAGTCCTAATGCCAGAAGTATTGTCATTGTTTTAAAACCATTTAACCGAAAAACAACAATAACAACAACAACCAAATGAAACCAGACTCTGCTTTGAGGCCAGGTTTGAATCTTAAAGTAGTTTGACCTATTTTCATCCCAGCATGATCAAAACCTGCTTTGTGATTCTACTTCCCTAACATGCTTTTTCTTGTGTCACATGAATTGAACACCTGATTCAAGCGAGAGAGAGGGAGTGAAGACCTTGTCCTTGTCCAAGGGAGCTCTGTTTCCCACTGAGCCAGGGCAAGCCTCTCAGTAATGCCTCCCCAGAACCAACCTGCTAATAGACACACTCAGTGTGTGGAGAGGGGTCCTTGGGAAGGATTGGCAGTTCTCTAACCCATGCATGCAGGGCTGCACTTTTTAACAAAGTGCTTTTACATCCCTGTTTGAGCTTGACAACTTCCCACTGAGGAAGGTCCTGATCATAATGTTATCCTCGCTCCACAGAGGAAGAAACTGAAGCTCACACAGGCAGATGGTAAGAATGCCTGGAAGAGAATAACTTTCAACACCGGCACACTGTGGGGATGTGTTAGAGCACCTACCTAGAGGCTCTGCCTTTGGGAGCTTCTACTTTCTTCCAGACCCTTTGTTCTTTTCCTTGTTTGATTTAAGTAGTCCAGCTGTGGTTCAGGAACAAAGTAAGCCCCAAACTGCACCTAGGATCTGCACGTAATGGGCCTGTAAACTTACTCCTCTGGAAAATATTGCAAAGTGACCTCTCCTGAGCATTCTAGTGACATAGCTGGATGCTCTGTTGGATGAGGGAAAGGGCTTCAGTTCCTCACGGGCTGGGAGACAACTCTATGGCAAGTGCATTAGCCAAGGGAATTTGTGCAAAGGAGAGGAGAGGGTTTTTCCACAGCCTTTTCTTTGCCTATATTCTGTGTGTGTGTGTGTGTGTGTGTGTGTTTTCCCCCTTGGAAGACAGACAGCTTCTGGTCCCAAGGGACCATATCCTGTTTATTAGTAGTCTCCTTATCTATTCCCTTGGTTTTCTTCATTCTCTCTAAGGTAGCAATTCCTTACTCAGTTTTTTTGGTACCCTACAGTGTCTCCAGTGATAAGAAGGTACCATAACAAATACCAAAACAAAATTAATCCACTTCAGTTTTTTTAAAAAGTCACCATAGTCTACCAAAAACATTTACAAGGACTGGAAGCTCTCTGTTAGTATTATAAAACTCACAGTAGTAATGAGGCTTTACATTTTTATGGACAGCTTCAAGCATTTTAGACTGTATTACTTCTGTTATCTTGTTACTTCCAGTAACTCCAGGGGTTAAATAAGATGATATTAAATATTTCCATCTTACAGATGAGGAAATTGAGACCTAGAGAAGATAATGTCCTTGCCCAGCATGACTTATTGCTAGTAAACATCTGAATGGATCTGGTTGCTTTCATTTCAAACAAGATAGGCATTGCCTTTAATTTCATGAAGCTGATAATCAAGTTGAGAAGGGAGACATTAAACAAATGCATGGACAAACATAAAACACTAAGGGGTGTGTGTCCAGGGACCTAACCTGTTCTGAGGGTGAAGGTAGGCCTCTCTGTGACAGTGGCAGGCAAGTGAGACCTGGGTGCTGAGTTGGCCTTTGCTGGTAGAAAAGAGTCAAGATGATTCAGGGTGTGATGTGGTCCAGGACCTGGATGGAGCTTTACACAGCTACATGAGAGTGAGCAAGGGGTTGAGGACCACATGGTCCCATCATGGAGGGCCACATGGTCCCATCATGGAGGGCCTTGAAAGCCAGGGTGAGCACTTTGATTTGGTTGTAAGGGTTGTGAGAAGTCACTAAAGGGTTTAAAGCAGGGGAGTGACACGTGTTTTAGACTGCTTTGGCTACTAGGTGGAAACATACGGAGGAGGGGCAAGAACAAAACTGGGGAGCCAGATCATGAGGTTCTTAGGGTTGTTTGGAGGAAATGTGAGTGCTGGAGCCCATAGGGTAACCAAATGGAAATATTCAAGAATTACTGAGGAGCAGAGGGAGAGCAGTTTTGGGTCATTGGGTTGTGGTGGAGGAGGAAGAGTAGTAAAGGCAGAGTCTCAGGCGTCTGGTTTGGCTGTGATAGGGACATTTCCTGAGTTAGGAAACTTTGGGGGAAAGGGCTCGTTTTGGGCAGAAAGACAGGAGTATGGACTCTTCTTAGGACATGCTGAGTTTGAAATGCCTATAAAATATTCAGGTGGAGACATCGGACAGGAATGTGGACAAATGGTTCTGGAGCCCCGAAGAGAGAAATAGGCTGGAGATACAAATTTCAGATTCACTGATGCAAAGTGAATAATTGAAATAGTGGGCATGAATTAGACTACCACATTCTATAGTTCTTTCACCTTTATCACACTTCTTGAGGTGATTTTTAAAATTTATTTTTGAATTTATTATTTATTTATTTATTGAGTTGGAGTCTTACTCTGTTGCCCAGACTGGAGTGCAGTGGCCGCTCCCAGCCACTGCAGCCTCGACCTGCTAGGCTCCGGCGATCCTTCCCGCCTCAGCCTTCTGAGTAGCCGGAATTACAGGCATGCGCTACCACGTCCGGCTGATTTTTAAAAAAAATTTATTGTAGAGATGCGGTCTCGCCAAGTTGCCCAGGTGGGTCTCGAACCCGCGGGCTTAGGCAATCCACTCAGCTCAGCCTCCCAAAGCACGGGATTACAAGCTGAGACACCGAACCTGGCTGAGGTGATTTTTTTTAAACTCAAGCTCAAATTAGGAACCTGAGCTTTAAAGGAAAATATAACCCTGTTTGGAGTTAGTTTAATAAAGGCTGTTCTTCAGTTCCCAGAGAAGACCCTATAATGTAGAAGAATCCAGGAGGTAACTGGAATGAGCAGCTGAACTTAATGTTATATCCCAGTGTTGTTAATTTAATAACTAATGGGTAGTTGAAGGAATGCTGACCCATGATCTCTGTAGTGATGCTTACTTATGGCTGTGCATATTTCACCAAGTTGTTCTGCCCAAATGTGCTTAATTCGATCCTTGTGGTACACTTCATAATAAGAAATTATTCTGGAACATTTACAGCGTTTTCAAATTTTGGATGAATTCTTTTGATAAATACCAGAAATATTTCTTTGGTTGTAGGACATATACATTTTTCTGACTCTTGTTGGTTATGGGGCAACAGATTATCTGTGTCAAGAAGCTCACTGGACTTGTTAGGGTCAGGAGCTTTCTGGTCTCCTCCCTTGAAGCCCTCAAAGGGTTGCCCTCCTTGGGTTTCAAAGAAACCCTCTGGGAGGCACCCTAGGGACTCAGAGACAAGCCCTCCTTCACTGACTCATTCATCAGTGTTCGCTGAGCACCCTCTCGTGCCTTCTTTCTTGCTTGCCACTGGAACATGTACATGACTCAGATCCAGCCCTGCTTTATGGCCTGGGGCTGGTAGATCTCATACAAATAATTGCAGCTGGGGATGAGCTCTGCTTTATTTGAGTTCTGCACGAAGTTCGAAGTCCGGGGAAGTTCAGGGACAGGAGATGCTCCTTCTGCCTGGGGGAGTAGAGAAGTGCTTCCCAGAGGTTTTGGCAAGAAATTGAATTCTTGGAGGTGACTAACAGCTCTGTGCCCCTCATTCAGTTCTCTAGCTGCAAAGGGACACGCAGGTCAACAGGCAGTCCTCATTTTACCCAAGAGTGCCAAAGGCCCCTGTGGTGTGTTTGGCACCACAGGCCTGGCTGGCTTTTTTTCCCTTAATCTTTTAGTTTCCAGGGTATGAACATTTAGCCAGATATTTTCTAACGTTAAAATGACTTAATGCTCCCGAGGTATGCTAAAAGTTAGGAAATTTAAGTTACTCATGATTTGTTGAGTTGAACCCTCAATAACTACAACAGATTCTGATCTCATTTGTGGGGGGAAAAAAAGAGACATAAGTGTCTCTTCAAGCAGAAAAATGAAGGAAAGGATCTTGACGAATATTTTGTCCTGGTCACCTTTTTTGGACAGTACCTTAACTAATGTACCCCTCTGTGCACTTTTCCATTTTTTGCAGCACCACTGCTATAAATACTGAAGTTTATGAATCACAGCAGATGTGTGATTCTTTCATTCTTCAGATCTGCAGAGTTTTCCCTCATGCAGAAATCAGTGTCTTTTTTTCCCAATTTATTTAAACCTTTAATGAATATTTTATCAAATGAACTTCATGTCTTGTATTTCATTATTAATGTTGTTTACGAGGCCCTTTCCTCATTAGCATAACTTATAAACAAAGATTACTTCAGGAGGAATGATATTTTAGGGGCAATGGTTGGGGAGAGAACAGTTGCACATCTTTCTGAATGTGTGCAAAAGTGGGCATTTAAAGAGGTTGCAGGAGAAAGCTGGCCTGCTGAAATGTACATGTCAGCTGGGGAGATGGATCCAGTGTCCATGTCCTGTGAGTGCTAAGTCTTCCTGACTGTGTGGCTGTTCTGCAGCGTTAGGTGACACGCCTCCCTGAGAGAGCCTGGGCAAAGTGGGGCTGTGGAAGCAGGACTAAGTGTGGATCAAGGTCGGCCTCGTCCTAGCTAGATGACTTTAACCAGGTCCCTTGCCCACCATCCAGGGTCATTTTGATCTGCTCATTGCTCAGGTGTCCCCCAGTTCACTGATGAACCTACTAACCAGCTTGTAGTCCTCCTCTCTACCTGTTTTGGCTACCCTTACAGATGTCTTCCTTCCCTCTGTAACCATTGACTCCCACTCAAATACCCTGGGCCTCGTGGCGGGGATGACTGTCGGCTCCTAAACCTCTAGCCAGACATTCTTACCAGCCTTGCCCCTCCGTCTGGCTTGCCTGCTCAGCGCCTCCCTGGGCCTGTTCTCCCTTGCAGACTTATGCTTTCCTCTTTGGCCAGTTTAGGTTCCAGACCTTTTAATTCAACTCCCTACATTCTTTTGGTCCTTTTCATCGCCTCCACTCTGGATGAATCCAGTAGGTTGTCCTTCCCCTGTCTGTCTGTCCTGCCTCAGCTCATGCTGCTGCCCCCTTGTCTACTGCTGTTTTGCCTCATTAGCCGTCTGTTCCTCTAATGGATCACGCTTCTTCCCACCTCAGAGCCTTTTTATAGACTCTGCCCTCTCCCCAGATTGCTTCTCCCGTCACTTCATCCACTTCTTTGCATTCAAGATCATCACCTGCTTCCTCCAGGAGCCTTTTCTCCTGCTGGGTACTCTCTGAGCACCCTGTCTTGGTCTCTCCTGCACTTAAGATTGTCACTTATTGTTTGTGTGCTAATCCATTCAAGACTTGGCCCAGGCTCTACAGGGCAGACCTCATTTCAGACCTTCTGTTCCCTCATGCCCATGAAGTGTCCCAGAAATCCTGTTGCTTTGGCATCCAATGCCATCTCCCAGACTGTCTCCTGTAATCAGAAACAGCTCAGAGATCTTTTGTCAGCATGAGTGTCCTGATTTTGGGTTCACAAAATAACTGTGGTCATCATAGTTATAATTCCTGTCATCTGGAGATGCAGTACAGAGTATTAGTGAGGGGCATGGGTTTTGGGCCAAATTCCTTGAGTTAAATCCTGACCTTGCTACTTACAGCAGGGTGACATTGGGTCAGGTAACTGCTCAGAGCCTTGGTTTCCTCATCTAGAACATGATAATGGTGCCCACCTCCTGGCATTGTTGAAAGGATTAAGTGAGCAGATACAGGAACTTCTCTACACTAAGAAGCATCAAGACACACTGTGAGGCCTGTGGTGAGACACATGGTAAGCATCCGGGAAACACTGGATACTGTTACCATGGGCTGCTCTCCTACCTCTTGCAGATATGTAAGGCTCTACTGCTCTGTGCTTAATTTTTTTCTTATGTGTGGGGTTTCAGTAAATATTTTTAGATTGAAATACACATTTTGAGAAGGCACTGGACCCAGACCTTTGAGCCTATGATTCAAAGATCTTTTCCTCACTTCCTGTGTCATCAGCCCTCCCCTCCACCCACATCACTATGCTGTCCATGCTCACTGATATCCTTTTCACATAAAGCTAGGGCTTTTTCTGAATTTTCCCTTTTTAGCTATCTGTCTAAAAGACCTCTCTAATTCTTTCCTTGAATCCAACATTCTGTCCATCTCCTCCTGTAATACCAACTTCACAAATGTCCTTTAGGATGTCTTTCCTGACTCTGTTGACCCTGTGTGTATTGCTCTGTGTCCACTCAGTGCTGTGTTGATTCACCCTAGTAATTGGTGATTATAAACTACAACATTGAAGAGGAGAGTGATGCTTTCTTTTTCCTGAGAACCACACAAAGCATAGAAGAACTCATTACTTCCTAGGCATTCAAGAAAAGCTTATTGACTAAAGGAAACAGCCTGTTGATCTGGTTTGGGTACCAATTTATTAACACTTGGATATTGGGTTGTACCCTGGGATGCTTGCTAAAAGCCCATGTTAGCATGTTCTGTCATTAACATTTGGCAAATCTGGGTGACAGGCCTTCTGTCCTCCCTGCTCTCTCCTTTTCTTTCATTGCCTTTACAGGAACACCTGATTCTTCTTTACCCTGCGGTCTTATTTCTCTTGTTCATTTAGCAGTTCAACAGGAGTTACTGAGCACCTTCCTGCAGCATGACAGGTGCTCATCTGAGCATCAAGGAGTAGCATGAGCTAAGTGGGCGAGGCTCCTGTTCTTATGGAGCTACATTCTGGTGGGAAGAGGCAGGCCCTAGACGAGCACATCTAAGCATAGGTGGCACTTACATTCTAGTGGGGAAGACCTCCACTGGGGGGCCAGGAAAGACTTCTTAGATGAGGTGCTGTGTGAGCAGAGGTCTGAAAGAAGTGAAGGAGCAAGCCTAATGGATAACCAGGGCAGAACGGGTGGCAAGCACCCAGGCCCAGCTGGGAGTGTGCTTGTGAGGCAAGGAGGTACTTTTGATTGGAGTGGAGTGGGGGCGGGGAGGATGGGAGGAGGACCCCTAAGGGCCTTGGCTGTTATTCTGAATTAGCTGGAGAGCCATTTCAGTGTTTGGGGGAGCAGAAGGATACAATCTAATTTATGTAATGTTACCTTAGGTCTCTCTATGAGCTTAAGGAAATTGAACTAACAAACTCATGTATAGGAGGAAGGAGGTTCTTCTATTTTATCAGAAGGGCATCTGCCTAATTACTCTATGGGTAAGGCCTGCTCTGTTAAAGAGAGTCTCCTGTTCGTTCAGTAGGTATTCATGGAGCAGCTGCTGTGTATGCGGGCTTGGGTAGACTTTGGTCTGAACTATAGCACCCTAGGGCCCAGCTCTAGTTTTTTCACTCCCTTGCTTTTGCTCAGTCCATGAGTAGGACTAGTAGTTTTCAAAAGTAACTCTAGTGTTCAGACAAGAACTAACACCTTTGTCATGGTCTGGGAGTGCTAATACAAGTGCAAGATAAATGAAGGAACTGAACCAGGTGGGACCAAAGTCAATCATAGGAAACAAACTTTATAGTCACTGTTTTTGAGACTATCATCCCTACCTGTGGATAGCTAAGGACGAGATATTTTTACAGTCTGATCGCCAGGAATCTAATTTCAAGAGACAGTGTTATGACCAAAGGAATGAGGTCAGGTAATGCATACAGCTCTGTGTAGCCTCCAGATTTCAGGTATCATTTTTTGTTTCTATGTTTTTGCCCTGGGAATTGTTTTAGCCCCAGATGGTAAGGAAAAGGAGCATGGTTTAAGTGAGTTAAATAACTCCCCCAATACTCCCCTCTTCTCTTTCTCTTGGCAGATGTGTAAGTGTAAACACTTGCGAAGAACACACCCCAAGCCCAGTGTGCTCACTTTGCTCCCCAAAGCCCTTGAGTGTTTGGTGGTTGGTGGGAATGTGTTTGGATTGTAGCTCTGTGCATAAGGGTATGCTCCCCTCTTTCTGAGGATTGTGAAACTATCATTGACACTCTGGTGGTGTTGAAGTCACAAGCAAGTGCAGGAGAGGAGAAAGGAAAGGCCGGTGTCTGTTCTTCACCCTTGAAGTTTGAGAAGGGCGGTGCTCCAAGGCCATCTATGCCACTGGAAGTTTTCCCCCCTAAGCTGATTTCCCCCCCTTTCCATTCCTAACTAGCAGGTGGGCAGGAGGTGCTTGGTCTGCCTGCCACTGGACTGAGAAACATGGCCCATGTCCGTGTCCTGCCTCGGAACCTGGGTCACCAGCAGTAATGGCTGTACTCCTGGCCAGCTTTGCAGGAACTTTAGTCAGAAATGCTGATGTTAGAATTTCTTCTTCAGGGAGTTGCAGCTTTTCTCTGAAGGTGTAACAAAAGAAAGAAGTGAGTAAGGTAGAGTCTGACAGGAAGAAAGAACAGAAATGAAGTTCAGTGACAGAGTCTACCAGGCCTGGCATAGTGTGACTAGGAATCTGTGAGGTAGGGAGTGTGCACGTGTGTGTGCACATGAATGTGTTCAAAGGTCACGGGAATGGGAAATGCCCTTGAACAGAAAGACTCCCTCCCATAGGTATGAAATCTGCTTCATATTAGTGACGAAACTCAGAAAATGGCTTTCAGAAATGTAACTGTGTTACTTTAAAGCTTGGAGGTAACCTGAGCTCGTCTCAAAGGCAGTGGCCTGATGCCTTACTAGAGGACAGGGATAGCGTTGCTCAAGTGCTCTGGGATTACTGAGACTCAAGTCAGGGTACCTTAGATCCCAGGTTCCTCAGGCCATGCTTTTTGTATTAGTTAATTGAATCCCTTCAGCAAATGTTTATTGGGCCCTTACTAGGTAGCAGGCACTGGTTCTTGGTACTGGAGATATTTGGTGAACAGGCTTCACACGGAGCTTCTGTTCTGGGGGAGAGGAGACATGTGAACAAAGAAGGTGATTTCAGAGAGCACCTACCTTATGAAGGAAAGAGTGAGGTGATATGACAGTACCTGGTGGGGTAGTCAGGGAAGGCCACGTGGGGCTCTGGGCCAGAGTTTTCAAGTCAGGAGGAAGATACAAAGGCTGTGAGGCAGAAAGAAGTATTATGGAGCAAGGAAGACAGTCGATACCACTCTTTGCATGCAGAAGAGAATAGCAGTCTCCTTGAATTCCTCTTACTTCTTTTCACATTCTAGCCCAGTTCTACCCCTTGTGTGTATGTGGCAGCCACCGTCATAGGCACTGGGGATTCTTCTTCCTCCACTTCTGCAGTCACAATTGAAGATTTCTGATATGAACATGCAGTCCCTTGAGACTTGGAGGCTGGGGAGAAAGTGATAGGAATCACCCAGATATGGAAATCTAATCTTTTGGAGTTCCTCTCTTGATCCAGCATTATGTATGGCAGGAGTTTACTCCCTTGCAGCCTGAATGTCCTGTCGTTTTCTATTGATTTCTGTCTTCAGGTTTCAATTTGTATTTTTTCCATGTTGTCTGTACATTGGTTGTCTACTTTAGTGAAGCTAATTGTTTATTAAAATGGTGTATTAGTTGAACACTTCTCTTCTAAACCGCTGTTTAGTAGGGAGCTGAACCTTTTTAGTTTGAGGCCATCTTCACGTCAGTGGTTAGGTTTGTGACAGCCAGCTCAGCCAACTCATTCTCAGACTGTGTACTGTTTCCCACTGGAGAATGTAAAAGGTGCGGTCATGAGAGAAACTTGTGGAGGGCACTTGGAGGGATTTGGATACTAAGAATATTTTCATTTGGAAGAAAAGGATGGACACTAAAGGCTAGACCAAAGAGTAGAGAAAAAGGTGGTGCCTTTCTTCATTCCACTCCGGGAACCCTTACCACAGTATAGGGTTGCCCTGAAGCCCTGGGTTATGATGGGGCCCTACAAGGAGCAGGAGGAACCGACTGTTCTCAATCTCCAGTGGGCCCAGGAGCTATTAGGCTTTCAGGATTGCCTCTCTTGGTGCTCCCTGACCCAGCTCACCAGAGCCTGCTGATTCTGGACCCACCATTGTCATGGGCCCCTGCTTATCTCTTTTACTTACTCCAGTGTGACCCCAGCTTCTAATGACACCTGCTTGACTTGACTTAGTTTGTCTAGAACGTAGTTACAGTTGCAGCAAGGTAGGCACAGAGTAAGAAATTGTGGGGAAAAAAAAAAACTATTTTCATGGTTCCTGCCTTTAAGGCGCTTATAGTTTAGTGCTCATGAGGACATGTGTTCATTTAATGATAAAGACCTTTGGTGACATGCCCAGAGGTGATTCAGACAGATGGACTGGGCAGGGGGAAGTGATGAGGTGTGTATAGTAAAATGTATTATTAAATTATGGCATCTGTTGTCAACAACTAGGACTATCTCATTGTAGACTTCCTTGATTTCCTGAGATTTCTTTTTAGTTGTAGAATTCTAACATTAAAGAAACAAGGCTAAGCCACTCACTGCTTTATTTTATTTTATTTTATTTTATTTTTGAGTTGGAGTCACTCTGTTGTCCAGGCTGGAGTGCAGGGGTATGATCATGGCTCACTGCAGCCTTGACCTCCTGGGCTCAGGTGATCCTTCCGCCTCAGCCACCTGAGCAGCTGGGACTATAGATGTGTGTGCACTGCCATGCATGGTTAATTTTTTGATTTTTTTTTTATAGAGATGTGCCTAGTCTGATCTCAAACTCCTAGGCTCAAGCAATCCTTTTTCCAAGGCTTCCCAGGGTGCTGGGATTGCAGGCGTGAGCCACTGTGCCCAGCCCACTTGCTAATTTAAACAGCAAAAGAAGATGAAAAATAATGAGATCCATGGGCATCCAGAGCCTAGTAGCATATGAACTATGGGTCCAGTTCTCTTCAGGCTGATATTGGAGAGGGACACACAGCACTGTGGAAGGAGAGCTGCACAAGGGATCTTGGGTTCCAATCCTGGGCATCCA
Source organism: Cephalopachus bancanus (assembly GCA_027257055.1). NCBI lineage: Eukaryota > Metazoa > Chordata > Mammalia > Primates > Tarsiidae > Cephalopachus > Cephalopachus bancanus. The sequence continues at coordinate 2,442,312 of JAPVLO010000087.1, forward strand.
CAGGCTCACTGCATGACCTCAACCTCATCCTGTATCCTTTGGGTGCTCCTGCCTTCTTATTTTGCAGTCATAGCTTCTTTGTGTATGTGCAAGTTTGTATGTGTGTGTGGGTGTGTGTGTGCACGCGCACATGCATGTGTGCCCCTGGGTGTGAGGAGGGGTGACTTCAGTGTTGGGAGAGACTCAGCTAGGAGTCAGGCACCCTGGATAGTGCTACTCTCTTTGTAATTTACCAACTATGTCATTTTGGAGAAAATCCAGCAGACTAACGTTCCCCCCCAAGATTTCCATATCTGAATCCCTGAAACCTATGGGGACTTGCAGATGAGGTTGAGTTCAGAATCTTGAGATGGAAAGACTAGCCGGATAATTCAGGTGGACCTACTCAGGTGGAGGCAAGATGGTTAGCTAGAGAAGGAGCTGTGATAATAGAAGCAGAAGTCAGAGTGATGTGGCCATGAGCCAAGGAATGTAGGTATCCTATAGAAGGTGAAAAAGGCCAGAAAGCAGATTCACCCCTAGAGCATCCAGAGGAAACATAGTCTTGCCAGTGTCTTTTTAGTCCAGTGAGAGCCATTTCTGACATCTGATCTTCAGAACTATAAGATAATACATTTATGTTGTTTTAGCCACTAGATTTATGGTAACCTGTTACAGCAACGATAGGAAACAAATATATCACTTACTCCTCTAGATTTTAGTTGCTTCAACTCTAAAAATGGGGACAAAGTTTTTTTTTTGCCTGAAGGCTAAGAACTGGATCATGTGATTTTTTGAGTGCCTCTCAGTTCTGAGGTCCATGGAATGAGAGAATAGACCTGAAAGCACATTGAAAGTTTAAAAGAAAAAGGTAGAAAGAAATATACAATTGTTGACTTTCTGTGTGTCAGGTGTCTACCTCTTTTACATTATTTAATTCTTACAATCATCTGAGGGACATTTTAGGATTATCATTTTATTTGATTAATTCATCAATGACTTGAGTGCCTATTGTGTGCCAGATGCTGTTCTGGGTGTTGGGAAGATAGCAGTGACACAAAGAGTCTTCTGCCTTTTTGAAGCTTATGTTCTTTAGGGAGACATAAACATAATAGCTAAGTAAGCCTTAAATTAGGTTGGAGCTTGATGGTTAGTAAGGAAAAAAAAAAAGAATAGAGCAGGTTGGGGGAGCACGTTATTGACTAAATGTAGAAGCTCAAAGGGTGAAAATTCATTCAGGATTATGGCACCAGCAAGTGTTGGAGCAGGGCCGAAACTCGGATCTGTTGGAATTCAGAGGTCTGAGCTGATCCTCTCAGGCCAGTACAAGAATTTCCCTACTTTACTGAGGGAAAAGGGTCCCCACTGCCAGCTGTTGCTAGGAAAGTTACTGTCGTTCTGGGTTTCCAGAATTTAGCTCTTTTTCCAGCTCTCCAATAAAAAGTGACAGAGAGCTAGAGCCAGTCTGACGCTGGGAACGAGCCAAGGAACATGAGCAGCACAGGTGACCTAATGAATCTTGCAGCTTGTGCAGAACGCCATGGGCCACTGTTTCTGTTCTCTTGGAAGAAGACATAACTCCAGCCTCTCATCACAGAACTTGAGTTGTTTTCGGTGCAGCTGAGGCCTGAAAGCGAGGTTGTAACTTGGAGGAAAATGATGTTCAGTAATCAACAATTACTATTACTTTTCTTTAACATGGTCTTTTCCTGGCAGTTTGATGTTTATCACTTCCTGTCATTTAGAAGTGTGCTTTTCTAGGACATTCTAAAGACCATCAGAGTCTTGAGGAAACTAATATGTGCATCTCCCTTTATTAGGTTGACTTATCAATTTTCTGAGAAAATGAAAATCATTTTCTGATTTGAAAATGAAAGATGCTTGTCAATAAGAATAGTGGAAGTAAATTTTTATTAAACATTAGTAAGTCACAATTAGTAGGAAGTTTTATTAGTGCTCACAGTTTCGGATAGATTTTAGAGATTATTTTTGGATGCTGTTCTGTTGGTGGGGGCTTGAAGAAAAGCCTTGTCCTGTTGCACTGAGCCTGAGACTGCCTGTCTCTCTTATTTCTGTTTCCTGCCACTTTTACACAAGGTCCGCTTTCAGCAGAACTACATACTCAATCCCTGGGGCTAACTAGCTGCTGAATACATGGAACTTTTGGTTAATCAGTGGAGGCTGGGCATAGCTATATGCTGACTGTATATGGCAGTTCTTACTAATTTGTACCTGAGCCTTTCCTTATTCACTAGAGACTAGTTTCTTCTCTCTGCTACACACAGCTTCCTAGCAGTCACTGTAGGCCCAAGGAAGCCCACTGCCATCTTGGTGTGCTGTAACTGGGGTTGAGATGTCTGTCCTAATTTTGAAAACCCGCCTTCAGACATTTATATGTTCAGACAAACTAATCAGGCTGAAATTTCTCATGCTTATTTGCAGCTAGATGAAGCAATCCATTTAGTTGCTTTGGAATTACCCAAGCGTGGAAGAAATTGGTTTCTCAGCCTTGAGAAATTCTGCAGATATTGAAATACAGACAGGCACCAGGGCCAGCTTGGCAAAATCAGGAGCAAGGGGGCCTGGGTGTGGCCTGTGGTCTCTATCCTTGGTAAAACTGATGATTCTACCTAGGACCCTAATAAGCTTCAGCTGTCCATTTAGCCAGCGTGTATCATAAAGTTACTTCCTATCTTACCCTTTGAGGAACTCTGAGCTTTTCAGAGCTTTTCTTCCTTTCTCCGTTCAGCTTCCTCCTTGGTGGATCAGGATGAAGCATTTGCTGATTCTGTTTCTTTTTTTCCTGAGTCAGAGGCCCAGAGGCATTTACATAGTCATTTTCCATTAAAACCTTACTGATTTTGTATTTGGGCTGTCACTTGACTGTGGCACAGAAGGGCTTGAGCTGATCTTTGTAACTCTAGTTTCCAGAGTGTATAATATCTCCTTTTTAACCTTTACAACCTACGAGATAGGAACAGATAGAGAAACTGAGGTACCAAGAGTAATGTATCCAAAGATATGCCTCTAGTGTGGCATAACTGGTTTTGAATCCTTGCAGAATTTGATTCCATTATTGGTGCTTTTAACTACACTCAGTACTTCTTTTCAATCTGTTTATCAAAGTATGTTTCTTACCTATCTAATGGTTGCATGGAAGGATACAAGAAAAAGATACATTCCCTGTTTTGAAGGCATTTTGAGGGCATTTTCGTAAGACAATAACAGTAGAAGCCACAAAATAACTATAAATTATAGTAGGAAACCTCTCCTGTTTGACATATAACTCTAAGCTCCCTGTTATCTGAAGAACTTTGTTCTGAATGATCAACAGAGGTAATCCTCCCATAATACAGATAAATGTCCCTTATGTCCACCCCCTCTCTGGTTCTCACTTAGAGTCTGTCCTTTAGAGCAAGTCTAACACGTTGGGTTATCCACTCTGTAATTCCATTTGAAGTTTGATATGAGGAAAGAAACGATCTCAGGTCCACACAGCATACAGTTTCCCTGATCCCCCTTTTAAGGTCATGTTCTATTGTCATTAACATAAAAACTCTTGTCCCTGCTTCAGAGAATCTGATACCGCTTTCCTGTGTTTTAAATTTTAACATATGAAATTACATTCTGATACTATATAGGCTCCTTTAATCTACACCCACCTCTGAGAGCCTGTCCACTTGACCAGGATCTGTTCTGCGTTGGGCTGTGCCCCCCTGGTTATAGAACCACTGGTTTGGTAGCAAGGGAGAGAGCAGGAACCTGATTAACATACTCTAAAACTTTCTAAAATTAGCTAGAAAGATTTTGAGTAAGGGAAAAGAACCCTGCTAACTTCAGTCATTTCAGAGAATACCATTCTGTTATAGGTTGATCATTGGTTTTCTTGATTCCTGTTGGTGGTGGTAGCAGCAGCAGTAGCAATAATGATAATGACGATAGCTACCATTTAGCATGTGCTAAGCATTGTGGGAGGTGCTTTTCTTTAGTGTGCTCCAGAGTCACCTAATTGGGTTGTTAAAAAGTCATATTTTGAACTCACCCTCAGAGACCTCCAGTCAGCATGTCTGGGGTACAGCTCAGGAATCTGTATTTTTTTGACCAGCCCTAGTGACTCTGCTGTCTCATATTTTAAATTTATTTTTTATTTTTATTTTAGAAGAAATGTAAGAACTTGTTACATAGGTATACTGCATGAAGGTGAGCATAGTACCCAACGGACAGTTTGTACCCCTTGTCCTCTCCCTTTTAGCAGTGCCCAGTGTCTGTTGTTCCCATCCTGATACACATATGTACCCAGTATTTAGTACCCACTAATGAGTGAGAACATGCAGTATTCCGTTTTTTGCTTCTGTGATAATTACTTGGAATGATGATCTCCAGCTGCAGACATGTTGCTGCAAAGGATGTGATTTCATTCTTTTTTATGGCTGTGTAGTATTCCATAGTGTATATGTACTATATTTTCTTTATCCAGTCCACCACTGATAGGCATCTGGGTTGGTTTCATGTTTTTGCTATAGTAAATAGAGCTGCAATAAACATGAGTGCAGGTATCTTTTTGGTAGAACCATTTATGGTATTGGGGGGCATATTCCCAGAGGTAGGATTGCTAGGTCAAATGGTATCTCAATTTTTAGTTCTTTGAGAAATTTCCAAATTGTTTTCCACAGTGGTTGAACTAGCTTGTGTTCCCACCAGCAGTGTACAAGTGTTCCCTTTTCTCTGTAGCCTCACTAACATCTGTTGTTTCTTGATTTTTTAATAATAGCCACCCTGAATGGTGTGAGATGATATCTCATTGCAGTTTTGATTTACATTTCTCGGATGATTAGTGATGCTGAACATTTATTTTCATGTTTGTTGGCTGCTTGTACATGTTCCTTTGAGAAATGTCTATTCAGCTCCTTTGCCCACTTTTTTTTTTTTTTTTTTTTTTGAGTTGTAGTCTCACTCTGTCGCCCAGACTGGAGTACAGTGACTGCTCCCGGCCATCACAGCCTCGACCTGCTGGGCTCTGGCGATCCTTCCACCTCAGCCTTCCAAGTAGCTGGAATTACAGGCATGCGCTACCACGCCTGGCTGATTTTTTGATTTATTGTAGAGATGAGGTCTCGCTGCCCAGGCGGGTCTCGAACCCGCGGGCTCAGGCAGTCCACTCACCTCAGCCTCCTAAAGGTGTGGGATTACAAGCTAAGCCACTGAGCCCGGCTTTTTGCCCACTTTTTAATGGGGTTATTTATTTATTCCCCTGTTGATTCATTTGAGTTCCTTGTAGATTCTGGATATTAGGCCTTTGTTGAATGTATAGTTTGCAAATATTTTCTCCCATTCTGTGGGTTGTTTCTTTTGCTGTGCAGAAACTTTTTATCTTGATAAGATCCCATCTGTCAATTTTAGATTTTGTTGCATTTGCTTTTGAGGACTTGGCCATGAATCCATTGCCTAGGCCAATGTCCAGGAGGGTGTCCCCTAGGTTTTTCTTCTAAGATTTTTATAGTTTGAGGCTTCAAATTTAAGTCCTTTATCCATTTTGAGTTGATTTTTGTATATGGTAATAGGGCTCCAGTTTCATTATTCTGCAGTTTTCCCAGCACAGTTCGCTAAATAGGGTTTCCTTTCCTGAGTATTTGCTTTTGTTAGCTTTGTAAAATAATGTTGGTTGTAGGTCTGTGGTTTTATTTCCAGTTTCTCTATTCTGTTCTATTTGTCTATGTGTCTGTTTTTGTATCAGTGCCATGCTGTTTTGGTTACTGTGGTCTTATAGTAAAGTTTGAAGTCTTGGAGTGTGATGCCACAACTTTGTACTTTTTGCTGAGGATTGCTGTAGCTATTTGGACTCTTTTTTGCTTCCATATGAATTTAAGTATTTTCTTTCTAGGTCTGTGAAAAGTGTTGCTGTAAGTTTGATAGGGATTGTGTTGAATCTGTAGATTGCCTTGAGTAGCATGAACTCATGACAATATCGATTCTTTTGATCCTTGAGCATGGGATGTTCTTCCATTTGTTTGTGTTGTTTTTGATTTCTTTGAGCAGTGCCTTGTGGTTCTCATCGTAAAGAACATTCACCTTTTTGGTTAGATGATTACCGAGATATCTTAATTTTTTTGTGACTATTGTGAATGAGATTGTGTTTTTGATTTCATTCTCAGCCTGCTTGTTGTAGTTATATAGAAATGCAACTGATTTTTATGCATTGATTTTGTTTTCTAAGATTTTACTGAAGTCATTTATTAGTATTAGGAATTTTTTGGTGGAATCTATAGGATTTTCTAGGTATAGAATTATGTCATCCACAAAGGGAGGTGATTTAGCTTCCTCTTTTCTTATTTGGATACTTCTGATTTCTCTTGCCTGATTGCTCAGGCTACGACTTCCAGTACTATGCTAAATAGGAGTGGTTGGGAGGTGCTTTTTATGCTCATTTAATCCTTACAGTGACCTCCTGCTACAGGTATTTCTCTCTCATTTTAGATATGAGACTGGCTCATAAAGGTAAACTGTTTCAGTGCCTCACAACTACTTAGTGGATTTGCTGGGGTTTTGACCCATGCTGTCTGAAGCTAGAGAACTGTCCTTTTAACCACACACCCCACTCCAGCTTTTAAAGCACACATATAAAATCATGCACGCTACCATCCCCTACCACTACGGGATCACATAACTTTTACTTCCCTGTATTAAATTGTCTTTACTATCTTAAACCATTTCTGGGATGAGAATTTGGTGTAAATGAATACAAACAAGGACTGACAACTAAGTTCACCAACTAATCCTAGAAAAAGTGCTACATACCTCATTGCTGAATATCACTACTGTCACCTTCAAAGTACTCCCCTTGGGAAGCTATACACTGATGCCAGTGCCTAGTCTACCTGTCAAAGAGGTTTTGGAACTCTCTTTTTGGAATGTCCATCAGAGCTGTCATCGTATTATTTTTGACGCTCTGAATGTCATCCAAATGTCTTCTTTGCAATATTTCCTTTATCTTCAGGTAAAGAAAAAAGACATTGGGGGTCAGATCAGGTGAATAGGGAGGGTGATCCAATAGTTATTTGTTTACTTGCTAAGAACTCCCTCATAGACAGTGCAGTGTGAGCTGGTGCATTGTTGTGATGCAAGAGCTCCTTCAGGACCTTTTTTTTTTTTTTTGAGTTGGAGTTTTACTCCATTGCCCAGACTGGAGTGCAGTGGCCGCTCCCGGCCACCACTGCCTCGACCCGCTGGACTCCGGTGATCCTTCTGCCTCAGCCTTCCGAGTAGCCAGAATTACAGGCACGCGCTACCACGCCTGGCTAATTTTTTGATTTATTGTAGAGATGAGGTCTCGCCAAGTTGCCCAGGCGGGTCTCAGGCAATCCACTCACCTTAGCCTCCCAAAGGTGTGGGATTACAGGCTGAGCCACCGAACCCAGCTAAGGACCATTTTTGCACACACCTTTTTCATGCCAAGATGTTTAGTTAAAGTTTTTCTGTTTCTCTATCTATGTTTCTCTGGTCTGATATGATTCTCACAGTCAGCTGATGATTTTGATGCACAATTCGATGAATTTTGCAATGTTTTCATCACTTCTGCTTGTTATTGGCGGTCCTGATCTGTCTTCGGTAGTAATGCTTTCTCTTCTCTCAGAAAACGTTTAATTCATTTGTATACTACCATTTTCTTGATGGCATATCCCCATAAATTTGAACTGACATGTCCCTGATATCACTTCCACTCTTGCCAAGTTTGACAAGAAATTTACTGTTTGTTCATTGCTCTAATTCAAGCTCTGACATTCTTGTGTTGGCAGACAAAAACATGCAACAATAATGACAGCCACTCAGCAAGATACTGCCGCATGTCAACATGAACACAGCTGTGAGATGCTAATATATCAAGGTTATGAAACCTTGTTTGTACAGTGTTGCCAATGTAAGCACATGGTGACAAGTTCTTGAAGTTAATTGTCAGACCTTGTATATCTCATTAACTAGAATGCAATCTTTCTTATGGTCAGAACTGATGACTTCTATCTTTGTAGTAGCAGTTAATACTTACCTAGAGTTTATGTTTAGCAGATGATGCATTGGACTGGTGCAGGAGCTAAGACACTCAGCTCTGGGTACAGGAGCCAAGACTCTTAGCTCTGGGTCTTACCTGTCATTACTTTGGTTACTCTAGGAAGCTCTCTTCTCATTCAGCACTATTTGGTCATGGTCTTCTTCTTTACCATGTCTTCTTTCTTTCCTTCCTTTTCCTCTTCTTTGCTAAGCTACACAGACTTTAGCAGTTGTCAGAGTTGGCATAGAAGATAGAACCTGTTTCTTGACTTAATGGTCTCTACAGTCCTTTCAATTCTGGAATTTTCATCTGATGATGTAGCTAGTGCAGTTTTTAAAAAAATTTACTTTTATTGATAAATGTTCATATTTTGGGGGTATATGTGATAATTTATTGCATTCATATTATTTGCAAAGATCAAATCAGCATAATAGGGATATTCACCACCTTAAATATTTGTCTTTATGCTAGAAACAGTCAAATTATTCTCTTCTAGACATTTTGAACTATATAATAGGCTAGTGTTAATTATAGTCACCCTGCTGCTCTATCAAATATTAATTCTTATTTCTTCTATCTAAGTGTGTATTTGTACCCATCAATCCACCTCTCCTCATTCTTCCCTCCCCACTACCCTTCCTGGCCTCTGGTAACCACGAATCTACTCTCTATCTTCATGAGATCTACCTTCTTTTTTATCTCCTACATATGAGCGAGAACATGTAACATTTGTCTTTACTTGGCTTATTTCATTTCATTTACCATGATGGCTTCCTGTTCTATCCATGTTGTTGAAAATGACAAGACTTCATTCTTTTTTATGGCTGAGTAATATTCCATTTTGTATATGTACCACATTTTCTTTATCTATTTATCAATCTGTGGGCACTGAGATTCATTCCATATTTTGGCTATTGTGAATAGTGCTGTAATAAACATGGGGGTACAGATTTCAATATGTTGATTTCCTTTCTTTTGCTGAACTACTCCGTGGTAGAATTGCTGGATCATATGGTAGTTCTACTTTTAGTTTTTTGAAGAATCTTCATACAGTTTTCCATAATGACTATATTAATTTATGTTCCTACCAATAGTTTATGAGGGGTTCTCTTTCTTCACATCCTCACTAGCATTTGTTATTCCCTGTTTTTAAAGACCAGGGTGAGATGGTATCTCATTGTGGTTTTGATTTGCATTTCTCTGACGATTAGTGATGTTGAGCATTTTTTCATATACCTGCTGACCTTTTGTATGTCTTATTTTTGAGAAATGTCTATTCAGATATTTTACCCATTTTTAAAATCAGACTTCTTTTGGGCTCTTGAGTTATTTGAGCTCCTTTTGTATTCTGGTTGTTAATCCCTTGTCAGATGGATAGTTTGCAGATCTCGCATTCTGTGTGTTGTCTCTTCACTTTGGTGATGGTTGCCTTTGCTGTGCAGTGGTGCAGCCTTGCCACACTCTTTCTCACTGACCAAGTTGTCCTTCCTGGACAGGGAGATGCAGTTGAGTCACAGGATGCTGTGTCGCATGCCATGTATGCATCACAGGTGAGGTTTCTAGAGCCATGAAGACTGGGAGGGCTGGTTGGGAAGTATAGACTTACACATAACGAAACTGTGCTCTTCATGGTAGCTTTGCAACTGGAACTTTCAGAGAGACCTGAACAGATACATGGAACACATACATCGCTCCCTTAAGAAACTGTTCCAAATAGTTTGATGAACTTGAGCCAGTCACCTAAACTCTTAGAGTGGGAATAATGCTCATGCTTGCCCTGGAAAGCAGTTGTGCAGAGTGATTAAAAACATGGGCTTTGAAGCCAGACTGCTGGGGTTGAATCCCACCCATCTCTGATATTAAGTGTAAGACCGTGGGCAAGTTTCTTAACCTCTGATTGTGCCTCAGATTTTTCATTTTTAAAAGGAGACACGATAAGAAACCCACCCCTTCGGGTTGTTGTGAGGATTAAATTACTTTCTACCTTTAGATCAGTTAGAAAAATTCCTGGGAACTAGTATATATGTGATGTTACATTGTTATACCACTTTATTCTTAAATCATGTGAGGATGCTTTGTAAATTACAAAATACCATTCAGTGTGCTTAGTGGCAGAGGGTAAAGAAATGGTATATTGTATTGGCAGCTGTAGCTGATAATCCCAATGCATGCAGAAGCAATAATATTGGCAAGTTGGTGATGATGGAAAGCCCATCAACATGACAGGTTACCTGGAACGATTTAATGCATAGTCTCTACTTAGCTGTGCATTAACATTTCTGGGGAAGCCTGGCAACATAGTGAGATCTCGTCACTACAAAAAAGTTAAAAAAAATTTAGTGGGCATGATGGTGTGCACCTGTTATTACAGCTATGGGGGCACGGGGAGGGGGTGTGGGGGGTGGGGAGTGAGGCAGGAGGATCACTTGAGCCCAGGAGTTCAAGGCTGCAAGTGAGCTATGATTGTGTCACTGCATTCCAACCTGGATGACTCTGCCTCTTAAAAAAAATCCCCGGGGAACTTCAAAATCCATATCTTGTGGTTTATTTCCAGACTAACTGAATCAGAAGTTTGCAGGAATGGGGCAGGGGTGGGGAGAAGAGGCACACACAGAAAGGTTTTATTTGTTTTTTACAAGAAGTTTTCCAGGTAATTCTGATGTAGCTGATCTATGGATTGGTGTTTGGTAACTTCTGACTTGCATGTTCCTACAGTTATTTGGTTATATTTAATGGGGTTTGGGAGGATTTAGTAAGGGGTCTGACAGCAGTTGTCAACATTTTAAATAGGGGAAATGGGCTACACAGGCAGATTTGTCTGAAAGAAATTCCAGACATCTAAAGACACCTAATGCCTGGGGTTGAGAGTCTGGCTCTATTTCTTATTGAGGTCAGTTTTTACTGGCTGACTGGTTACCTTGCCATGGGGTACAGAGTTGATGGGTATTCTTAACTGGGTGAAAAATGGAAAGCAAGAATAATTGCAAAGGAAATTGCAAGTAGGTAAATTTTGGACCCTGGTTTGCATTAGGCACCCTGAGTTCCCACCTCTGGTTGTGCAGATAAAGATGGAAGCTGCAGGTGGAGGGGACAGAGCAGAAGGTTCAGTGAGCAGGCACTGGATGACCGGTCAGCAAATGGGTAGCAGAGCTCACTGCAGAATCATGCAGCACTCTTTCAGAACAAGGAAAATCCTGGGGACTATGTGCTAAATAATAGAAGATGCTGGCTTGTTGTTGAGGAGGAGAAGGATGATTAAGGACTTTTTGAAGAAGACACTGAACACCCCGTCACCCATCCTTATTCTGCACTCCCTGTAGCCAAAAAACCTTTTAAGGCTTCTCATGGAGAGATCATAGAAGTTAGGGTTAGATGCCAGGCTGGGACAGTAAGAGCCCTGACCAGCATCTAGCCGCTGGTTTGGCTTTGCTGGTCCTAGCTCTAAAATGTCAATACATATCCCTACTTTACAGAACTGCTATGGATTTCGATGGTGTGGTAGATAGGAAAGTGTCTCAACTGTACAGTGCCATTCACACACGTAGACGCATTGCCCATCATGTGGACAAAGCATGCTCTTGGTGTTGTTCAGAGGGAGCAGACTCTAACCCTCTACCGAGGGTACAGCCTCAAATCTAAAGATCTAGAAATATGACTGATATGGAAGAGTGTGAACCTTCCTAAGATCTACTGTAGGCAGAGCAGTTCACAGCCCCTGCTAGTGGCAATTGCTGACCATATGTCTATAATGGGTTCTCACTGGGGGCTGTTGTACTTAGGCCTGCTTCCCAGAGGTTGCATTTAGCGTCATTCCTTTGTCCTCTACACAAGAAGGAGCACCATGCATGTATGGACGAGGGTCATTATTTTAAAAGGTAACCCCGAATCTACCTGATTATTAAAAAAGTAGATTTTTCAGATTTCGGTGTTAGAAATAAATGCCATACTCTCTACCACACAGCAGTTGTCAAGGTGAGACCCACAAATGCAGGTAGGGAGATCCTCCCGGACATCCCCAGTTCCCATGTACTGTGAGACTACCATGGAGGGCTCCCTCATGTCTGGCACTGTGCCACTTTCTCAGGGAGTCAGATGGGGTATAATCTTCTGGTCCCCCAAATTACTTTCATCTTTCCAGGAATACATCCAGGAAAGAATGATAGGCTCCTAGGTTCTCTAGGAGTTGTTAAAGGAAAGAAGGGACTCAAACTAATCAAAATGACCTAATTGATCAGCACATGGAAAGACAGGTAGCTAGCTGGTTGTTAAAAAAACGAATGATTGCAATAGCTTCTAGGCAGAGTATTTTATGTTTTATAGCATTTCTATAGGGATAGGCTTTCTGATGCCTTCAGGAGTCATACAGGTAAACAATAATCAGGGAAGCAGTTAGGAATACTACAGTTGGATGTGGGAATTGTGGCAATCAGACTGTGTGTGGCTTACATTAAAACATGGCAATTCAAAATCTAAAACAGAAGCATAACATAATACTGATTTTCAAAGAATTTTTACAAATATCTCATTTCACGTTCACAGCATTCCTATGATGCAGGTCTATTCTTCCCTTCCAGAGGTAAGAAAACTTACCAAAATCAAATAAAGTTGGAGATAGCATGTGCTCCTGAGACTGCAGGGCCAGTTTTCAGAGCTGTGAGATATTTCCCCTAGAGGTCCTGGCTCCCAGGACTGAGCCACGTGGAAGAAGGTATTGTGCTTTCCTAAACTGTCCGCCCTCTCCTTGGAGCTGCCCAGGTCATTCTCTGAGCATGGCTCTGGGGAGATGGGCCTCTGGGCCTGCTTGTTTTTACTCTTACTCAGTTACTTAAATGGGCCCAGGAGGCAAAGACTGGGAAACTCCAACAAGGCTGGTTATAATAGGAGTCAGAGAAAGTCATGAATGGTGTCAGTAGTCAGGTTCTTTGGTCCCAGTAATAGGCACAGAGTGCTGAAATCAGCTTTGCCATCAACATTTAATTGACTGACTTGAGATTCCTCCGCGGTCTTTTTCTTCTTATCTTTTAACCATCTTTGCCATTTTTTCACTTAAAGAAAAAGTAAAAAGAGAGAAATGCAGAGATACTCTTGAAGTTACTTGAACCCAAAGTGAAGAAACCCCTGCACTTGGCTGGATGCCCCTAAAGGAGGGAGACAATGTCAGTTACGATTAATGTGAGCAGCCTGGCTCTGGAGACGTGATCTCTGGTTACAGCGAATGTGACAGCATGAATTACCTTCAATTACTGTGAACTACATTTAACTACATTATTGCCTCCACACCTTGGTGGGAGCTGGCTGCTTTGATAGCCTTGACCACGGAAGAAAAAAAAACAGCAAGGAAGACTTGAAAATGAACTTGGGTCTAGGGCACTATGGCAGGCCAGAGGTCGTGGACTTGCTGTTTGGTCAGCAGATGCTATATGTAGTTTGGGGTCTGATTTCCACAAGTGCTTGAGGAAGGGACAGTTACCACTTTATTGAGGTAAAATTGACTTAAAATATGTAACTTTAAGTGTACAGATGGATGAGTTTTGATAAATATAAACAATGTATAACTACCACCCCGGTCAAAATACAGAAGGTTTCCATCACCACAAAGTCCCTTGTGCCCTATCTAGTCAGTCCTCACCCACAATTTCTGACCCAAGGCAAACACAAATCTTCTTTTTACTATTATAGATTAGATTTGTATTTCCTAGAATTTCATACAAATGAAAGGATAACAATGTACTGTTGTATGTGCATCCCAAGTTTGTCTTTTTTATTGCTGGGTAGTAGTCCATTGTATGGATATACCACAATATGTTTATCCCCATACCTGCTGTTAGATATTTGGGTCTAAATTTTGGAAACATTGTTTTGGCTATGAAAAATACATAGCCAGGTTTTGGCTAATACAAACAGTACAACTATAAATATTTTTACGTAAGTCTTTCTATAGACACACATATACTTTTTATTACCTGTGGGAAAATTAGCAAAGACTGGAATTGCTGGGCTATATTGTATGGTAGGTAGCATTTTGGTCCCCAGGATCTTTGCCACCTGGTGATACACCTGTGGATGTGATATGTTACAGGACAAAAGGGACTGTGCAGGTGGAATTAAGCTTATTAATCAACTGACTTTAAGATAGAGAAATTATTCTAGGTTAAGTAGGAGGGCCCAGTTATTATCACATGTACCCTTATAATCAGAAAAGGAGTATGTAAGAACCAGTCAGAGAGATGTGGTAGAAGGAGAGGCCAGAGAGATTTAAAGAGTGAGAACTCAACCTGCTTCTTTTGGCTTTGAAGATGGCAAAAGGAGACCATGAACAAGGCAATACCAACAGCTTCTAGAAGATGAGAATGACCTCCAGCTGACACCCAGCAAGAAAAGGGGGATACTCAGTCACATGTAACTAAATTCTGCTGGCAACCTGCATGAGTCTGGAAGTGGGTTCTCCTCGAGAACCTCAGGATAAGAACCCAGGCTTATAGTTTTTATACATCTCTGTGATCCATTTTGAAGTAATTTTGTATAAGGTGTATGTGAAGTAAGAGTTAAGATTCACTTTTTTTACCTGAATATCCAGTTCTTTGTTGAAAAAGCTGTCCTTACCTGTTGAGTTACTTTGGCCCCTCTGTCAAATCAATTAACAGCATATGTGGGTTTATTTCTGGACTTTATATGTTTTTTCCTTTGGTCTGTATGTCTATCCTTGTGCTAGTACCTCTTCTTGATTACTGTAGCTTTATAGTCTGTGTAAGTTCTGTTTATAGGCAATGTAAGTTCTCCAGCTTTATTCTAGGATATTTGCATTTCCATATAAATTTAGGAATCAGCTTGTCAATTGGTACAAAAAAGCCCTGTTGGGATTTTGATTACTTTGAATCTATATATCAGTGGAGTATCCACCAAGACAGATAATATGGAGAATTGACATCTTAGCAATGAATCTTCTGTTCATAAACATGTATGTTTCCCATGACTTATTTAGATCTGATTTAATTTTTTTCAATAATGTTTTGTAGTTTTTGGTTTCACATCTTTTGAGTAGTTTGTTAAATGCAATTTCTACATATTTTATGGATTTTTTGATGCTGTTGTATGAACATCATTGCTAGTATATAGAAATAAAATAAGCCTTTGCATATCAACTCTGTATTCTGTAACTTTGTAAACTCATTTCTAGTCACTTTTTTGGTATATTCCTTAGAATTTTAGACATACACATCATGTCATCTGTGAATAAAGGTAGCTTCTCCCTTAAAAATCTGTAGACTTTTAATTCCTTTTTTTTTTTTTTTTTTTTGCCTTATTACATTCTTTAGAACCTCTGTTACAATGTTGAATAGGAGTAGTGACAACTGAATCCTTGCCTTGTTTGTGATCTTAGGAGACAGCACTTATTGCATCACCTTTAAGTAGGATGTTAGCTGTAGGTTTGCTGTAGATGTCCTTTATTAGGTTGAGGACATTTCTTCCTATTCCTATTTGTCATGAATGGGTATTTAATTTTATTGCACTTTAAAAAACATTTTATTTTATTTTAAAGATGTGTACAATTCAAGATTAGGTAGATCAATGGTCATCGTGCAGGTAAAATTTGGGGCTCCCTTTGGTTCCCACTTTCCCTGGTTTGAGATCAGGTACCCTTATTGATATTATGTCCCCCCACCCCAGCAGTGTCTTGCTACTGCCATTCCCTTTCTTATAGTATTATGATTAATGTTCAGGGTCGTCTTATTAGTGAGAACATGTGGTACTCAGTTTTTTGTTTCTGTGATAGATCACTGAGTATTATAGACTCTAAATCTATTCAAGTTGCTGCAAAGTTCATAATTTTGTCCTTCTTTATGGCTGCGTAATACTCCATCCTGTATATTATGTACCATGATTTTTTAAACCAGTCTGTTTTCGATGGGCAGCACAATTGGTTCCATGTTTTTGTTATTGTGAATAATGTTACAGTAAACTTGCATGTGCAGGTATCTTTTTCATAGAATGATTTGAGTTCCTCTGGGTATATTCCCAGAAGGGGATTTGCATTCCTACCACCATTGTAGAAGTGTTCCCTTTTTTCCACATCCTTGCCAGCATCTGTTGTTTTTTGAGTTATTGTTGATGGCCATCCTGACTGGAGTTAGGTGGTATCTCAGTTGGTTTTGATTTACGTTTATTTGATGATTAGTGAGGCTGAGTACTTTTTCATGTATCTGTTGGCTGCTCGTATGTCTTCTTCTTCTTTTTTTTGAGTTGGAATCTCACTCTGTCGCCCAGACTGGAGTGCAGTGGCCGCTCCCGGCCACCGCAGCCTTGGCCTGCTGGGCTCTGGCGATCCTTCCGCCTCAGCATTCCAAGTAACCGGAATTACAGGCACGTGCTACCACACCCGGCTAATTTTTTGATTTTATTGTGGAGATGAGGTCTCGCCTGCCCAGCCGGGTCTCGAACCCGCGGGCTCAGGCAATACACTCACCTCAGCCTCCCAAAGGCATATGTCTTCTTTTGAGAAGTGTCTATTCATATCTTTTGCTCACTTTGTAATAGGGTTGTTTGTCTTTTTCTTTTTGGCATGTTTGAGTTCCTTATAGATCCTGGATGTTTAGCCTTTGTCAGATATACAGTTGACAAATATTTTCTCCCATTCTGTGGGCTGTCCTCCTGCTCTCTTGGTGGTTTCTTTTGTTTTGCAGAAGCTTTTCAGTTTGATGAGGTTCGCTTGTCTATCTTATCTCTTATGGTATGGACTTTTGGGATTTTGATCAGGAATTGGTTGCCTATTTCAATTTCCGTAAGGGTGTCTCCTGCATTTTCTAAGATTCTTATAGCTTGAGGTTTTATGTTTAGGCCTTTGATCCATTTAGAGTTAATTTTTGTGTATGATGATAGGTAGGGGTCCTATTTCAATCTTCTGCATGTCAGTCAGTTTTCCCAGAACCACTTACTGAATAGAAAGCCTCCCCAGTGACTGTTGGTGGAGGCTTTGTCGAAGAGGAGTTGGTTGAGAAATTGAGGCTTTGCTTCCAGAATCTCTATCCCATTTCATTGGTCTATATCCCTGTTCTTGTACCAATACCAGGCTGTTTTGATTATTATAGGCTTATAGGAAAGTTTTATTTTATTTTTAGATTAGAAAATATAATTTATTTAAAAAGTAAATTAGAGAGAAAGAGGAGATTCACCTCTCCAAGGCAGGGAAGGAGGCCAAAGGCACATGGTGACAGCCATAGCTCAAAGAGCGCATGGCCACACCAGAGTCTAGCAAGGCAATGGCCTATAGTAAAGTTTTAAATGCATCTATTGAAACAGTCATATGATTTTTCTTTTTTTAGTTCACTAATGTAATGAATAACACACTTTAAATTTTATTTTATTATAGAAATGTAGGGTATAAGTGAGGATGAACTACATAAGTAGGCTGCAGGCAGGTGAAGTTTGGGCTTCTAACTGGGCCTCACTTTGCATGGTAATGATCTAAGTACGCTTCATGTTGTCTCGTGCACCCCACCCACTTCCCTCCCTCCTTCCCTTCCTCCCTCCTCCTGCCCAGTGACTGTCAAGCCCTCCCTTATTTTTTTTTTTTTTTTTGAGTTGGAGTCTCACTCTGTCCCCCAGGCTGTAGTGCAGCGGCACACTCATGGTCACCCCAGAGTCAACCTACCGGGCTCCAGTAATCCTTCCGCCTCAGCCTTCCAAGTAGCCGGAACTACAGGCGCATGCTACCATGCCCGGTTCATTTTTTTTTTTTTTTTTTTGAGTTGGAGTCTCACTCTGTCACCCAGACTGGAGTGCAGTGGCCGCTCCCAGCCACCGCAGCCTCCACCTGCTGGGCTCCAGTGATCTTTCTGCCTCAGCCGTCTAAATAGCTGGAACTACAGGCACGTGCCACCACACCCGGCTAATTTTTGATTTATTGTAGAGATGAGGTCTTGCCAAGTTGCCCAGGCAGGTCTCAAACCCACGGGCTCAGGCAGTCCACTCACCTCAGCCTCCCAAGGCACGGGCTTACAGGCTGAGCCACTGAGCCCGGCTTGTCATTTTTGATTTATTGTAGAAATGAGGTCTCGCCAAGTTGCCCGGGCTGGTGTCGAACCCACTGGCTCCGGCAATCCACTGGTCTAGGCGTCCCAATATGCTGGGATTACAGGCTGAGCCACCGAGCCTGGCCCCTCCCTTATGTTAATGTTACTAATGTTCACGGACCACTTATGATTGAGAACATGTGATATTCAGTTATTTGCTAATTTATTTTCAAATGTTAAAACAACATTGCTTTCCTGGGATAAACACCACTTTATTGTGGGGTGGTGGGGGGGCGGGGTGGGTGGGTAGGGTTGGGGATGGAGGGCGGGCGGTGCTCATCCTTTTTATATATTGTTGAATTTAACTTGCTAATATATTTTTAGGGTTTTTAATGTATGTGTATAAGGGGCATTGGTTTGTAGTTTTCTTTCTTTACATGTCTGCTGCTTTTGCTGGCCTCATAAGATAAGATGGAAAAAGTACCTTCTTCCTCTGACTTCTGAAAGACTTTGTGTAGGTGTATAGGATTGGTGATATATTTCTTCTTTAAATGTTTGACAGAATTCACCAGTGAAACTATCTTGAGTCTGGGGTTTTCTTCATAGAAGAATTATTTTATTTTTATTTTAAAGATGTGGAGTACAATTCAGGGTTAAGTATATAAATGTTCATTATGCAGGTGCCCTTGTTAATGAGGCGTGCCCCCCTTCCCCAGGCAGATTCCCACTTCTGCCAATCCCACTACCCCACCCCCCTTCTGGCAGTTTCCCATTACTACCAATCATTCTCTTATAGTATTACAATAATTGTTCAAGGTTCCACTTATGAGTGAGAACATGTGATACTCAGTTCTTTGTTTCTGTGAAAGATCACTCAGTGTTATAGACTCTAAGTCCATCCAGGTTGCTGTGAAGTTCATGATTTTGTTCTTCTTTATGGCTGCGTAATATTCCATCGTGTATATGTACCACATTTTTTTATCCTGTCCTTTTTTGATGGGCAGCACGGTTGGTTCCGTGTTCTTGCTACTGTAAACAATGCTGCGATAAAAATATGTGTGCAGGTATCTTTTTTATAGAGTGATTTGAGTTCTTCTGGGTATATGCCCACTAGGGGGATTGAGGGGTCATATGGAAGGTTGATTTTTAGATCTTTTAGGAATCGCCACACTGTTTTCCAAAGAGGCTGTACTAGCTTACACTCCCACCAACAGTGTAGAAGTGTTCCCTTTTTGCTGTAACCTCTCCAGCATCTGTTGTTTTTGAGTTATTGATGATAGCCATTCTGACTGGAGTTAGGTGGTATCTCATTGTAGTTTTAATTTGCATTTCTTTGATGACTAGTGAGGCTGAGCAGTTTTTCATGTATCTGTTGCCTGCTCGTACGTCTTCTTTTGAGAACTATCTATTCATATCTTTTGCCCACTTTTAATGGAGCTGTTTGTTTTTTTCTTTTTGGCATGTTTGAGTAGATCCTTGATGTTAGGCCTTTGTCAGACATACAGTTGGCAAATACTTTTTTCCCAGTCTGTGGGCTGTCTCCTCGCTTTCTTGATGGTTTCTTTGGCTTTGCAGAAGCTTGTCAGTTTGATGCGGTCCCTCTTGTCTGTCTTATCTCTTATGGCATGCGTGCTTGGGGTTTTGATCAGGAATTGGTTGTCAGTTCCAATTTCCATAAGGGTGTCTCCTGCATTTTCTAAGATTCTTATAGTTTGAGATTTTACATTGAGGTCTTTGATCCATTTGTGTATGGTGATAGGTAGGGATCTTGTTTTAATCTTCTGCATGTGGTGTTTTCCCAGCACCATTTACTGAATAGGTTCTCTTCTCCCCAGTTGTTGGTGGTAGAGGCTTTGATGAAGATGAGCTGGTTGAGAAATTGAAGTTTTGCTTCTGGAATCTTGATCCTGTTCCATTGGTCTCTATGCCTGTTCTTGTAGCAATACCAGGCTGTATTGATTATTGTAGCTTTATAATACATTTTAAAGTCTGGGAGTATGATATCTCCTGCTTTTTTTTTTTCTTCTGAGGATTGTTTTGGCGATTCGTGGTCGTTTATGTTTCCATATGAATTCCTGTATTGTCATTTCCAGGTCTGAGAAGAATGCTGCTGGCAGTTTAATATGTATTGTGTTAAATCTGTAGATTGCATTGGGTAGGATGAACATCTTACAATGTTGATTCTTTCAATTCATGAGCATGGAATATTTTTCCATTTGTTTGTGTCATCTTTCATTTCTTTCCACAGTGCTTTGTAGTTTTCATTACAAAGGTTTTTCACGTCTCTGGTTAGGAAGATGCCAAGGGATTTGATTTTTTTTTTCTGGCTATTGTGAATGGAATTGTGCTTTTTATTTGGGTTTCTGTTTGTATGTTGTTGGTGTAGAGAAATCCTACCATCTTTTGCACATTGATTTTATACCCTGAGACTTTGCCAAAGTCCTTTATCAGTGCAAGGAGGTTTTTGACAGATTCCCTTGGGTTTCTGAGGTATAGAATCATGTCATCTGCAGGGAGGGATAACTTGACTTCCTCTTTTCCTGTTTGGATAGCGCTGATCTCCTCAGGGAAGAAATTTTAATTAAGAATTCAAGTTATTAAATGGATATTTGATTATCCAGATTCTATTTATTCTCACTTGAGCTTTGGTAGTTTGTGTCTTTGAAGGAATTTTCCCAGTTCATCTGAGTCATTAACATTATTGGTGTAAAATTATTCATAATATTTCTTTATTATGTTTTCAAAGTCTTTAGGCTCTATAATAATGTTCTTTCCTTCATTCCTAGTACAAGTTATTTGATTCTTTTCTTTTTTTGTTGATCAATTTTGCTGGCGACTCACAGAGTTTATTGATATTTAAAAAGCAACTTTTTGATTTCATTACTTTTTCTCTATCATTGTCCATTTTCAATTTCATTTATTCTTGCTCTTGCCCTTATTTTTTTCCTTCCTACCATTAAAAAATTTTTATTTTAAAGATGTGGGGTACAATTCAGCATTAGGTATACAAACTCTCACTGTACAGGTAAAGTTTGGGCCTCACTTTGGTCCCGTCACCTGGTTTGGGATCAGGTTCTTCCTACAATTTTATGTTTAATTTGGTCATCTTGTCTATGGTAGAAGTTTACATAATTTACTTTAGACTTTTGTTTTTTCTGATATCAGAAATGAGCTATATATTTTTCTCTAAGTACTGAGTTAGTTGTATTCCAATTTTTTGATGTTGCATATTGTTTCATTTAAATGTTGAAAATATTTCTCTTGTTTGACTCTTCAGTTATTTAGAAATATGCTTTTAAATTTCCACATATTTGGAGTTTTCCAGATATATTCTTTGTTTTTGACTTTTAATTTACTTCTGTTTTGATCAAGGAATGTTTTTTTGTATTCTTTGAGAATTTTTCAATTTGTTGATACTTGTTATATTGCCTAGCATATCATCTGTCTTGGGAGATATGCCATATTAACATGCAAATGATGTTTATTGGGCTGTGATTGAATAGAATGTTTTATAAATGCCAGGTTCTATAAATTTAACCAGGCTGGTTGGTAGTGTTGTTCTTTTATATACACACTGATTTTCTCTCTATTTGCTTTATCAGTTACTGAGGGAGGAATGTTGAAGCTTCCAATCATAGTTGTGGATTTATCTTTTCAGTTCTGTCAGTTTTTGCCTCATGTGTTTTGAAGCTTTGCTCTTGGATGAATACACATGTAGGGTTGTTATGTCTTGATGAATTGGTGACTTTATCACTGTGAAATGTCTCTTTCTTCTTGTTGTTCCTTACTCTTTAATTTATTTTGTCTATTATTAAAATAGCACCTTACCTTGGAAAGTAAAGATTTAGTCGGGCTTTATTATTCACTATAAAAACTCTGTGTTATTATTATTTTTTTTTGAGTTGGAGTCTCACTCTGTCGCCCAGACTGGAGTGCAGTGGCCGCTCCCAGCCACTGCAGCCTTGACCTGCTGAGCTCCGGTGATCCTTCCGCCCAGCCTTCCAAGTAGCTGGAACTACAGGCGCACGCTACCACGCCTGGCTGATTTTTTTTTTTTTTAATTTATTGTAGTGATGAGGTCTCACCAAGTTGCCCAGGTGGGTCTCGAACCCGCGGGCTCAGGCAATCCACTCACCTCAGCTTCTCAAAGGTGCGGGATTACAGGCTGAGCCACCGAGCCCGGCAAAACTCTGTTTTAATGGAAGTGTTTGAATCTTTTATGTGTTGACCTTAAGACTACCATCTTAGTATTTGTTTTCTGTTTTTTTCTTTTCCTTCTTTTTCTGCCTTCTTTTGGTATAATTGAGTATTCTTTAGCATTCTATTTTACCTTTACTTTTGCCACAAAAGCTAAATCTATTTTGTATGAGCCTTTTCAATATAGCATAAGTCTTTTATGTTTGCCATACATTTATCATTTCTTGAGCTCTTCATTTCTTTGTGTAGATCCAAGTTTCCATTTGAGTCATTTTCCTTTCATTTGAGGACTTTTCTTTAACTTGTCTGTAATGCATTTGTTCTGGCAATGATTCCTCTTGACTTTTGTTTGTCTGATAAACTATTTTACCATCATTTGAAAATATATTTTCACTGGATATAGAAAACTGGTTGACAGTTTTCCTTGCAGCATTTAAAATATGTCACCCAGCTGGGCTCGGTGGCTCAGCCTGTAATCCCGCGTCTTTGGGAGGCTGAGGTGAGTGGATTGCCTGAGCCCGTGGGTTCAAGACCCGCCTGGGCAGCGAGTCCTCATCTCTACAATAAATCAAAAAATCAGCCGGGCATGGTAGTGCGTGCCTGTAATTCCGGCTACTCGAAAGGCTGAGGCGGAAGGATCGCCAGAGCCCAGCAGGTCGAGGCTACGGTGGCTGGGAGCGGCCACTGCACTCCAGTCTGGGCAACAGAGTGAGACTCCAACTCAAAAAAAATAAAAATAAAAATAAATAAAATATGTCACCCATTGTCTTCTGGCTTGGAAAGTTTCAGATAAGAACTTTTCTTTGATCCTGTGTACATAATGTATATTTTTTCTATTCGTTTGATTAACACTTTTTTCCCTCTATATCAGTTTTTAGCTATATGATTCTTCTGTGAGATTTTTTTTGTTGTTTATCTCCCTCTGAATTTATTGAGCTGCTTGGATATGTGGATTATAGTTTTGAGATTTATAAAGTTTTCAACAATTAATTTTTTTCTGCTCCTATCCCTCTCTCCAGGACTTCAATTACATATATTGGCCTAGCTGATATTGTCCACAAGTCATTGAAACTCTCTTCACCTTTTAAAAACAAATCTTTGATTAATTTTTGGATAATGCCTATTGCTACATTTATGAGATCATTAATCTCCTGCAGTGTGTAGTTCCAAGGGTCTGCACACTTATTCTGTAAAAGGCCAGATAATAAATATTTTATGCTTTGTAGGCCATATGGTCTGAAACAATTACTTTATTTTCCCATTGTATCACAAAAACATGCATAGACAATACACCAAAAAAAAAAAAATTACATGTGCTAATAAAACGTTATTTATAAAAACAACCTATGGTCTGGATTAGGACTATGGGCCATAGTTTGCTGACCTCTGGTCTAGTCTGCTGTTAATTTTATCAAGTGAATTTTTTATTTAAACATCTTCATTTCTAGAAATTTTATTTGGTTTTTTAAAATATGTATTTCCCTTTTCATTGTGTGTATATTTTTCCTAACTAATAAAGTTATGATAGCTTGTTTGCTAATTCTATTTTTTCCATCATTTTGGGGTTCATTTCTCTTTAGTAATTTTTAAAACTGCTTATGGATCCTAATTTCCTTTCTAATGGAAATTTTTGTAATTTTTATTCAGTGCTGGGCATGGTAAATATATTGTTAAGTGTCTGGATTTCTTCCTTTAAAGATTGTGGAATTTATGATGGTTAGGCAGTTAAGTTACTTGTTCATAGTGATCCTTTCAAAGGTTGTTTTTTAAGATATGTTACAATGGATTTCAAATAACCGTTTGGTCTGGACGCAGTGGGGAAGGTAAGTGAGGGGAATTCAGGAGTTATGTATCCCTGCTGTGAACCTACCAAAGGCTCAAGGGATCAACATCTTTTGACTCTGATTCTTTGGAAATCAAATGATTCTTAACCCTCTGTGAATCTCTGGGAACAATTCGGCTCACAGTTTCAAGGCTGTTTTTTGCTTAGCCTCATGGAGTTTTCCCCTTACATCTGTAACTTAGTATTCAGCAAAGACTGAAGAGTTCTCCTCTTCAGATTTTTGGATCCTTAGCCCTGCAATGTCTAGCTACCTCAGACTCGCTATATCTCAGTCTCTGTTTCCTTAGCTCAGTGAGACCTTTGTGTCCTGCTTAGAGCCCCCCGTCCTGTTCCGAGTTCCAGAATGTACCTTCAGGCAGAAAGCTAGGGCAATCATAGGGCTCAAGAGAAGGGTTCCCTTCTTTCAGAGATTCATTGTCTATTGTTGAGAATTTGAAAGAGTGTTTCATATATTTTTTTCCAGTTTTTTAGTTGTTTAAGGCAAGAGGATAAATGCGGTCCTTTTTATTTCATCATGACCAGAAATAGAAGTCAGACATCACCTTTTTAGGCAGGGCATAAACAAGCTGAGAAATGCAGTTCTGTGGAATTAATAGGCAGATCTCAAGCCTGAGTTTTTAAAAGGGAGACAGTAGATTATATAGGTAAGAAGGCACCTTGCTTCTGTGCAAACACTGCAGTGTGTGCTGCTGAATTGCTTTGATGTATCTAATTCTACATGAGTGAACTTAAGCTTGTAAATTAAATTATTTGCAACATAAAGTACTTATCAGTTGCAGGATAGAGCAATGATGATTTTTCTATGCTTTTGTGTTGGTGACAATTAAGTCTCATTTCGCATTTTGACCACAAAGAAAATGGCTCTGTTTAAGACTCCTCACCTTCAAATTGCCTCGCTTTATTATCCCTCTCTTTGTCCTCTTCTTCCTCCACTTCCTACTTCTCAGTAATGATAGTTATCCTTATTGTCTAGTAGAGTGAGAAAAGTCTAGGACCTGAATAAGAAACCAGACATTTTAATTCTGGAGCTTCATCTGACTCTCCGTGTGATTTGGGACAAGACTCTTCAACCCTCTGCTTCTGCTTCGTATTCCTTACTTATATAATTGGCACAGCCACCCATGTTTGTATGTGTGTATGAATTCAAATAAAAAATGTGAGAGCTCTTTGGAAACCTTAATACATGCTGTGTGTGTAAGGTGTTTTTGAAGTCACTGTGAATTTCCTCATTGAGACTTAACCCAGCAGTGGAAATGTCGTCTCACCTGACCAAATACTCTTACAAAAAATACCCAGGCTCTGCTTGGACTGAGAACTGTCACTTTTGACAGTTCTTTCTTACAATGTATTGAGATAAGGTTTCCTGCAGTTTTTATTTTTTGTTATAGCTAGGTTGTTGAATCTCACACTTGCTGTATCAATCTGCATCTCCAAATACGAGACAGAAACTACACAGTAATTTGAACAGCTGATGTTTGATATAACAAATTACTAACTATAATGGAATTGGAGTAAGGAAGAACTGGCTAGTAAGAATTAGAGAGCACCTTAAGTAAGATAGGAGTAGCAGATAATAAGAGACACCTGGGTGAGATGGCTTATGCCTATAGTTACAGCCACTGGGGAGGTTGAGGTGGGAGGAGTGCTTGAGTCTAGGAATTCAAGACCAGCCTGGGTAACATAGTGAGGCCCTATCTTAAAAAACAAAAAACAACAACAACAAGAAAACAGAGAGAGACACTACCCTTAGGGGCTGAGATTGAGCACTTGAGGAAACCACCCTCCTAGGGTTGAGATCCAGAGCTGTTGTAGAGGGTTTAGCCGTGGTTCATGGAAATGTAGACAAGTTGTTTTGCTGTCATGTGCATGGTGGTGAATTTTCTACGGTCCTATGTTGGTGGATCTTGCTGGAAACCTTTCCTCTGGAATTTTCCAGAAATCCGTCCCTAGAGTGCCAAGGAAAGCTGTTCATTCAGAGATATCTCACTGGAGGCATTCCACTTTGAAACTGCCTCGAGGTGGGAGGTGAGGATGCTGGAGAAAGCACAGGTCACTAGGTGGTACTGTCCACATGCACTGTAGGAACCACCTTGGAGAAGCTATGTACAGTGTACCAACTTGCTGAGTGAGCACACTGCTACCAGGAACAAAACTCTTTCTTCCTGTTAAGGTGTAATGCTGTGCCAGTTGACAAAGGAAGAATATTTAAAAGGCCCAGATCCATTTCACAGAACAAGCAAAAAGGTCGCATTTGGAGCCGAGGCAATCTATAACTGGCACAATCCACTCCTTTGGCTACTCAGTTTCCGTATGTGCCCTTCACACACATTTGAGCTCCTGTGCAACGTAACAACTGTTTCTACCCAACAAGATACAGCTACCTCTGTTGCAAGTGAGAAGTTCTCATCATTCCCCCAAATGGGGAGATACACTGACCTAAGAGTCATTGTATTCCTTTCTGGCTGTCTTCATTACTCCTCAAATTCAGTCACAATCCCATTGAATATTCTGTGGTCTAAACCCTAAATTGTATTTCAATGAGTTAACTAAGTTAATTTCTAACAACTTGTACATAAGATTAAAAGAGAGAGAAAATAATTAGCACATGCAAATAAAAATGAACATATAATAAGAAAACAGAAAATATGCAAAGTTGCTACAGTTTTCATTCCTTTAATTGGTCATGTGACCATAATTGCCATCTCATGGATTTTTACATTACCCATTTGTATTTATACTACCCATTTATGTTTCCTCTGCTTTCAACCACATCATCAGTTAGTTGGGATTCTTTACCTGGTGGAAGGACTCAAAGCTTTCTTCCTGAAGGGTCTTCAGTTTTCCTGTCTCATTTTGGTAGCTGTAATTTTTTGTTAACTTTTACTGCAGGCCGTGGAAATACTAAGAGATGCCCCAGAAGATCAACTGCATTCCAGACCTTGCCTCCCAGCCTAGATTATGTAGAAGTAACCCAATTTTTCCATGCTCATCAGAATCAATCGCTAGATCCAAGAGATTAACCCTTTTTGCCCCTGCCTGTTGGTTCAGTGGCATAAAGGGGCCAAAATGTCCAGTACTGCTCTCAAGTTTAAATTCATTGGAACTATTGCTGTGTACCCTGGTGAAAAAATCCGCTCTCATCTCCTTGGGGTCTAAGCCCTCCAAACCAGCAGGCTCCAAGTTACTAAGACTGGAATTAAATATTCTGTGAGTCAGTTATTAGGTGTAACAGTGAGAAGAGCCACCTCCCTTCCATGCTTTGAATTCTGCACCAGTATATAGTAGCTGTGGGAGAGACTGCACCATATTTTGATTTCTGACTCAAAGCATATACTGCACCACCCAGTAAAACAGAATCCCAGTCCCATTCTTCAGGGTACTTTCTTCCAACGGGTGCCATAACTTGAGTCTTTTGGAAGCCATTGTACTTTTCAGTTAGAGCAGCCATGCCTGGATGACAAGGCCCTGACAGTTCTTCTTGATATTGTATTGATAGCAGACTTCCTGTTGTTTCTCTATTCCTGTTATGGCTGACCTGTGACTGAATCTCACACTTGCTTATCTAATCTACTGTCTACCATGGCTAGATGTGTGACATTAGGTACTTCTTTTCCTCTCTCTGGACCTCTGCATCTCCACCTGAAAAGTGGGAGGTTTGGACTTGATGATCCTTGAAAAGCCTTCCCCTTCTAACGTGTTCTTGCTCTGGTGACCTTGTGGGATGAGTATGTGCTCAATGGGGACTGTGTGTGAAGTGAATTGTTAATGCCAAGGGCTGTGTACATGGGAGGGTTGAGGTATGATGTGTTCTCATCACTGTCGGCGTCAGTATGCAGTGCTGGACTGCGAACCTGTCTGGAGCTGAGGAAAGGGTGCTGTCCCTTCAGTTCATGTCATTAGTCTCTGGCCCAGAACCCTTAGGAGCAGTGCTCATATTTCTGTAGAGGTGGGGAAGGGGTGACATTGTGGAGAGAAGGTCCAGAGGAGTGAGGAGGAGTATAGCATTTCCAGTCTGTCTTCCTGCCTCCTTCGCTCTCCACTCCCCCTCCATAGAGGCACACATGCACATTCTCTCTCTTCCTTCCAAACAGATGCAGGCTGCTCTGGAGTCAACTAGACTTAATGAGGAGGCAACTGTTCTGCTTTCTTCCTCCTTCCTCCTACCTGCTCTCTGGCCTAATGCTGTGCTTGGCAGTTGCAGCGGGCCTACAAGGAAATGCACTCTGCTTTCCCTGGGTTTGTTTTGTGAGGGTTTTGTTGTTGTTGTTGTTTTTGTTTTGAAATGAAGACCTAAAAATATTCTACTGTATAATTGGTTATCCAATCAGCCATGCAAATGATCACTGTGCCAGAGCCTATAGGAAGGGAGGCAGGAGGGCTGAAACTCAGAATCATGCCCACTTTGCCTTGTCTTTTGTTTTTTTTTTTAATGTGTCCCATGGGATCTGGGTTTGGAGGTTTAGAGAGGAGGATATGCTGCGTGGGTTTCCACAGAGGCAGGCACAAGACACCGATTGTATATCTACCTGGTGTGTTGAGGGGAAAGAACAGGGTTGGTATTACAGGGGGAGGTTTGGAAGTGGTGTTACTGAATACAGATGGGACAGTTTGACTCATGTTCCTTGAACCTCTTTTCCTTCCTCTGGGCCCTTCTTCCAGATGATGCCCACATCCCCCAGCATACCTGTCTGGAGTGCCCTCACTGCTTCTTTCTGCTCTTCCAAATCTGCCAATACCTAGAGACCCAGCCTTTAAATGTTGTCCTCAGTACCAACCATGCATAGCTGTTGCCTCACAATATCCTTTGTCTGTGGCAGAGACAGCCATCTCCCATACCCTCTGCACAGTGCTGTGTTTCCAGAGTTTGCTGTGCGCTCTCTTCTCCATTGTTTTTTCCAGTTCTCCCCAAGCCCTCTGATGTCAGGAGCAGGGTGATGGTGTGAGGGGCAACAGGAAGAGGTTAGTTAAATGTTTGGGCCAAGAGCACAGTTTTAGAGTGACAGATCTCCTACTTCCCTGTAACCTTGGTTAAGTTCTTTACTTTCTTTTTTTTTCTGAGTCAGAGCCCAGACTGGAGTGCAGTGGCTACAGGCACACACTACCACGCCAGGCTAATTTTATATATATATAGTAGAGATGAGGTCTCACCAAATTGCCCAGGTTGGTCTCAAACCCCTGGGCTCAGGCAATACTCTTACCTCAGCCTCCCACTGTGCTGGGATTATAGGTTTAAGCCACAGTGCCCGGACTAAGTTCTTTACTTTCTAGCCTCAGTGTCCTCATCTGTAAGACGCTGGAAGTAATACAAAAACCCCAGGGCTTAGGGTTCTTATGATAGTAAAATGACACATTTCCTGCAAAGTACTTAGCATAATGGCTGGCTAATAGTCAGTGCTTAATAAACATTAGGTATGGTTATTGTAATTATAGCCATTCAACTTAAAAGTGGAGAAAAAGTAAGTGTTGGGAGCATGGGTGACTTAGTCCAGTTGTACAGTCACTGGCTGCCCTGTAAGGACTATATATTGTTAACTAACAATATCATCCAGGACTGGCTCTGAGCTCAGCCCTGTGCTAGATGCCTTGCTGGAATAGTGACCTTGGCAGTCAGTGAGAGCTGCAGATGAGGAGATACGATATTTATGGATGAGCACTTGACATAGTGGGAGAGATGTGATGGGGGCTTCTGTGTGTGGTGGAAAGAGACCTTGACTTGGGGACCCAATAGAAGGTCTGTAGGGAGAGTTTCTGTCATAGGCAGTCCTTTGTCCTTAGCACCTAGGACAGGGCCAGATATGTTGTAGGTGCTTGGTCAGACTCTGTTGAAGGAATGACCAGAAGCCCTGAGCTGCACCTCTGGCTGTGCCTCTCACCTGGGTACCCTTGAACAGCTCCTTGCTTCCTGTGAGTTGCAGGGATCTCCCCAGCACACAGAGTTTGGACTTGTAGGGACCCACCAGCTTTCATGGTCTGCGGTTCTCTGACTTAGTAGGCTTGACGGCTCCTGGCAGCTGCGACACACTGCATGTGTCTCTACTTCAGGTGTGCTTTTGGAGAACTGGGTGGAGAGGTGAGGGTGAAAGAGGGCAATAGGGCTCATGGGCACCAAGGTCATCCAGGTGCTAGCAGTGCTGCAGACAGCATGTAGCTGTCCTCAGATGGCCCAGGGCTGGCCTGGCTTTGCAGGAGCACTTCGGCTTGTGGGCAGCCTGGATTTGTGCTGATGCTGACAGACTTCCCTGGCAGCCACCGTTGCTGCTGTTGCTGCTGCCTGGTCAGAACCGAGAGAGCGCTCTGACAATAGGCGCTAAACCGTGCAGCCTGTTCACTCCTGGGAAACCTTACATGATGCAACTTCTGAGATGCTCTGTAGATGCTCTGACCCCATCTGCTTTTCTCGGTTACCCCTTGCTACCAATCTTCAGGTCCTTGAACCCACACTGCAGCCTCCCCAAATATAGCCAGAGCCCTCTCACTTCTGTTTTTTTTCATAAAGGCCCTCCTTGGGTACAACACTACTCTTTGTGCTTCTCCCCATCCTGCTCAAGTGTTTTCTTTCCTAAGGATTCTCCCCTCCTTGGACAGACTGGCCTCTTTCCTGCTAGAGTGCACTGGAGTGTGCCTGTGTCCATAAGTCCTTTTTACATCTATAAGAGAGGACACTCTAGTGGTTCACATGCTTGGCATTGCTGTTGCACAGGCTGGAATTCAAATTCTGGCTCTGCCATTCCCTTGCTGTGTAACATTGGACAAGTCCCTTCACTTCCTTGACCTCAGGATCATTACTAGTGTGATGGGTTAATACCCTGAAGTCATAGGGTTTTGTGGGATGATGTGTTTGTAGATGTTGGCAGGGGGTCCCCGCATGGTTGCTTGGTCTGGAAACATGTGTTTTGTGCTCTAGTATGTTTCTCCAGCCAGTGTTACTCCCCTCCATGCAGAGACAATGCCATATAGTATTAGCGCAATGGCAGGCCCATCAGGGTAGAAACCACACCAATAAAGTAGGCACACCACACAGAGGCTCTCACTTCCACACCCTGCCCCATCCACACTCCAAACCTTGCCCAGGGTTTTCCCTGGATTGAGACACAGTAGGGGGAGGTTGAATTTGATTTTGAGTTTTTTCATGCCTTTTCTTTCCTGGCCCTAAGAAATTTAATATTCAGCATTGGAATTAGGGAAGATTCTCCATTTTCTTCTCTTTCATTCCTCTATGAAGATCACAGTTTCAGGTCATTTCTTTGAATTAATTAATTGGACAAACCTTTGTCCATTGGTATCATACCTAGGACTGTGAGTTGCTGGGAGTTACAACTAGTACACTCAAACAGATGAGCATCTACCAAGAACCAATACTGGTGGTGATTGATTTAACCTCCTGGTGGCTGGAGATGGCTGTGGGGTGTTGTGATTATTACCACCTTCACTCTAGAGAACCGGGCTCAAGCCCTTGTCTAGCCCTCAGTTGGGTGTCCTTTCTCTGCCCTGTTTGACTTTCCTCCTTTCTTTTTTCTCCTTCCTTGGCATTTGGACCCTGGGTTGGAGGGTCAGTAGAGCATCTCTCTGCAGAGCTTAACCAGCCACCAGTTCAGGGTGGAAAGTTTATTTTTAAAATCTGTTTTTCTACTTAATGTGATGAACACTAGGGAGGTGCAAACGAAGGTCCCTTCCTACCAGAAATGTGTAAACTCACTGCAGTGCATAGGACACATGCATCTTTACTGAACAAACAGTTATTGGATGTCTGTTTGGTGCCAGGCCCTGTGCTAAGCATTGGTAATATGGTGGCAAACTAGACAGAAAAGATGTCTAGTCTCAGGCTTCTGGCTATGGGCACAGTTAATAGGGAAAGTGATAAATAATCAAGATAGTTACAGAGTGGTATAAGTGCTATGAAGAAAATTTATGAGAAATTTAATAGCAATATAAGTAGAACACAATAAAATAATGCACTAAGATAAATTCTGGAATCATCTGGCTACCTCTCTCTTTTTAAAGCAGAGAAATTTGGGGCAGCAGAGCCAAGACAGGTGTCTAGTCAGTGACCTTTCCAGGGCATGTCGAGGGTCCTGGAAGTGTGGGAGTGGCCTTTTTGAGAAGGGTGTTGGGATCAGTGTCTACCATTAGAATGTAGTTTTGGCTGAGGTGGAAGGATCGCCGGAGCCCAGCAGGTTGAGGAGCGGCCACTGCACTCCAGTCTGGGTGACAGAGTGAGACTCCAACTCAAAAAAAAAAAAAAAGGAATACAGTTTTGGTCCCTCTTTTAAAGCAAAACTTACAGAAGAAAACTCAAAGGAATAGAATTTTTGCTTTCATGATGTGGGAACATTTCCATCTGAGAACTCTCTAAAGTGTTTGCAATCATAGATTTGTGTAAGAACTTGATTTGCATCCCATATTTTTGGGATGTGTTTATTACACAAGCAGATAATATCTGGATTTGCATAATAGAAAGAATTCATTTGGGGTGCCTTTTGAAAAATTCTGCTGTTATTTGAAAGTCACTAGGAACTTCTAACATCAGGTGAGGCCTAGGAGGAACCTGGAAGAGGGAGGTGGGGTGGTGGTTTGCAGGCTCTGGGGCCAGAAAGAAGAAGGAATGCTCCTATCCATGAGGGCCAGCCACAGCACTGCTGTGGGAGCATAAAGAAAGAAGCAAGAAAGGCAGGTCCTAAACGAGGAGGAGAAGGCATAGCTGCTCACACAACCTCAGATACCAGACTGAAGCTCCATTTCCTCTTCTGTAATCCCTACCCCTACCCTAATAAGTGGAAACTGTGAGGATAGCCTTCTATTACAAGTGAAAACAGATCTTACCTTAAACATTGTGGCAGACACTATGATAGGAAGTAAAGGAAAAGAACAGACTAAGCCAGAGTTGCAGATTCCTAGAAATCAGTATGGATGGGACTCAAGGTGCAGTTCCCTCAGTTTCTCTCTCCTTGGCTCCCATTTGAGGCTGAATCTAGGAGGGACCCGTGACTTGACTCATTTTTTTTTTTTGTCTTTTTAAAAATTCTGTCCCAGTACTAAGCTAGGACAAGCTCCACAGAGATCACCTAAGTGTGTCCAGGGCTACCTGGCCTGCTTTTTCAGCCTTTCCTTATGCTGATCGCGAGATTGGGACTGGACACAGGGGACAGTGATGGTGAGAGAGCCAAGACCATGTTGCTCAAAAGTTACCTTGGGAGAGGAGTGAGATGAAACAAATCAAGGTAATAAGTATAATACATGCTTGAACATATTTGTCTGAAGAAAACAGAAGACTTAGGTATAAGCAAAGGTTTCTGAGATAGGGCACAAAAAGCAATAATCATAAAATGACTGATAGAGTAGCTTTCATCAGAAACACTGTGTTCATCAAAAGATGCTGGTAAGAAAATGAATACACAAACCACCAATTAGGAGATAATATTTGAAAAACATATCTGATGAAACATTTGTATCCAGGGTATATAAAACATCCATACATCTCAATAATAAAAGGGCAAACATTTAAAGTTTTAAAATGGGCAAAAACATTGAACAGATATTTTTAATAGAAGATATAATGGTCGAGAGTTCCATAAAAAGATGTTCAACATTGTTGTCATTTGAAAAATGCAAATTAAAATCATAATGGTATACTACTACACACTCACCAGCTTGGCCAAACTGAAAAAGCTGATAATGCTAAATGTTGGTGAGGATGCAGAACAACTGGAAGCTCTTAACACATCATCAGTTGGACTGTATCATAGTGCAAGCACTTTGGAAAAACTCAGGCAATTTCTTATGAGGCCTGGACCCAGCAATTTTGTTCCTAGATATTTACCCAAGGGAAATAAAACATGTCCACAGATTTATACACAAATTATTATAGCAACTTTATTCATGATAAGAAATTATAGGTGTCCATCAACAGGAGAATGGATAAACAAGTTGGACTAATCATACAATGGAATACTTACTACTCAGCAATAAAAGGGCATAAACTACTGATACATGTAACATTATACTGAATGAAGGAAGCCTTTCACAAAAGAGTAAGTAGTTTATATCAAAACTCACTAAATGGTATACCTAAGGTGTTTGCATTTCTTAGTCTATGAGTTTTACTTTAAAATACCTGTAAGCAAGGCTGAGCATGGTGGCTTAAGCCTGTAATCCCAGGTGAAGTGAGAGGATTGCCTGAGCCCAGGGATTTGAGACCAGCCTGGGCAACTTGGTGAGACCTCTTCTTACAATAAATCAAAAAAATTATCTGGGCATGGTGGTATGCGCTTGTAGTTCCAGTTACTTGGAAGGCTGAGGTGGAAGGATCACCTGAGCCCAGCAGGTCGAGGCTGTGGTGGCTGTCAGCATGCCATTGTACTCCAGCCTGGGCAACAGAGTGAGACTCTGACTCCAAAACAAAACAAAACAAAACAAAACAAAAAACCTGTAAACAAATATTAAACTCTAGGTTGTGACATGCATGCTTAAAGGCTTGGGGTGAATTGTTCAGAGATCAGCGCCTTGTTTTGAAGTGTGTCTAAAAAATAAAGTGGATTGATGGATGGCTTGAGGGATGGCTAGGTATGTGATAAAGCATGTGCAGCAAAATCTTAATTGTATACTTTAGGTGGTGGATATGTGGTTATCCACTATTAAATTCTTTCAGCTTTTTTGTGTGTTTGAAAATGTTTATAATACATGTTGAAATAAATATGCTCAAGTGGAAGATGCCAGTTGCAGTAGCATGAATAGAAGATAATTATGATTTATTATTCTTTGTTACACAGTGCTGTTCTGCTTATCTTATACACAATCCCATTAAAACTCATCACGGGAGCCTCTGCAATACAGCTGATTTATCAGATTCTGAAGAATCCTTCTAGCTTTTCTGACTCATTTGTATCAAGTGGATACCTTTGAGTTAATATTCCCACAGCAGCTGTGATTCTCCCCCTTTGACTGTGATCATCTTGAAGGTGTGTTTCCCTAAGTGCTGAGTGCTGGGAGTAGCTTTGGAATTGCTGCTTTCACTGTCTGTTAATTTGGAGACAAAGAACCAATAAGTAGAAGGAGATTGGGAAATAGTGATGCAGGAGGGTGCAGAAGTTCACGAAGTAATCTGAAATATACTCAGTGACCAAAATGGAGTTCTGGCTTTTCAACAGAGATTTAAATAAAAGATGAACTAGGTCATGTTTTTCCCTCTGATGAAAGTTATCCACCTACAGTGCAGTGGTGGATATCATGTTCAAGAGCCGAAATCGTTGTTCATTTTAACTTTCAGGGCTTTACACAAAAATGCCAGATACATTGTTCCAGTTAGCAACATAAGGCGAACCTTTGAGTGGGGCGGGGGAATTATAAACCACTGTAGAGAATCAGAGAGTGAGCTGAGGACAGAGATTAGATCAACACTCATTCCTTTTTTGTTTTCTTGGAATGAAATCAGCAACATTGTTCTCATTTTTATTTGCAATGAACCTAATTTTTTGAATTGACCTATGTAATAATATAGGAAGGAAAACATGGAAGAAAAGAGATTCAGCATGTTAGCTAGTGATGTCTTGCATGATCATGAAGACAAGAGCAAGCCTAAGCCCTTCTGGCTAGTGAAGTTGGGTCTGTCTGCTTTCACCCATCCTATCCCCTTCTGCCATGTTGAGCCTTTCCCAGCCAGGCAGTGTTTTGGATGGCCTTACTATATCCCACTTCCTGCCAGCCCAAACCTGGCTGCAGTCACTCACCTGGAAGGTGTGTTCTCCTGGTATTTGCCTCTCACTGTGTGGCACTAACTTGGGAAGAACTCCAAAGGAGGCACTCTGCTATACCTTGACATGCCCTTCATGGTATTACAGTAATTTTAATTATATCACACACTCTCAATCCTTGAGCTGTGGCTCTGATGGAGTCAGTAATCAGATAGAATTTCTGTGAGGGGCAATGCGTTCACCAGGTGATAGGCCTGGGATGGGACTTGTTCAGGTGGTCTCCGTTAGATTATGTAAGGGCATCCTAGAGATGGATGCCTTGTTGGTATACTGAGAGACTCAAAGAAATTCAAAGCATTCCAGTGACAGTGACAATTACACTAGTAGAATAGGGGTATAAGAAAGCTGATTAATGGCTATATTTTGTAGGGGGTTGGAAGGCATAAAGAAATGAGAGAGAAAGTAAGATTGTGCTAAGGAATATCATGGTGGCTTTTGTGTTCCTTCCATTATCCTCAACCTTGAATGAAGAGGACCCACTTGTCTCTGAATCCCTGGCAGTAGATAGAGCTCAGTATAGCAGACTATTCTGAGTCCAGAGCATGTAACAAGAAAAAAGATGACATCTCA
The DNA here is from genome assembly GCA_027257055.1 of Cephalopachus bancanus. NCBI lineage: Eukaryota > Metazoa > Chordata > Mammalia > Primates > Tarsiidae > Cephalopachus > Cephalopachus bancanus. The sequence goes on from JAPVLO010000087.1 coordinate 2,478,702, forward strand.
TTCACAGCTGAGTCTTGAGATCCTGACATTGGGAACATGCCCTGGCAGGAGCCCTGAGGGGCAGTGAGAGTGGCTGGTTCTGAGTGCTGGTACTGATGCTGGTAGAATGGACCGCAGAGTCCATCTCCCTTAGATTCAGAAGAGCTACCCAGTTAAAAATGAGTTGATGGGCTTGTTCCCACTGTGCTGTCTCTTGAGGGCTCAGATGTGCCACTTTCCAATTTCCCAGCAGACCCCGATATGCCTCTTGCCTCCAGCACTTCTCTCAGAGACTGTTCTCACTCTACTCATTGCTCTTAGCTGTGTGGTCTTGAGGGCCAGAGTGGTGCCATTCCCTCTTCTAGGAAGGCGTGCTGTTCTGGCATTTGGGACTGTTCTCTATGTCAGTTTCTGTATCTCCCTCCAGGTATCCTCTTTTCTGCCAGGCTTGTATCTTGTTTTTTTAATATATGAGTGTGGAAACATGTTCATTTATTTGTTCATTAACTATGTAGTACCCTTGCTGTGTCAATTGTAGACAGAAGGAATTTGCTGGAACTGTAGATAATCAACAACCACCCAGATTTCTATTTGACCTTCAAATCAATTTATGGATTTGCAACAGATGAAGAAAATAAGTTATATAGTGAGGTGACTGGTTCCCTGATAATGTATAGCCAGGTGAGTAGGCCTGCTGGCTATACAAAGACTTAGGATATTCAGTGGAGAGAGAATTTAGGATCCATGGTGGTCATGTTGTTCAGCTCCCTGGCTTCAGGGCAAGGGAAGCGGGGATAGAGAACATCTGAGAAAGTTCATAGACTAGGCTGGGGTGGGAGTGGGAAGAGAGGAGAATCTTGGCTTTGTGTTTCTCTAGATCAGTTTAGAGCTAGAAACTGGCTGGTGGAATATACAGAATTAGTGGAATTCTGGAGCAGAAGGATCTGGACCTTACTCTATACTTCATAATTAAAAGTGGGATCCCCTCCAGGGGTGATTCTAAATCTGAACTCTCACTGGTGTAGTATGATGGGGTTGAGTTAGTCAGTGCTGCCCTGTACATCGTGGTCAGAGGGATGAGGGGAAGGCTGGTGGGCAGGTTCCACAGAGATCTGCTCTGGAGTCATTTCCTGGTCTTCCTAATCTGGAAATAATTTAGAACTGTGATTGAGGCCTGAGTATTTGGAGATAACCTAGCTGTACATACGGTTGTAGCAATCAGAACCTGTCAGACAGCAGGAAATGCTGGGCAGGGATAGCAGGTGACAGGGAGTTTGCTTGGCACATGGGAACACGAGAGGAGAGAAAGAGACTGGGTAGGGAGATTGAGAGAGCAGCGGAAGCTCTTCAGAAAGGCCCTTGAAAAGGGAAGACCTGTAACCTGATCCAAGGCCCTGAGCCAGTTCCTCTAATTTTTTTTTTTTTTCAAACATGGATAAAGTCACGCTTGGGTGTCACTGTACAGCAAAAAGGAGAAGACAGGTGACTGGGTTTTAGTTTCAGCTTTGTCACTGTCTTGGTTTATAATGTTGGATGAGTTCTTTCCTCTCTGTGAGCCTTAGTTTACCCATCTATATTTTACTGATTGAGGAATCTCACATTGTAACACGAAATGGTTTCATGTTTCCAGTCTCTGCTTTCACCTGTGCTGTGTTCGGTCTCCCTCTTGCTTTTTCTGCATGACATCTTGGGAAGACTTCATACCTCCCAGTCATTTTCAGGTATGAAATGTCAGTGCTGCTATCTGGTTTAAGATGCTCCTGTCCCCATCCTGCAATTGTGGTAAGGGAGCATGGGGTGCTCCCTCTACTTCCCTGTGCTGTGCCAGCACTAAGTCCTCTAATTGTGAGGAAGAATAGGTAGGATAGTGGGGCAAATATCTTCTTACCTAACTAAGGGTTTTCTCCTGGTTGTCTTTTGCAGCTTCTCTTGCTGAAACTAGCCGGGGTGGCACTCTCTGTCTGACAGGTGTCCACAAGCAGATCCCCTGTGGGTTCTGTGGAGTCCACCCCACCTCTCAAGTCCTGACAGGGACATGTGGCTCTGGCTCAGCCATTCTGATCCCTACTGCACAACCTCTGGTAGCTAGAGTGGCCTTTCATGGTGACTAGTCCCCTTGGGTGAGATCCCAGAAAGAGATTAAGCCTAGCTACCTTGTGGGGTCCACTCAGCTCATAGGAAGCTCATGAGCCCTTGGCAGGCCAAATGGTGGCATGATGACTGTCCCCACTCAGGCAAGTAGAGTGCCAGTTCAGAACTGTAGCCAAAGCTGGGAGCCAGTGGGGACTGAGGTGCTGATTTCTCCTCCTTGAGAGTGTGCCTGTTTTTATGATTCTCTTGAGTTCCTGCTTCTTGGATCTAGGAAGGGGTGCCTCCCTGTAGCTTCTCTCCTTTTCCACAAGGCTGCCAGCCTGCTGACCCTCTTAAGCTTTGCTAGCCAGTGACTGTGGCTGTGGCGGTGGGAAAGGTTGGCTGATTTTAGAGGGCTGGGGAGATGTCTAGTCCTATTTGTTGGTTTTTAAGAAAATTAGGTACTCAGTCTTTCTTGTTTTCAGCAGGGAGCCCTGTCCTCTCTAATACCTGGGCAGTAGGCAACACCCAACTCCCTTTTATGTACAAAATGAAGAATTTTATAGCAACTCACACTGCCATACCTTCTATACACACTCAACTATCAGATGCAGAGCCTGTGCCCTTTATTTGGGCTGTCTTTTTGTGTTTTTAGTGTTGTCTCTGTGATGGTGTTATTTGTTCAAGTCTGAGGGCACCTTCTGGTAGTAGGATGGATGTTAAGTCTTTTTTAAGGCCTTGACAATCTCCCCATCCCCCAAACCTTAGAGAGTCAACACACACTGTTCTGGGTCTGCTCTGTGCTTGCATCAGTGCTGACAGACCAAATTATAGTACTCCCTAACCCAGTTCTAAAGGATGAATGCCATGGCACTTCAAGTATTTTACAGAAACTATTATTTTAACTCATTTTCACAGTGGCTATGGGTTTTTTATAGTCTTGTAGGAACTTTGGTTAAATACAGAGTAAAAACTGAAAGCTGCTTTAGGAATAATGAGGAATCAGGTCCTTCAAGGTCTTTAAAAAATATCTCTAACTAGCAGTTTCTTTTGTGCCTGCAATTCTGAATTGCAGTGTGTCCCTCCAAACAAAGCTGAGCACCATATGTGACTGTGCATGTTTGTATTTTCAAAAGCCTCAACGGCCACTGCCATTTTAGTACCCATGCGTTTTCACAGAAAGCAGTAGGGAAGGACTGTCAGAACCTGTTTGTAAAAATGTTTGTGTTAGCGGAGATTTTTGCTAGTATTCCACGCGTATCTTAGCCATTAAGCAAGAATATTACACCATTCATCTTAGAAGAAGGAATAGGGCTAGGTAATCACAGGCATTCTCCCTCTTTTTTTTTAAAAGAAACAAAAGTCAAGAACATTCTGTTTCATGAGTGCTATGGGTTCGGGGCAGGGGTCAGCACACTTCTTCTGTAAAGAACCAGATAGTAGGCAGGGCTCAGTGGCTCATACCTATAATCCCAGTACTTTGGGAGGCTGATGCAGGAGGATCCCTTGAGCCCAGAAGTTTGTGACCAGCATGGACAACACGGTGAAACCTCATCTCTACAAAAAATAAAAAAAAAAAAACCTGGTGTGATGGTGTGTACCTGTAGTCCCAGCTACTTTGGAGACTGAGATGGAAGGATCACCTGAACCTAGGAGGTCAAGGCTGTGGTGAGTTGTAATGGTGCTACTGTACTCCAGCTGGGGCAGCATGAGACCCCAATGCAAAATAAACAAACAAACAAGTAAACAAATAAACAGGTAGTAATTATTTTAGACTTTGTGGACCATGCAACTTCTGTCACAGTAACTCAACTCTGCTGTCTCAGACAGAACATAAACAAATGAGTGTGACTGTGTTGCAATATAATTTCATCTAGGAAAATCTGGCTGTTGGACCAGAGGCCATAATTTGCCGACCTCTGGTCTAGTACAAGTTTTGAGTTGTTGCTGATAGTCTAGCCCAAGAAGGTAGCTTTGATTGTCTGATTGCCTTCATACCAACTCAGATCTTCTCCAGCGGATTGTTGACCAGGACGTAAGGTTAGGTTGGTCTCAGTCTTAAGAAGGTGATCACATTTCTGGGTATTTGTGTAGGCTCCTGAGAGGGAACCTTATTTCCTTTCTTCACTTTACCTCAAACACAGCAGATGCTCAGGAACTGTGTATCTAACATAGAATAAAATAAGAAATAAAAGCATCCTTGACAGCTTAAATTAAGTCGTGGCTAAGGTGAGGAGTTAGTCTGGCGCTGGGTGGTTTCTGGAGAATTCTGAACAGTTGTGCATTTCCACCAGTAGTAGCATGCCCTCCTCCTTTGCCACATGGCTTTCCTTCATTGTGGTCTTTCTTGCTCAAATGCTGTCTTTCTTTCCCTTTCTCACCCATGTTCACACACACTCCCACCCTCCTTTCCTTTTCTCCCCCCACACATACTGTTTCTTCCATACATATTGCCACCACATACTATTGCACCCTACTTTGGCACACTAAGAGGACAGAGATTGGCTACATAGTGTGCAACTTTAAAAAGTCTGCCAATATCAAACCCAAGTGCACAAACGATGGCATTTGGTACTTACTCTACCAGCACATTTAGAAGTTATCAAGGGAGCAATGTGATATTTATTTTGATATATACTGCATTGCTGATTAACAGTACATTAGTACTTTATTATCCATTCTGGAGACAAACTCATGGCAAGCGTGGTCAAATGCTAAACCTCAGAATAAAGCTGAGGACAAAGTAAGCTCTGGTTACTCTCATTGACCTCCTGTCATGTGCTTGCCCATATATTGGACCTGATGAGTTGATTATTGTAAAAAGCCAGTTACAGAGAGACTCATCTAAAAAGATATAAACACAGGCTGAGAGTGGTGGCTCATGACTGTAATCCCAACACTAGGAGGCTGAGATGGGAGGATTGCTTGAGCCCAGGAATTCAAGACCAGCCTATACAACATAACAAAACCTTATCTCTGCAAAAAAGTAGCCAGGCATGGTGGCACATGCCTGTAGTCTCAACTACTTGCGAGACTGAGGTGGTAGGACTGCCTGAGCCCAGGAGGTCAAGGTTGTAGTGAGCTGCGATCATGCCACTGCACTTCTGCCTGGGTGACAGAGTGAGTGTCCAACTCAAAAAACAACAAAAAAAAGCTGCCTTTAAGAGACCCACTTAACTCATAAAGACTCCTGTAGACTCAAGGTAAAGCGTTGGGGGAAAATATTCCACACAAACAGAAACCAAAAACGAGCAGGCATAGCCATTCTCATATCAGATAAAACAGACTTTAAATGAGCAACAATAAAAAAGACAAAGATGGCTATTATATAATGATAAAAGGATCAGTACAATGAGAAGACATAACAATTTTCAATATATACGTACCTGACACCAGAGCCCTCAGCTTTATAAAACAAAGTCTACTAGACCTAAAAAAAAAGAGATAGATGGTAATACAATTATAGTGGGAGACTTCAACATTCCACTGACAGCAACAGACAGATCATCAAGGCAGAAAGTCAGCAAAGGAACATCGGAGTTAAACAAGACCATAGAGGAAATGGAACTAAGAGACACCTATAGTACATTCTATCCCCAAACTACAGAATATACATTTTTCTCATTAGCATATGGAATATTCTCCAAAATAGAACATCTGATTGACCACAAATTAAGTCTCAATAAATTCAAAAAAATCAAAGTTATATCAAGCACCTTCTCAGGCTACAGTGGATTAAAACTAGAAGCTAACTTCAAGAAGAACTCAAGAAACCAGACAAAAACATGGGAGCTAAGCAGTCTGCTCCTAAATGATCCTTAGGTCAAAATGAAATCAAGATAGAAATTTAAAAATTCCTTGAAACTAATGCAACAATGTAACAAATTACCAAATCCTCTGAGACACAGCCAAAGCTGTGCTTAGAATAAAATGTATAGCACTTAAGGCCTACATTAATAAGACTGAAAGATCACATATCGATAACCTAACATCACACCTCAAGGAACTAGAATGACATGAACAAACCAAACTCAAAGCTGACAGAGGAAAAGAAATAATGAAGATCACAGCAGAACTAAATGAAACTGAAAGCTAATAATAATAATAATAATACAAAGGATCAATGAAACAAAAATTGCTTCTTTGAAAAGATAAACAAAATTGATCACTAGCCAGATTAATTAAGAAACTAAGAGAGAAGATTCAAGTTAGCTCAATCAGAAATGAAAAAGACATTGCAATATATGATGGAAATTCAAAAGATCATCCAAGACTATTGTGACAATCTATGCAAACAAATGACAATCTAGAGGAAAGGGATAAATTCTTGGAAGCATATAACCCCTCAACTTTGAATCAGGAAGAAATAGAAACCCTGAGCAGACCAATAATGAGTAACAAGACTGAAACAGAAGTCTAACAAATAAAATCCCAGGACCTGAAGGACTCACAACTGAATTCTACCAGACCTTCAAAGAAGAACTAGTACCAATTTTGCTGAAGCTATTCCACAAGATTGAAGGGGAGGGAGTCCTCCCTAACTCATTCTGCAAGGCCAGGATCTCTGTGATACCAAAGTCAGGACAAAATGCAATACAAAAAGACTGCAGAACAATATCCCTTATGAACACAGATGGAAAAATACCTGTAACCAATTGATCAGAAACATACACTAGGGAAAGGACACCCTATTCAACAAATGGGGCTTGGGAAATTGGGTAGCCACATGCAGAAAAATGAAACTCAATTCCTATCTATCCCCATATACAAAAATTAACTCAAGATGGATTAAAGACTTAAATGTCAGACCGGAAACCACAAAAATCCTAGAAGAAAACCTAGGAGAAACTTTTCTGGACATCAGCTTAGGCAAATAACTTATGGCTAAAACCCCAAAAGCAAATGCAGCTAAAACAAAAATAAAGAAATGGGACTTAATTAAACTAAAAAGTTTCTGCATGGCACAATAAATAATCAATAGAACAAATAGGAAACCTACAGAATGGGAGAAAATATTCTCACACTACACATCTGACAAAGTGCTAATATGCAGAATCTAAAAAGGACTCAAACAAATCAGCAAGAAAAAAATATATAACCCCATAAAACAATGGGCAAATGACATGAACAGACTTCTCTCAAAAAAGATGTACAGATGGTCACCAAGCATATGATGTACAGATGGTCACCAAACATATGAAAAAAACTCAGCATCACTCAGAATCCGGGAAATGTTAATTAAAACCACAATAAGATACCACCTTTTACCTGTCAGAGTGGCCATTATTTTAAAAAAATTATCAAAACACAATAGATACTGGTGCAGATGCAGAGAAAAGGGAACACTTATACATAGTTGGTGGGAATGTAAATTAGTACAACCTCTGTGGAAAGTTGTATGGAGATTACTCAAGGAACTAAGAGTAGATCTCCCATTTGATCCAGCAATCCCACTACTAGGTATCTACCCTAAGTAACAGAGGTCATTATATAAAAAAGACAACTGCACCTGCATGTTCATTGCAGCACAATTCACAATTGCAAAGATGTGGAATCAACTTAAATGCCCATAAACTGATCCATGGATAACGAAAATGTGGTATTTATACACCATGGAATACTATGCAGCCATAAAAAAAAAATCATGTCTTTTGCAGCAACATGAATAGAACTGGAGATCATCATCCTAAGTTGAACTGACTTAGAAAACCAAACACTGCATGTTCTCACTCATGTGGGAGCTAAACGGTCACAAAGATAGAAATAATAGACAATGGGGACACCAGTAAGGGGGGAGGGGAGGGAGGTCTATGGGTCAAAAACTACCTACAGGGCACAATGTTCACGATTTGGGGTATGGGCCACCTGAGACTCAATCCCCACTACTATACAATATGTTTATGTAGTGAACATGCATGTGTACCCCCGAATCTAAAAAAAAGAAAAAAATCCCTAATTTTAAAACAAAAATAAAATAAAAAACATATAAATACATCTTAAAGATTATTTTAACTGGACTATATGACTGGACATTTATTTGTCAGTCTTTTGAAGTAGGGACACAGCCTTTTGTTGAGAATTACGCATCTAATGACCAGGGTACCCATTTATTTCTCACATAAACTATACCTGTCATATGTCTACAATTTCCAGTTGTATTTTATTTATAATAAGAATTTGAAGATACACTAGAAGAAAGCTGAGAGCCATTCTAAAAGTTTGATTTTTTTTCTTTTTGTTGCTACTTGCTATATCTGATTCAACAATAAAACCTTTAACGCATTTCTTAACCAGTATTTCCAAAAGATTCAGCCTGTTTTTTTTTTTTAATAAGTGACTCTTTTTTTGCACTCAGATCTTTATTATTGAGGAAGAATTTAATTAAGTTATATAGTTACAGTAGCAAATCCTACTGTCATAAACTTGGGAACAAACATAACCAACTCTTGGTAAGTGTACAAGTCAATTGTTGGGAACAAAAATATGTAAGCTTTCTAGAAACTAACCAAGAGGCCAATGAGAGTTCAGTATGACTTGGGCATTAGTCATTATCTTTTACCCAGTGGAAGAAAGAATGCAAGTTCAACTGACAAGTTGTATTAAAAAGAAATCAATTTAGAGAGATCCTGCTGTGTTATAAAAGACTTGAGGTTCTTTCTTCAATTACTAGTACAGACATAACCTTGGCAATGTTATGAGTTTGGTTCCAGACCACTGCAAAAAAGCTAATATTGTAGTAAAACAAGTCACACATTTTTTTTTAGTTTCCTAGTGTATATAAAAGTTACATTTACACTATACTGTAGTCTATTAAGTGTGCAATAGTATGTCTAATAAAACAATGTAAATACTTTAGTTAAAATATTTGATTGCTAAAATATGCTAATTATCATCTGAGCCTTCAGTGAGTCAGTCTTTTTGCTGCTGATTGGTCTTGCCTTGATGTTGATGACTGTTGACTGATCAAGGTGGTGGTTGCTGAAGTTGGGATGGCTGTGGCAATTTATTCTTTCTAAGACAACAATGAAGTATGCCACATTGATTGACTCTTCCTTTTATGAAAGATTTCTTTATAGCATGTGATGCTGTTTGATAACCTTTTAAAGAACTTCTTTTAAAATTGGAGCCAGTTCTCTCAAACTCTGCTGACACTTTATCAACTAAGCTTATATAATGTTCTAAATGCTTTGTTGTCAGTTGAACAATGTTCACAGCATCTCCATCAGAAGTAGATTCTATCTCAAGAAACTACTTTCTTTGCTCATGCATAAGAAGTACCTCCTCATTGGTTCAAGTTTCATCATGAAATTGCAGCAATTCAGTCACATCTTCAGACTCTGTTTCTAATTATAGTTCTCTTGCTATTTCCACTAAATCTACAGTTCCTTCCTCCACAGATGTCTTGAACTCCTCAAAGTCATCCATGAGGGTTGGAATCAATTTCTTCCAAACTCCTATTAACATTGATAACTTGACTTCCTCCCACAAATCACAAATGTTCTCAATGACATCTAGAATGGAGAATCTCTTCTAGAAAGTTTTCAACTTCCTTTGCCCAGTTCCATCAGAGGAATCACTATCGATGGCAACTGTAGTCTTAGGAAATAACAATAAGGCTTTTGAAATACAAAATTACTCATTACTCTGTGGGCTACAGAATGTATGTTGTGTTAGCAGGCACAAAAACAACATGAATCTCCTTGTACGTTTCCATTGGAGCTCTTTGGGTAACCAGGTGCATTGTCAACGAGCAGCAATATTTTGAAAGGAATCTTTTTTTCTGAGTGACAGATCTCAACAGTGGACTTTAAATATTTAGTAGACCATATTGTAAACAGATGTGCTCTCGTCAGTACTTTGTTGTTCCAATCGGGCTTGGTGGCTCAGCCTATAATCCCAGCACTTGGGGAGGCTGAAGTGAGTAGATTGCCTGAGCCTGTGGGTTTGAGACCAGCCCCTGCAACTTGGAGAGACCATGTCTCTACAATAAATCAAAAATTAGCTGGGTGTGGTGGTGCACACCTGTAGTTCTGACTACTTGGAAGGCTGAGACTGAAGGATTGCTGGAGCCCAGCAGGTTGACACTGGGGTGGCTGTGAGTGTGCCACTGTACGACACTATACGTGAGTGTGCCTGGGCAACAGAGTGAGACTCCACCTCAAAAAAACCCAAAACCAAACAAAACAAACTTTGTTATTCCACTTATAGAGCACAAACAGAGTAGATTTAGCATACTTTTTAAGGGCCCCAGGATTTTCAGAATGACCAATGAGCATTGGCTTCAGCTTAGTCACCAGCTGCCTTGGCCCCTAACAAAAGAGTTACCCCATCCTTTGAAACTTTGAAGTCAGTCACTGAATTCTCCTTTCTAACTAGAAAAGTCCTAGATGACATTATTTGTTCAGTAGAATATTGCTTAGTCTACACTAAAAATCTGTTGTTTAGTGTAGCCACTTTCATCGATGACTTAAGCTAGATCTTTTGGATAGCTTGTTGTAGCTTCCCCTTCAGTATTTGCTGCTTTATCTCGCATTTTTATGTTATGGAGACGACTTCTTTCCTTAAACCTCATGAACCTCTACTAGCTTCCAACTTTCCTTCTGCAGTTTCCTCACCTCTCTAAGCCTTTATAGAATTGAAAAGAATTAGGATCTTTCTCTGGATTAGGCTTTGGCTCAAGGTAGTATACTGGTTTGATCTTCTCTCCAGACCATGAAAAGTTTCTCCATCTCAGCAAGAAGGCTGTTTTGCTTCTTATCATTTGTGTGTTCACTGGAGTAGCACTTTCAGTTTTCTTCAAGAACTTTTTGTTTGCATTCACAGCTTGACTGACTGTGGCATAAAAGGCCAAGCTTTTGGCCTGTCTTGGCTTTCGACATGCCTTCCTTACTAAGCTTAATGATTTCTAGCTTATGATTTAAAGTGAGAGACATGCAACTCTTCCTTTCACTTGAACACTTAGAGTCTGTAATTTCAATATCGGCCTAATTTCAATATTGTTGTGTCCTAGGGAATAGGGAGGCCCAAGGAGAGAGACAGATGTAAGAATGGCTGGTTGGTGGAGCAGTTAAAACACACACATCATTTATCAATTAAGTTCACAGCCTTATGTTCACAGCCTTATGAATGCAGTTCATGGCATACAAGCAATTACAAGGGGGGATCTCCTCCTCCAAAAAACCGGAATTAGCCGGGCTTGGTGGCTCAGCCTGTAATCCCGCACCTTTGGGAGGCTGAGGTGAGTGGATTGCCTGAGCCTGCGGGTTCAAGACCCGCCTGGGCAGGCGAGACCTCATCTCTACAATAAATCAAAAAAAAAATTAGCCGGGTGTGGTGGCATGCGCCTGTAGTTCCAGCTACTTGGAAGACTGAGGTGGAAGGATTGCCGGAGCCCAGCAGGTCGAGGCTGCAGTGGCCGAGAGCAGCCACTGCACTCCCGTCTGGGCGACAGTGAGACTCCAACTCCAAAAAAAAAAAAAAAAAAAAGCCAACACACCAGAATTATCTTTTGGATGGTGGGCCCTTTGTAGTTAACTTAGAATTTGCTCCTCTGAATCAAACGGTCAACTAAACTTTTTTATCTGAAAGTTTTGAGAAGGTTGCATCACGATTTGTGAAGGAAACATTCCAGATTGTGGCAAACCGGTGACTGGTTCTTCTACCATGACTACATACCTGTCCACACTGCGCTGAGTGTTCAGCAGTTTTTGACCAAAAATGACACGACCTTCATGTCCAATCCTCCCTATTCAAGCAATCTTACCCCAAGTGACTTTTTTATTGTTTCCCTGGGTAAAAAAAAGTCCTCAAAGGTAATGTTTTGCTGATGTGGAAGAGGTGAAACAAGAACAGCAGAAGCACTAAAAGGCATCAAAATTGACAAGTTCAAAAATCGTTTTGAGCAGTGAATAAAGTATCTCAATAGGTGTATTGCATCAAATGGAGAGTATTTTAAAGGTTACTGAAGTTTAAACACGGAGGAATAAATACAGCATTTTAAACAATAAGTTCCAGCCGGGCTCGGTGGCTCAGCCTGTAATCCCGCGCCTTTGGGAGGCTGAGGTGAGTGGATTGCCTGAGCCCGCGGGTTCGAAACCCGCCTGGTCAGGTGAGACCTCATCTCTACAATAAATCAAAAAAATTAGCCGGGTGTGGTAGCGTGAGCCTGTATTTCCTGTTACTTGGAAGGCTGAGGCGGAAGGATCACCGGAGCCCAGCAGGTCGAGGCTGCAGTGGCCAGGAGCAGCCATTGCACTCCAGTCTGGGTGACAGAGTGAGACTCCAACTCAAAAAATAAACGAACAGACAAACAAACAATAAGTTCCAAATTTTTTTGGGTCCCCCCTTGTACAATAGTGACATCAAAAATCACTGACCACAGATCACCATGACAGATAAAATAATAATGAAAAAAGTTTGGAATATTGTGAGAATTACCAAAATGTTACCCAGAGGCATGAAGTGAACACATGCTATTGGAAAAATGATATCAATAGACTTGCTCAATGCAGGGTTGCCACAGACCTTCAACTTATAAAAAATGTGGTATCTGTGAAGCTTAATAAAGCAAAGTACACTACAATGAGGTGTGCCTGTATAGTAACAACCATGTATTTTGTGCATACTGTATGCTGAGCATTACATATTATCTTACTCATTCCCCTCAGCAATGATTTCAATGATTAGAAAAACCAAGGCCCAGAAAAGCAAAGTGCTCGTCCAAGGGGATATGGCTAGGCCAAGTGGGGATTTTGAATCCAAACTGCCTGGCTCCATGTTCACTATGCTAACCAGTTTAGGACAAACTGGTAGTAAGGAAATCATCCAGCTAGATTTCAGTTGACCTCATTCTGGTTTAATGGATGTCTGGTTGTTTAAGAGTCAGTAGCAAACTAGTAGAGTGTAGGCTTAACAGAGGTGCTTTTCAGAATTCACCTGTGTACCATTTACTGGGTAATCTTATATCTTTGTCTTTCTCTGAACTCTGATATGTCTGGACTGTAAAAAGTGTAAGGCTAGATGTTACAGTTGAGCTATGTGTTCTTGATTTTGCTTTTTAAGTTTGCCATTTGAGCAGAATCACAAGTTGTAGAAAGTAGTAATTTTCAGACATCCGAGGTCTGATTCACCAACATTACTTTAATTAAAGAAAAACCTGTATTTGTTTGCTCTATTTTATCTTAACTCATCAAGACATTTTATAAATAATATACCTAGACATTTAGAAAATAGCAGCCATTTAGATGTTTAAGTTTTCATGGGTTCCTCATGTTCAGATGTCTCAGAGTGATATGAGTGTGTTTGGACACTAAATTTCTGGGGGGAGACTGTGGCAAGTGAACTGTACTGACATATAAAGGCAGCTTTAAAAGACAGAGTGCAGAAATTAAGTAGCTTTACAATTTCCTTAGATGGCACATTTATGAAGTATAGAGCTCGAGTGTAATGATTTCAGTTGGTCACAGAGCATTAATGAATTCAGAATTGAGGCAATTGTGATTAAGCCTGCTGCCTTTTCTTACACTAATCATTATTAAAATGATGATTGATCTAAATAATTATGAAACCATTAAAAAGGCATCTGCTTATGCCTGAATTAACAGGGGGGATGTGGTTTTGAGCTTTCAGCTAGCGAAACAGGACTTTAGCGGTTGTGATTTCTCAGTTGTTTTCTGAACCTTCAATACCACTATTTGCCATAGAGTATGAATAGGTGAGGGTGTGTGCATGGTGTGCCCTCTTGGTCCTTGGCATTGTGGCAATGTAAAGCAAAGTTGAGTGAGATGATTTCTCAACTTTCTAGAACCCTCTGACCCGTGACTGGTGAGAGGCACACTTTGTGTAAGAGCTTGTGAAGACCCTTCTGTGTGACATTTACAACATAATAACCACAGGTCACAGCCACCACTTTGATTGGAAACCATGTGCCAGACACTTTTTACCATTGTATGAATCCTCAATTCCATGAAGTCAGGGCTGTTCTCCCCATTGAGAGGATAAGGAAACCACTGCTTGGAGAACTTCGGTGCTGGAAAGGAGCAGAACTGGGAATTGGACATGTTCTGGAGGGTAGGCAATCTTGTGCTTCCTTTAAAAGATTGTTCTTTTTAGGTCAGGGGCAGTGGCTCATGCCTATAATCCCAGCACTTTGAGAGGCTGAGGTGGGAGGATTGCTAGAGGCCAGGAGTTTGAGACCAGCCTGGCCAACATAGGGAAACCTCGTCCCTACACAAACAAACAAACTAGCCAGGTGCAGTGGCGTGCACCTGTAGTCTCAGCTACTTGGGAGGCTGAGGCAGATGGATTGCCTGAGCCCAGGAGGTTGAGTCTGCAATGAACCTTGATTGTGCCTCTGGGCACCAGAGTGAGAACCTGAATTTGAAACAACAACAACAACAACAAAGATTGTTCTTTTTGGGAGATCTTTTCAGCAAGAAAACTGAGGGAAGACTTTATCTTATTTCTTGCAAGAAGACACAAAAACATTCTTTGTAAAAACTATAGCCTCAGGCTGTGTAGAGCCTGTCCAGGCTGCAGAGGGCTTTTTATCAATGTTGACCACCTTTTCCACAAAGAAGCTAGATAAGAGGGTCTCCCCCGCCATTTCACTTGTGAGTTACAAATGCCCTTTACTCCCACAGCCCTGTTCCCAAGGAAGAGTATTTGTGTCCCTGACTGCAAGCCGCCCCCATGCCTGTCAGAGAACACATGTGACACATGGCTTCTGTGGACCCTCCTGGACCCAGGTCTTCAGATTCCCCATGCTGCCCTGCTCTCCTTCTCTTCTCTCTGACCTGCTGCCCAGGCTTAGGCCCAAGAGGGTGTCGTTTGACTTCCTGTCTCAAAAGTCTGGTATATACTTTTTAAATAACAAGACATTCCCCATCTGAACTTGGGTGGATTAGGGAAGATGGGCAGGTTTTGAGGTAGATAAACACTGCTGGGCACCTTCCCTCTTTTCTGTGTCAGCTTCCAAGTGTTTGATCCTCTTTCCCTGCCTCCAGGTACTCAGGTTGCCCTTTCCTTTTCCGGGTTCCAGTCTTTCCGTCTCCGGGAGGACAGTGCTGTCGGATCTCTGGGTGCCTTCTGGTTTGGGCACTCTGCATTTGTGAATCATTGCCTTCAGTTGGGTGCTCTTTCCTACCCCATCCTGCCTTCTGCCATCAGTGCCTCATTGCAAGAATCTGTATTCTTGTTTCCCGTATAAACTTCATCTCAGTTGCGTGCATTCTCCTCTCTTCCCTCTCCAGATAGATAGCTGATTCCCAAAATAGCCCCACTTGATGTCCTAGGACAGGCAGGGAACTTGCTGTCCAACCCTGTCTGACTCTGTTTCCTTACCTGGAGGTTCAGTTCTTGTTCTAGAAACTGACCACAGGAAATTTACCTCCATCCCTGTCACTTCCTGGGTTGGTTCTTTCTGACCATTGGGTTGTTTATTGGGTGCTTGGGTGTTAGAGGCTCTTTAAATACCTAGTGACTTAAGGATTTTTTTTGTGAATGTGTGGGTGAGGAGGGAGAGAGATATATGGGAGAGCAAGAGGATTGGTATTTATCCTCACTGGTGTCTGAGAGTGACTTCTAGAACTGTGTTTTTCAACATTTAAAAAAAATTTGGCCAATAGTAATAAATACATTTTATATTGTAACTCCCAAACATATCCATATATGTCATCTGAAACATGAGTTTGATGAAAATATGCATACTCTTACTACATTCTGCTGCTTCCTGTGCATTTTGATATTTTCCATTCTGTTATTTCATTTTTCAAAAATTGCTAGATACAAACCACTGAATTAACTTCATATGTATTCCACTTAAACAATCCTCGCTCTTCCATTACAGTTTAAGTTCCATGAAGACAGGCGGATGTTATTCTACTTCCTGTAATTTGTGCTCAATTCCTATTGTCAGCTGATTCTTTTCTCTATTCATATCCTCTGGAGAAATACTTTTTATGTGCCAAAAAACAGTTTCATTCAACAGATAAGATGACTTGTGTCACTGTTCTGATTTCTTTCTTTTACATTAACTGTTAAAAATCTCAGGGATGATAAAGATATGCTTTTATAGGATACATCTTTATAAATGGTCTTATTTCTATTTTCTTTCCTTTTCCTTTTTAATTTTTTTCTCCTGATTCTTCAGTTCTAAATATTTAGAGTTTCAAGCTGATTTTAAAGTAAAAAATGCTCAGTGGGAAGAGCTTCAGTCAATCAGAGATATCTACAAGTTGAGTTAGAAAGTCCCCTGGGACTTGTATACCTAATCCTGAATTGTACCCTACATCTTTAAAAAAAAGAAAAAAGAAAGTCTCCTGGGATCTTTTTTTTCCGAGACAAGCCCCTTTACTTTTTGTTGCCTGCCCTACAGACTGGCTTGTGAAGAGATCAGCATCTTTTCAGACATCAGGGATCATACTATTCATACTACTCCTATGATAATGGATCATGGATATTTTTCCTGGCCTTTACATGTGGATCTGCCTTCTCCTTTTAAACAGCCATATGGTATTCCTCTTATCACCTATTTTTAAAGTTTTTATTTTTATTATTATTTTTTTTTGTGTGTGTGACAGGGCCTTGTTCTGTTACCTGGGCTAGAGTGCAGTGGCATGATCACTGCTCACTGCAGCTTCCAACTTCTGGGCTTAAGCAATCCTCCCATGTCAGCCTCTCCAGTAGCTGGGACTGTAGGTGCACACCATCATGCCTGGCTAAGTTTTTAATTTTTTTTTTTTTGTAGAGACATGGTCTCACTATGTTGCCCAGGCTGGTCTCAAACTCTTGAGCTCAAGCAGTCCTATTACCTCAGCCTGATTATCAGAACATCATTAGACTAATAAAAATTGTTACACTACTTTTAAAAAACATTAATTAACAAAGGAAACAATAAGACAATCTTGGGGTTTGTCCCTCCTCACACCTAAACATCTGGTGGGTGGGGGATGCCCCTGCTACACTTGGCTTTATATTCACGTAAAAGACTTGTGAAACTGCCTGTGTAAAATTTGGGAATAAATACCTGCTGTAACTTTCAATAAACGACTTCTGCTCATTTCACTAAACAGTTGTCCACTTTCTTTCTTTCTCTTTCTTCCTCTTTATATCTATCCTTCCATCTTTCTTTTTTTTAATATCTATCCCTATAGATTTGCCGACGCCACCACATCTTCCAAGGGACTCCCCAAAACTTGCAGGGGCTGGCCCCCCACAAGCCTCCCAAAGTGCTGGAATTACAGATGCAAGCCACTGTGCCCAGCCACCTGCTTGAACATTTATATTCTTGCTGCTCTAAGTTCTTTTTGGAGCAAGGAAGGCAATAAGTAAAAATTTACTTTTAAAAGAACAGTAGAGACTAGTTTTAATCACCTGACCAGATAGAATCCTTTAGTAACTGCTCTGGAGCCACCAGGTTCCCTGGGAATGGAATTGCTTGTAGGTAGCTTGTGTGAATCTTGCACTTGGGAGGTAGTAGCAGAGCCCTCTTTCCAGCCTCGGCGGGCTGTCAAGTGATGGATCATAGAAAGTTTGGACTGGTGAGACCAGTTCAGTGCAGGGACACTGGCTTCCCCAGCTCAGTGGAGCCTGCAAGACCTCTTCTGCCCTGTTGTTGTTTGTTCATTTCTGCTGCAGGGCTGCAGTTGTGTGGTGCCTGGTTTATAAGCCTCCCAATATCTCTTAATTAACTTAGCTTTACTTTCTAATACTAAAACAATGATGAATGACTGGCATGGAATTATTAATCTTCTGTGTAAATATATCAAACACTGTATCTCAGTGATAGACTCCCCACTTTAAGTATTTTAACACTTTGATTCATATACTTAGAAGAAAATGATCTATGTTTCTATGGTGTCAGCACACTCATTGGGAAAAGGTGTCCATGAATTAGGGCTGTTCATCCCCAAGAGTGGTTTCTGTGGTGAGATGAATGCTGCCTGTTCTCCACTGATCCCCAGACACCTGCTCCTTTGCCTTCATAATGAAGGGAGCAGGGTAAGATGGGCTGAGAAGCTGGGCCCTCTTTTACCTCCTGACTGTTATGTCGGTAGTAGACCACAGACTGACTGGATAGTCCAGGAAAGTGTAAGGGCAGGTTTAGGTGGGGCAGCTATCTCCATCTAAGTGGAGTTGGCCCTAAGCCAGGGCTGGGCCTCTTTCAGGAAGATGTGTGCACTTCCTTCAGGGTTAGCAGTGAGTTAGGCACATTGTATGTTTACTAACTTAGTGAATATTTAGTAGTTACTCTGTACCAGGCACTGTGTTGTTCCTGGCCGGTGACTGGGACAGTGCAGGGATGTTACATAGACGCAAAGTAATAGCCAATATTGTGTGAAAGTTTTCCTTGCATGATTACTGCTTAAACTAGGAGCTCACAGGTGCTACCCACTGGATGGATATATTCACAGCAGCTCTGATTGGGGATGGGGGGTGGAGGGTGCCACCTTCAAGGTGTCTCCTTGCTCAGCTTGCTAAGTCGAGGTTAGCTAATTGACCATAACTAATTTTCTTGGGTCCTTTGCACAGCTGAGATCATCCTTAGGTGTGACTTAGGTGGAACAAACTAGAAGCCCAGGTGATGTTTGGCAGGCATGGGACCAGGATGGAGTTGTGACTTTTCCCACCAGGTGGGTGTAGTCAGTTCTCTTCAAACTAGAGAGCGTGATTGCTGTTTGTAGTTGTTCATGTTGACTGTGGCCAGAAATAACTCAGTGTGATCCTCATATGTGAGATGTAAAATAACCCCGTCTCTGCCTGTCTTACTCTGTAGCTTGGAGAATCATTGAGGTAAGAGATTGGAAAGTGTTTTCTCAAGCTCCAATGACAGTTGTGTCCAGGGGTGCAAGTAGTGTGTTTACAGGAATGTGAGTGAGCATTGGGGAAGTGAAATGAGATTTCATTTTTAGTTCAGACATCAGTGAATTTAACCATATACAGATTTCAAATGTTTTCTTTAGCTCTGTTAACGGAGAAAAGGAATGACTTCTTGTCAAAATGAAAATGTCCAATTTTAAACTTACCAGCTCCTGCCATTTGGAACTGTTGGCTCATTTCTTACTTTTTAGCAAAGGAGGTAGACATGCTGGAGGACTTGGCTTGTGTCATGCAAGCTGACCATTGCTAAGGCTTCTTTTCTAAGAAAATAGATGTTTGGCAGTTGTCACATGACCTGAGCCCCATAGACTCCCAGGGATACAGTGCACGACTTCCATCAGCCCCATGTAGAGCACATAATCCCATTGCTATCATTTGACCTGAGCTTTAGGATGGCATGTAAAGGCCTGATGTGGTTTAAGAAAGCAAGCATGACTGTGCACCTCCTACTGGGAGAGGGAAGATGGGATTCTGGCCTGGGTGTTATAACAGTTTTTAGGGCTCCCTGATGGTAAGACAAGGTCGCTGGCCCAAGTACTTAGAAATATAGACTTGAAGTCGTGGCTTTGTTTTTCTTTGTGTGTAGTGATGGCATCTTGGTATTTATTGAGGCTAAGTGCTCATTCTCTGATTTGGTCCTATGAGGGAATTCTGCAGAAGGAGGTGAAATGATTCTTGTCCTCAAGGTGCTGATGAACTACAAATAAGAGACAATCTATCAATAGATTCAACTTTTCACTAGACTAGGAACTCCTGTAGACAGAGATAGTACCATACTTTTGTACATAATTGATGCTCAAGTATTTGTTGATGAGTTTTACTTTCATGATTAAATACCAAAACATGTGGTGTAGCTCTTTTTTTTTTTTTTTGAGTGGGAGTCTCACTCTGTCTCCAGACTGGAGTGCAGTGGCCGCTCCTGGCCACCGTAGCCTCGACCTGTTGGGCACCGGCAATCCTTCTGCCTCAGCCTTCCAAGTAGCTGGAACTACAGGCGCGCGCTACCACACCTGGCTAATTTTTGATTTATTGTAGAGATGAGGTCTCGCCAAGTTGCCCAGGAGGGTCTTGAACCCGCAGGCTCAGGTAATCCACTCACCTCAACCTCCCAAAGGTGCAGGATTACAGGCTGTAACTTTTAACTCAGATGCCAACTCTACTCAGTGGGTGATGCCCACCTAGAGCACCAGGTGAAGCTGCATCAGGGCACGAGAGGGGAAAGAGTGCCACCTAATGACCGATGAGGATAGGAAGCAGAGACAGCTGGCATGGTGGTCATTTGTTCACCCTCCCAAGTACTTTCAAAAGGGGGCAGAATAGTGCTCAGAGGCAATGAAACTCACATCTTCCTTTAAAGGGTAGAGCAGGATTTAGATAGAGAAGTGCTTTTAGTCTTAGAGAAGAGCAGACATTCCAATGAGTGTAACACCTACAAAGGACATTTTGGGAAGTGACAGACTGGAGCAGAGGGGTGCTTAGAAGAGGAAAGGGAATCAGGTAGGGCAGGGGCCTGTCCTTGGTGACATAACAGACATCAGTAGGCTGTTGGTTAGTAGAGTGTAGACAGATCACAGAGACCCTCAGGGATGCCAGATGGAGAAATTTAGATGTGATACAGTCCTGTGCTTCTCAAGAAGCTTTCCCAAATGCTCTAGACATGATTAGTTGCTCCATCTTCCACTTCCCTAAAGGAGACTCCAGGACTCTGCTTGAACTTTGGTAGTCATCTGCTATGACTTGAAATTTACACACACATACACACACACACACACACGGTGCCAAAAAATATGTATACACATTTTAAGAGATGTTATCTATGTGTAACTTTCTGACATTTAATTAAATTACGATAGTAGTGTATAGTATGACGTTTGCTCAGTTGTGCTTCTGCCATTTTCTTTGAACTGCCTGACGCATGGTGACACTCGCATTCATTTGATAATGCCATCTTTTGAGCAAATATCATACTTAAAATGTGTATACATTTTTTGGCACCCGTGTGTGTGTGTGTGTGTGTGTGTGTGTGTGTGTGTGTGTGTGTGTGTGTGTATCTGCCATCCTCCTTGAGGACATGAATGATGTTTTAGCCATCTTTGGTTTCCCAGTGCTCATGACCGTGCCTGGTATAGACTAGATACCCAGTGAGTGTTGTTGAGTTAAATTGAAATAGGGTGCCTGCCCTGCCAAGAAGGATGGGTGGAGATGGGCCATACCTTAGAGGTGAAGCTGAGCGAAGAAGTGGGAGACTGCCAACTGTAGACTGTACCCATGGCCAGGGAACTCAGAGTCCATGTTCCCAGGATGGGTGGGATGGGAAACAAGGCAAGTCCAAAATGTGAAGTGTGCAAGAGTGTGCAGGGTGCAGGAGAGCAGGTGCAATTGAACATAGCAACAAAGGGGACAAGACTGAAGGAGTCAATTTGGAAAGCTGGGCCTAGATGAATTCCCAGAGGTACTGATTTGTGGAGTTCATGGGTCCTATGTACAGGAAACCATCACTAAGCCTGTGAGTCATGGGCAGTCATCAAAGGAATTGTCTCTTGAGATATGAGGCACTATTGAACATTCTGTCTCTCCCATGCTTCAATTTTTTAGAGAAGAAGAGTTATCAGCTGGGCTTTGTGGCTCAGCCTGTAATCCCGCACCTTGGGAGGCTGAGGTGAGTGGATTGCTTGAGTCCGCGGGTTCAAGACCCGCCTGGGCAACTTGGTGAGACCTCATCTCTACAATAAATCAAAAAATTAGCTGGGTCTGGTAGCGCGCGCCTATAGTTCCAGCTACTTGGAAGGCTGAGGCAGAAGGCTTGCCAGAGCCCAGCAGGTCGAGGCTGCGGTGGCCGGGAGCGGCCACTGCACTCCAGTCTGGGTGACAGAGTAAGACTCCAACTCAAAAAAAAAAAAAAAAAAAAAAAAAGAGAAGAAGAGTGATCCTGCAGTCCGTTTAGCCAGGACTCTTTTCATTTGCAGTTGACCAAAAGTGAAACCCAAACTGGCTTAATGTATTGGCCTTTATAACTAAAAAGCCCAAGGAGAGAGGAAAGGGAGGGGACTTTTGACTTCAGGCTTGGCTTGATCCAGGAGCTCATATAGTGGCATCAGGGCCAGTTACTTGCTTCTGTTTCAGTTTCTCTGCTTGTCTGTTTGGCACTCTCTCCCCCCATTTTTTGGCTTAGCTTCCCTTGGTGTCAGCTTTTCATTTATATGTCCTCCTGGCAACTCCAGGCTTATAGCTTCTCTGGGCTAAATCCAGCCAATGACAGAACTTTTTACCTAGTTGATACAGTGAAAATCCCAGGATTAGCTCTAATTGCACCTGGTTGGTGTGGGTTGGAACATATTCCTAGCCCTGAACCTGGGCCACTGCCAACTCCTGTAGCCCCTGGTCTGAGATTAGAATGAACTGAGAGTAGGAATGAAGCAGTTCCAGGGGAAAGTTGGGATGCTGTTACCCTTGGAGTTTTGCTGGGTGGCCAGGACATAGTTACCCACCCATCCAAACTGACTGCTGACGTCTTGGCAGCAAAGTAGCAGCTACCTTTGCTTCTCAAGAAGCTTTCCCAAATGCTCCAGACACAGTTAGCCGCTCCATCCCCTACTTTCCCAAAGGAGACTCTAGTACTCGGCTTGAACTTTGATCATTATCTGAGCAAGGAGAGTTCCCTGTCAGCCTCTACCCCCTGCACTCCAGGCTTGATGCTGCCCTCTTCCCACAGAACTGATGCCCTTGAAGCAGGTCTCCATAGAGTGGTCTTCCATGCCACCCTGCTGGCCTCCTCCATTTGTCATCTCAGGGCTCGCTCTGTACAACTTCCTGGGCAGGGTCTTGCCCCATCTGGGTGGTCCTGGGGTTCACTGGACTGTTGTGGGATCTCAGGAGCAACCTCTTCAGACAGATGTTCCTATGAGGACTGCACCCATAGGAAGAAGTTTATTGGCACTTCGATGGGCTGGCAGCGGTCTCGCCTGTCCTCTGTCAGGGCAAGCCTTCGATTATGAAGTGTTTTACTGTTTGCAGAGCTCATCCCTACTTCTTGCTTAATCTGACTTTTACCATAACCTGGGTGGACAGGGCAAGAGTGATTGTCCCTGTTCTACAGATGAAGGAACTGAGAATCAAGAGGGGTAAATGACTCAGACAGGGTGACACAGCTGTTGAGACTAGAATTGGACTCAGGGGACACAAATGTCATGTAAAATTTGTACTTTTAAGCCAAAGGTAAAGAAAAACGAAGGCAAGCTGTCTATTCCAGCTAGCTTCTTCATGTAAATGTAGCATGAAACTACTCATTGGAGGCCCTCTAAGTACATACTTCATTAATACCTGCAGGGGAAAAAATTACCTCTGATTATAACCATCCAGCTCTGAGCTGAGGCCTGCCCACCAGCCCCCTTCCCCTTCCTCACCCACCAGAGTTTTACTACAGGTTGAATCGGCTTATTAAAACACTGTGAGATCTCTGACTCCCCGAGGTCACCTCCTGAAATGTGTAAGGCAGTGAGTGGGAGAGGCTCCCAGCAAGCCAGGCCTAAACATGCACGGTGACCTCAGGTGACCCAGCCACTCGAACAGAACAGCTGCCGCTCTTGGTTTTTGCTGCCCTTGCTTGGTTGGCTGTCTTCCCCAGGGGTCTCTGGGCCCACACGGAGCCTCCCCGTGAAGGCTGTGTTTGGATGTTGCTCATCAGGTCATAGAGAATTATAGTTTTCCAGTTGGAAGAGATAATCTGATTCAGTCTGTTCATTTCACACATGAGAAACAGAGGCCGAACCCGGTAGCATGGCACCTGGGGCCCTTCATGGCTGGCCTCCTGTGTGCTCCTCCAGCCTCCCCCTCCCCCTCCCCACCCATCCTCACACATTGTGCCCCAGCCCATGGCCCGCTCATTGCTTTGAACAGCTTGCCTTTGTATGTGCTCCTCCTCTGACTAGAACACGCTACCCTGAACAGGATGGATCGTGAGGAGGGTGCAGGGTGCTATGTGCAGCAGCTTTCCTTGACACATAACTCAGGGATGCTTTCTTCGATCAGGACAAAACTAGGGGCCCCTGGCATCATGGAGCTTAGCAGAAGGGATGTTTAATATAAACTGGTCAAAACCTCTCATGTTGCTCATTTATTTACTAGTTTATATATGTTAAGTATCTGTTTTTGTGACAGGCCTTAGGAATGCAGTGATGTATGGAATAGAGATGATCTCTGGCCTTAAAGAAGTGAATATTTATTGGGGGAGACAAATATTAAAGGGGTGATTTAAAAAAATTAATGCAATTTTTTATTTTTTATTTTTTTTTGAGTTGGAGTCTCACTCTGTCGCCCAGACTGGAGTGCAGTGGCTGCTCCCAGCCACCGCAGTCTCGACCTGCTGGGCTCTGGCGATCCTTCCACCTCGGCCTTCCGAGTAGCCGGAATTACAGGCATGCGCTACCACGCCCGGCTGATTTTTTTTTTTGATTTATTGTAGAGATGAGGTCTTGCTGCCCAGGCGGGTCTCGAACCTGCAGGCTCAGGCAATCCACTCACCTCAGCCTCCCAAAGGCGCGGGATACAGGCTGAGCTACCGAGCCCGGCTAATGCATTTTTTTAATTGGCAAAAGCTGAACATATTTAGGGTGTACAATATGTTGTTTTAATATATGTATACATTGTGCAATGGTGAAATTAATCTAATTGACATATATATTACCTCACATACTTATTTTTGTTGTGGTGAGAACATTTAAAAATCGACTCTTGGCAATTTTCAAGTATATGATACATTATTGTTAACTGTAGTCACCGTGTTGTGCAATAGATCTCCTGAATGTATTCCTCCTGTCTAACTTTCATATACTTTGACCAGCATCTCCCCAGTCTTCCTGTCTCCTTCCCCTGGTAAATACCATTCTACTCTCTGCTTCTTTGAGTTTGACTTTTTTAGATTCCACATGTGAGATCATGCAGGCACTTTCTATGTCTGGCTTATTTCACTTAGCATAACGTCCTCCAGGTTCATCTGTGTTGTTACAAATGACAGAATTTCCTTGTTTTAAAAAAAGCTGAATAGTGTTTTATTGTGTATATGTACTGCATTTTCTTTATCCATTCATTTATTGGTGGACATGCAGGTTGATTCCATATCTTTGCTATTCTGAATAATGTAAATAACATGGGAGTGTAGATATCTCTTTGACATATTGATTTCATTTCGTGTGTATATATTTCCAGAAGTAAAATTGCTGGATTTTATGGTAGTTCTATTTTTAATTTTTTGAAAAACCTCCATACTGTTCTTCATAATGACTGTATTAATTTATATTCCCATCAACAATGTACGAGGGTTCCTTTTTCTCTATATCTTTGCCAACACTTATCACTGGCCTTTTTGATAATAACTATTGTAACAGGTATGAGTCCATTGTGGATTTAATTTGCACATCCCTGATGATTAGTGGTAGTAAGCATTTTTTCCCTATATTTGCTGGCTATTTGTATGTCTTTATTTGAGAAATGTTCATTCAGGACCTTTGCTTATTTTTAAATCAGGTTATTTGTTTTCTTGCTGCTGAGTTGTTTGGGTTTCATATATATTTTAGATAGTAACTCTTATCAGATGCATGGTTTGCAAATATTTTCTCCCATTCTTCTGGTTGTATTTTTATTCTGTTGCCTTTTAGTTTAATGAAATCCTATTTGTCTGATTTGCTTTTGTTGCCTGTGCTTTTGGAGTCATAAGTAAAATCTTTGCTTAGACCAAAATTAAGAAATTTTACCCTGTTTTCTTCTAGTACTTTTTAAAGTCCGTTTTGAGTTGATTTTTGTCTATGGTATGAGATCAGGGTCGAATTTCTTTCTTCTGCTTGTGGATATTCAGTTTTACCAAAACCACTTATTGAAGAGACTGTCCTTTTCCTGTTGCATGTTCTTGGCACGTTTGTCAATGATCAGTTGACTATAAATGCATGGATTTATTTTTGGGCTCTCTGTTAAGGAGGTAATTTTTAAAGATGTAAATTTCTATTGTGAATTAGGGCTATGAAAAAGTCTAACGGACTTTGACAACATATAACTAGCAGGCTCTAATTTTGTCTGGAAGATTAGTAAAGGTTTTGCTGAGAAACTGTCATTTAAACTGAGCCTCGAAGAACAAGTAGAGCTTAGATTGATGAGAAAGGGAGTTGGCGAGACCATTTTAGAAAGAGGAAACAGGATGTGGAATGGTTCACTGTGGCCCAGGGCCTCAACATGAATCAGTGACTGAGGTGGGACTTGCAGAAAACAGATACATGGCTACAGGCCCTGTGTTCTTGGCACTCAACCACACTGGGCTTGTTTTTGGCCTTGTATCACGGAGCTGTGTGCTCACTCTGTCTGAAGAGGGAATGTTACATACATGGGGCAAGCATACTAGGTGGGCGCTTGAAGCAGGGAGGGTAAAGGCATGAAGGTGGGAAGATGTCAGGCGTATGTGGGAGGGAGCACATTGGCCCTTGACTTGTAGTGAAGCACTTCCACAGAAGAGAAATGGGAAAGTCTGAAGAGGAAGACTCGGAAGGATGGAAGGATGAGGACCTTAACCAAGGGACTGCAGGTTGGGATAGAACAGGAAGGCAAGATGTTTAGATCAGCTGTGAGTCTCAGCAGTTTGACCTTTTCCTCCAGTCTTATTCGAGAAAGAGATTATGGTAGTTTAGAAAGAGACATACCCTGTTTTTAATCTTTTGATACGTATGTTAGGATCACAAAACTTCATGTTTTAATAACCCCCTTTATATCTAGCTTTGTTTCTTTATTCCTTCCTGTTTCTTTTTTCTTTTCTACTTCCTGGTAGCACCTGTGAGTGCCTTATATATGTCTGATGTAGTGCTAGATGCTAGAGTTATAAAGACAGTAAGAGATGATCCCTGTCAGTAGGGAGTTCAGGCCTGGAGGGCAATGTCATGGCACAGAAGGGATGGCACAGTACAACTACTGTGCCAATGTCATGGCACAGTACAACTCCTGGCAGCTTGTAAGCCAGGGCCTTCCCAAAGACTTGGAGCCATGTGGGTGGATGAGCAAAGCAAAGAGCTCTTACCTGGTTGCATCAAGCCTTTGTTGATTTTGATAGCAGTTGGGAGCTCTATAAGGATAGGGACCAGGCTTTGCTGAGAAGGACTCAGGTGGTCATGGGTGGATGGCTAGATGAATGAATAAACATTTGTACCACATCACTGATAAAATAATCCTTGAGAATAGGAGAGGAGAGTACCAAGTATAATGAAAGATTCTGGCATTTCCTACATCTTGCTAGTTGATGTTTTGTTTTTCAAGGTTCTATGTAGCATTAACTAGTTTAGTGCCTGTTAACTAGTTAGAGATTGTTGGTTTAGAGACTATCCTGTTGGCGAAATCTCACTGTTTCAAGGAGGTAAATCAGGTTTCAGAATCGGATTGGAGCCTTTATTTCCCTGGTGGCTTGAATTCTCACAGGGGACTTCATCCATATATAGAGTGGTCTCTGGCAGTAGTTTTCTAAAAGGAGATTTGACTGTCCCTGCCCACTTAGGATCTCCTGCCAGTGAGAAGAAATCCCTGCTGGTGGGTGGTTGAGGGCTGCAAGCATGGCTCTGCCTGGCACATGGAGGGGGATGGGATGCAGGAATCATTTAGTCTTTCTATTCAGCCTGGGGAGAGGCTTTCAAGGTACAACCCCTGCCTAGGCCTCCTATAGCAAGGACACCTCATTTCATGTTCAGTTCCAGAGAGTTCCTGCTTGCTCCTTCAGCTGTCCCATTCCTTCATCCTTGCCATTTCCTCTTTCTCTTTGCTCTCATCCATCCTGGCCACAGCATTCAACATCTTCTCTGTGCCACGTCACCTGGCTCCTTGGGCCGGATGCATGTTCCCACCTCGCCTCCAGAGGAGCCTGATTTTGTTGTTGGCTTCTTTTTTCAAATTATGAACCCAACGTTCTTGTCTCAAATGAACAATCCTTTTGTAAAGCAATTATCTCACTTCTCCTGATTGTTGTTTTGCAATTTTGTTTTTAAAAAATGCTTCATGTGTTTAATGTGGAGCCATACTTGTTTCATAGGATTTCTTTTAAATGGCAGGCTGGAGGACCAAAACAACATCGGCTTCTAGGCAAACCAGTCTGCCCACTATCCAAACTATGATTGTTCAATTGGCATTATAGTGGTCTCTCTGTTATAAAGAATCACATTAAGGCAAGGTTGTACTTCTTATAATGAATTCCATCAAGTAATTCACTAAGGATTTTGGAAAGAGAAACCAAATTCTTTAAAAAGAAGGGGGAGAGGGCAAGGGATGGGCGGGGGTAAAAGAACCTTGAACAAGCCGGTTATCCTAATGGCCCTCGTATTATCGTGGCAAAATTACTTATAAATAAAAGCCAAAGAGGAAAAACAAGCTGTGTTTGGGAGATGTACTGTCTGTTCTCTGCCTTGTTTTTCTGCTCTAAAGTATAGTGTGCTGTCTTGACGTAGGGATGTAACTGCTATGAATATTGATGGCAGCAAAAGCTTTTTTTTTTTCCTGTGTGGCCTAGTAAATAAAGCACAAGGATAAAAAGGGAAGAGGAATTGTCAAATCAGTGTGCTGCTTTTAGCTTATCTAGCTTCCTTAGAACTCGAAGTCTTGAAAACATATTGACGATCTACATTTGGTGGTCAATGTCTGATGTGGGTTAGTATTTTCAGGAATTTTTATCCCTGGTTAAAGCAACAAAATTCCCTTTTTCTGAGCTTTCAGAGTTAATGTTATGGCCTTGTTGAAACCTTCCTGGAGCTCTCTCCTTAGCCAGTAGCAATGTTGGTCCTTGTCCCTCAGAATCCCTACCGCAGTGTGATGTGTGATTTTTCCTCTGCATCATGTGTCGCCTGAGGGAGCATGCCACTGAGGGATGTGGCAGCAGATAGGACAACAGGGAATCTGGATAGTAAACAAGGGCATCCTTGCAGGTCTACATGTGGCATGAAGGGGCACCTCACGTGGTTGCTCAACCTAGCCCAGAGGACATGTCTGTGTCAAGGGAGTGAGGTATTGGTCAAGGACTGGGAGGTGCAGAGAGCACAGAATGAGCCTGACTGACAACAAAACCTGTTTGAAGGTCTGCAGGAGGCATGCGTAGAGAGGTTGGGTGTGGGCTGGTCTTTCTAAATGGCAGACACACTGACTCTCATCTAACTCACAAAAAAGAATGTATTAGGCTACTATGATGGTATTCTGGGGAGTAAAGGGAGCTCTGGAGGGCAGGTATTTTAGAAATGACAGGAGCCACGATGGCTCTGAGACCTGGGAAGAAAGACCCGATGAACTGGCTTTTACATGACCAGTATGAACTTGAGAATGGAGAAGGCTGGGATGCATGGCCATGGTTGATGGCACCTCTGGTGGTCAAGAGGGAGGATACCGTCTGCAAGATAAAGGGAAGTTCTGCCAGGCAGTGACAGAGGGGCAGCCTTCTGGGAGCAGGCAGCTAGAACCCAGGGGTGGCTTAGGCAAGATTCACATTTAAATGTAAAAGGGTGGGGGCTACTGCCGCGAGTATTTAACAGGTAATAATTTTTCAGGGAGTCAGGCTTGTGGGAATCATCCTAAAATGAATATTTTAAAAAACATTTCTGAAAAACGATTTTTCTTCAGAAACTTGTTTTCTTTAAAAACACAAATTTGCATTTATAAGAATATCTGTAGTAGTAGTCACATATAACACAACAAAGTCCCCGCCCCCCCCATGCAATCCATTGTGAAAAGGGCGGTAAAGAAGTAGATTAAAACTTTGCTTGACCTGAGGGCTAAAGATACAGAATCGCTTTTGTCAGTTTTCTCTTTCGTGACTCTTCAGAAGTTCTCTGTGTACACATTCGAAATTCTCCCCTAACTCCCAACAGGCTAACCTTTTTGAGGACAGGAACCTCCGTAGTGGGGATATTTTCTAAGCCTGGCTCCTGGTACAGTGCCTGTCATACAAAAGAGATGTTTACTAAATGTTTCCTTTTTTTTTTTTTTTTGCTAGTGTTTCCTGAGCCACATTTCTTTCTTTCTTTTTCTTTTTTTTTTTTACATATTTTTTATTTTAAAATTGTGGGGTACAGTTAAGGGTTAGCTATACAAATATGCATTGTGCGGGTACTCTTGTTGATGAGGTATGCCCCCCTATCCCCAGACAGATATTGACTACCATTAATCCCACCTCCCTTCCCCTCCCTGTCCCCACCA
The DNA here is from genome assembly GCA_027257055.1 of Cephalopachus bancanus. Lineage (NCBI taxonomy): Eukaryota > Metazoa > Chordata > Mammalia > Primates > Tarsiidae > Cephalopachus > Cephalopachus bancanus. The sequence continues at coordinate 2,508,828 of JAPVLO010000087.1, forward strand.
TAGTTTCCCACCACTGTCAATTCTTTTCTTATAGTATTACGATAGTTGTTCAAGGTCCACTTATGAGTGAGAACATGGGACACTCAGATCTTTGTTTCTGTGAGAGATCACTCAGTATTATAAACTCCAATTCCATTCAGGTTACTGTGAAATTCATGATTTTATTCTTTTTTTATGGCTCTTTTGATCCCTTGCACTAGGCATTTTAGTATGTGAATTCCACACCTTCCGTTTCTCTACGGTAGTAGTAACTTTCTTCACATCCCACTAATATTAGTAGAGGACTTTATATTGAAGAATTTCAGTTGGTGATGATTTTTTGTTTCGTTATTCAAGTAGGTTCATGCCAGGGAATGTCTCTTATAAAGTTAATTACACACATCTCTGTTGGTGCTATTGAAATTGAAGCCATGTAAGGAAGACCTTTCTAAAAAGGTAAAGAGTTGGAGTTTTTAGACCTCCAACTAATTGATGTCCTGGAGTTTTTAGACCTCCAACTGATTGATGTGCTTCCCACAGCTCATGGATTTGCATGGGTTGGAAGTGGAAAGGTTCTAGGAGTCATCTAACCATGGGTCATACCACTGAGGACTGATACGAAAGAAGGGTTCAGAGTTGAGCCCAAGTTCCCTGGGAAAGTACACGGTGAGCCGGCAGTAGTGTCAACCAGGAAGAGGTGGCATGCCAATGAGCAGGCAGGGTGTTTGCCATCCTGTGTTCACTGGGCTTCCTGTGCAAGTGTGGAAACTTATGTCCAGATGAGGGGAGGGACTTGCCCAAGGTCACCTTGCTACCCAGTGACAAAGCTGACTCTGACTTAGAAATCAGACATAAACCCAAGAGGAAGAGAGGATCAAAACAGGTACATCTTCATTTCTTCCAAAGGGCATTTTGTTCAAAGCCACGGTTGGAATCTTTATTGCACTCTTGTGCTTTTCTGGACCTGATTTGGCAACCTCAGGAGGAAAACATGCTGCGTTTTGCAAATGTGTGCAAATAACAAACATGCCCATTACATTCTAGGCAGACTCATTGCACACGCATCAGGGCAGGTGGCAAAATGCAATCATGCAGCCTGGAATAAAAAGTGTTTTGCACTTAGTTGCTTATGAGAAATTCAGTGTTAGAATTTAAATGCCTTCCTGGCCCAGGTGCAGTGTAATTGTTCCATTTCTCATAATATAACTTTTCTTGGAGGAAAATGCTCGTATCTTTGAGATGTACATTCTAATCCCTGTTTATTTTCCTGTCTTCTTCCTTTTTATTATTTTTTTTAATGTTTCTTTATTTTCCCCCCACAGGAAAAAGTAGAATATGCCTTCCTGATTATTTTTACAGTCGAAACATTTTTGAAGATTATAGCGTATGGATTATTGCTACATCCTAATGCTTATGTTAGGAATGGATGGAATTTACTGGATTTTGTTATAGTAATAGTAGGGTAAGTCTCTTTTATTTTGGGGGAATGTTTATTTGGAAAATGGGAGGTGAGGGTGAGGGTAACAGAGTACATAGTCTTTTTAGGGAATATGGTTGCTCTTTTATGCCAGGTGTTGCTCCAGAATCTGTCAGGAGTTCTTCTAAGACCAACGATGCTGCTGCCAGTCTCTGGGTAGAGACTGGTTTGGAACTCCCTCGTTGTTGTTGCTCCCCTTTTCAGTATCATGCTGCGGAAGGGAGTCTGTGCTCCTAATGTGAGAGACTTTACCTTGCAGGGTCTCTTGCATCTCCACAAACAGACCAGCCTAGCTGGGGATTCAAGTCAAGTGAGTAAAACTCTTAATACTTAGCACCATGTTAAGTTAAAAAAAAAGTCAAAGTATAATAAAGCCTTTATAGCAGTGAGGTACTCTGCTATTGAACATCCCTTGAACAAAGCTATGAATTTTTTTTTTTCTGCTGATGTATGGAAGAAACTCTGGCATACCACTGTCCCATTTTAAATAGCAAAACAAATGACTGAATAATGTCACATATCTGGAATAAAATTAAGTAAGCTAAAAAAATGCAGAGAAGCAGGTGTTCTTCACAAATCCTGTTGCAGGAAGAAGACAGCAATAGTTTTAGTTAATGTAGAATGTTAAAATGAAAAATAGTGGCCCATATTGTTCTGGTCCTTCCACACCTGGATGTGTTGCCAGCAGGAGGAAAATGAATCAGTGTTAGAGGCATGCTGGGCCTTTGGACCAAATACTCACATAGGAAGTTATGTTCCTTCACTGAGTCTTCGTTATCCTAGCTGTAAAATGGATTGCTCCTAGAATTATGTTTGTTTCTATAGGGAGAAAATTTTAAATAAGCTGACTGTTTTCATCTCTGTGGCTTTGGTGAACTGCCTTTTGGAGTTGAACCAGATAGTTTTCCCTTTATCATAAATTTCTAGAATAGGATATTAATTCTGCAGGATATTGGGTAAAGTGGGATTGATTTGGGGCCTGTCCTTTTAATCTAGGAAGTTAATATGGGTTACAAAGTGGTGGCCCAGTGGGATTATTAGACTTGGTGGGGAGGGGGAGTTAGCTTTTTCAAAAACCACCACAGTACATTGGCATCTAAGGCATCATTGAAAAGGAAGTACGTCAGAATGAAGAGGTGGCAGATATATGCCATACCTTCCTGTATTTGGTGAGCTCTATCAAGAAATGGCAGGCAAGAGCCTTGCAGGTTTCTTGGTTCTAGAATGACTTTGCTGCACCTGTCATGCCACTAGGCTTTTTGTTCAGCTAGAGAACGGAGATGCTTAGCTTATTTTCGTTTGTTGCCAAGCTATAAGTACCTCAGCTTTCTGCCTGGAGGTGGTTTTCATACTATAGCACAGTATAAGGATGAGGAACCTGGCAGGGGTGGGGGGAGAGGTAGGACATGATGGCATCATTGAGCTAAGGAGAGAGACAAAAGTTCAGGGAAAATGAGTGGCTGAAATGTGAGAGGTAGAATCTGGGAAGGGAGATATTCAAAGAAGGAGCGCCATAAATATGCCTTGGGGTCCTCTTCAGTTTTGGCTGAAGATTAATGCTACACTTATATGGGACATGATTCTATGAGGCCAAAGATCCTACTAGGGAAAAGAGAAAAACTGGGGAGCTGTAAAATGAATAATGACCAAAGCTCACAAAAGACTGGAAGGTATTCAAGTTCTGACTAACCAGAGTGGAAAGACCTCACCAAACGCTCAGGACTATCAGTAGAGACCCCAGAAGGGTCATTAGTAGTAGCACCAAACTAGCTCCAGAGCAGGGGTTGGCAAATTATATCAAATCCTAGCCCTTCTAGCTTGCCATGTATTTTTATAAATACAGTTTTATTGTAACATAGCCACACTCATTTGTTTACATGGTTGAATTTGAGTAGTTTAGGTCTACAAAACCTAAAATATTTACTATCTGGCCCTTTATATAAAAAGTTTGCTAATCCCTGCTCTAGAGTAAAGACTACGTGAAATCCTTGCTAACCATGTTTGAAAAGAAGTTTGAAAAGGAGCAGACTGACATTCAAGTAACTTAACTACCTGCCAGAACAGAACTCAACATTCTTTTAAGCAAGACAACAAATCTGGATACTTAACAAAGTAACATTCAAAATATCCAGCATTCAGTCGACTATTATTAGACATATGAAGAAATGACCCATAACCAGGAGAAAATCCCATCTATGGAAGCAGATCCTGAAATGACAGAGATGATGGAATTAGCAAAGAAAGACTTTACAGCACTTGAAAACTGCTATTATAAATATATTTATGGACTTAAAGGGATCCATGACTATAATAAGGAAAGATGAGACAATATTAAAAAGAACCAAATGGGACTTTAAGAGATGAAAAGTATGACTGAAATGAAAAGTTCTGTGGATTGGCTTAACAGCAGAGTAGACACTACAGAAGACAAAAATCAGGAAATTTGAAGATGTAGCAATAACATGAAGAATTACAACTGAGGAAAAAATGAACACCTCTTCTTCGCAACATGTGGGGAAATATCAAGTGGTCTAACATGTATATATGGAGTCTCAGAAAGACAGGAGATGGGAAATAGCAAAAAGGGCTTGATGAAATGGCTCCAGATTTTCCAAATGTGATGAAAAAATAAACTAACAAATCAAGAAGTTCAACAAAGTCTGAACAAAATAAACGTGAAGAAAGGCACATCATAATCACATTCAATTTATTAAAAATCAAAGATAAAGAGAAAATTTTAAAACAGAGGGAAAAAAAACTCAGACTTTTTGTCAACACTCTTGCAAGTCAGAAGACAATGGAGAGACATCTTTAAAGTGCTGGGGGGACATTGTTCACAGTTGCAAGAACATGGAACCAACCATTCTGCCCATCAAAAGAGGACTGGATAAAAATATGGTACATGAACATGATGGAATATTATGCAACCATAAAGAAGATCAAAATCACGAACTTCATAGCAACCTGGATGGACTTAGAGTCTTTAATACTGAGTGATCTTTCACAGAAACAAAGAACTGAGTATCACATGTTCTCATTCATAAGTGGACCTTGAACAATTATCATAATACTGTAAGATAAAGGTTGGCAGTAGCAGATACTGCCAGGAGGGGAGTGGGGAAGCAGGATTGGCAGTAGTAGGAATCTGCCTGGGGAAGTGGGGACACACCTCATCAACAAGGGTACCTGTACAATGAACATTTATGTACCTAACCCTGAATTGTACCCCACATCTTTAAAATAAAAAGAAAATTTAAAAGAAGAAAAATAAAATAAAATAATAAAGTACTGGGGGGAAACGTCAACCCAGAATACTTATTCAGTGAAATATCTTTCAAAATTGAATTCCAAATAAAAACTTTTCAGGCATTCCAAAGCTTGAGAATTCATGACTGATAAACCTCCACCTCTAGAAATGTTAAATGCAGTTCTTCAAGCTGAAGGAAAATGACATCAGGCAGAAATATGAGTAAATACAAAAGGAATGACAAATGTCAGAAAAGGCAAATACATGGGTAAATAATACAGACTTTTTTTTCATTTAAAGTTTTTCAAAACTTTAAAGGTAGTTGACTATTTAAAGCAAAAATAATAACAATGTATTGTAGTGTCTGTAGTGTCCATAGAATTAAAATATATGACAACTTTAACACAAACAACAGGTACAGGGAAATACCAATATATTATTGTCAGATGTCTATACAGCAGTTCGAGTGATTAAATATTATTTGAAGATAGACTGTGGTAAGTTAAAGATTGTACACCCACCCTAGAACATGAATTGGCAAATCTGGGTTAAGCCCCCCCCCTTTTTTTACATTGACAAAGTATTTTATTTGCTGCATACTTTGGCAAATAAGGTTTTATTTTAATTCACTTACATTCTCTCATGTCTATGGCTATGTGGAGTTATATGGCAAAACTGAATAGTTGTGACAGACCCTATAGCCTTCAGATCCTAAAATATTTACTATCTGGCACTTTACAGAAAGTTTTTGTTGACACTTACCCTAGAAGAACCCCTAAAAAACCAAAGAAGTATTTCTAATAAGTCTATAGTGGAGATTAAATAGAGTTTTAAAAAAAAAACTTAATCCAAAAAAGACAAGGAAGAAGAAAGAAGGAAACAAAGGATAGGACAAACAGAAAAAAAAGTTGCAAGGTACTGGATTTCAGCCTAGCTAAACCATTGTTAAATCCAGAGTTTATCAGATTATACATATACAAAAAGAAGACCCAACTCTGTAGTGTCCATAAGAAACCTATTTTAAATATAAAGACACAAATAATTTGAAAGTATGGAAAAACATGTATTAATACAATATAGAAGTTAATCAAAAGAAAGCTAGAGTGGCTATATTAATATTTAATAAAGTAGACTTCAGAGCAAGAAATATTATCAAGGGTAAAGAGAGACATTTCATAATAAAAAGTCGTTTCACTAAGAGGATTTAACAATTCTAAATGCATATATGCCTACTAACAGTGTTTCAAAATACACAAAGCAAAAACTGATAGAACTGAAAAAGGAATAGATGTCTAGTTATAGTTATCCATTTTAATACGCTCTTGAGGAGTTTGATAAAACATGTAGACAGAAATTACTAAAGATGTAGGGAGAGTTGAACAATACCATCAATCAACTTGACCCAATTGACATTTTTAAAGAACATTCTACCCAATAAGAGCAGAATGCATATTCTTTTCACATGCACATGGGACATTCACCAAGAGAGATGATATTCTGGGCCATAAAATAAATGTCAGTGATGAATTTTAAAGTATTTAAAATCATACATAGTTGTGTTTTCTGAGTGAATTTAGCAATGTTTCTAGATAAAAGCTCAGTGTAAAAAGTTATGGGAATTTCTACATACTGGCTATGAACAAGTGGAAAATGAAAACTTTAAAGCATCCTATTTACTATAGCATTTAAAAACATAAAATGTTTAGGTATAAATAGCTCACTAAAATGACAAAACCTGCTAAGAGAAAGCAAAAGAACTAAGTAAGTGGAGTGATGTATCAATGCTCATGTATTAGAAGATTCAATGTTGTTAAAACGTCAGTTCTTTCCCAGTTGAGCTGTAGAATGAATCCTAATCTAATTCCCAGTTTTTGTAGAGCTTGACAAGCTTATTCTAACATTTCCATTAGAGAGGTTCTAGATTAGGCAAAGACATCTTTAAGAGCAAAGCTGGAACCTGATTTGTTTAAAGGCAGACTCTAAAGCTACAGTGATCATGATAGTGTGATACTGGCATAAGTAATAGACATAAATATCAATAGAACAGAACTGCAGAGTCTAGAAATAGACCCACAGATATATGACAGATTGATTACAGATAATTCAATGATTAAGGAAATGGTTTTCAATAAGTGGTACTGGGACAACTATCTATATTAAAAAAAGAGGAATCTCTATTCTTACCTCATGCCATATACAAATATTACATTAAATGGATTATAGACTTAAATATAAAACATAACATAAAATTTCTAGTAAAAAATATGGGAAAAAGTCTTTATGACTTCAAGGTAGGCAGAAATTTATTAGCACACAAAAAAGCATCAACTGCCGTGCTTGGTGGCTCAGCCTGTAATCCCGCACTTTGGGAGGCCAAGGTTTGTGGATTGCCTGAGCCCACGGGTTCAAGACCTGCCCGGGCAACTTGGCGAGACCTCATTTCTACAATAGATCGAAAAATTAGCCAGGTGTGGTAGCACGTGCCTGTAGTTCCAGCTACTTGGAAGGCTGAGGTGGAAGGATCGCCGGAGCCCAGCTGGTTGAGGCCACTGCACTTCAGTCTGGGTGACAGAGTGAGACTCCAACTCAAAACAAACAAACAAACAAACAAAACAAAACAAAAGCATCAACTATAGAAGAGACAATTGACAAAATTGGACTTTATCAAAATTTAAAACTTTTCTTCAAAAGACAATTTGAAAAAAAAAGCAAAGAACAGATTGGTAAAAAATATTCACAATACATATATCTGACAAAAGACTTGTATTTAGAATATATAAAGAGCTCTTACAACTCAGTAGCAAGAAGACAAACCAATAAATAAATGGATAAAAGATTTGAACAGATTTTCACAAAAGAAGATATGTGAATGTCAACAAGCACCTGAAAATATGCTCAACATTGTTAGGAATTAGAGAAATGCAAATTAAAATTACATTGACAGCACTGTGTACCCGCTAGTATTACCAAATGTTAAAAGACTGAAAATACCAAATGTTAACCAAAATATGGAATAACTGGAATTCTTGTATACTGCTTGTAGAAATGGAAAATGGTATGGTCACTTTGGAAAAAATGTGCAGGTTTCTTACAGTGTTAAACATAGGCTGACCATAAGACCATGTTACTGGTTATACTCTTAGGTATTTATCCAAAAAAGTGAAAACACAAGTCCACAGAAAGACTTTATTCATAATGAAGAAAAACTAGAAACTCAAATATCCCTCAACTGGTGAATGGATAAACTCATTATGGAATGTTTATATAATGGAATATTGCAGAACAATAAAAAGAAATGAACTGCTGATAAATGTAACAACTTAGATGAATGTCAAAAACATGGTGAGCAAATGAAGATAAACAAAAAAGAGAACCTATTGTGATATTATGTGATACCATTTATATAGATTCTAGAAAAGGGAAAAACCTGTCACAACAAACAGCCGGTCATTGGATACCCAAGTCTGAACCTTGAAGGAAGATGACTGCAGGGGGGCACAAGAGAACCATCTGAGATGCTGGAACTATTCTGTATCTTGACTATGGTTCTTGTTACTTAAGCTTATTTGTTTGTCAAAACTCATCTTTTTGTATAAATCAAACTGCAATGAAGTGCTTTAAAAAGTATAAAAATCCTCTAGGAAACTTGAGTAGAATTGGACTTTTTTTTTTTTAGTGTGTGCAAAAAACTTTAGAATATCTGGTTTATTAAATCTAAAATATGCACTAAGTTGTAGTCAAAGAAAAGAAGAAAAAATTTTAAAAAGAAAAGTTTAATTATATCTTCATTTGAATAAAATTCCCACTCACTGAAGTTTCCAACTACAGTCTGTATCTCAATCCAATGGATTTTCCATTCCAAGTCAGCAGTGACCTATTGCTTTTGTCAAGATTCCCAATAACTGAGACATTAAGAAAGTAATTGATATTTCTAAAATGTTAACTGTTAATGTGACCACAAGAGGACTTGATGTGCCTACCAGAGCTGAAGCCATTCCTTCAGAGAAACGATTGATCTAAGCCAAATTTTATCCCACTCCTCTAATTTTTCAGTAAAGATATTGATGAAGAACATGGCTCTTGATTCTGAGGCTTCTGACTTCTGTCAGTTTAGGCAGCTCCTTGCCTTTTTTCACATGCCTTGGGGCAAACACAACAGTCTAGAGTCAGTCATGTCCTGATCTCTTCAGGTAGGGGTGGCGTGAGAGGCACAGAATCACAGACTATTAGGTCATTCTCAGGGTCACTTAATCCAGCTTTCTCATTTTATGTATAGAGAAATTGAGGCCCAGAGAAGGAGAGAAACTTTCCTAATATCTTATAACTGCTCTTTGGAATGGAAACCAGCCCTGGTCCCTTGCAGCCCTGCTCTGCCTAGTAACAGCAGCTTGCTTCTCTCACTGACTTGGGCTCTCCTGTAATGAGAGAGACATTTTTCACCTGTTTTCAAGGACACTGCTGAAGAACAAGGGATAAAAGGGCCATGAAGTGTACATTGCAAAACAGTGATACTTGAAAGGAATCTTAAGTCACCACCTGCATAAATTACTTTCCTAACCTTTTGGGATGAAAATTCCTGTGGCTTCCACATTTCAGAAGTTTGAGGTGTTTTTTTTCCTTCCTTTGTTTTTGTAAAGCTATGAATTTGTTTTGGAGGGAGACTTTTTACTTTAGCCTTGCTGCAGGGGTTTGCAGTAATTTTAAAAAACTATGCTAAAGAGAAAGAACCCTGTCACAAATTTGATCTATTTCCCCAGTCATGACTAGGGAGAGCCCACCATCTGAAGCTCTGTAAAGTTAGAGACTTGACTTATTTTCCCTCCTAGCTGGGTTTGTTGCTAATTGCTGTACTGTTATTAAAACAAAGGGCTGGTCTATAAATGCCCCAGAATGACACGACTGTGCCCAATCAGGGCTGCAATCAGACCACCCTGTGTTTTATGAACTCTATGACTTGGCAGTCTAGAGGCATGCCAGTGGGGGCAGAGTTTCTACTTTGGCTGCTAATTAAACTTTAGAAACCTTTTCTTTGTTGCAGGGCCAATCATTCCCACAATCTGATTGGCCAGAGTTGATGCTGTTTGAAATGGGCGAATTTATATTTATTCTGAAAAATGAGCAACAATTCCAAAGAATAAATATTTATTTGAAAGAACAAAAGTAACTGTTAAATGAGTAGATTGCCTGAAAATAGCTTTATCTGGAAGACCTTCTGAGAGTAGGAAAAAATCTGTTGTGGCTGCCAGACACAATGTTATTCACATTTTGAAATGACAATATTAGTACCTTACCTTAGGTAACTGCTTTTAGCCTTTGCACAGCTCCTTACTGTCTGGGATTTACATCAGTCTCCAAATAGACCTATGAGAGTGAAGGTGGGGATATGTGTATCAGTGACTGCACTGAAAGTGGTATAACATATAAGGTGTGGAACTTTAAAGTCATTCATTGATTTATTCATCAATTATTTTTGAGCACTTCTTGTGTGTCAGAAATTGTCATAGGCACCAGGCTAGAACAGGTCACATGAACACATAAACACATGAACAGAACAGACTAAAACTCCTTGCTCTTACGGAATCTACATTCTAGAGGGGCCAAAGTACCTGTATTTATATGTCAGTTCTGCCACTAGTTGTGTGACTTTGGGCAAGTTACTTGTTCCCGAGTTTGTTTTCTCATGTATAACAAGGTGTTAATAATTCCTGTGTCACAACATTTTGTAAGGATTAATGTGATAACATATGTAAGTGCTTAGCATGTAGCTAGCACTCATAAACAGTAGCCACAAGATTATTGTCATTTCAGTTTGTGGCAGTTACACTCCTCAATGGGTCCCCAGTAAGTTCCCTCTCCCATCGGGGCTCATGTGTTTTCATCTGCTCTACTGTCATGAAAACAGATGAAGTTAATCCCTGTCCCAGTCATTTTGGAGATGGGTTGGTTAATGTTCAGATTTCATAGCCTAGTTCTTGTTTTTGCCTCGCCTTCCTTTTATTTAAGCAGCAGCCGCATGGAATTAGCCCTTGTTCAAAAATAACTACTATTATCATCCTGTTTTGCTTCCCTGGGTGACAGACTCTAACATTTCTTTCTCTCTTCTTCTTTCAGATTGTTTAGTGTAATTTTGGAACAATTAACCAAAGAAACAGAAGGCGGGAACCACTCTAGCGGCAAATCAGGAGGCTTTGATGTCAAAGCCCTCCGTGCCTTTCGAGTGTTACGACCACTTCGACTAGTGTCAGGAGTGCCCAGTAAGCACTTTTTGTTTCTAGAGTCAGGGGTGTGCTGATTGTTTCTTCTGGGTGGGCCTCAGAATCATGAAACAGTGCTGTGAGGTGAGTTGTTCTGTCCCAGCCAGAGGTCAGCATATGACTACGAATACCGGCCTTCACAGTCGACAGAACACTTTTGCTTGTGCTGTCACTTTGGATCTCTATGACAGCCCTGAGAGGGGGACAGGTGATGGTTATTGTCATCCTGATTTTGTGGAAGAGAGAATCTTCTCTTGTAGAAAGACAAGGTGGTGGCGTGAGACCTTGGGTTCAGGCCTCCTAATTCTAGTCTATTTTTCATCTCTGAGAGTGTGGTCTCCTCCACTCCCAGGCCTGCCCCTTTGAAAGTGGTAGGTCCTGTAGGTGAGGGTGTTGGAGGGCTCAGCTAACTGCCTTTTTGTCAAAGTGGGGAGCAACAGGGGGCTGGGTTCCTGGAAGCTCTGATAGCTCCCCCCCTCCCCCGCAACCACTGAGAATTGTTCCTGCCCTGCTCTGAGGGAAGAGATGAATGCTTTGATGTCCTTACCTGTATAGGGGACACAGTAGGACCTGCCTTGAAGGTTGTTGTGAGAACTGAATGAGATGGGAGGGAGAGCTCCTAGCACAACATCTGGAGCACAGAGGAGGCTCCCAGCAAGTGAGTGTGTTACCCACTAGACCCTACCATTCCGGTCTGTGCCAGACCTGGTTTGCTTTTGACTCCAGATCTCCAGGCCAGGTTTAGTTGCACTCGTGTTGGAGAGATGTCTTGCCTGAACCCTGACCAGGAGCTGCAGGCCTCTTATCCTTCCATAAGCAGCATGGATTTTGTCTCGCTGGTAGGACTCCTGTGCTGGGGACTTCAGAGGGTCGAAATCCTAACACCCTTCCGAGGTCTGGTACTTCTGAGGTGGTTGCCTGCTGGAGCAAGAATACGGCATTGCAGGGTGTGTCTGTTTTTTCACAGCTCACAAAGCCATCAGAAGAGCACAGAACACTTTTCTTTTGCCTCTCCAGAAGTCCTTCATGAAATTTTATTAAACCTGTTGGCGCTTAGAATGCAACAAAAATCTGGAAAAAAAGCTATTTCCAAATTTAACATTTTAAAATGTAGGAAGTGGTGTTTTATGTGTACTTGTTTTTCCAGATGGTTCACTTATTTTCATTGAAAAAGATCAGCACAAATCAAAACCACAGAACTGTCTGGAATCAATTGAGAAAAAATAGAAATACCTTGAAAATGACTGGCTCTGTTAAGTGTAACATGATTAAATGAGAAGTTCAGTGAGCAAACATGTTCTTTCAGATTTGGTTGTTATAGCTTAATCTAATTTCAGAGTAACCATGACAGCTTTCTCCCCCAAAGAGTAAATGACAGGACAGCCTGCCTTTGGTATGTGCTGTGAGTAGACTCTAGGGGCTGCAGCTTCATGCGTGTGTGTGTGTGTGTGTGTGTGTGTGTGTGTGTGTGTGTGTGTGTGTGAGTGTGTGTGTATGCCTACAAGTGAGCCTCTAGCCAGTGAAAACTCAGAACTTGCATAGCACTGACTAATGAGGTTTTTACTAATTAACTAGTGCTGTGCTCCCAGATACTCTTGAGCATGTTTTAACTGTATTTCTTCCTTTCCCCCATAAACATCACTGAAATTTGTTTTTAAGAATTTTATTTCTTTCTTTCTCTTTTTTTCTTTTTATTTAAATGTGGGGTACAATTCATGATTAGGTATACAAATGTTCATTATGCATTATGCATTGTTCAAGGTCTGCTTATGAGTGAGAACATATGATATTCTGTCCTTTGTTTCTGTGATAGATCACTGACTATGATAGACTCTAAATCCATCCAAGTTGCTGTGAAGTCCATATGTTCATCCTACTTTATGGCTGCATAATATTCCATTGTGTATATGTCCCACATTTTTTTTAATCCAGCTTCAATAGGCAGCATGGTTGGTTCCATGTTTTTGCTATTGTGAATAGAGCTGCAACAAACATGCGTGTGCAAGTCTCTTTTTGGTAGAATGACTTGAGTCCTCCAGGTATATTCCCAATAGGGGGATTGCTGGGTCATATGGAAGGTCAATTTCTAGTTCTTTCAGAAATCGCAACACTGTCTTCTAAAGAGGTTATAATAGTTTGCATTCCTACCAGCAGTGTAGAAGCGTTCCTTTCTCTCCACATCCTCACCAGCATCTGTTGTTGTTTGTTTTATTAATGATGGCCTTTCTTACTGGGGTTAGGTGGTATCTCAATGTGGTTTTGATTTGCATTTGATAGAGATTTGCATTTTGCTCTCCCACATGGCAAAAGGGAGAAATGAGGATATGAGTCTTGTGTGAGGATTTTAAAGCCCATATTTTACCCGCCCAGCTGGAGTACATCTGAGCCTCTCATCAAACCCAAATGAGCTTCTAGGAGAAGGGATCAGGGGTTCTGGGATGTGAAATTTCCAGTGCTGGTTGGCAGCTGTGGCCTGGTGATTTCTCCTCCAGTACCTGAATTTATTAACAATGCCTACGAGTGTTTGACTGTTACACTTACCTAGGAATGATCTCATCTCTTCTAATAGGCCTTCTCCTTAGTCTCTTGCTTCCTTCCACACAATCCTAATCCTGAGTGTTTCCCCACCACCCTTCTTTCCATTACCTCCTTTTCTCTTCCTTGACAGCCTTACCCATTCCATCGTTCTGAGTATTCTCTGTGGGTGGCTTCCAGTTTCTCATGTTCCTCATCTCAAGCTCACATTTCAGCTGCAGGATACTTTACCTTAATGTTATACCCGCATCAAACTCGACAGGGCTAAAGTTCCTCAACGTCCCCACTCCCATCCCCACCCCATTCTAAGAGAGTCTCCTTTTGAAATGCTTATTTTTGTTATGGACACTGGAATTTGCCTCAAGACCTTGACTCATATCACTGGAGCACTTTATAGGTCCCTCTTCTCCCTCCTACTCAGTTGCTGAGTTCTGGTCTCAGCAGAGAGGAGCCTGTGTGTAATGAAAGTATACACGTTCACATTAAGATACAACAAACTGTTCTATGAGACATTATAATGTGACAGCTAGTGAGTAGCCGTACAGAACCAGACTCAAGATCTCAACATTTCTGACCCAGTGTTCTTTCTACTCCTTCCTCCTTCTTCTGTAGCTAGAATCCTGTGAGATCTACCACACATGTTGGTTATGGACAGAGGAGCCTGTATGTAATGAAAATATACGTGTTCACATTAAGATACAACTTTATTATCTCATACATTTGACCAATCTGAGATATGATAGTTACTTGGAATGTAAAGATATTCACGAAGCATATGGCTTCCTACCACAGAATTTAGAAGAGCTCACTGCTGGAGGATGATTTTGGATGGCCCATAAGTGTCTCAAAACAAAACAAAACAAAGCAAAAGAAACCTGTCCAAGTAGATTAGGACAGATATTTTATTTTCCCTTATAGGAGGCAAAAATATTGAAAATCATCCTATTGATTTTTTTTTTGAGTCAGAGTCTTACTCTATTGCCCAGACTGGAGTGTCATGGCATGATCACTGCTCATCCTAGCCTGGACCTCATGGGCTCAGGTGATCCTCCCACCTCAGCCTCCTGAGTAGCTGGGACTACAGGCACATGCCACCATGCCCAGCTAATTTTTTTTATTTTCATAGAGATAAGGTTTCACCATGTTGTCCAGGTTCATCTTGTACTCCTGGGCTCAGGCAATCCTTTTGCCTCGGCCTCCCAAAGTGTTGGGATTACAGGCATGCACTACTGTGTATGGCTTTTTTTTTTCTTAAAGAAACCCTTTGAACATTTTAATATCCAAAGGTAGCACCTAGGATTTTAGTTGTAGTAGAGGTATTGGAAAGACAGGGTCTTCCTAAGTCTAAAAATCCTCTTATTATTTTTCCCTTCCCCTTCTGCCCCGTCTCTTCCCGTGTGCTGCTTGTCATGGCAAATGTTTGTCATTATTGCTGATCAGTATTCTTCTTTTTGCTGAGTGTATTCTAATTGCTAATTTATTTAACTCTTTTTTTTTTTTTTGAGTTGGAGTCTCACTATGTCACCCAGACTGGAGTGCAGTGGCTGCTCCCTGCCACCGTAACCTCGACCTGCTGGGCTCTGGCGATCCTTCTGCCTCAGCCTTCCAAGTAGCTGGAACTACAGGCATGTGCTACCACGCCTGGCTAATTTTTTGATTTTTGTAGAAATGAGGTCTTACCAAGTTGCCCAGGTGGGTCTCAAACCCGTGGGCTCAGGCAATCTACTCGCCTCAGCCTACCAAAGCGCGGGATTACAGGAAGAGCCACTGAGCCCGGCTAATTTATTTAACTCTAAGCATCTCGGCTTCTTGTATTCTTTCCTTCTTTGAATATGTACTGGGAAAGTGAGAAGATACTAGAAAAGGGGAAATTTGAAGGAGGAGAGAGAACAAGGAAGGGAAGGGAAGGAGAAAGAAAACAGGACAAGAGTGAACACAAAGAGGAAGCTGAGGTCACGGGGTGCTGGAGGGAAGGCAGGACCCTAAGCACAGGTCAGGAGGCCTGTTTCTAGAGTATGTTCTGGGTTTCTGCCTGGCCTTCTCCCTCAGTCTCTTGCTTCCTTCCACGCAATCCTAATCCTGAATGTTTCCCCACCATCTTTCTTTCCATTACCTCCTTTTTTCTTCCTTGGCAGCCTTACCCACTCCATCGTTCTGAGTATTCTCTGTGGGTGGCTTCTAGTTTCTCATGTCTCCCATCTCTCAAGCCCACATTTCAGCTGCAGGACACTTTACCTTAATGTTATACTCACATCAAACTCAACAGGGCTAAAGTTCCTCAACCCACCCCCCCAACTCCATTCCAAGAGAGTCTCCTTTTGAAATGCTTATTTTTGTTCTGGACACTGGGATTTACCTCAAGATCCTGACTCACATCACTGCAGACTTCATAGGTCCCTTTCTCTCCCTCCTACTCAGTTACTGAGTTCTGGTCTCACCCTGATTCTCATTCTCACCTACTCTACCACTTTTGAATTGCCTCTCTGCCTACTGTTGCCCTGTTGGTCTTTCTAAAGTAGCTGCCTTTTGCTGGTGGACTAAAGTCTGGCTCCATACCCCAAATTCAAAGTCCAGAACCCTGGCTTTCCAATCTGTTTCCCTTTCCTGATTTTCTTTTTCACTGCATAGCTACCAATCAAAGCTCACCACCCCCAAGCCCACATAGTGCTCATTCACTTCTGTGCTTTTGGTACTCTGTTTTCCTCCATGAAGTCGCCTCTCTCCCAAGCCCACCTGTGGAAATTTATCCCACTCAGCTTTCAGGCTCTGCCTAGAGGGAAGATGCATCAGTTGCCTTTCTTCCCCCCCACATCTTTCATCCTTCTTGATTTTAACTGATTGATATTACTCTTAGAGTGTCTGTGTGCTACCCCAGGGTCGAGTCATGTATGCTTAATTGTATGTATTCTTCTGGAATATGACTTCTTTGAGAGAAGACACTTTATGTAAAACATCTTCATATTGTTCAAAAGCACTGAACCTTATGATTTCCACATGGTAGATGTTCAAGGGATTTTGTCAAGTGAATGAACAAATGCGTCAGTGAATGATGAACTTTGACATTGGGCATTCCCCTCTCAAAACCTTAGTTTTTCCGTCTACCAAGTAAGGGAGTTGGATTAGATAATCTGTAAGGTTCCTTTTTAGCTCATGTCACATCCTGGCTTAATGTTAATGAAAAACTTTGAAATATCTTTTTGAGTTTTATTACTATGTGTTATAAATAGAGCAGACATCGTTAGGAATTATACATATGTATCACCGAAGTGTCTTCCTGGCTCATAAACCTATTTCTTTTCTTTCCTAGGTTTACAAGTTGTCCTGAACTCCATTATAAAAGCCATGGTTCCCCTCCTTCACATAGCCCTTTTGGTATTATTTGTAATCATAATCTATGCTATTATAGGATTGGAACTTTTTATTGGAAAAATGCACAAAACATGTTTTTTTGCTGACTCAGGTAAGTAATGAAAGAGGCAGCTAATTAATTTTTTAAAAATTGGCTTTCCCCAAAACAGTTTTTGTGGTTTGGGGAAAATCTAAAACAAAATGGGAAAGAAAATGCCAAATATGCCAGCAAGCTGATGGAGCCAATTCCTGGTGTAAGTTATGTTTAGAATGAATGAGAATTTAATCTCCTTTTCCATTCTTATTTCCTGTGTAATTTGTCCTAGCAAACAAGATCAGGGACTTCCAAAACTAGACTATGAGGCAAACCAATTGCATTGTGCTGTCTAAGCTTTAAAAAGGCGCCATAAGATGAGTACAGAGGAAAGAGGGATGGGTCCTGACTCTCAGAGAAAATGGCAGATTCCACTGAGCAGGGAGCATTTGAAGAGGACCTTGAAGGACACAAGTAGGATTCTGAGGCATCCTAGTGAGTGGTAGGGTGTACCAGGCTCTGGCCAGGGTTTTCTACTTCCCCCAGCTTGAGATTCCTGATTTTTCTCTCCTGAGTGGTGCAGCCTGCTTATTCTGTTTGCAGATATCGTAGCTGAAGAGGACCCAGCTCCGTGTGCGTTCTCAGGGAATGGACGCCAATGTACCACCAATGGCACGGAATGTAGGAGTGGCTGGGTTGGCCCGAATGGAGGCATCACCAACTTTGATAATTTTGCCTTTGCCATGCTCACTGTGTTTCAGTGCATCACCATGGAAGGCTGGACAGATGTGCTCTACTGGGTAAGTAGCTTGAGGAGAAAGTTTATGGAGAGTTGTTTCCTTGGATAAAGGTGTTTTGTTAGCTAGAGCAGTTGGAGTATTGTTGACTGAAAAAGAAGTGCTAGAAGTTAGTTCTTTGGGAAGGGAAGCAGACCCTCTCTTTCCCAGCAGGCCTCATCATCCTGCTCCCCCCAGGGCCTTAGTTTCACTTCCAGAAAGCTGCTGTATGATGTTGGCTTTTGAACTGTTAGTCCTCCACTTGCCTGGAGACTTGTTTCTGGGTGTGCCTAGTAGTCCCCTTTGGAGGCACTCCAGGAAGCCAGGGTTGTCCAGATTCAGGACTAGGAGGACCAGAGGGCCATTTCCCAGATGAAGGGCCTCCAAAACGCCTGCAGGCAAAAATCGATCTTTCTTATATAAAGGTAGGTTGCTCCACTTGATCCTACAGGAAAGAGAGGGAACATAAATTGGATCCCTTTCGTGCTTTCTATAACTCAGGACAACCTTAAACCCAACATAAGTTTTCCCTTTTGTATCTTCAGTATTACTATAGATTGGCCACCATAAGCTCTTAGCTCTCTTCCTTTCTATTTTGAGCTACAGAACTCTCTCAGAAAGGGTAGACATGGCATGTCACACTTCCAGTGCTGATGGATCCACTGAACCCACCATAAAAACAGTTGCACGCCCTTTCAGCGCTAGGGTCTGATTCCTCTTGTGCCTGACAGAACCAGGAGAGTTTGCTACAGATAAAGTGCAGTAATATTTTAACAGTCATTTCCCAGGGTTGAGTTGGTCTGATAGAATTTTAAAACTCACAGAAGTTTATAAATTATTTTCCATGGTATAAGAATTACTGGGAAAAAACAGCTAACATGTAGATTTTGAGCTTAAATCCAAGTCCAAATGGGATTAACCAGGATTCCAATAATAAGTTGTTAAAAAGAAATTAGTGATAAAGTACTTTAATCAGCAGGCTCTAGTTAGAAAGCCTACAAATTGAGAAGTAGCTTCTGATAGTTTCTAAATTTTAGATGCTTTACAAGATTTCATATTACTCCATAACTTCAGAGAACACAACAAATAATGGTTATAAATAGGTTTTTGCTTCCCTTTACCAGTTTATAGGATTGTCCCTATGTATTCAATATTGGGAAAAGAAGCTATGTTTTTGTCTTTAGTCCCGGAAGTGTGAGTCTGGTTTGATGAAGCTTAAGCATCACCAACCCGTTATGTGCTGTTTTTCCCACTTCGTTTCTTTTTCCGTTTCTTTTTCACAGGTGCGTGCGTGCGTGTGTGCGTGTGTGCGTGTGTGTGTGTGTGTGTATGCATGCATGTCAGTCTGTGTGGGTACACACATCTGTTATTTATATTCATAAAACAATGTCTTTTCATGAAGAGGAAAAGCAGCAGATTATATTGGGTGAGCTACGAGCATGGACATTCAAGGGGGTCCTCAAGTTAGGTGAAGGACTTATTTTCAAAATTTCCAAGTGGCAACTGCTAGTCACATTAGTTGAGGTCTCACTTCCAGTCTTCCCTTGAAGTTTCTGATAAATAGAAAAGCATTATCCAAATACCCCAAACTTTGACACTTCCCTCTAAACAATACAGAAAATATTTTAATTTTTTTTAAAATAAAAACCTGTGGCTCCTCTCAGCTTTGTTTTTCTCTCTATTGTCATGGTGAAATGTCAACTGCTGATCCAACATGCCCTGACTAATGAACAGTTTTATACTTTATGTTATATTTCTGCACACTGATACTCTCACAACAATTTTCCTATTGTCAAGCAAGTGAAAACTGTGTGTGATTAAAGAGAGAAAACTTTATGTGCCAGAGGCAAAAGTTTCTACTTGCTTTCCAGATAACTTTTAAGTATCACCTAGTATGATATAATTATTATCTTTATTGTTAATATGACAATCACATAGTTAATAATTTGACAATATAATTATATTCTCCATGAATTACATAGCATCTTTATTCTGATGGAGGAACTCAGGTAATTCATAAACATTATCCCAGTCTGTATCCCTTTATAGAGGATCTGGGATCTTGAAGACAGTAGAATGTAGAGAGACCACTGAACATCACCAGGGTCCTACAGCAGGTGGCTATGGTCCTCAGTCTAGAAGAGGGGTCTGTAAATCTTTTTATAAGGGGCTAAATAGAAAATGTACTTGGCCTTGCCGGCCATGTGGTCTCTGTTGCAACTATTCAACTCTGCCATTGTAGCTCAGAAGCAGTCATAGAAATATATAAGTGAGTGAATGTGACTTTATACCAAATATAACTTTATTTGTGGACCCTGAAATTTGAATTTCATATGACTTTTATGTGCCATGAAATATTATTCTTTTGATTTTTCTCCAACCATTTCAAAGTGTAAAACCCATTTTAACTTGAGGGCCATATAAAAAAGCAGACAGCAGGCTAGATTTGGGGACCTCTGGTCTAGACTAGAACCCAGCACTCTTTTGTCGGCATTCTTCCCTTCTCAGCAGTTTGTGACTCCTTCTAGAACACTAGGGGGCAGCTAAGTCATGTCTTCCAGAGTGTTCTCTAAGATCTTATGCTCTAAAACACATCAGGATTTTAAAAAATTACTTGTTGATTGCACTTATTAACTCATCGTAGAGATAGGCAGGGCCTAAGGAACCAAGCCTTCCTAATATCTTATGGGCCGTGGTCAGCTGAAAGCCACACAGCTATGTTCCACAACAGACCATCCCTGCCTAGCACAGTGTCTGTCACAAAGCAGGTGCTCAACAAATACAAGTGACTATGATCGCTCTTCAAGTGTACCAAGCATCAGTGCCTCATTAGTGTAGATGACTATGCTTGAGTATCTATTTTTATTCACAGATAGGGCATTAAGAAAACATTTTGGGAGATAAAGGAGCCTAGATTTTAAATACTGGCTGCAAGTGAATTTCTCAGTCCTTTAGACATTTGTGTATGGTGGATAAAGTTTTTGTGGGAGATTGTTTGCAACCAATGAAGTCTACATTCAATCAGTGTTCTCAAGCTTGTGTATGCCTTACTTCTCATGAGTATCTGGCAGATGGCTAGTAGGATCTTGTGAAAGGAAGTACCGGTAGGCCCAATATGCAGAAAGGCACACTTAGCACAGAAGTATTTGGATGTGGGGAGTGGGATCACTAACTTCTGGTGGAAAAATTATTGTAGAGCTCTTTTATAAAGTGAGTTCAATAAGTATAATTAAACTTGTTGGACCCACGTGTATTTGTTACTCACAAAGGCTGTCAGATGTAGTGTAGAGAAGGAGCATCAAGACTGGAAAGTGCTGGTCATATGGTCCTGGATAGGTCACTGAACCTCTCTGGGCTTCAGTTTCCTTGTCTACAAAATGCAGAATTAGACTACATGATTTAATTTTTCTTCAACTTAGAGGAAATAATTTTTCCCTTCAACTCAAGGGAAATATTTTTAAATGTAAGAATAAACAATATTGGTTTCAAGAGAGAGCTACACATGTAAGTCATTCATGGTGTCTTGCTCTCTTCTCAATGCTCACACTTGTAGGGGTGCTGGCTGCCAGGCCTAACGGAAGTACCTGTGGTCAAGTTGACATTCTCCTTTATCCAAGACACCTGGGAAAGTTCACACTCTAGGTATTCAACCAAGGGCTTGCCTTTCTATTATTTGTTACTCCAGGGAGTTAACAACCAGTGTATTAAGTTTCCAGGAGTATTTTCAGCAATTAGAAAAAACAAAAAGCCTTAAGTTAGCCTTTGATTTAAGACATGAATATGCATTTTAACCTTTAAAATGAGAGAAAACTAAAGTTAAAAAGAAATTTCCTGAGCATCAGGTGACATCCCATGGTGCTTTGATATAAATATTTTGAAAAATTAATCTAAATTGAAATGCTTCTGATCAAGCTGATTTCTTCATTGTTGATGAAGACCATATAGACAAAGTTCCAACAGCATCTATTTTCAAGGGGGTATTTTTGGGAACAGCTTGCCAGTTCTGATTTTTCCCTATATATATGGTAAGGTCTAAGAAAAACTTAGCTCTGCAAAGGGACTTGGGTTGAGAAGGCTGGGAGAAGCTGGGAGAAAGACGAGCTCTCAGAGCTGAAGTTTGTCTCTCTTGCCTGCCTTCTTGCATGGAAGTCTCTTGTGGTCTGTGTTCAGCTCCAGCCTCTATCCCAGTCCTCAGCTGTCATCCAGGTGATAATTCTGATTGAGCAAATGTGAATTTGCTGAACACCTCCCAAGAAATTAAAAGGCTTTTACATTTTTTTAAGGAAAAATTTCTCTCCCAAGTAGAGAAGACAGCTGTTACTAGAGCCATTCTCTGGAACACCACACTGAGGCCTGAAGAGGGGAGTTGGTGAAGCAAATGGTTCAGCAACCAACTTTGCCAGAGTTGTGAATAGTGAGGTTTCCTGATGGGAGCCCTGGACCTGTCCGTCCTCCCCTCACCTTGATGGGCACCCTATTCCCTGCTGCAGGCACCTCCGTTCCAACACAGAGGAATACAGCCCCAGAGAGGTCTCTGTCGCAGGTGCTGACCCAGGCTGGGCTCTGTCCACCACACCAGACAGTCTGTTTCTTCTTCACACATGTGTTTTTAAATAAGTTTAGTGGTGTAGTTGCTTTGGAAGAGTTATCCTCTGCCTTCCTGTTGAAATTAGTTTATCCAGTTTAATTAGATCAACAATTGCAGCCACGGCCCTGGCTCATTCATTACTCTAATTGCCAATGTAAGATGTGCAGACTGATATGAGTTCTATTAAGCACATCAATTTTCATGTGGCCAAACAGGTGTTTCATAAGGGATTTAATGCCCTCTCTCTAGACTTCAGCAACAGATGTTAGGTAATTTTTTTTTTAATGTTCTCTTTTCCTGCTTGGCTTCTGCATGAGGCAAACATTGTGAAATGCATGAGCCTCGTTCTGTGAAGCTAAAACCTGGAACCAGATAATGTGCAGGAAAGCACATGCTTAAAACTCTAAGGGTTTGCACCTGCAAGGCAAGAGCAATGGTGCTGTCTGTCTGTATGTAATTCTTATTGGCAAAAGATTCTGGGTGTTCTGGCAGGGTCTTGCCTGGGTCATCCATTCTGTCCCCAAACTGATCCTTAACACCTCCTTCCTGCAAGAGTGTTTGCCCAATTTAACATTGAGCTGTGCTGCTGGAATATTCCACCCAGCTGTGATATTTAAAGCCCCTCTTTGCTCCTATATAAAAGCTGCTTACTACCAAACCTCCCCTGGGAGGGCCTGCCAGGGAGGCCATGTCTACAAGTGCAGCCTGGGATAGTCTAGAATTGGGGGTGTGGGGTTCCTTTGGCCAAGCTCTTTTGCCTCTAATCCCAGCCAGCTCATAGCTGGAGCCAGTCTCTTGGGGGATCGTCCAGGTCAAGGCTAGGTGTAGGGGATAAGGACTTATTTCCATCTCCTGGGTCCTTTCTGTGGGTGCAGCTGAGAAAAAGCCCGTTCCCAATGAATGAATATGTGTCCCTGAATATGTGTCAGCCAGTTGACCTTGAACACTTTTTGTTTGTATTCATTTAGCTGTGCTTACATGCACTGAGTGTAGATCATCCAGCTCTATGATTGGTTAAGTTTCCTTGGACAAGTTGGCTTCCAGTGGAAGGTTATCTTAAGAGCTTTTTAAAAAAGAATTTATGGAGTCAAATGTTGCAAGTTTGTCTCTATAATTAAGTTTTTCCACCATCACAAATCTTAAAAGCAAAGAAAGTACTAGCAACTTGGGCAGAGTAGGAAATAGGTTCTAGCTAAGCACTTGTTTTGTCCTCTACCAAGATCTTTTCTGAAAATCACTTATCAAGGCAGTTTTCTGTGAGAAAGCACCAAATCCCTGCTGATTTCCCTACCTGGAGCCAAAATTTGCCTGAACTTCTTGATGACTCTTCTTGCGTGTATGTATGTGCATGTGTGTGTGTGTGTGTGTGTGTGTGTGTGTGTGTGTGTGTGTGTGTGTGTGTATTGGGAACATGTAATGAATGTGCATTGGCTGCTATTGTCTCTGATTTGACTTCTGTCTCTGATTTGTATCCATGTAAATGTTTAATTAAATGTATAGAATGCTGTCTCTAATGTGACCCTCTCTCCTTATTAGATTCTCTTATTAACCTACTCCTATGAGACCATCTTATTTCTTGCAGATGAATGATGCTATGGGATTTGAATTGCCCTGGGTGTATTTTGTCAGTCTCGTCATCTTTGGGTCATTTTTCGTACTAAATCTTGTACTTGGTGTATTGAGCGGGTAAGCTATACCTCTTTCATCTTGAAAGCAGAGTCCTGAGGACAGTTGCCAAGACCACACAGGCTTTGCTGGATGGGGGCCGCCAGGAGGGTGCCAAATGCTTTATGTGTCCTCTGAGATGCTTTCTTTTCTGTTGAGGCTCCCCAAATCAAGCTGTTTCCTGGAACCTCACCAGCCTTCATGAAAGAGAGCTATAGAATGATTATTGACCAGAAATTAATCAGCATTGTTGCTTGAGATTTAAATAATTTCCATTGCTTGCCCTTTTGTCTGTTCTAAAATGAGATACATTTATAATGGCCTTATTGGTTTGGATCCAAATATAATGCAGATTAATTGGTGCAAAACAGTAGTGAAATGAGCTGGGTTGGGCCGACTTTTCATAGGCCATGTTTGTAAATTTCAGCAGCTGAACTGGTCCTTATTTGAAGAAAAAAATAGGAAAGACCTAGGCCCAGCCTTTCACCTAGGAGCACTAACCTTCAGCAAAGCACTGAGGGGTCTGGGAGCTGCAACTGGGGCTCTGCTCTTTGGTAAATGGATAACTGATAACTGATCTCCTTACATTTTACAGGTAAATGATGCGATAGGATGGGAATGGCCATGGGTGTATTTTGTTAGTCTGATCATCCTTGGCTCATTTTTCGTCCTTAACCTGGTTCTTGGTGTCCTTAGTGGGTAAGCAGTTGGATCCGTGTTGCCCCTCTCCCGCTGCCACGTGTAAGGCGACTCTGCGTGTCTCCCAGCTGCTCCCTGACAGCTTCTCTGCATGCATTTGGACTCTGATGTCCCCTCAGTGTGTTGCTTTTGGATTGAACTGTGATTCTTTCTGCCTGTATCTGTCTGTGAATTCTGTGTTTCTGATGCTTGCCAAACACTATTAATTTAATGAAAAAGTTCCTGAAGCCCGTAGTCTTAGTATGTAAATGTGCAGAGGTGGATGACAAGTGAGTAAAAGGAATGCTAGCCTTGGTCTCCCCCAGGAAAGGAGCCTTTGTCTCTTGTGATTTTGTTTCTGTTGGTATATAACCTGGTCCTTTTAAGTCACCACAGTGCATTAGCAATACTTCCGGGTGTTTCAAATTGTATTGTGAAGGAGAAACAAACCTCAATTAGTACATAAATACTGAGCATTTTCAAAATCTCCCTCAGATTGAGATGCTTTATAAGCTTGGTTTCCTAGTGCTATCACTGTGAGAATTAGCCCTCTAAATTCAGTTTTAATCATAACTTGTAGAATCTTTCTTTAATGCAGAATGATGATAAACTTTTGTGCATACATTTCCTATGGCCTTATCTTCGTCCTCATCATTCAGTCACCATTTTTGCAGTTCATTTGTTTACTCCCTCATGTCTGTGGATTGACTGTCTGCAAAGAGGATTCAGCAGAGACTGGCTCAAATTGGGACTCCTTGTTGCAGGGTTCTGCCCTGCCTGCTGTTTGAGACGCTACCCCACAGCCCTCATGGGCAACTCTGCATCCTCACCGTCTCTCAGACACCCCAGAAAGTGGAGTACCTCAGAGAAGGGGGCTATGGGCTATCTGGGTTCTCTCAGAAGCAGCTTCTTCATGCAACCATTGCTGGGGTTGGGGGAACACCTGGAGGCTCATGATGTGTCCGTGTTCTCCAGAGGAGCTTTTGTTGCTGCACGGAGTGCAGACATCCTCAGGAAATAGCGTTGATGGATTTGAGGGAGTTTATCTCCTCCTCCTTCACTTTATCTTGCCCTTTCCGAGGCTGTATCTCAGGGAAGTGATGTCTTCACATATGCTGAGTTAGTGAAAAGACCTTTATCACATTTTTGGAAACACTGCCTTTTCCAGAGCAGAAAGCAGAGCCTAGTTATCCATCTTGGCTTCCTTTCTTTGTCTTCCCTCAAGCTTGCCCTCCTGTTTCCAGGGGATATGCACTGTGAATTCTCCTTGACTGGATGTTGTCAGTTTCACGCCACACAATGTGCAGTGTCATGGAAAGCCCCTATCTAGAAATGGCCTAAGGGTCATCACCTCCCAATGAGAGGGCAGGGGCTGGACCTGGGTTGAAGTGTGGCAGCATACCCCTCCCCTGCCACAGTCGTCTATGGATCAGTGGCTCTTCAAACCTCATTTTCCTTCACTTCAGACTTTAAAAGTGCCTTTCTCCTAATGAAGCTCAGTGGCCCTAGGTCAGGGCTGGAATTGTGAGGGTGGCATGTATTCCTGGAGAAACAGCGTTGCCACAGGAGCTTTCCATACAAGGTTAACAGAGGTCCTGTTGTGAATTCCTTGGCGCCTCATGTCTCCTCAACCTAACTAAACTGACGGAGGCCATGGAAACCACTAATTTTAACAGTGTCAGTGACATGCCTTATCTTTTCACTTCTCCAGGCAGGAACCATTGCCCCAACATGATGAAGCGGAGGTAGGAGCCAAATCATGAGGTGCTTTAAAAAAGAAAAAAAGGAAAAGATGGGAGGAGGGGCTTACCATTATAATGATGAGGGTTAAACATGCAACTCTGTGGGAAAAACCCAAAACTGGAAGATTAAAAAAAGGCACACATCCTCATGGAACAACCAGTTTACTGAAATATATTTTTGGGGAAAATAGTAAGTTTTTAAAAAACATTATTTTTATCATCAAAACAAAACTTAGGTCCCTTATGACAGAGAAGGCAAATGACGTGAATTTTTAGAAGAAAACCTGAGACTTTCCAGTGATTTTAACTGCCACTTCAAGCTGTGCTCAGGTCCCGAGGTTCTGCAGGCTGCCTCCACTCTACTCCTCCATAAGGCCACTTGGGTAGGAAATGCTGAGGGTGGCTTGAGTGAAGTCAGAGTCATGTCTGTAGAGAAGGCCCTTTCGGCTGTGTTCACTGATTTGGCTAGCATTTCCTGAGATCCTGTGGGGTACCCAGCTCTGGGCCAGAAGCCAGGAGTGCCAAGATGTCTCAGACACAACCAGCTGCCTTGTGCTCAGGCATTCACTGTCTCATGGCATAGCCCATTTTCAAGCAGTGCTGTGTGGCAAATGCTAGAGTGGAAGGGTAGACCATGGGGCTCTGTGAGAGATAAGGAGGCGTCTCCCAGGGAAACTGAGGAGGAGCTGGCATGCTTCCACCTCCCTCCCACCATTCCCTCTACTTCTCTGCCTGCTACTCCTCTCTTTCCCATTTGTGGTGGTGGGGTTGTTAAGGCAAACTAAACATTTAAAATTTTAATTTTAGGCTGCTTCACAATTTTTTTTAGGGAACACGAAAGGTATGAAACCAGAAGGGCATCAATGGCTAAAAAGCAGATAACTTATGTTGCTTAGCTCCTGGGAGACTGTCAGGCCAACAGAAATGTAATCCCCTAGGCACTGAATTAAAATGCTCCCATTTTAGAAACTGGTCATGAGAATGCCTCCTCATGAAGAATGTTGGATAGCCCTGTGTGTCTTTAAGTCTGTCAACCATTTTGAAATCCCTTTATTTGTTTATGCCCCTGGGCTCCTTTTTTTGTGTGGCCATGCCATCCTATTGTATTCTTGAACTGACTTTAATCTGCACATTTGATTTGGTGTTTATATGTTTTTAAAGCCTTGTAAGGCAGATGCTTTGGAAAAATGTTTGGTTTTATGACAGACCCGTTTTTCCTCAAGGTGAGTATGAAGTTTGTGAACTGTACACGTTGCACAGTCAAGTGTGAACATAGATGGACACTTTCATCTCTGATGACAGAGCTCTGTGGGAGGAGCTGAGAATATTTATAACTGATATTGCCGTTTAACATTAAATTGTCGTTGAGGATGAGGTCCCATTATGACTAAGGATTGGAAAGAGTGTCTCCTTTAAGTCTACAATTCAGGTGATTATGTGTGTCTCATCTTCTCATGCTGGCTTTTTAGAAGCATGGTGATTTTTCACTTTAAAAATGGTTTCTTTAACAACTTGTCCCTTCTGAGATTTTCATCTTTAGAATCACTGCTAGATTCCCACAGGGAGGATGGGGTCATGGGCAGTGGGCTGGTTGACTCTGTGCCTTCTTCTCCACTTCTGGACCCATGGGCCACCAGCCATACCTGTGGCAGGGATGTTTGAACTCAGGTGTGATTTGGCTTAGATCCTCAGAAAGGGGCTGGATGACCTGGGTCCTGCTGGAGTCTATGCTCACTCTGGACTTTACTTAATTGTCCTGAGCCTCAGTCTCTATGTTCCTCAACTAGGGATATCTTGTCTTTGCTGCCTTCCTCACAGGATGGTTTTCAATCCACAAATGACTGTAGAAGTACTTCTAAAAATAAAAAGGATTTTAACCTATTGAACATATCCTTATCGTAAATCCGTGGCTCTTTGTCTGCTCTCCTCCCTGGGTAAAGTGGGAACAGTTTAGGGCATGCTTGGGGAATTCTGAAGTGTAGCATTTTCTAGGTTTCACTACAGGTGGCCATGCTTTAGACATACATTAATGTTGTATTCCATGTTACTCCAAGAAGTGGCCGTGGAGAATGTGGAAGTTTTTTGTCAGCTATAAAGTGTTACACAGATTTAAATCATTATTAAAATAACATTTGACAATGACTTTTTGCACAAGGAGAGGGGAGTAGCATTTCTATAACAGTGGTTAAGGATACCAGCTTTAGAATCAGACAACCAATACTTGAATCTTTGCTCTACCTTTGACCAATTGTGAGGTTTGGGGCAAATTATTTACCTCTTTGAGCCTTACTTTCCTCATCTGTGAAGTGGAGCCAGTCACAATACTGACCATGTGGAGTCCAGTTGAGGATTCAGTGATCTGAAGAATGTAGAGTGTTTGGCAGTTGTTGTTATGATAGCTCCAGAAACAGTATATGAAATGGGACTTGATGCAAAAAAGGAATCTAATCAATTATATCCTTTCAGGCTAATTAATAATGATTGGCCAAGGTAGATCTATGTTAGTGAAAAGTCATAATTGACTTTTACATATATATGTAATAAATATGTATACATATCATGTAGGATATTACTACATGAACTACCTCTTGGGCCTACTTTAAATAATAGATTAAAATCATTTATAATTCATTTATGAATTCAAAGCTTAGGTTTTGCCAACATCTTATGAAAAATATT
This sequence comes from Cephalopachus bancanus, assembly GCA_027257055.1. Taxonomy (NCBI): domain Eukaryota; kingdom Metazoa; phylum Chordata; class Mammalia; order Primates; family Tarsiidae; genus Cephalopachus; species Cephalopachus bancanus. Next base: position 2,537,830 of record JAPVLO010000087.1, read on the forward strand.
TGAAATACTTTATTAAGCAGGTCTTACATGTTGTTAGGTGATATACGTTCTTAGTAAATTAGTTCTTATGGCATAAAAGTAAACATAAACCCATCCCATGTCTATAAAATAAAAATCATACAAATACAGATTAATTTATATTCCTTGTGTTTCAACAAGTTCTAGGTCTTCCAGGCTGCAATTATCTTTTAAAATCATTAATCCAGTTTTGTATTACTAGAGGTCTATTTATCTTAACCTTAGAAATTTTGAGGGAACATGGGTGAAGTGAAGCATTATGGAAAAGCAAGGGCAATTTTCAAGCCAGTTCATCTTTTTGAATCTCACTTCCTATACCCCATTCTGGGTATATCAAATACCAGGAGCCTAGACAAAGACTCAGGTATAGCTGAGGTTTGTCTCCTAAAACAAAGACTTCTGGTATAGAGTGGCAAGGGCAGGTGCTGGTGGTGTTGGTGGGACTGTGGTCTGATAGTATCAGAGTTTTACAGAATGGAATTGTGTTTGGGGCTTCATAATTTGTACCCTAGTCCATGTAAATTTATACCATTATAAACCAAGCAATCTCTGATTTCTTCTACTTGAATGATGGCTTGAGAGACAGAACACACCAGTAGATCACAGTTGTATCTCTTGTATTTTCTAAGTGGAAGCGTACCCTTGGGAATTAGGCATTCTTATACGTTTTTCATGACTAAGATTAGATTTTTCTCTCATTCAATGCCTTACCAGCATCTACTGGTAGAAAATGTACAATAGGATTTTCTCCAACATTTACACCTCTGTCATAGCCACGTCATAGAAGAGTAGTTGAATTGCTTACAAAATTAAAAACAATCTTGAGGTCATGGGATAACCAAGCTATCAGTGTGATTTGTTACCACCATATTCAGATTAAAACTACTGAGTTAATGAGTTAATTCCTTATCTTGGCCAACAGAGGATTTTTGGCAAACAAAGCACACAGAAGTCTAGTCTAAAAACACAGGGACAGTAGAGGACTCTTTGTAGATAGTTCTTGTAATTAAACAAACAAAAACCCAAAAATCTCACTTGTAGCAAAATACTTCCCCATATTTAGCTGGATTTGTCTTTGGTTTAACTAGGCTAATATGTAAAGATTTGTCTACGAAGTTGGTGTCCCTTTTCTTAAACTGTGAAGTAACATTGTGAATGGGGTTGAATGCTGAAGTCAGGGTGCCAGAAAGACTCAGAGTCCTTCAGTCACCACATGTGGTTTGGCTTTGGAAGAGCAAGACATTGAATCCAAATTTGGTTTTAAATGAAAGAGTGCTAAATTTCCTTTTTTTTTTTTAAGCAGAGAACCAAGCTAAACATTTATATATACTTTTGAACACTGAACTTTCTTGTTGCAGAGTTAATAGGCTGTCAGGGGTAGCTGACAGCTGGATCCTGGTGCTGTTGGTACCATGGTACCTGAAGTGCACAGACTGGTAGCCACACTTGACATTAACAAGTGAGTGGTAATCTCTCTGCCGCTGGCTCACAGCTACTGTTTCCATAGAAATGGCTGTCAGGATCAGTGGAAACGAGGTAAGTGAAAGTTTTCGCTGATCCTTGTTTCCATCAGGCTGATGTCTGTTTCCTTGGCAACAGCAGTGGACAGCAGCCAGGCACTAGTGACAGATTCAGTAGAACACTCTCACTTGTCAGCTGTGGCTATCATCTCTTCCTGACCGCATTCTGTTTTATAAGACCTCTGAGGACTCAGGAGGCACCTCTGGCCACATGTGCCCTCCTGGACACCCATTTTGGAGAGCTCTGCATTGAGTCGTCTGCTCTGTCAGTCATCTTTCCTCCACCTGTGCTCTGGCTTGTTGATATGCAGTTAGGAGAAGAGGAGAGGTTGTTGAGGGCATTAGTGTTGCAGGCAGGCTGTTGAATCTGTTGATCCCAAATCCTAGGGGAAGAGAATTCATTACAGTGCTTTTGTGCACAGAGCCAGCTCTTTATAAAGCTGTTGATACCTTAATAGTTGAAATTAAAGCCATAATTTTCCTGTGTTCCCTATTCATTTTGTGGCATTAATAATTGCCATTATTTTCATGATGTAAAGAATATTTATGAGTTTAATAATTTGACTTCTTGTGGGAAACATATTGATGATTGCCTCTAAGATGCTACTGTCAACCTTATGGTAGTTTTTTCTCTTTTTTGTATGATACTCTTTTAGCTGCTAGTACCATCGTTTACAGCGATCAAATGCTGGTATTGCTAGGAAGCTTGGTATACAAAGACCGGTAGATCTACTGTGTAGGAAACTCTTCTTTATTAAACTTCAACAGTTGTTCCTTTTCTGGATTTCATTTTAATATTTAATCAAATATATGCACCCAAACCCTAAGTAGCCTCCTGTCCATTTGAGACAGCATTTACAGGTACTACAGAGCAAAGGAGAACCGTTAAGTTCCTGTTGGTCTGGTATATGAGATGCGTGCACATGCGGAAGGGTACAGAATGAGTTGTGAGTTTTAAACACTTAAAGATTTTTCTTTTCTTTTCTTTTTTGAGTTGAGTCTCACTCTGTCACCCAGGCTGGAATGGTGCAGTGGCATGATCATAGCTCACCACAGCCTCAACCTCTGAGGCTCAGGTAATACTGCCTCAGCCTCCCGAATTGCTGGGACTTCAGGTGTGTGCCACTATGCCTGGCTAATTTTCTGATTTTTTTTTTTTTTATAGAGACAAGATCTTGCTGTGTTGCCCAGGCTAGTCTTCTACTCCTGGGCTCAAGCGATCCTTCCACCTTGGCCTCCCAAAGTACTGAGATTACGGGCTTGAGCCACCAAACTCGGCCAAGATCTTGTTTTTTAAAATGAAATTTTCTCTGGAAAAAACAAAACAAAACTCTGATATTCAGAGCTGTATCTTTGAGAATCAAATGAAGATATAGATCCACAGTATTATGAGAATTTAGATTGGCTGTCTGGAAGAGCATTGGGAAATTGTTTATTTTTTGTCTTGGGGGGGCTTTCTGAATGACTTTGTTCCTCAACTCTCCTGAATAGGACAACTGTGCTTGGCCTGGAGGCAGCTGGGTTTGATATAAGAGATGAATAAGAAGCAGAACATTTTGCTAGATCCTTTTTCCCCTTCTCACAGACTTCTTAAGAAAGAATGACTTGTTCATTCATTTAATGAATATTTTTTGAGTGCCTACACAGTGGTAAATATATTTGTCAAATGCCTTGCTAGGCAATGGGATTTTGATGGTGAGATGAAACAGAGTTTCTGTCTTCATGAAGCTTCTATCTAATAGAGGAGGAAAAAGTGATAATTACAAAGTTTTATAAATGCCTTGAAAGCAGGTTATATGGTACTATGAGAGTGTTTAACAGGCCAACTGACATCTGTCTAGTGGGAGGAGGGGAAACATCCTGGAAGAAGTGAGGAATGAATAGTCGTCATATCCAGGCAAGATGGGAGAAGAGCCTGGAACAGAGTCAAACGAAAATTCCATGCAAAGGCCCTGCAGTAGGAAGCAGCAGAGGACACATGAGAAACTGAACAAAGCCAGGGCAGCAGAGACCCAGGGAACTGGGAGAGGAGGGGGAGAAAAGGAGAGGAAAGACTGACCAGTAGAGACCAGATGACATAGGACATTTTAGGCAGTGTCACAGATTTTGGTCATTGGCTGAAGGTTAAGGAAACCCACTGATGGATTTTAAGCAGGAAGTGCTGTGATTTAAATTTGCATTTACTAAACTTAGGCTGTGTTCTCATGTCTCAAAATGTTTTAAAAAGATAAGATGAATTGATGGACGGATAGAAGTCTTTATAGGTGGTAAAGAAAATGTAGCAGATGTTAATTGTGGAATCTAGATGGTAAGCATATGGGTGTTTGTTGTATAATTCTTTTTATTTTTATGGATGTTTGGAAAATTTTAAAATAAAACGTTGGAAAAATATGCAAATAAAAATCACTATGGCTGCAGTAATATGAATGGACTGGATGGATAAAAGAATGGCTATGGAGAGACCAAGTTAAGACCTTGGAATCCACTTCCAGCCACAACATACTAATTGTGCCAAACTGGACCTTTCACAGTAAACAACTATAAGACTGGACAAAAAATATGAAACAAGTATTTTCAGAAAATAGAAATAGGATATACAGGTTTGGGATCCCTAGGATAAGGGAAACACATGAGATAAGCCCCACAATTGTCCTAGCTTTCTGCCTGGAAACAGCTGTAGAATTGTGGCAGAGGGAGGCACAGCTCAGTAGAGAACAATGGTCTGTTTGTCGAGGAGGCAAAGAACAGAGTTCAGGGATGCTAGGATAGCTGGAATTTTCAGAGCAGAATGCTGGAGAGAGGTGTGCAAAGAGGAGGCTTCAGAAATCTAAGTAGAGGTTCTCTCAAATATTCAACAGTATACTAAGCTGCTAATGTGCTAGGTGATACTTGTTAAGGTAAGAGAACAGCTAGTAGAAAGCTTTAAGCTCCCAGAAATCTCACAGTGCTAGGAGACATACTGTTCTGACCAGCTGGAGTGAATTGACCTTCATGAATACACTGGGTATTTAATTGAGACATTAGAAAAGCCAGGACTTAGGGGTAGAGCTACTTTAGCAATAGAATAAGGCTACACCAGACCTGTCTTAAAAATAGAAGCAAACTTCAAAAGGATCAGGCCAAATGGTCAACCAACTAAATGCCTGCCAAAACAAAAATCAACACTCTTTAAGGGAAGACACTAAAATTCAGTCATTCCCAAAATGTTTCACCTCATGATCAAAAATTGTAAGACATGAAAAGAAACAGGAAATCATGATCTGTAGTCAAAAGGGAAAAAAGTCAATGGAACAAATTAAAAGATGACAGATGTTACGATTAGCAGTCAAAGACTTTGAAATCACTATGAAATCATAGTAATCTATGAACCTGTTCAAGGAATTGAAGGAAAAGGTGAACATAATAAAGAAACAGATGCTAAATCTCAGTAAAGAAATAGAAACAATATGATAGCTGGAAAAAAACGGATTGGTTACTGCAGAAAAAAATCACTGAAGGCTTACTGATCTCTGAAATGATAATAAACAATCTATATATGAAATTGCAGTCACAGAAGAAGAAGGAGATTGGAGAAGAAAACATTTTAAAGAAATAATAGCTGAAAATGTTGCAAGTTTTATGAAAACTGTGAATTTACAGATTCAAAAAGCCCAAAAGACCCTAAGCAGTATAATAAACACATAAAGTTCAAATTGCCAGCTGGGCATAGTGTCTCATGCCTGTAATTCCAGCACTTTGGGAGACTGAGACAGGAGGATTGCTTGAGGCCAGGAATTAGCAACCAGCTTGGGCAACATGGTGAGAACCTCATCTCCACAAACAACAGAAAAATTAGCTGGACATGGTGGTACATGCCTATAGTCCCAGCTACTTGAGAGGTTATGGCTGGAGGATGGCTCAAGCCCAGGAGGTTGAAGCTACAGTGAGCTGTGGTCTCATGCCACTGCATTCCACTCTGGATGGCAGAGTGATATCCTGACTCAAAAGAAAAAAAATGCTGAAAGTAAAATATAAAAAGCATATCCTAAAAAACCAAATGAGAAAAGGCAAATTACATAAAAGGAAAAAATAACATTTATTGACTCATTTTCTGAAATTGTAAAAGCCATAGGACAATGGAATAATATCTTTAAAGAGTTGAAAAACTAAAATTCTGTATGAAGCAAAAATAATCTTCAGAAAATAAGGTGAAGTAAACAAATTTTCAGATAAATAAAAACCAACAAATTTGCACTATAAGAAACCAACAAATTTGCACTATAAGAAATGTTAAAGGAAGTTCATCAGGCTAAAAATAACACCAGTTGAAAACATAAATATACACATAAAAAATGGGAGCACCAAAAATGGCAAACATGAAGGTAAAGATAAAATATTTCTTCTCATTTCTAAATTTCTTTTAAAGATAAACATTTAAAGTAAAAAATAACGACAGGATATTATGAGGACTGTAACAAGTAAAGTAAACAATAGGATAATGACACTACAAAAGCTAGAAGGGAGTTAAATGGAGCTTTACTGTAGTAAAGTTTTGACATTGTATGTGAAATAATATAAAATGAATTAATTGTATACTGTGATAAGTTAAGAATGTTTATGATCATCTCTAGAGCAGTGGTTAAAAAATAAAGTGGTACTTTAAAAGGCAAAAGAGGAGATAAAATAGAATACTAAATAATACTCTGTTATCCAAAATAAGTCAGGAAAGGAACTAAGAGCATATGATACAAACAAAAAACAAATAGCAAGATGGTAGACACAAACCCAACCATATCAATAGCTGCATTAAATGAAAGTGAGCACAACATTTTAGTTAAAGACAGAAATTGTCAGACTGAATAAAAATGAAATATACTATAGATATATAAAGACACATTAAGAGAATGGAGTAACTATATTAACATCACACAAAATGGACTTCAAGGAGCATTTTCAGAAACGGGGACATTTTAGAGATAGAGACATTTCATAATCATAAAAAGATCATTTCACAAGAAGATACAGTGATCAGCCGGGCTTGGTGGCTCAGCCTGTAATCCTGCGCCTTTGGGAGGCTGAGGTGAGTGGATTGCCTGAGCCCGCGGGTTTGAGACCCGCCTGGGCAGCGAGACCTCATCTCTACAATAAAAATCAAAAAATCAGCCAGGCGTGGTAGCGCATGCCTATAATTCTGGCTACTTGGAAAGGCTGAGGCAGAAGGATCACCGGAGCCCAGTAGGTCGAGGCTGCGGTGACCGGGAGCAGCCACTGCTCTCCAGTCTGGGCTACCGAGTGAGATTCCAACTCAAAAAAAAAAAAAAAAGAAGATACAGTGATCTTAAATATGTTTTCACCTAATAACAGCTTTAAAACACGTGAAGCAAAAGTTGTCAGAATAAAGTGGAGAAATTGATAAATCCATAAAAATAGAAGAAAATTTTCACAATTCCCTGTCAACTGATAGTTCAAAAGAATGAAAAGCACAAGTATAGATAATATCTAAATTATATTTAGATAGTTAATAATGATCAACTTAATATTTATAAAAGACTGCATTCAGTAACTGTAGAATACACATTCTTTTTAAGAGCACATGGAACATTCACCAAGACAGACCATATTTTGGCCATAAAAAGTTTCTAAATCTCAAAGGAATAAAATCTTACAAAGTATGCTTTTCCTAACCACAATAGATTACAAAATAGAAATCAATAGATAATAGAGTAAACAATTTTATGACAAATTCATTAACTTAGGAGAAACGGACACAATCTTTGAAAAACCCAGCTTACCAAAGAGGAAAAAAAATCTGAAGAGTCCTATATTTGCCTTTTTAAGTGGAATTCAAAGTCACAAATCTTCTCTAAAAGAAAACTAGAACAAGGGCACCTGCATAATAAACATTTGTATACCTAACCCTGAATTGTAACCCACATCTTTAAAACAAAAAAATTAAAAGAGAAAATAAAAAGCAATTAGAAGTCTAGATGAGCCAGGCTTGGTGGCTCAGCCTGTAATCTTGCGCCTTGGGAGGCTGAGGTGAGTGGATTGCCTGAGCCTGCAGGTTCGAGATGCACCTGGGCAACTTGGTGAGACCTCATCTCTACAATAAAATAAAATAAAAAATTAGCTGGGCCTGGTAGTGCATACCTGTAATTCCAGCTACTTGGAAGGCTGAGGTAGAAGGATCGCTGGAGCCCAGCAGGTCGAGGCTGTAGTGGCCGCTCCTGGCCACTGCACTCCAGTCTGGGTGACAGAGTGAGACTCCAACTCAAAAAAAAAAAAAAAAAAAAAAAAAGCCTAGATGAGGTCAAAAGTGAATTTTGTCAACCAATTTAGAAAGAAATTATTCCATTTGTAGAAAAAAAAATTTAGGTTATGGAGCTTAGAATAATCTCTATACCAAAACTATATACACAAAGACAAAATAAGAAAAGAACAGTATCCTTCATTAATATAGACAAAAAAATTCTCAATTAAATTTCAGCAAATAGAATCCAGCAACAGAAGTATGACCAAGTGGGGTTAATACCAGAAATACAAGGTTGCTTACCATTGGAAAATCAAGGTAGTTTTTACCATATTAACAGAATGATGGAAAAATCATATGATCCTCTCAATACATACAGAAAATGCCACTGACAATATTCTATGACCATTCATAATAATGTAGCAAACTAGGACTATATGAGAACTTTCTCACCTTTACAAAGATCATCTACAAAAAAATCGATAGCTGGCATACTTAATGGTGATTTTTCCTTAGATTGGGAACAAGATAAACATTTTCCTCCCTCTTTTATTCAGTGTTATACTGAAAGTACTAGAGGCAAGAAAAAGAAATAAAAGGCAAAAAGATAGGAAAGAAAGAGAATATTTCTATTCAGACATAATTGTCTACATAGAAAGTCCTATAATAATTAAAAAATCTACTAGAATTAATAAGTGAGTATAGTAAAGTCACAGGATACAAGGTCACTATATAAAAATTCATTTCTGTATGTAAGCTGCAAACATGTGGAAGATCAAATTTTTAAAAATTACAATAGCATCAGCATATTAAAATACTTAAGAATAAATATAAGAAAAACCATGGAGGACCTCTGTGTTGAAAACTACAAAACACTAACACTAATTAGTAAAATTAAAGATAATCTTAAATAATTGAAGATGTACCATGCTCATGGATTGGAAGACTCAATATTGTTAGGATGTCAATTTTTCGCATTATCTCATTTATAAATCTTAATAGGCTTTAAAAAAAAAAAGAAACAAGCTAATCCTAAAACTAATACATAATTACAAAGGACCTATAATAACCAAAACAATCTTGACAAAGGACAAAGTTGGACTAACACTACCTGATTTCAGTACTTACCATAATGCTATAATAAATGCAGTGTCATTTGGCATAAAGATAGATACCTAGTTTTGAATAGGATAGAGAATCTGGAAAAACATATAAATGGTCAATTGCTTTGCAATAAAGTGCTAAATTATTCAACAGAGAAGGGATATTCTTGTCAGTAAAACAATGCTGGAAAAACTTGATATCTCTAAAAACAAAAAGTGAACTTTGACCCTTAGGTCACACCAGACACAAACATTAACTTGAAATGGATAATAAACCTTAATAAAAAGCTAAAGATATAAATATTTTCTAATGTTTCTGCTCTTCAGAAGTTAGAAATTTAAGAGGAAATCACACATTGGGAGAAATATAATACATGTATCTGGCAAAGAGATTGTATCTAGAATATGTGAAGAACTCTTAAATAGATAATAGAGTGAATGACCTAATTAAAAATTGGCAAAAAATTTAAGCATAAGCCAAAAAAGAATATATATAAATAGCCAGTGAGTACATGTTAAAGATGTTTGATATCACTATTGATCAGGAAAATGGAAGCTAAAAAAGCAATGAGAAACCATTACATATGTAGTAAAATAGCTAAAATTAGAAAGACAGACAATACCAAGTGTCAGCAAGAGTACAGAGTAACTGAAATGTCCATATGTTGTTCACAGAAACATAAAATGGTATAACCCCCTGAGACAAGTTTGTCAATTTCTCTTAAAGTTAAACATATTCTTATCATATAGCCTAGCAGTTCCATTCCTAGTTACTTAACCAAGAGAAATGAAAACCTATGTTCACAAAATGACTTGTACATGAGCATTCATAGAACCTTATTCATAGTAGTTCCAAACTAGAGAAATTCAAATGTCTATGAGTAGGTAAACCGATAAGCAAATTGTGATATATTCATACATTGAAATACTATTTAGCAGTAAAATGCTACTAATGCAACATTATCAGTGAAGCTCAAAAATAAGAAGCCAGACACAAAAGAGAACAAATGTATATCAAGTTCCAGAATAGACAGAACTAATCTGTAGTGATAGAGTATTGATCTTCTGTGGTGGGAGGTGGAGTTGACTGGGAAGGGGAATGAAACAACTTCCTGGGGTGGTCATAAAATGTTTTATGTCTTAGTTGGGGTGTTATTTACATGGGCATTGGCATTAGCCAAACTGTATACTTAAATTGTGTACATTTTATGATTTGTGACTTGTACCTTGATAAAGGTGATTTTTAAAATATCGTTAAAATAAAAGAGATCTCTGCTGCTTCTCATCAAGATGGAGTAACAGGACTGGATTTACCTCCCAACTGAAAAAAACACCAAAACCAAAACGAGACAACATATAAAAAATGAGTAACAAGACCCTGGATATGAGACAATGGAGGATGGTAATCCCTGAGATACAGGAAATCAATGAAATGAGCTCCATGGTGTCCCCAGTTTATTGGCTTGAGAAAGTTCCTGGGTCATGGTACACAAAGGGGGAACCCAGGTACAGCCCTGTGTCTCCCTGAATTGGAAAGACTAAGCTAAGAGTCTGGGGACCATGGTAGCTAGAGTATGTTGGACAGAGTACTGGAGAGGAATGGTTTACATAGAAAGAGAACTTCAGAGATCAGCACAGGGACCCTTGGGTATTCAGCAGAGTACTTTTTAGGACATATGTGAGAGAAAACTACACAAGGCTGGGGAAAAAAACCAAAAACATTGGCATAGATGAGAACAAACAGTGTTCAACATTCAAATGGGGCCAGGAATGTTGCCTGACCCCACTAGCCACTAAGACTGGAAAAACTCAGAATGGGTGGGCCATTGGGTAGAGTACTCAGCAAGATTTTGCCTCAGTTATGAGGAATAATTAGCCCTAGACTAAGTGATGTTCCAGGTTGACCTAACAAATCACTAAAGCAAAGCCTGAAGGAATCACACAGTTTGATCCAAGTAACTTCATCCCAGAACAAGGCATAAGAATATTTATAGGAATACAGAAATATCTAGCACTGAACAAGGTTTTGTGTCTGGCATTCAATCAAGGTTACAAGGCATGCAAAGAAGCAGGAAAACATGACCCGTAATGAAAAGACTTAATCAACTGAAACCAACCCAGAACTCACGCAGATGTTAAAATGATCAAAAAGCACACAAAAACAATCATAACTGTTTTCCATATGTTCAAAATGTTAAGCAGAGACAAAAAAGATAGAAAAAAAATTGAAAGTTCTTAGGGATAAATCAAATGAAAGATGTATATGGTCTCTTTTACGTTATAGTTTGCTGAAGGAAATTAAAGAAGACCTTGATAAATGGAAGAATATGTGATGTTCATGGATTGGAAAATGCAATTTATTAAGATGTCCAAAGACAAGTAGTATTAAGAGAAGGTACTTTTCTTTGTACTTTTTCCTTTCTTTGTAGTGAGAAGAAAGTAACAGAAGATGAAGTAGATATAGTTTGGTGTGGTAGTAAGAAGTCAAAAGGAATAGTCCTGCCTAATTCCGAGTTTCTCTGAAGTAGTAAACAGGGTTAACTGTGATGACAGTGAGGGTGTAGGTAGCAGAGTAGTATGTCTGAGGAGCAGCAAAGGCTCAAAATAGTCATTGCAGAGAAGAAGTGATTGAACCAGAGAAACAAGCTAGATAATCCATAGCGTTGAGATCCTAGTTAAAGCTGATGATATGAGTCTATACTGATATCAGTCTGTTCCACTGTATGACTTCCTGTAGTCATGCTTGGCTGTTCTTATCCAGGCATGGAGAAAGGGAAGCTTTGAGTTTTTTGCTAGTTGTGTACATTTAGTGAAAATATGAAAGAGAGTTAGAATATCAACAAGGACATTACTGAAATAATGGATCATGAGAGCTGAAGTGGACTTAGAAGGAAAGGAGAGGCCCAACAGTTTGGATAAAAATGAAGATGCCAATGGATTAGACACTTCAGAGAGGTTAAAAGTTTTTGTAGTGGCTGAATGTGGTGAATCACACACCAGTAATTCCAGCACTTTGGGAGGCTGACGCAGAAGGACTGCTTGAGGTCAGGAGTTCAAGGCTGCAGTGAGCCATGATTACACCACTGCACTCCAGCCTGGATGATACGGCAAGACCCTGCCTCAAAAAAAAAAAAAAAAAAAAAATATATATATATATATTTGCAGTGGGAGTAGTTGAACAAGTCAGTCAGAATGAGAGAAGGTTGTGACCAGAGAAGAGAAAGCAGAAGGCTTGAATTTGTGATCCGGGGGGATAAAGTTAGGGTTGTGACAGTGAGATCAGGTGACTGAAGTAGCACAGAATGGATGGGTATCGGAGACTCATGTGGAGGAATTGAAAATCCAGGGCTTGCTGAGGTCAAGCAAGGGCTTTTGAGTCCCCCAGGGGATGGTGGAACTTGGGATGGAGTAGAAGGCTGGTAGTGGAAGTCTCCAGTTCCTAAGGTCCGTAGAAGATGACGCAGAAGAACAAGAGAAGAGAAGCCACGTAGCCCACTGGCATCACCCTCAAAGGACAGAATTTTGTGCTTGTTTGATTTTTTTTTTTTTTTTTTTTTTTGAGATGGAGTCTCATTCTGTCACCCAGACTGGAGTGCAGTGGCTGCTCCCAGCCACCGCAGCCTCGACCTGCTGGGCTCCGGCGATCCTTCCACCTCAGCCTTCCGAGTAGCCGGAATTACAGGCATGCGCTACCACGCCCGGCTGATTTTTTGATTTATTGTAGAGATGAGGTCTCGCTGCCCAGGCGGGTCTTGAACCCGCGGGCTCAGGCAATCCACTCACCTCAGCCTCCCAAAGGTGCGGGATTACAGGCTGAGCCACCGAGCCTGGCTTGCTTGTTTGATTTTTAAAACAGGATGAGGGAGTATTGGCCTAGATGTGGAGAGGAAGAGGCAGTATGGAGGTCCCTAGGCAGGTAGGATCTGAGAGGGCTGCAAGGGGCAATGAGAGAAGGCGGAATCCCTTTGAAGAGGTTGAGTATAGAGAAGATCTTGCCACCATGGAGAGCAACATGGCGGGTACAAGGAAGGCTGGAAGAGTGGAAGGAAGGCTGAGTCAGCGATAGGTCAGTTCAGAGGGACATGAGGATGATGGTGTGCTAGATGATTAGGGATAGGGCAGCCACTGAAGGCATCAGCAGAGAGAGCAGAGGCTTGTTGGGGGAGAATCTTCTGTGGGGGAGGGTCCTCTGCTGACAGACTCTGCCGTATGGTCTGGGATGATGTCCAGCAGTTGTGGTCTCAACTCAGGGGCCTGAGGTGTGTGGGGTTCTTGGAAGCCTCAGTCTCAACAGACACTGTTCGAGGTGTCGGTCATTTCAGTGGTGTGGTCTCAATGCCTGCCTAGCTGGAGTAAGGTGGTGCTCGTGGCTGTGAGCTGGATGTCACTCTGGCCTGTGGTGGCTCCTCTGGCTGAGTGGATTGCTGGTTGTCGTGGTGATTGGTTTTTCCACATTGTAGTGAGAAAAGCACAAAGTCAGAGGTCAGAAGTCCTGGCTCCAGTGCTGGTTCTGTACTCTCTGGAGATGTGACATTGGTCAGTTTCCTTCACTTCTCTAATCCAAGGTTTCCGATCCCTAAGATTAGATAGCCCCACCGGCTGTGTGATTTTTCTCACAGAGCTGTCCAAGGAGAGAAATGGATGAGAAGGTGTTAAACCCAAAATTCAAAATCCGAGAGACCACCAAAGAGCCAGCTCTGATGCAAACACACAAGGGTCTTTATTCAGGCTCGAGTCTGGGCTCACGAACGAAGCCAGCTGTGGCTTCAGGGACGAGAGCCCAGATCCAGTATGGCGAGCAGTTTTTATGCACAATTACAGAGGGAGGGGAAAGAACTTTAAACTTGTTTTTACATGATTGGGTAATTTCTCCCAATGGGTACGGGGCACTTGGGATTGGTCTGGTCTGCTCAGCTACCTGTGATTGATGGGGGAGCTGCTAAATAGGCAGGGTAGAATGTCAGATAAGCTAGGTTTAGCAAGCAGGCAGAAGGTTAAACAACGCAGAACCTATGGTGGGGGGGTGGCTGGTGCCACCAGTCTACTGTTATCTAAGCAAAGGAATGTCCAGGAGGGGCTTATTGCTTAACATTCACACACTGCTAGCAGCAGTTGTGGAAGCAATCAGTTATTTTATGAGACAAACAAAAATTAAACTTAACAAAGTTCTAAGAACAAACACTGCAAACAAATACAGTGAACGTGGGGTAGGAATTCATATAGTAATAGTTCTCTTAGAATTTTTTGAATCTCTTGGGTCTCTCAAAGGGACTCGATGAACTAAAGACCTTTCTGAGTATGAGGGCAGCTCCACACTAGCCTGGCTGTGGTCTCCTCCTTGGAGGCCAACTGTGTTAGTTGAAAGAGGCTTCTTGCTTGTAGTCTGGACATTCACTTGCTAGCACTTCTCTCTAGGGCCCCAGGTCCTTCCAGGTCCTGGAGAGGCACTTGCAGCATTAACCTGATTTTTGTAAGCCTGATTGTCATAAGAGGTTTTTTTTGGGGAGGAGGGTAAGGATAAAATGTTAATCCACCCTGAATTCCATCATTCCCTTGAAATTCTACTTTAAAATAAATCTTGGTTTAAGTTGTCTGTTGGCACCTTCGGAGCCTCCGAGCACTTGGGGCTTTTTAGCCTCTGAGTCCTGGAGACTTTTGCCACATCTGAAGGATTTTAATTCAGTGGCCGATGGCACTCCACCTGCCCCAAGGTGTGCTGTCCCCAGAGGCCCTCCTGTCCTTGAATCACTGGTTGTTACTTATGAACAGGCCTACAGAGACGTGCCAGGGAATCTGCGGCCCTGGGTCGATCCCAGCAGCTGCATCGTGTCCCTCTTCAGCTGTGAGTCAAGTGTGTTTTAGCATCAAATCTGTACCTAGCAGTATGTTCTAGGAGAGCAGCAGAGGTTTGGCAGGTCAGGGAGGGCTCCCCTGAGGAAGCCAGGCTCCAGTTGGGCATTGAAGGACAGACAGGATTTATAAGGATGGCAAAGAAAGTAGGGCACTTTCCAGCTCCCGGCAAGTGGCGAGGGAAGTGGGGCCTGGTGCATCATGCCAGTCGGAGTCAGTGAGTGAGGCTGCCAGGGTACTCTGTGCTGGTGGGTGAGCGGTGGGCAGAAGAGTGGGTGCGCAGTTGGGATGCCCACTGAGGGAGGCAGGAAGTTCTCTTTAAGCTGTGTAAATGTTTGAAATAAGGCAATGGTTGAGAGCTGTACCTGGAGCTTACAACTGGTGCCTTCCAGGGTGTGAAGGAATGATGCGAGCCCTGGGGCTGGGGCTGGAGCAGAGGGGCCAGGAGTGCAGTAATGGGAGTCTGCACTGGGGTGCACAGATAGAGATGGAAATGAAGGCAGAGACCTGGGAGATGACTGTGGCCTGTGCCTCTCAGAAGAGGAGAGGTCTGTGGATTTTCATTGTCAAGTCTCAGATTGTATGAGAGAACTTTTCTTTATTGTTTATTTTGGGTTTTTTTGTAGAGACAGGGTTTTACTCTGTCGTCCAGACTGGAATGCAGTGGCACGATCATACCTCACTGCAGCCTTGAACTTCTGGGTTCAAGCGATCCTCCCACCTCAGCCTCTCAAGTAGCTGCAACTGTAGGCATGCCACCAGGCACGACTAATATATATATATGTATATGTATGTGTGTGTGTGTGTGTGTGTGTGTGTGTGTGTGTGTGTGTATTTGTTTTTTACTTTTTGTAGAGATGAGGTCTCACTATGTTGCTCAGCCTGGTCTCAAACTCCTGGGCTCAAATGATCTTCCCACCTCAGGTTCTGAAAGTGCTGGGATTACAGGTATGAGCCACCATGCCCAGTCCTTTATTGCTTATGATCATATTAACACAGCAGCCAGGATATATTCCAGGCACTAGGCTGGGTGCTTTATTCAGTTTATTTCAATCAATCTTCTCCACTGCTTTGGCAAAGTTAGCATTCTTTGCCTTGGTTTGAAGGTGAAGAAATCAAGTCTCAGAGAAGTTTATCAGTTTTCTAGAAGTTATGGAGCTAGTAAGTAGTAAAGCTAGGAATTAGGTCTCCAGCTCTGTCTCCAGAGCCTACACTGCTTTGCATATCAACTGGACGTTCTCGCAGTGTCTGGTGATGGGGAACCCCTGTCTACCCAGCCCACATCTATGTGCATACATCCTGAGCTACTCTGTTCTTCATGTTTTGTCAGTTTTTTCTCTTCCTGAAATTAATTACCCAAAACAGAATGGAACAGTGGAATATGGAGGTCTCAGAGAAAATCATTTCTTTTCCCTCTTAAGTCTGCTTATGAACAAGTCTCATTCTAGTTCACGTGGTCATTTTGCATCTTGTTACTGGAGGGTGGCTCTCTTAATCCCTGGGCTTCCTTCTGGAACAGGATGCCCCCCCGCCCCATCCCTATCAGATAAGTTTGAGCACTCAGAGAAGGCACTTCCCACCCTCCTGCCTGTCAATGGACACTCCTCCTAGAGGTAGGATGCTCTAGCCCCTCTCAGTGCTGCTCACCAGGTGACTTGCCTTTAAATAGCCAATGAGTGGGATTTTGACTGAATTTCCTACTGGTATTGCTTTGGGGATACTCCAACAGGGAGGTCAATTTCAGCTACTTCCTTGGGATCCACATTGCTCCTCTAGTGAGAACCCCCAGCAGCTCTTTGAACTGCAAATCCAGTCCTCAGCCTATTCCAGGCAGTGTAACCAGGCCCTTCACACAACAAATTGTGTTGGTATATAAGTAGGACATGCCCTGGGTTTGCTGGTGTCTTCAAATATGTTTGTCTTTAATGGTTCTGCCACCCTCACAAGCCAGATCTCGGGTGCATATTTTTTCTTTAAAAACTGGAATATGACAAGTCTTACAAGGTGTGTTTATTAAGTGACTTCTTAAGTAGTAGTAGTTGAAGTCTTTCATGAAAACATGTGATGATATTGATTTGGCTCATTTATTTGAGAGATCTATTTCATTCAGAGTAGGTGATGCTTTTAAAGAAAAACTCTTGATGCATATTTAAATAAAAACAGATTGAAACAAGAAGTCTGTAACTTTTAGCATGCAACCTGCATGGATTTTCATCATTGGGAGAAATTTTCTGCTAGAGGCATTGGAATATCTTTGGTAGCCATGGGAACTAACCCTTCAAAGAGAAAGACGCTCTTCTCTCTTCAAACAAAAAGGTGTAGTGTGCGGTGGCCGGGAGTGGCGACAGAGTGAGACTCCAACTCAAAAAAACAAACAAACAACAAAAAAACGGTGTAGTGAAAGAAAAGCATATTTCATTCTCAGATGCCTGAGATACTTTAAATATATATCATACATATATAATTGACTGATACAGGACTCCTGCTTTGTGTTTGTTTTTTAATAGTTATAATGGGTGTAGTTTTTGGTGATAGAAGTTACATGAGCATTTGTGGCCAAATGCATCTAATACAGAGTCCAGATGTCCTCATCTTTGTCTGATCATCATTAATATAAAACCTGTAATTATAAAAGTATTCATTATTTAGCTGATTTGTATCGAGCAGCTACAAATGACCAGCGTTTGTGATAAGGAACCAGTATGCAAAGATAAGACAGCCACAGCCTCCTTTTTCACAGAGCCTACAGTCTGGTAAGGAAAAGAAAATACGAATAACCAATTGCAGAACCGTGTAATAAATTCTACAAAAGTAAGACTCTAACCAGGGAGGACTCTTAGGACATTAGAGTAATGTCCTTATTTCCTGAGCCAGCTGAGCGGGGTGGTATCTGGAAGAGCAGTTGAGGTTAGTTGAGGTTAGGCAGGGAACAGTGTAGAGCTGAAAGAGAGCTCCATGCCTTGGGGGAAGTGAGTGAACTTTAAGGTGGCTGGAGTACAGAGTTCAAGGAGGAAGAGATCAGAAGGCGGCAGAAGAGATACAAGATGACCAGATAGATGGTGAATTTATTCACTCCATTTCTGTCCCCACTCCTTCTCCTCAGGGGAAGAGCCACATGTAAACAGTTGTTGAGGTTTGGCCTGTACAAGGTAGCTCAGCTGCTATTTCCCATGTTCTGTTCATGGCAGGTAACATTCAGTGTAGTCATTCAAAGCTAGGGGCCGGGTGTGGTGGCTCACACCTGTAATCCTAGCACTTTGGAAGGCTGAGGCAGGAGAATCACTCAAACCCAGGAGTTCAAGAGCAGCCTGGGCAACATAGTGAGATCTTGTCTACAAAAATTTTAAAAATTTAGTTGATATACAAATGTTCATTATGCAGGTATTCTTGTTGATACCTAACCCTGAATTGTACCCCACATTTTAAAAATTAAAAGTAAGAAATTATAAATGCCACACAAAAGCTGAAAAATTCTCCATGTGAATAATTAACAGAAGCCAAAACAAAGAGCTATTACCCTAAATAAAATTAGTTGGGTATGGTGTGTACCTATAATCCCAGCTAGTGAGGAGGCTGAGGTAGAAGGTTGACCTGAGCCCAGGAGGTCGAGACTGTGGTGAGCCATGATTGTGCTCCTATACTCTAGCCTGGATGATAGAGTGAGACTCAGACTAAAAAATACAAAATAAAGCAGCTAGGAAACACCTACTTTGAAAATGGTTAATCCTCCCAAAAGATAGAAACTGCTTTCTATTTAAAGCGTCTTCATGGTCTTTTATGTCAGTGAATGCATCAAGGACATGAAAAGGGAAGAATCACTTTGAGAAAATCTTATAATACACCAAAACTTGAGCACACAGGAAAAATGAGGAGACACTGAGCTCTCTACAGAAGGATTCACCATGGGGTTTATTTCAGTAATGAGTCCCCAAGGAATAGCCATGATGTGGCTTGTTGAGTAATAGAGTGATTGTCAAACGTTTCCTCAGCATATCTGCTGTGGAAACAAGGGCCCTCCATTTTCTTGTCCCTTTTGCCCACCAGCAGCTCCCACGCGCTTCTTGACAGCTGTGCCTCATAGTTGCCACTGAGGGATGCTGTCACAGGCTAGCTGTCTTCTCCCCACGATGTCACCTGCAAAGGAGCAGGTCTTATGGAGGGGCACTGCAGTCCTAAGCCCCTGCCCCCTTCCTGGCCTGTGTTCTCTGCCAAGAGAACATCCTTTAACTGTCACTGGCTTTTCATGGTTGAGGGCAAACTGGAACAAAGACAGTGATTTTGATGAACTTTAAACTGAACCAGTGCCCCTGATTAAAACATTTTTGAAAGTGTGAAACATCACACATTACTGTTGGGTTTTTTTTTTTAAAACAAAGAAATACCTAGTTTCCTTGAATTGAAACTGAACCTATGTGCTTTCCAAAACGTTAGATTTAAACATAAAAATATTCTTTGAACCAGACTGCTTTTCTTTCCATTCTATTTCCTTTATATCGGTGTGGGGGAAATAATTTAGATCTAAGGAAGGTTGGCCTCCACTGATAAAAATTCGTGGGCTCCTCCTTCAGCAGCCCCCTTTGCTTTGCCTTTATAAATGGGGCCTTTGTTTTTTGGTGAATTTCTGATTCCCCCGTTTTACTAGAAATCTGAGTCCTAGTGATTTTCTTGGCAATAATCATTGGAGGTTGTTGTGGGTTTTGTTTGTTTTGGTTTTGTTTTTTTTTTAGTGTGTGTGTAAATATCGAAGTGCTTAGTTTGTCTAAAAATTTTTTATGTGGGTCTGGTTAAAACAAATAGCAGTGCAACCCAACAAAAAAAAATCCTTAATCTAAATGAAGGTGATTTCTAGTGGTGCATTATATTATGGAACATTTGAGAAATAGTCAGACTTCCCAGAGCAAACTGTGCATCATCTTGTGTGTGTGGCAGTCCCTCTGACTTGCACTTCCGTCTGTGTGCGATGGCTGACTGCAGGTTAAGTGTTCTTCTCCAGTAGTGTTGGCTGAACCAGAAGTCGCAGAACTCAGGATGTCAGGGCCTGTAAATCCTGGGGAAGGTCAGCGTCTGAGGGCACCTCTGCAGAGCACGAGCATCTGCCCAGGCCCTGGGGGCTCCATCGGGGTTCCTGGGAAGGAGGTTGGTGGGGGCCAGGCATGAGTCTCTTCCTGGAGTGGAGGAGTGAAAGACAGCAGGTGGAGAGATGAGCAGAAAGGGAGCTGGCACCTTTCTCTATTCCTGAGCTGGGGCTCTGGAGGAAAATCAGTGGTAAGCAGTGTGGTGCTTTCTGCCCTGCCCCTCCCTCTCTGGTTTTGACCAATGAGTGTCCACTTTATAAATTTCCTCTCCCTGAGCCAAGAGGCCCATGGAAGGGACATTTGGTTTGGAGCCTGGTTAGTATCCCCGTCATACTGTTCACTGGGCATATGATGTGGGGCCAGCAACGTTGCCTTGTTGAGCCTCAGTGGTGGCCTTCATGAAATGGATGGACATGAAAATCCTTGGGTTGCCTATGTCACACTGAGGTTGTGAGCAGCCTGTGGGACAGTGAATGTAAAGACACTCTAAATAAAAATCCAAATAAATGAGAGGCTTATTTCTGTTATTATTAGAGAAAGGGACATGGCATACACTAGAGCTGTCTTGCAGAAAAGAAACCCAGGTTGCTCCCCATGGCTGCGCACTGGTGAAGGACTGTTTAAGGTCGCCATGGGCTCCAGCTGTGCTTGTTCCAGAGGCTTTGCCTAGTTCTGCTGTGTTTATCTTTCCCATGTAAAAGTCATTTAGGAGGCGGTATGTGTTTAGGGGCAAGGGCCATGCCATTGCTCTGTGGTCACAACACCCTGCAGCCACTTTTTCTGAACTCATTTAGCCCTGATGCTTCTTGGTTGTGGATGCCACTAGACATCCTGGCTGCAGAATCTAAGAGGGTTTCTGAGTGTTGCCCAGGGAAAGGAGCAGAAAATAAGGAAGGAACCAAGCCATAACAGTAAGGTTTCTTGCTTCCCCTTAAGAACCATGGAGGAGGACAGGAAGTCTAGAGTTACAGCAATAGTTGAGCTCAGCATAGGGCAGTGTGTTGCCAAGTGTTAGCTGGAGAGGGGTAGAGGGATGTCATGTGGGCCTGGGGGGGACAGACTGGACAAGTCTTTAGAATATCCTGTACCCTAGTGATCCTGCCAAGGCTCTACTCCATCTCTGCCAAAGGTCTCTGTCTGGGGAAGTTGTTGCTTCCCAAGTAGCCCATTTTGTCTTTGGGGAACTTGGACTAACAGAAATGTCTTCCTTGTACTGTGCTAAAATCAGTCTTAAGACTTGTGCCCATTCCCTGGCACCCACAGCTGGTGTCTTCCCCCTTCACATGGCAGCTCTTCGGAGACATAAGACCAGTTTCTCTTCTCCATCACTCTCCTGTCACTCCCAGCCTGTCATTTTTCCCTGAAAAGACGGGCAAAGAATGTTCACATGGCCAGGGGTGGAGGTGGAGGGTAATATGTCACTGAGAAGAAAGGTCCATGTTAGCTGAGAAAATGACACTGGTGTACCAGGCCCAGGGGGTGGGCATGGACAGGGCAGAGATGACAGTGACCATAGATAGCATGGAGATGGTTTGGGATCAGTGACAAGCCTCATAGGTGCTTTCCCAAATGGTAGTGTAAGAAAGTTGGGGACTTTATGAGAACTGTGCTCATATTTTGTTTTTTGTAGAGATGGGATCTTGCTATGTTGCTCAGGCTGGTCTTGAACTCCTTAGAGATCCTTCTGCCTCAGCCTCCCAAAGTGCTGGGATTACAGGCATGAACCACCATGCCTGACAGCTGTTTTGACCACATTTTTAAGATGTTCAGTCCAGCCCAGTGCTTGCTGAATGCCTCTTGGTCTCTTCACCACTGCTTTCTCCTTATTTTTTTGATTTCTTCTTCACATATGACACCTATGAGCAAAGCTGATAAAAGTCCCGTCGAGCTTCTGTTGGTTTCCCATTGCCTACAGGAGGCAAGTCAAGTTCCTTAGTTTTGTATTTAGGGCCCTTCCTGGACTGACTAGCCTGTTTTTGATCCTCATCCTCCTAGCCTCTGCCCTCTTCTTCTTCTGCCCCTGCTTTTGCCTCCCAGGAACCAAGTTGAGGTACTTAGGAGGGTAGATCCAGCAGCCACATTGGTTTCTATCAATAGCTTTGTTAACTTTTGCAAATAGTAACTTTTATTTCATCTCTTAGTAATAGGCGTCTTTGAATATAATGAATTCTTATGCACAGTGGAGTAACTTTTTCATCATCCACTGAAGTCATTACAAAAACCAGTGGACTTGAGGTAAGATTTCCTGGAATGGAAGGTTAGTTGTGATGAGAACGCGTTCTTTTCAACTAATTGATAGTGGGTCTGCTGGCTCATTGCAGTCACTCTGAGCCCTCGGATTCATCCATGTGTCCTTCTGTGTGTCTCCCAATTCTGATGGGGTCATGGCAGCTTAGATCCCTATCAAAGTTATTCCTAATTTTTCTCCCTTTGGTGTTTGAGGAAGCGCTTCCATTTGCCTTTTTTTGTTTCTCTCCTATATCTGGATTTGACAACTGTTATACATTTGAACTTCACATATACCTGCTTTGAGTTTTTTAAAGTATCATTTTACTGGTTATCTTACTAAATGCCTGTGAAATAGTAGAACGGGTATTATTGTATTTGTTTTGCAAGTGAGGAAACTGAAACTTAGGACAAAAAGACGGCTGACCTGGGATTAGAACCCAGGTCTTCAGACTTGGAGCTCAGAGTGGTTTAGGAGGGCCAAGGGGGCACCTGGGTTTATCATACAGACCTCACCTTTCTGCGCTCTTCCTCTACCCTGTCCTGTAGCCAGCAGGAAATTTATGCTGTGTAAATCTCAGCTCTACCCAAATCAGTACATACCTGCCTGCTAAATATTAGGCCATTCAGAACCGTCTAGAAGCAGTTCAGAGGGTCTGTATTAACAACTTTGTAATTTGTACTTTTGTAATGGTGACTATTCTTTAAAGTCACCATAAGCCCTGCCATAAACCAGGACTTGGCAGGGTCTTTTATTCTGAGGAATTTTGGTCATAATAGGGTTTTGCTTATTTAACTCTGTCTCAACAGCCAAAAATGTGCACAAGTGATACAGTTTGCTAGAGGGATTTATATATCCCTAATGTTAAAGATGTATAAAATATGTTATTAAAGCAAAATTTTGTTTTATAAAGTTCTTAAGCTTTTCAGGCTGTTTTACTATCTTGGTAAATTTTTTTCAAGAACTCAGATAATAAGAATCCAAAATAAGAATGTCCTGTTTATATGTAATCATTGAAATTTTGCATGCTAAGTTCAGAATCAAAACATGCAAAAAGATTTGTACTAGGATCCTTTTTGGTAAATAATAGAATTGAAGGTCCACTTTGTTCTTTACAATGCATCTTATATGAAAGCAGCTTATATAATTCATTTTCTTGTGGCTGTATGATACTCCAAGCACTTGTATTGTTGCTCAGGGATGTGATTTTGGATTGCATGTGACTTTTTCAGAGTTCAGAGTTATTTGGTGAATTCCTATATATCAGGAAGCCCAGGCAGTCTGGAAACCCCAAATCATTCTCAGGGCATGGCATGTGTGAGCAGCAAGACACTATGCCCAGAGTCCCTTCTGTTTTGAGACAGGAAGCTGTTCTCCTCGAGAGGAGTACTTTGGGCTGGGAGGTCAGAGCATGTGTCTGGTCCCAAGTCAACGTCTGTTCACTCTCCACATCTCTGGGATCAGGTCCCCTGTGGGCTGTACCCAGGACACCACAATGCCTTGCCTCCCTCCTCACTTCCCAGGGATGGGGTGGAGGTAGACCAGTGTTAATAGAGCCAAGGATAGGTACTAGGAGTCCAAAAAGTGGGGTGATTTAGGAGCAATGAGTGAGATAGCCTAGCACCTTGGTGAAGATTCCACTTTCCTATTTGAAGTGTTGACATCATTGGGTGTTCAAGTATCTATTTGGCCCTTTGACAGCCTAGAGTTGAGGGAGGGGAGTGAATAGGAGGTGAGCTTTATGAAAGCAGGTCATTTTTTCATGTCAGTGGGGTTGGGTTAATGAGGTAGGTCCCTGAAAGGGAGATGCACTGGCTTTGAGTTGGAAGGAAGGCAAGAAGGAAGACTGAGGTAACCTATGTCAGAATCTCAGGGTCTGTGTGCAGAAGCTGCATTGCTACAACCTCACCTGCTTCCTTAGCAGCTTTTTTATTGTACTTACTAAATCCATTACTTGCATATCTTGGCTCCTATAACAATTCACGGTTGGAAATGCAGATGGTTCCTCGTATATAAAATTTGTGTAATCGTCCATCTGACTCTCAGACTTGCCTGAGCGAATGTGGGTTTTGTATATATGCATAGATATAGGATTGCACACATGGTGGAAGGTAGAGTAAACAGCCAACAGTTGGGAACATTTACACTCTGCCAAAGCCTTTCCAGGGCAGGTGTTCCCATAAATGGTCAATAAATCATACTGCCTCTTCCCCTCCTGTAGGGGAGACTTTTGGGGAAAGAAAAATTATAACTAGTAGCAAGGATTAAGAAAAGTAGTAGTGCTTCATCAGTGCTCAAGTTGCTATCTGGGAAGGGTGAACTGGGCTATGAAGTGGGTCTGCCCCGACCCTATCCACTGTTCTGGCCTAAACCTGCAGGTGGTGGGGAGAGGAGCCTCGTGTAGGCACTGGTGAAGACTCAGAGCTCTTGGTTTGGACCAAGGGGTCAGAACACAATATGAATGCAAAGTTTTGTCCAAAAGTGTTGACGGAGCTCTAAACTTGGTTCTCTCTTTGACCACAGCCTGGCCCACTTGGGTCCCTTCTCTTTGACGTGCGATGCCAGGTGTCTGAGGAGGCTCTGGGGAAGGTAGAACGTCTCTGAGTTCAGGCCTCCGGTTGGGGGATGTCAGAGGCTGGCCATGTTTTCGGCCTAGGCTCCTTGGGATCACTGTCATCCTGAAGGGAGTTCATTTTCTAAGAAACAATGCATGTGTGTTGGTGTGGTCTCTGTGACTCTGACACCCATGGTCTTGCTTAGGAAGATACTGTCTTATGTCCTGTACACTTGTGTGGCTCCCATTGCTGTGCTAATGTGGCTGTACTCAGTGCTGTGTGTCCTGCCACAAGACTGTTGTGCAGCAGGGGGGTGGCTCGTGATGTAGGTCCCCGAGGGTGTCCTGACATGTACTTGTTGTCTTTGCCTCCCTCAGAGAATTTTCAAAGGAAAGAGAGAAGGCTAAAGCACGAGGAGATTTCCAGAAGCTCCGGGAGAAGCAGCAGCTGGAAGAGGATCTAAAGGGCTACTTGGATTGGATTACCCAAGCAGAAGACATCGATCCTGAGAATGAGGAAGAAGGAGGAGAGGAAGGCAAACGAAATAGTACGTAGTGCCCTTCCTGCCCCTGACTAGACAGACCTAGAGTGCAGGTCAGACACCTGGCAGCAGGCAGTCCTTGCCTCTGACCCTGTCTGTGAGTGGGCTGATCTCTTCCCAGCCATCTGTTTCCTTCTGCCGGCACACATCACAGAGAGCAAGTGCATTGATGCTGACTCTGGATTTCTGCCTGAGGTTTGGGGTTTAGGTTTGTGTTTAGTAAGGCGACTTTATAGTTGAGGAGGATCATACAGACTCACTGTTGGCCTCAGGAATTCAGTAAGCCTGTGTCTGTGTGGGCACAGGGGGTGGTGAGACATATTCATCTTGCACCACAGGAGAAGTTGTGGTTTCCCTCACCTCAGAGTGAACAGTGTTATTGGACGAGAATTTGAAGAGCAAGGTTCCTCTTGACTCTTACTCTTGTGCTGCCTGAAGTGGTTTCTACCTGTGCTGTCCGTACAAAGTCCAGGAAAAAAACCAGCTCACCATTCTAGGCAGTTGTTAAGGAATCACTTGAGTCAGTGACGGCTGCTGTGCAGCCCTCTGCCTGGCACCTCACACCGTGACTGGGCACCCCGGAGCACTTTCTGCAGGAGGCAAGGCCTGATAACTCAGTCAATCACTGGAATTAATTGCCGTTGTCAACCACGGTGTCTCTTACCATATACTTTTCCCACAGCCATGTTCTTATTCTTCCCAGGGCCATCTGTGCCTCAGGTAAAAGTGGAAATTGAAATCCAGCAGTGCATTTGACTAAGATGTTTGTGATTTGTTTTAAATCTAGAATAGCTGGTAGTGAGGGTTGAGGACATATTTCAGGGGCATATGTCCATCGAGAGGCCTGGGGCTCTGAAGCCAGCCCTCCCTTATAGACAATGGCTGGGCAAGTCCCTGCTTGAGCAGAGGCACTCAGATGTCCTGCACTCAGCAAGGCCTGGTGCTGGATACCAGAGAAACCCCAAGATAGAGAGTACGAGGTTTGCTCCTTCTAGGGAGAGGCAGGTTGGCTCACAAATAAATGCTGCCCATGGAAGCAGAGCTACAGGGTGCATGAGGAGGCAGACATGTACCTCAGGGCCTGAGAGGAAGGATCTAGGGCATGGCTGGGGGTCATTTTACCTAAGCCTTGGAGGATGGATGGATGGATTCAAGTATGACAGTTCATGTCAGGAGAAACATTCTGACCTAAGGAAATAGCAGGAAGGGGCATGGAGATGGCCAAAGGCCAGGTTCCAGAGAGTAAGTGGTGGGTCATGCATCTGGCTGGAGTGCAGGGTGTGAAGGTCAGGATGAGCCACAGCAGGGAGAATGGGTAAGGTGTGTCTGTGCCTCTTCTGTGGGTTGTGGAGTGTGGAAGCTGAAGGACCCATGGTAGGGGGGATTCTTGACAGGGATGGTCTTTACCTTTCTTCTGGCTTGGACTCCTGTGAATCTGTGCTGCTGTGGAGAGGAAGTGTTTTCTGTTATGGGGACGCCTGTGACTGGCTCGAACCTGCATGCTGACAGGGAGCCGGCAGGCCTCAGGCCTTCCTCCTCTCCTGTTCCCTGCATCTTGCCAGCTCAGGAAGGGGCAACGCTTTATCACCTGAGGATCAGAAGACTGTGGGGAGGATTTCTAGAGCTGGCTGTGCTGTTGAATGTGAGATTGTGAAGTCAGAGCTTATAAATGAATGTTCATTTTGGTCCCAAGCTCAGTGAT
The DNA here is from genome assembly GCA_027257055.1 of Cephalopachus bancanus. Lineage (NCBI taxonomy): Eukaryota > Metazoa > Chordata > Mammalia > Primates > Tarsiidae > Cephalopachus > Cephalopachus bancanus. Next base: position 2,564,650 of record JAPVLO010000087.1, read on the forward strand.
ATGCCTGCAGTTAGATGTAAAGAGGGCGTCTGCATGTCCTCATCACAGCTTTCCTCTGGGCGATGGAGCCAACTTGAACCCCATGGCCTCCACAGAGCGTCTGTATCTGCAGTATTGCTGGCAGCAGGCTGTGTAGGTACAGCAGGGGATGCTTGCCTGACCCTTTCTTCTTCACTTGCAAACTTCGGCTCGGATGCTGACCTGTCTCAGAGATCTCCAGCCACCTGCCTCCCCTCTTCTAAGCCCACTGTGTAGCTTGGTATATGTAAGCCAGAGAATGCATCTTTCTCTGCTAGTTTAGCTGTGTCCCCCAGGGAACTGAGTGAGGCCCTCTTACAGGTCAGTGGCCTTTCGTCTTGTCATTGCTCCTCCTCTAGAAATAGTCAGGGATCCATGTTCTAGTGTTGTTAACGTCAGTTGTGGTGGAGTTTATTTTTATGGCCTGTGATTTCAGGAATAAGGATTTTCATTGAATTTAAGGTGTACTGTAAGGGGTATTTTATCTCAGCCCAGCATTTCCTAGGTTCTGCCACTGTCTGTAAAGAACCTGACCAGGTAATGACAAGATCAGTGCCTTTACCTTTCAGAGAACTTGCCATGAGGGAAAGATAGAGAAGCAATGGCTTAGCATAAGACAGAATGGAGAAGCTGGCCCAACCATCTGCTGGGCAAGCTTAGAAGGGTGCCATGATACTGGCAAGTTGGAGTGGGTGGGGACGCCAGAAAAGCTCTGTGGATGAGCAGCCTTTAGCTACAGAGGGTGAGGGCGGGAGCTTTTCAAGCTGAGGAAATGGCACAATTAAGCTACAGAAAGTGACAAATGCTCAGGACCCTTAAATGCATGACTTAGTTATATAGTCAAGGAAAGAAACAACACCCCTTTAAAAGCCTCATATGTCTCCAGAATTAACTTTGTAACTAGGGCTTCCAAACCCATAAAGCTGCACTGTGTGTTTGGAATATCAGCAGTATTGTTTCTGCTATGCACAGTGATGTGTGACTCAAAATGATTAACTAGCTTAATGCTTGATCCAGAATAGCAAATATTTCTGTCGTGCACCCTTGTTCTTTATTGAGCTAATTTTGCCAGGTGCTGGGGTTTCCTGTGGAGCGAGGCTCACAGCGCTTCCCAAGTCATCAGATTTCTAGAGCCTTGATGATTAGGATTTTATATAAAGGTGTAAATCTTAGACTGTGGGAGCCATTATGAGATTTGACTGACTTAAGAAGAGAGCCCCAAGCCTCCTCCAATGAGGAGAAGGGGAGCCTTCCTGAGCATAGACCTTGGCAGCCTTCTGGAGAAGCGAGAACTGTTGAGGTTTTCCTGCGGTCCCCCATGGCTGCCAGCCATTTTCTTCCTGTCATAGCCAGAAAACCATGGGAGGAGGGGGTTTCAGTGAGGCTCATGTGGTCCTCCTCACCAAACTTAGTCATGGATTTACAACCTGCACATGCCAGGTCTGAGGCCATCTCTGTGCATCTGATTAGCAGGCAGTAAAAGTGCAGGTGTTGCCAGTGCCAGTGTTACAGTGTTAGCACCCTCCTGGGGATGTGAAATCATCCCACGTGCCTTCCACCAAAGCCCTGCTCCTATATTACCTCTGGGGAAGGGGTTGGTGCAGTGCCTTGGGCTCCTGGCCATATCTCCACTGGCTTAGGATGCCAACTTTACTGGTTGCCATTTTCACCTGGCTCCTGGATATGAGTTGGATAGTTTCCCCCCAGACCTTGAGGAATTAAGAGACAGTATGAAAAGAAACCCTTCTTGATGGCCAAGCTTCCATCTAGGTGAACAAAGGAGGGTTGAGGGAGTTATTAACAGCAGCTAGCCATGAGCTCATAAGAGACAAAGGCTTGGGCTGGACGGCATCTTGATATCTGCTTTCCTGCAATTGGCTGTAGTTGAGTTTTGTGACTTGGAATTTGGACTTTAGTGTTAGAGAAATTACCCGTCATCTCTGAGCCCCACTTTCCTTGTCTGCAAGAAGCGGGATAAAGATATATCTGCCCATGGGGCTGTTGTGAGGACTGAATGTTTTATGCTGATAGGTGTTGTCAACAGCTGTGATACGTGCTACTGCTGCTGTCACCAGACACCAGTAAAACTTGACCTAAACAGATTTTTTTTTTGGAATAAATTTTGGGAATATGAGTGCAGTTTTGATACAGGAATATATTGCATAGTGGTGAAGTCTGGCTTTTAGTGTAACCATCACTTGAATAATGTACACCACATCCATTAAGTTATTTTTCATCCTTCTTCCTGTTGCCACCCTTCTGAGTCTTCGGTGTCTATTATTCCACTCTCTATGTCCATGTGTACTCATTATTTAGCTTCTACTTCTAAGGGAGAACATGTGACATTTGACTTTCCTAAACAGAGTATTTTTGAAGATTCACTAGACTGCTAACCATCCTTAGGGTGGTCCTTTTAGGGCCATTGCCCTGTATTTTTCTATTCAGAAGTTGTAAGGTTCTCAATGGAAAACAAACCTGTTGACTTGATCGATTTTGAGATAGGGTAGCACAGCTTTCTGGAAGTTCATTTCTAGTTTGTCCATGCTTGTTGTCAGAGAACAGATGTCACATCAAGTACTTGGAGATGTGCTCACATTATCTTTTCTCTCTGATCTGCTAAATGTCACTGCCTGCATCTGCGGTGCCCAATGCTGGCTGTACATTACAATCACCTAGGGAGCTCAAATGCTTCCTGATGCCATACTCTACCCTCTAAGACTGATTAGTTCTGGGATGGGAGCCAGGGGTGGCTCTTTTTTGTTAAAGCTCCCTGGAGGTGCTAGCATGAAGCTAGGATTAGGAACTCCTGAGTTCAGGATGCTATCACTTGTTTCAAGCATTCACTTGGAAAAAGGGGACAGGCCATCAGGTTGCTAACTTAGCTGTCTAGTGACTGTGACTGGTAGCTTTAGCCTTTGTACATTCATGGACTATATAAAATGCCAATTTCGTAAATTTGCTGTTAGAAAGCTGGTGTTACACCATTATTTGAATGGACAAAATTCCCTTGGAAGTTAGTTCCTGAGCATTTGGTAAAATTTCAAGGATAATTTATTTAACTTTTTGCTGAGCTTCAAGTTTCTTAAGAAACCCTGCCAAATCTCAAAGTGATTTTTTTAGACATATGCAGCTGCTTCTGAGTTAACAATGGAGTTTTTCTAGGGCCATTAAAATCTGGAAGCCTAAAATTCTATTTTAAACTCTTCTCATTGTCAGTGATTAGTCTTTTTTAAAAAATAGCATTAAAAATAATGAAATCATTTTAAAGGAAGCTCATTCTAAAATTCTGGCCAGAACAGCAGGCAGTTTTTCTGTGGGAAGTATTAATGATCAATAATCTCTCTAAGTGGGGTAATTTGATGTTCAAAGTAAGGGAAGGCATATCCGAAGCTCTGAATGACCAAAAGGAGAGCCTCCTTTTGCCGCTTCTTCAGAGGTCTGAAGGCTGTGGACACTGGCCCTGTGTGCCTCCCCTGGGACTCTGCTACCCCAGGGCTTGGTACTCCAGGTTTAACCCTTTTGTATGTGCTACCCGGATGTCTCTGATTGCAGTGTTTGCTTTGGGAGTGGCAAGAAAGCCTGGATGGCATGGCTGCTTACGAACATACGGCATGATGATTTTCTGGTCCTATTTAAGATTGTGTTTTGAAATTTTGACTTGTAAAGTTGTTTCCATCACAATTACACTACTTCAGGGCACAAGTTCAAAATGGAAAATACTTGTTTAAAAGCTGTAAAGCAAGCTGGGCTTGGTGGCTCAGCCTGTAATCCCGCGCTTTGGGAGGCTGAGGTGAGTGGATTGCCTGAGCCCGTGGGTTCCAGACCCGCCTGGGCAATTTGGCGGGACCTCATCTCTACAATATATCAAAAATCAGCTGGGCGTGGTAGTGTGCGCCTGTAGTTCCAGCTACTTGGAGGACTGAGGCGGAAGGATCACCGGAGCCCAGCGGGTTGAGGCTGCGGTGGCCGGGAGTGGCTGCTTCACTCCAGCCTGGGCGACAGAGTGAGACTCCAACTCAAAAAAAAAAAAAGCTGTAAAGCAAACAGCAGCAGTTAGAGTGGCATATGGTAAACATGTGTCTAGGTCAACTGCCCTCTCTGGAGAGGTAGCAAGATGTGCTGCAATTGGGAAAGCTGACTGGGGGTGGGGAGTGGGCAGTGCAGGGGACAGTGGCTGGACACTGTCTTCACTGGGGTGGCACTGGGACAGTCATCTGGCCCAGGCAAACTCTCTCCACTGGGGTGGTTGAAAGTAGTCGCAATTTCTAAAGGCACCTTCACTTAAGCCTCATAAGAGCTAGTGGGAGATGGACTTAGGGATCCTTGCCCCACCATGGAGGTAAAGAGGAGTGGACACTCCAGTTAGCTCTGCAGAGTCCCAAATCAGGGTTTTTGTTTGTTTATTTGTTTTTAATATATTTGAATCACAGAAGCAATATTAACCCACTGTAAAGAAGTCACATAATATCAAGGTATGTAAAGTAAGAAATAAAATTCACTTTTCTCCTAAGAAGCAGCCAGCCATAGCAGTTGGGGCCTGTTCTTTCAGATCTCACTTTATGCACAGAAGAACATATGATTTTGCATAGATAGCGTGCATGTAGGTTCCACCATAAGATGCTCAGCACATATTTTTCATTGATCTTTATGCCATAGACATATTTTTAAAGTATAATTTTAGCTATTTTCCACAAATTGCCAATATGAAAACCACTCCAGTGGACTCTGTACTTTAGAGTATGTGGTCCTCTACTTGACAGCAGTTGTCAGAGCGCCGTGTTGCACTTGTTTGTGTGAAGGTCTGATTAATGTCTCTCTGCTACAAGACCGTGACTTCATGGGGTCAGGAACAGTATCTGCTTCTGCTCTCCGCTGTATGGCTGGCTCCAAGCACAGTGCCTGTCACACATATGAGCACTCAATTATTTGTTGAATGAAAGAACATAGTATAATAACTAGCTCTTTTCAGGTGCTTTCTGAGCGCTGTAGGCGCATGAATTTGTTATTTTTCACACAACTCTGTGAGACAGGAACTTGATAGACGAGGAAACTTAAAGCACAAAGAAGTTAAGTAGCTTTCAGTGCCCACGTGACTGTTACATGGCAAAGCTGAGATTTCAACCCACGCTCTACCACAGTCTGCACATTAACCACCAATAATCCCCACAAAGGTGTGCTCCTGTGTGTGCACACTCATGTTCACATTCTTGTGGGTGAGGTTACAAGAAAGGAGTTTGCTGTGTCAGAAAGGATGCCAATTTTAGAAATGTGTGTGCCAGTGCCATGCCCTTGCACCCTTGCTGACCCCAGCATTCTCTCTGTCACCCTATGCACTGCACTTCCCTGGAGCATGTGGCCTTTATCCCAAGACTAGCTGGCTTGGAGCAATAATGGAATCATGGCGTTAGAAGGACTTGGAGATCCTAGAATCGCTTTTCTTGTGTCATGGCAGAGTATTGCAGTAGTGACGTTAATCATAATGGCTGACCATGCCTTGCCAAAGCTGAGCACATTGCTTATATACCTTATTTACTGTTACCTTCTACAATGACCTTACGAAGTACAGGTACAACTACTACTGACAGGTGAGAAAACTAAGTCTTAACAAAATTAGGGCACCTGTCTGCAGTCATCCAGCCCAGGAAGGGGGCGGCTGCGATGACACCTGCCTTTGAACTCCCACCTGTCCCGCCCCATATGGCAATGCTAACTGGGACCACACCTAGTCAGAACCCAGGACTCCTGACTCCCTTGAAGCACCTTTTCCCTAACACCCTCCTTAGATGGGAGACCAAACACTGGAAACCTTTGCCTAGTGTGGGTCAACTGGTTGCTGATTTAGAACAGGTTTTGAATGATGGGGGTTATGAGTGATAGCTACAGAAAGCGCACTTCCCTCTACCATTCAGACCCTGAGCTAGATTCCCGGCTGGAGGAGGACCAATTCAGGGGTATGTATCCAAAGGCAGAGTCCCTTGTGGTGAGGCCGCCTCTGGCTCCCTGCTCTGGCTGCATCTGGCCCTGCAGCCGGCCTTCCTCAGCCCCTCGTTTGGTTGTGCTTGCTGCCCTCTACTGCATATTAACACAATTGCCTGTGTTCAACCCGAAGGGGTCACAGTGGCTGACTTGCTAAAAGAGGATAAGAAGAAAAGGAAGTTTTGCTGCTTTCGCCAACGCAGGGCTAAAGATCACGGTAAATGATTGAGTCTGAGCTTTCTTTTCAGAAGACTGTCTCCCCAAGATCTCTGATACCTTTTCCTCCACATAGGCATTGTGTGAAATGCATGTGCCGTGTAGTGTGTTTGGAAGATGCCTATATTTTTGTTGCTTGATTTCTTTGAAACTTGGTCATGTTGTCTTCTTTTCTTTACCCAGAATGTGTGCTTTCACCAAGAAGACAGCTTTGCAGTTTTCTTTTTGTTTGAACTGTACCTTATAAAGAAGCAGCTGAACCAACTCAAAAAATTTATTTGATTCAGCATGAATATTCTTAGACTGGAAGACAGGCTTTTAAAATACTTTTCCCTAAATGATGTTTTTAAATTTAAACTGTTTAGAAATTCCAATAATGTTATTTAATTGATTTCTACTCCTTACCCTCCAACCCAGGTTTTATATTTCAAATGACTTGTTGGTCTTCCAGTCTCTGGCTGGTTTGCCCTAGACTGTGCTAAAGCTTGTAGTGGTGGCTTCAAAGAATGAGATTAAAAATAGACTTCTGAGATAAAAGATTTGGGGGTGCTTTCCTTTGTAAGTGAGAAAGGGCTCATGTAAGAAGGTTATGTTTCCAGTTATGTCCTATAATAATGAGACATACCCCTCATCAGAATCCCTGCAGTAGCCGTCGGATCCATCCCTAGGCGGAGACATAAGCAGATGGCTCCCTGCCCTGCTCTGCCCAAGTCATGGCTGTGGTTCAGCAGCAGCACAAAGCTTAGACTGTGCACACTGGCACAGTCAACCTAGTTCTACCACCAAGATCAGACCTGATCACACAACTCTGGCAGAAGAATCTGTTTGAGAAGACTCAGCCTGCATGGACATGTAACCAACTGCTAAGGGAGCAGAGGAGACACCTTGCACTGTCTCATTTAAAGTGGCCTTTGCCCCCTTGTGAGAATGCTGATCTCAGAGGGTATGGGCAGTGGACTGCAATGACCCACAGATGGTCTGACTGAGGGTTACTTTAGAGTTTTTCACTCATCCAAAGGCCTAAAGGTGGAAAAGAATGGAGAGACTGTCAGATGGAAGCCCCTCATCACTCAGTACACTGTGCGAGAGAAGGGGTAGAGGGGGGAGGAACTTGCCTGAGGTTGTACAGTGAGTTAAGGGCAGAGATGGGCTGACTTATTTAGCTTTCGTGTTTATGAGGCGTTTATGAACGGGAGGCTGGACTTGATGAAATTGTTGAAGACTTCTGCAAGAATGGGTTTCTGCTAAGCTGGAAATATTGTCATGGACCAAGGAAAAAAATGTCTGTAAAGACTACTTAGGAGCTGGGCGTGGTGGCTCATGTTTGTAATCCCAACACTTTAGGAGGCAGAGACAAGAGGACTGCCTGAGTCTGAGGGTTTGAGATCAGCCTGGGCAACTTGGCAAGACCTCGTCTCCAATCTGGACAACAGAATGAGACTTATACTCAAAAAAAAAAAGAAGAAGAAGAAGAAAAAGACTGACTTAAGAATGGAGCTCTGGGTAGGCTACCAGAAGGACATGAATGGTTACTTTTCCCAGAAGAGAAAATACCCCTCCTTGGCCAACTCTCCTGAATGGGGGCTTGGGCTTTGTGACTTTTTAAGGATTCTTGTGACTTCTCTATTAATTTTCTGTGATCTGCAGGCAGAGGAAGCAGCAGATCTCAGAAAGCAGCAAATTTTCAGGAAACTTTGAGTGGGGTTTGTCTTTTGTTGCCTGAAATACCTAGGGTCCCTGAGAAAGGACCCTGACACTGCTGGCATCATGTGGGGTGGAAGCCCTTATGTGGTTGCTGTGTCGCCCGAGTCACTGGGCATACAGAAATAGTTATTGTCTGGGCTTAATTCTTGCTTGAGACATGGAAACCTTGGTCTGGCCTTGACCTACATTCTCTAAGAAGAGATTGGCTTCTTTACAGCAACAAGAGGCTCTTACCCTGTGTTGTCTTAATATGTCACTACTGTCATGTGCATATGCCTTAGGGGCTGTCTAGGATCCTTTTGGACTTGACAGACATGTTACATTATGGTGTTGCTCATGCTTGTCATGAAAATAAGATGAAAATGCAGAATCTTGGTGTCAGATCCCCTGTGCCCTAGGAAGGCAGCCACGACTCTGCCAGTGCTCAGGGGTCCAACCTCACCCCCTGCCCCTTCCTTTGAAAGGAAAGAATGGGATGCTTTAAGGCTGCTGGATCATGGAAGAAAGTGCTAAAGAAATCCCTGACCTTTGGGAGGCTGAGGTGAGTGGATTGCCTGAGCCTGCGGGTTCGAGACCCGCCTGGGCAGCGAGACCTCATCTCTACAATAAATCAAAAAATCAGCTGGGCGTGGTAGCGCATGCCTGTAATTCCGGCTACTCGGAAGGCAGAGGCGGAAGGATTGCCGGAACCCAGCAGGCGAGGCTGCGGTGGCCGGAAGCGGCCACTGCACTCCAGTCTGAGCGACAGAGTGAGACTCCAACTCAAAAAAAAAAAAAAAAGAAATCCCTGAGTGTACAAGAAAGCCTGTCCTGTGGAGAAGAGCAGAGGAGTGAGGCTCTGAGGCCCAGGACATCTGTGAACCAGTCTGCTGATGTGACAGGTGCCAGAAGGAGTCCCAGGGAGCTCTGAGCTCAGTGTGACATGTGGCAAGCCTTCCCTTTGGGCTGCTGTGACGAGAGGACCTGGGGTCTCCTGTGACTGCCTGAGGCCCCTACGGTGCTGTGCTCCATCCTACTCCCTGGGGCATTCTGCCTGGAGGGCATGTGATATCAGTTCTCCTGGGCAGGCTGCTGGACTCCTGGTTGCCCTCCTGACGGTGGTAGATGGGGCCTCACAGTACTTCTTGTCCCTTCCCTGCTTGCAGAGCTGGGGGAATGCAAAGAAAACCCCCTAGTTGCTGGTAGTAAAACCAGACAGCTTGCGGGTGTTTCTGCTTTCCTGTAATTATAGCAGGTCAGAGGTAAGTGGATCTTAGAGATGATATTGTCCTACAGCTCATTTTACAGATCAAATAACTAAGCACGGTGTGAAAAAGAAACTCGACCCCTTATCGCCTGATGATGAGAATCAAACGTTTCTGACATCTCTTCCAGAGTCTTTGACCTCATTAGCCTCCATCACTGAAGGAAGTTGGTCTGAGATTTTGATATGCCTGTTAATGATGAACATAATTTTGAGGCTGCTATTTGGAAACCCACGCATAGACTTATTCACTGTGTGTGTGCATGCACTTATATTGATTTGCCTCTGAATTCACAAGCCAGGCAGATTTGGTTGAGAAGTACGTTGTCCTGCAGAGTAAGAGTAGATGGAGAAATTTCTATACATTGGTAAAAAGGCTATTAGTTGTTCTGGCCTGAGAAATAATGTCGTCCCCTGATTTATTTTGTGTGTCATTGCTCATGATGGTATCCAGGCACAGAGAAATAATGTGACCACACCTCCAGACAATGCAAACGCATTGAAAATTCTCATTACGGTCCAGGCTGTGCAGGGCCACTGTCTGGCACCATCCCCTCACCCCCAGTGGCACCCAGGGCCCCGTCTCAGTGCACCACACTCTAAACCAAAGGGTCTACTCTGGAGCTCACAGTACTTGGAATAGATTGCAAAACACAGACCCTGAGCTTCTCCAGACTCTCATCAGGCAAACTGCAGTGCTAGTCAGCATCCTGTTACAGATAACAGGCTTGTTCTGATGCCTGGTTTCACTCATATGCCCTGAAAATAGTTTTCAAATTTGTGTGTTTGTGGGTGCGTGTGTGTGTGTGTGTGTGTGTGTGTGTATCTTCCCCACAGCATAGCTCTAAAGTTCTCTGGAATATGTCAGGGAAAAGACTTTATAACTTCTCCACATACTTATTTCTGCAGAAGGGGACTGGTGCCTGTGGGTGACATTGGGAGACAGGTATGAGGGGTCTCCCTGTACTTCTGGTAAGGCCTGCCACTTTTCAGTACTTAACACTGAATCCCTGCTGAAGGGGACAGAGTGGTCACCCTGAATGGGGCAGTCACGATACCGAGGAAGCCAGTAAGGAGGTATGCATGTGTTCCAGTAACTTGCCCATGGGTTCACTTATGTGGGTTTTTATAACTCTTTCTGGTTGGATTTTTGTAAAATTCCAATAGTCACCAGCGCAGCTTGATTTTTGTACTATCCCCAGCCACTGGGATTATTTCTTGGAAGATCACCTGGTTATATGCCAGGTCTCTAGGGGTTCATAAAGTTCATCAGAAGAGCAAGCCAACCCTGATGGATACTAGACCTACTTGACTTTCTGGAACTTTTTGACTTGTAGTTTTAAGTGCATACCAACATCAAAATGTATACCAGTATAATTCAGAATGTACTGAGACCACAGGGATGGCATGTCCTGGTGGGAAGGATGATGAGTAGAAGTCAGGAGAGCTTTCTCAGTCTGAGCTATGCCCCAAGGAAAGTCACTAGTTCTCTCTGAAATCACAGAGTTCGTTCATATGCTCTCAGAAGCCCCTTCCGGTTTTAACAGTCTAAGATTTTGTTTTGTTTTTTAAAAACATACATGGGATTCTGTTTTGGGCTCAGTGAAGTCAAACTCATATCAATTTGTTAACATTTTAAAAAAATGAATGCCTAGTGCAAGTGAAGGGTAAATATTTCAATTTTAACAAATGAGGTCTTTGGTAATACCCGCTGGGCCTGATTTTTTTCTATACTTTTGGAAAAGGAGGTTCTGTCTGTCCTGTCGTAGGGAGTGAGGTTGAGAAGACAGCAAGGCTTCCAGGGCCCTAGTCAGAGCTTGGCTCCCATACACAGATGCAGGGACTGGATCAAGGTCTGTTTCTAGGACCAAATAGGTGGCCGATTTCTGGCTGTTACTGTCCTCTTCTTCCTCCCTCCACTCCTCCTCTTCAGCTCTGGCAGCATCATTCTGGAATAGATTATTTATTATGTGCCTGTGACTGGCTTTGTAGGTGTCAAATAATTATGACAGGAGAAGTTACCATCTCTACAGCAGACTGAGTTAGCCAATAACTCAGTTTAAGACAGAGAGGAACAAAACAAGAGTGATGATGGCCAAAGCTGACTCAGAAGTGTGGAAGGTTGCTCACACTGGATGCCCCCATGCGATGATGGACGTGGCCAGGGCAAAGTGACACTGGACTGGTTTCTTTGCTTCCAGAAAGTTCCAGGAGAGTTCTTCTGAGACGATAGTCGGAATTCATGTCTGTGGGCCTCACTCATTATCCAGTGCTGGGGGCCCGACACCCTGCATGCCTCATCTCACTTTTAGTTCTGCCAATAGCTTCCTGAGGAAGGTAATCCCCATTTTACAGATAAGGAAATGGAGGCGTGGGGAAGTCAGGTCACAAACATGGGGATAAACTTAGATCTGGCCGACCCGCACGCCTGCTCTCGGTCACTCTCCTACCTAACCTGAAGAATGGAGTCAGCTTGGTCAGCAGGAGGACCCTCCCTTGCCCTCAGTGCAGCCTTGGCATGGTGTCTTGTGACCACCATCCTCTCTTAGTTGCTGTGTGGGAGTTCTGTTTTATTTCCTATTTTTCACTCCAGTTGGTCTAGGGAGCAACTAATACATTCCCCAGAGTTATATTAAGAGTTGGCATGGAGCCAGAAATGCAAACCGATGTCCTCCTTTCCCATAGGCCATATGTAATTTATCTGTTTCAATCAGATTTCTTGAAAAATGAAGCTTTAGGAATGAAGTGCAGCAACTGTCCCAATACCTGTGTGAGACCCAGACCTGGAAGTAAAAAGCCACAAAGACTTAACCTGTCCAGAATTTTGCTCTTTTGGAAATAATGACTAATGTTCTGATATGGTTAGCATTAGAACCATGAGATAGCGAATTGTGAGAGATGGAAACGATTTTAAGATGATTGTGGACTTTGCACCACAGTTCTATTGACAGGAAAGTGAGGTCTGGAGAGAAGAGGGAGTAGCCCTGGGAGAGTCAGAACAGAACCAGGCCTGCTGGTTCCCCTCATCCATTGCCCCGACTTCTGGTCCCCTCAGTCACTGTTGTACCTACCAAGGCAAATGTTGCACAGAGATGACTCATGGTCATATTTGAAAAGGGTCTCCCACTGTGCTTTTTCCATGTTGAATTTTATAGTCTTCTAGTCTTTCTGCTGAATCAGAGCGAGGAACAGTCGAGAATTGCATGAGTAGCTTCCTGTGTGTCTGTGTGTGTTAATGGAGTTTTTTGTTAAAGATTTTTCCATGATCAGATTGGGGAGGGGGCTGGTTTGTTTTTCTCTGGTATTTTTGTTTGTGCATGAAGTGGTAAAAAAGTGAATCGAGGTTTATAATTGGTTTATTTTAACTTAGGAAGGAAGAAAAAAGTTCTTGTAGGAGAGTACCAATAGTGTAGTAGGAGTCTGCAATTTTACTCATGTAACCTTGGCTTTTGAAATCTTTGCCCAAATGTTCCTGGTGTGACTGTTGAGGTTCCTGCTCTGGCAGGCTCAATTTCTTGGGTACTCACAAAAGGAACGGAATCAGGAGTCTTCTTTGGTACCCTCAGAAAACTTATTTTTCAGATCTCTGGGCTCTTGGAGCCAGTTCCACTTTTATTCTTGTGGTTCCCTTCCTGAGGTCTCTGGCCTGGACAGAGTCAGCAGCAGAGATGCAGCTCCTGTCCCACCTGGGCTGAGCTTCATAGGCTTCACCATGGCACCTCAGGCACCACTGCCATGGTCTACAGAGGAGGCTGGAGGAATCTTTGCTAAGGATCCATGTAGGCAGAGCCCACAGGAGGAGGCTTTCCTGTCCACACCGTAAAGTCTGTAAAAACAGTCACTATAGGTCATAACTGTGCATCAGGAAAAAGAAGAACACACGTTTGGGTGTTTCTCCCATGCTTTGATCTTCGGTGACCTCCTCTCTTATGCCCAGACCACAATTAGTCATTCTTTATGCCAAGACTTGTTGCACAGGCCCTTGAAGTAGCTCTTTTCACAGTGAATGGAGTCTGCTGGGGAGGGGCTGCCTTACCCTCACCTTTCAGGGAGGGAGTGTTCCTTTCTGTGCTTCCTTCACTGCCTGGGCTCCAGCACACTTTGTGACATTTATGGTCTTGAATCCAGTGGATAGGAAAAGACACTCATGTCAGATGGTGGCTCTGGGTGGTCCCTGGACTTCCAAACACTAGTGGACATATTTCCAACATTTCCTCCACTTCTACTCTGAATCCTGCCATGAAGAAGTGAGATGTGCCCAGAGACCTCAGTGGCATGGGGACCACAGTCAGCTTTGCCCTCTGCTCACTACCTGGTAAAAACTTTTACCCTCTCCACTTCCTGCCCTGGAGATGATACTTTCCCTGTGCTCTAGTGCCAGCTTATTTGGTAAGAACTTTCTGCTTATTAGCTTTACAAGCTCAGCAGAACTTAGACATCAGATAAATTAGCAACAGATAAGTTGAGCTTTTAATTTTTTAAAAAGGTTTTGTGCATGGTACCATCGTGCAGTGCCTTCCCACAGTTGCTCTCTCACTCGGTAAGTTTGAAATCAAGTATTTGTGAAATGTTAGGTCTGTTCACAGATGCTCTGTATATACCTGTTGGGTCAAGCAAAGATATACCTGCAACGGAGATGTTTGTTGGCTCCAGTGTGATCCTGGAGATCAGGAGAATAAGCTGGTGCCAGGCCCAGTGACAGGACTCAGTTTGGCCCCTTGGCTTCCTTTCTTGTGAGGTCTCTGGGTGGACAGAATTTCCTCCTGGCCGAGGACTCTGGGCACTTTCTCAGCACATGATGAAAGCACAGCCTTGCCTGCAGTGGAGGTGCCTGGCTACTTGGCACTTCTTTTGACTAAACAAGGCCTTGAAGCTCTCGTCAGTCTCCTCCGGGTTCCTGGGGTCTGTCTGGGGGCAGAGGTCCAATCTGGCCTGCTCCCAGGTGTGCAACGCCTCCAGTGTGCCATCTAAAGCCTTCTCTTCTCTCCACAGCTAGCATGCCCACCAGTGAGACGGAGTCTGTGAACACAGAGAACGTAAGTGGGGAAGGCGAGACCCGAGGCTGCTGTGGAAGTCTCTGGTGAGTGTGAGGCCATCATCCTCCTTCCCCTTCCTGTTGTCTCAGAGAAGTGGGTGGTGAGGAGGATGGCCCAGGGCAGTGGTACCCTGGGGCCATTACCTTGGGTCAGGCGGGGCAGGTGGGCTCCCCCTACATCAGGTACTCTTCCTCCTGTGCCAGGCCCCTCGGGGCCCCAACCTCTCACATGCATGCCTCTTCCGAGGAAGTAGTCCCCACTGAGGTGAAAGAGGGTGGCAGTTAACCAGCCGCCGCTGTGTTCACTAGGTGCTGGTGGAGACGAAGAGGCGCGGCCAAGGCGGGGCCCTCTGGGTGTCGGCGGTGGGGGTAAAGGCTGATTCTCCTTCCAGTCCGGGTTTGGCATCTATGCTTCCGAAGAAGAGCTTGTATGGCAGAGTTGCTGACTAGAACATGCTACATATTTAAGTTATCCTTTGCTTATGGGAACTTCCCCACCTCAGACCTGGCCTGGATAACAAGGCCCTGTCTCCTCTGCACCTGGCACTTTTTCCTTGGAGTTCTGCACCACCCTCTCCTCTCAGAGAATGCCATCACATGAACACCCACTGGCTTTTCTCTAGATGACTTGGGCTGCAGCAGCTGGGGGCCAGCAGTGCAGAATGTGCCGGGCATTGCCCCCTTTGGGAAACCCTGTGCAGTTTAGTTTTGCTTTGTTTGCTTCCTGCTGGGATCCTTTAGGTCTTATCTCTGTAAAGTACAGGTGTCATTTTTAAGAGAACTCGATCTTATTCTTGGCAGAGTTTCATAAAAATGATGTGTCGCGGGAAGAATGCATAGTAGTTTGTGAAGTGATTTTTGCCTCCGTTCTCTTGCTTTGCCTCCCCTGCAACCTCATGAAGCAGTCAAGGAATGGGTTTGTCTTCCCCATTTTACAGATGAGAACACTGAGGTTCAAAAAGTCATGCTGCTTTCTCATATCACCTGGTGGGTGAATAGCAGCAGCTCTGGGACTCCTAGTACTGTTCAAGAGATGAGTGGCTGCATTGCAAGCAGGAGAGGCCCTGCTGCCTTCTGTTTGGGGTGGTGGGAGAAGAACCCCTGCCATCCTGCTTGTTGCCAGGACCACCAGGGGACCTAGCTGAGTCACCTCTTGCCTAGGCTCTCAAGAGTGCTCAGCCTGCCCGCCTGGCACTGGCAGCACCTCAGTTTCTGCTCTATCCATACCCCAGCTGGCCTTCTGTGGTAACCATATGGGTGCTAAGTCCAGGCTTCTGTGCATGGCTTTTATGGTGTCTCAGCTGAAATGATAGTGGCGGTTGGGGTGGCGGGGTGGTATTCAACCCTTCCAAACAGAAATCTTAACACTTTTTGCTCTTTCTTTCAGTCAAGCCATCTCAAAATCCAAACTCAGGTCAGTATCATCTTTGTGTTTTTTCTTTAGCCTGTGGGTTGGTTTCTTATGTTCTACCTTCTGAATTTTACGTAGAGTTGCTCTGGACTTGAGCTTTACCCTATGGTTGATGGCATTGATACCAAGTTTCAGTCAGTCCATGGAACATGATGAGCCTGCCTTGGGGGGATAGTGTGATGGGTGCTGAAGATCTCCCTTAAGACAAACCAGCAAGACAAGACATGATCACAAACTTTTTTTTTGCCTCCTAATTGATTCTTCATATTCTCTCTCATTTCTCTTAGATACTACTTGTCACTTTCCTGTTTTGTTTGCTTCCAGTTTTCCATAGAAAGGAGGCTCAAGAAGTCTCCTAGGGAACTCATAATATTCTGTTTCTTGAAGTGGATGCAGGTTACATGTTCAGTTGGTAAAACTGATTGAACCACATGCCTAGCATTTTCCATGTAAGCGCTATTTTTCAATTAAAAACATTTTACCACTATATATAAACAATAACTTGAAATCAAAAAAGAACTTAATATAAAGCCTAAAACCATGAAAATTCTAGCAGCAAACATAGATCATCTTTCTGCCTCTGGAATTAGGCAAAGATTTCTCAAGATACAGTACCCAGTGCACCGTCTGTAACAGAAGAAAACTGATAAATTGAGCATCATCAAAATGAAAACGTCTACTCTTCAAAAGAAAATAAAAAGATAAGCCTCAGACTTGGATAAAAAGATTTGCAAACTGTTTTTTTTTTTTTTTTTTTTTGTGAGTTGGAGTCTCACTCTGTTGCCCAGACTGGAGTGCAGTGGCCGCTCCTGGCCACCACAACCTCGAACTGCTGGGCTCCGGTGATCCTTCTGCCTCAGTCTTCCAAGTAGCCGGAATTACAGGCATGTGCTACCATGCCTGGCTGATTTTTTGATTTATTGTAGAGATGAGGTCTCACTGCCCAGGCGGTTCTCGAACCCGTGGGCTCAGGCAATTCACTCACTTCACCCTCCCAAAGGCGCAGGATTACAGGCTGAGCCACCGAACCCGGCTGCAAACCATATTTAATAAAGGACTGGTACCTAACATATATAAAGAATAGCACACAAAGAATAGTATTGATAAGAAGACAACCCAATTAAAAACGGGCAGAGATTTTAACAGACGCGTTACCAAAGAAGAACTGTGGATGGCAAATAAGCACATGAAATGGCCATCAGTCATTAGAGGAAAATGCAAATGGAAATCACAGTTAGCTATCATTACATACCTATTAAGTGGATCACATTTAAATAATCTGATAATATGAAGTTCGGACAAGGTTGCTGATTAGTCAGAATTTTCATACAGTGCTGGGGGACATGTCAAATGACACAGGTGTTAAAAAGTAATTTGGTAGTTTCTTATGAAGTGTAAGTGCATATTTACCATATGACCCAGCAATCCCCCTTCTAAGGTGTTTATGTAAGAAGACTAAAGGTGCATGCCTACACAGAAAGTTTCTCCATGAATGTGTATAGCAGTTTTATTCATAATTACCCCAAACTGGAAATAACCCAGATGTCCATCAAATGTGAATGAGTAGATAAATTGCAATTCATTCATATGATGGAATACTACTTAGCAATAAGAAGGAGAAAAACAGCTGATATGTATAGCAGCACAGATGAGCCTCCAAAGTATTTTTGCTAAGTAAAAGAAGCCAGTCTCTCAAAAGGCTACATATTATGCAGTTCTGTCTTATGTGGCATTCTGGAAAAAAACAAAACAAAACAATAGAAACAGAAAGCACATCAGTAGTTGTTTGGAGCTGGGGGTGAGGATTGTGGGTTGACTACAGAGAACCATGAAGGATGGAAATATTCTATATCTTGAGTATGTATACTCAAAAAGAATAAATTTTACCATGTATAAATTTTATCTCAATAAACTTGACTTTTAAAAAATTAAAATCCCTTCTGTGGCTCCCTTTTGCCAAAGGGCATATAAATGCCTTCATCATCTGGCCCCCAGCTCCACATCTGCCTCATCCATTGACAATCCTCCCATAGGCTCCATGTTGTAGCTGTAGTCAACAGTTCTCACTTTCAGAGGTACCACACGCTGTTTTTTCCCACCTCCATCCCTTTGATCACGCTGTCTCCTCTGGGTAGAGTACCTTCCCTCTGCCCCCTGGGTACCCAACCATCTTACTCATCTCTTCAGAGAAGTCTTCCATGACTCTTCCAAAAAGCATTCATGATTCCTTTCTCTTTGCCCCTGGGAATAGTACTGGGTGTAGATTTATGGTCCTAATATACCACAGCCCTGTATGCGTTTTAGGGACAAGGGCTGTGGGACCATGACTTCTTCATCTCCATCTGCCCAGCACCCGGACGCATAGTGCTCAGGAATGCTGGTCTCATGAAAGAAAAAGCCTGGCCATCCAGGCTCTCAGAGCCTAGTGAGGGGCAAGGTGGGGAGTACCTCAGGATTCCAGAGGATGAGACAATGAGGCTTCTGGATTTGGGAGACACTTGTGCCTTGTCATCCCAAAAAACCAGGGCTGGGTCTTTTTTAGACCACTCTGCTTATGTGTTCTGAATTATGTATCTCAGGAGAAGACCAGCTGTCAGCAGGACATTCTAGTGCCTTCAGTAAAGTTTGTTCGGGTCATCGTGTTTCTAGATGTTCTTTCCACTGGAAACTGCATAGCAAGAACAGTAACAAAATGCATCTTGCTCGACCCAGGTCTTGGTGAAGAGCTGGCATGACTCTTTCTCTGCTCACTTCCTGGGTTACAGATTTTTTTTTCTGCATAGCAGCAAAGCCAGGACTGCATCTTGGACAGCCTGGAGTCTCTTGACTCAGGTCTCACAGGAAGTGCCCCATTGCTGCCAGTGAGGCAGCACAGCCTGGAGTGAATTGGTTTCACAACTAGGCTGGCCCTTCCCTGGGATCTGGGTTTCTGAGCTGTAGTTCATGGAGCACTTTGCCTAACCATCCCCTTGTGGCAAGGGAGGTTTTCCACAGGGAGACAGGCTGAGGGAGAGACTTCTTTCTCTAATGACAAATAGGAACTGAAGGTAGGTGGAGGACATGCTACTTGTCTGTTTGGCTCAGCTCATTTTATTTTTATGAAAACACGATTCAATATTGGCTTTTCTCTTAAAGGTATATTTTGAGCATCACTAGTTAGAAAGGGCACCTGATGACTCAGAATGAAGACTCATGTTCTACTTAGCTCTGACAACTCTGCCAGGCTCTGGAGAAACCTTGGAGATTTAAGAAAGGATTGAAAGATTCCCTAAAAGGAAAACTGTGGTTTTTGGAGCACTTTGCTGCCTGATAAATTCTGTATGATAATTGAGATGCTGCAAGAGATGTGCATAATAAACTAAGTGGCTCTCTGCACTAATGGCACGAGCAGATCCACGTCCCATATGGTGGGAATATGAAACGCATCTGTGTGCAAGCACAGTTCTGCATCTGCACCTGGATCTATGCATATCTAGATTTTCTAATCCGCTTGAGGGCCGCATACAACAGATTCTGGGGTTCTCTATAAGCCATAGAGAAGGAAACTGATAGCATGGTCAAGTCAAGAGTATACTTTTAAAAGTTGTATTTTAGGACCAACATACTTTTCATTACAAGGCTTGTTAATTTCTACACCTTTCCATTCTCATCTTTCTCTCCTGCAGTTCCACCCTGATTGACCCCCAACATTAAAGCCAAATGATTTTTCAACCACATTTATTGGGATGCTCAGATATGGTATCTGTCATCTAGGGAGTAACATTTGCTTGTCTTTCAGTCGACGTTGGCGTCGCTGGAACCGGTTCAATCGCAGAAGATGTAGGGCTGCTGTGAAGTCTGTCACGTTTTACTGGCTGGTTATTGTCCTGGTGTTTCTCAATACCTTAACCATTTCCTCTGAGCACTACAATCAGCCGGATTGGTTAACACAGATTCAAGGTACAAGTAGAGGCCATTCGTTTTTCCCTCTGAATGAGAGGTTCCCGTGGCTGTCCAACTGTTGTTTAGTGTTATCTGACTGGTGCCCAGTAAAGTACCGGAACATTTCTAGTAAGGACTAACTTGGAGAGGGTAGAACGACCATCTAAACACAGGCAAGCACTAGAGTGAGGATGCAGTCTGTGCCATGTGGTGTAGCACCTTGGAGCTGATTTACCAAGCACCTAACTGTCCTAACCCTGAGATAACTTAGAATCAAGGAGTCTTGGAATTGGAAGGGACCTCATAATCCTTCTCCCTGCCCCCATTGGGGAAGCTTTACTTCCCCCTATAGTACTTTTGGCAAATGGTTTTGGGTCCCCTGTTTCGAATGTCTCAGCAAGGGACCGTGGGGTGCTCATCCCCAGAGACAGTTCATTCTGGGTTTGGCACTTTGATCTGTTGAAAAGTCCTTCCTTACATTTTTGATTGCTGGTAAGCTTATAATCCTAGTTATAACAAATTTATGCAAAGAAGCATATTCTTTGCATTAAAGAAAGCCCAATCCTGCTCATATGGCAGTCAGATCTACTTCCTTCTACCTCTCCAGCCTGCTCTGTGGTATTTTCTGCTGTTAGGAATAACACTGATGGGGACTCGTTCTGATAGCATGGTACAATAGCAAGATCAGGCAGGTCTTTTTGTGTGTGATTGGAAGAAAAATATATAGTGTGATGGTCTCAGTGCAGAACTGTGGCTTTTTAGACCTGGAACACTTCAGAGATTGTGATAAGCTGCCTCTTGCCCTATTTTGTAGTCAGTTAAATTGAGGTCCAGAAGAATCAAATCACTTCTCCAGAGTCACAGACCTAGGTAGTAGCAGAAGCAGGACCAGAACCTGCGGTCAAACAGACCAACAGCATTAAGTCCTGTTTCTGTCATGGGAATGGCAGCAAAGAGAGGGACAAGGTATTGGTGTATTTCCTGTGGGGACTGATGAGAGAGAGGTGCAAGGAGAAAAGAGAAGGGTGAGTGTCTCGCACAAGATCCTGAAGACAGGTGCCTCTTTGTCTTTCTAGATATTGCTAATAAAGTCCTCTTGGCTCTGTTCACCTGCGAGATGCTGGTAAAAATGTACAGCTTGGGCCTCCAGGCATATTTTGTCTCTCTCTTCAACCGGTTTGATTGCTTCGTGGTGTGTGGTGGAATTACTGAAACGATCTTAGTGGAACTGGAAATCATGTCACCCCTGGGCATCTCTGTGTTTCGGTGTGTGCGCCTCTTGAGAATCTTCAAAGTGACCAGGTAAGAAAACATGGGTCTCTCTGCAGGTGTCTTATGAGTGTGAGGTGGTAGCCAGTCACGTCCCTGGCCAGTTGACGTTGGGCTCCGTCCTGCACGTTGTGCTCTGCTGAGCTCTGTCTGAGCTCACTCTTGTCTTGACTTGTAGGCACTGGACTTCCCTGAGTAACTTAGTGGCATCCTTGTTAAACTCCATGAAGTCCATCGCTTCACTGTTGCTTCTGCTTTTTCTCTTCATTATCATCTTTTCCTTGCTTGGGATGCAACTGTTTGGCGGCAAGTTTAATTTCGATGAAACGCAAACCAAGCGGAGCACCTTTGACAATTTCCCTCAAGCGCTTCTCACTGTATTCCAGGTGAGTTCTCCCTCCATCCACTCCCTGAAAGGCACATCATGAGCAGCAGGGAGATACCTCTGCCTTCTTGTCTGCCCACACTCAGGAAGACAGAAGAGTTCCATTTTTGTTAATGATCTGTTCCCTAATAATACCCTAGTACATTTTGTACCATTTAAGTTATTTGTTCTGTATCATTTACCAGCTATCCATGTGCTGTGATTTAATTTTTTTAAGACCACTGGCTATATTACAAAACAATAAATCAGAGAACATTTTTCTACACTCACATACCCATATTTATATTCACACACATACACTTCTCCCCAAAACTTTTTGATTGATTTGTGTGAGGTTTCTGTGACATAGACTCTAAAATTCTCTTGTTCTTTGCTAATTTTTTATTGCAGGCAAGTTTATATTCCTAGTTATCACAGATTTAGCAAGGAAGTGCTTTCAGAAACCTCCGTGCTTTGGTGTGCAGTCAGAGGAATTACGATGATGGGAGTTGTGTGGCCACCGACCCTTTCTGTCTTCCCTCCTGGGATGCAGTGAGGACATGGAGTTTGAGCGTAGCCTTGCTGCTGGTGCCTGTGCGGGCACCAGCTGAGAAGGGAGCACTGATTGCAGAGAGGCACTGGTGGCCCTGCCACTTAGAGCAGTAGCACACACTCTGACTCCCTGACCCTAAGCTGAGGTGTTCAGAACCCACTTCCTTGGACAGAGCCTGACAGTGAAATTTGAAAGATCCATCTGTCCTTGTTACTTTTCTTGTGTGCTGTCAGAAGCAGAGCCCCAGAGCCCTGCCTCAGAGACAGGAGGCGTTGTGGAAGGGCAGTAGACAACTGGGTTCTGCAGTAGCCCATTTCATGCCCAGCTCTCTGATGGCAGACAAGTCACTTAGCCTTTTCTGAAGAAACAGAGACTAGAGAGAATGAGCTGTACAACTCTCTCCCACTTAGTCATTTTGAGGTATATAGAATTACTGCTGTAAGCCATGATTTTGTGTTTGAATTATACTTAAATTTTCACTCCTTGTTAGTCATTCTTTTTTCTAATTTCTTCCAGAGAATCTGGTGTCTTAAAAAAATGTTTGGTAGTGCATGCATATGGCACAAAATTCAAATTGTTACAAAAAGGATACAAAATGACAGTTCTCCCACCCAGCCACTGATTTAGTGGTAGAGATCACCACCATTAAACAGATTCTTGTGAATTCTGAGATCTCCATTTGTTCGTAGATATAGCTCATTGACCTACCTCTGCCTATTGATGAATTTACACAGATGGTAGCTCACTGTTTTGCATCTTGCTTATATCATTTCAAGGTTCCTAAGAACCTTCCTGCTTTGGTCCATAAAAGGTTGCCCCCTCCTTTTAACTGCAGCATGAGCTCTGTGGTGCAAATGTGCCATAATTCCTGTAACCAGTCCCTTGCTGATTAATGTTTACTTGTGTCCAGCCTTGGCCCATAGAAATAGGGCTTCAGTGGGTGACCTTGAACACACAACATGGGACACATGTGTGATAGTAGATCTATAGGATAAACTCTCCGGAAGTGGAGTTGCTGGTTTAGAGGGCATATCCATTTTACACTTTGACACCCCTGCCCATGTGCTCTCTTTACAATTGTATTAACTCCTCCACCAGCAGTGTGGAGATTGCCATTGCCTTGCTGCCTCTTTCCATGGTGGATAGTCATACTTTATGGTGCCTGACAGGTGAAAATGACATCTCACTGTGGTTTTAATTGCTATTGCTCTCATTAGGAAGGAAGGTGAATGTTTTTTTCATATGACTAAGTCATTTATAGTTAGTGACTTTTCTGTGAATTACTTTATCTTTTCAAATCATTTGCCTATTCTCTGTTTTGATTCACTACAGTTTAAATTAAAAAAAACTTTTAAAGATATCTAGTTCAGATGAAGATAAAGGAGCTCTCTCTTTCTCTCTCTCTCCTTGGAAGACAGCATTACAAAAATGTTTGTCCATATTAACATGATTTTATTTCATGGTAGATTGAATAATCAAGTATCATCCGTAGAGGTTAAATGTAAAGACTCAGATGGTCCATTGTTTATTTTTTAAATAGATTATTATTATTGTTTTTAATAGAGGTGAAGTCTTACTATGTTGCCCAGGCTGGTCTTGAATTCCTGGCCTCACGTGAACCTCAGCCTCCCTAAGTGCTGGGATTACAGATGTGAGCCATGAACCTAGCCAAGCTGGTAGTTTCTACTCTTGAGTTAGTTTGTAAATTTTCATGAAACATTTAGAATTTCCTGCCTCCAAAATTTTATAAATATAATTCTTCATTTCCCCAGTTGATTAACCGCATGAAATACTATGAAGCAGTTAAAAAGAATGAAGCAGAGGGCCTCCAGAGCACAATGTTAAATGGAGAAACAAGCCACTTGCAAAAGTAATTCACACAGTCTGATACCCTTTAAGTCTAAAAACTCAGGGAACACGCCAAGTGCTTGTTTTCTCTGAGTGGATGTGTATGTATTTAAATTCATAGATGAAGGTTCTGGAGAGACACACACCCACAGCAGGGGTGTAATAAAAAAATAGAAGTCCTAAATGTAAAGTTCTTTTTTTTAAACTAAAATAATGAACTCATCTATTTGTGCAATTAAAAATACTCCTTTGAAAAATCTGCGGGCTAACAGATGGATTGTTCAGTGCAAACTGGACAGTGAAAGGCAGCTTCACCCAGGTCCAGACAGCCACAAGAGGCTCTGAAGTGGCAAGTGCTACTTGTGAATCACCTGCTGGCTGATACCAGTTCTGCCTTTTTAGATCCTGACAGGTGAAGACTGGAATGCTGTGATGTACGATGGTATCATGGCTTATGGGGGCCCATCCTCTTCAGGAATGATTGTCTGCATCTACTTCATCATCCTCTTCATCTGTGGTAACTGTATCCTTCAAGTCCACCAGGGCCTTGTGGTTGTCAGTGTCTTGTTTTGTTTTTCTTCCTCTGAATTTCCCCATGGTGAGAGTGGTGATAGCAGCTGTAGCAGGGAAGAATATGTCTTTACCTTGCTAGCTCAGTGTCTGCTTCCCTTCAGTGCTGCTGGGGATAGTATCATGTAAGTTGGGTCCCAGTGAGGCTTCGAGGAATGCACACTGGCTGAGGGAAAGCAGGCTGGGAGTAGGAGTGTGAGACGGTGCATGTGCTGGTACCAGTGTGGCCCAGCTTGGTGTCCTGTCTCCTGCACAGGTCCCAAGGGATGGCTTAGGGCAAGGCCAGCTGGTTCTCTGGTCATCATCCTTGGGAGGCTAGGGGTATAAGACCCCTTCCTGACCGATGGGAAACCATCTTCAGTGGTCCATAGCTCCTGCAGCTGTAGGATTGACCTGTAGCTCCCCTGATCCTAAATATGCTTTGCTGATCTGTCTGTCTTTGGAGATCAAGGGTCCATTGGCTAGCTGTGAAATTGAGCTGCACAACTTTTCTCTGACTCGTTTTTCTCTTTGTTCTCTGCCAAGAGGCACTCCCTCCTCCTACACTTCCGAAATTGGCCCTCAGACCTGTATTTGCCTCAATCAGACCCTTCTCGATCCTATAGACAATTGGTTATGTCTGTTTTATCTCTAGGTCCTCCATGCCTAACCCAAGCCCCAAATGTTTGGTGAATGAGTGATATACAAGTGCATGATACTATCATTCTGTCTTTACCCTTC
Organism: Cephalopachus bancanus; assembly: GCA_027257055.1. Classification (NCBI taxonomy): domain Eukaryota; kingdom Metazoa; phylum Chordata; class Mammalia; order Primates; family Tarsiidae; genus Cephalopachus; species Cephalopachus bancanus. Next base: position 2,589,498 of record JAPVLO010000087.1, read on the forward strand.
CATTTAGAAGAGCTCTAGTCTGGATTTTTTTTTTTTTCGGGAGTTAGAGTCTCACTCCGTCACCCAGGCTGGAGAGCAGTGGCACACTCATGGCCACCCCAGTGTCAACCTGAGGGGCTCCATCAATCCTTCCGCCTCAGCCTTTCAAGTAGCTGGAACTACAGGTGCATGCTACCATGCCCAGCTAATGGATTCTTGTTCTAAGGTGGCTCAGACCCCTGTAGCTGTTTTCTGCTTAATCTTCTCTGGGTCTTTAATGAATTCTCTTCAGTGTGGTAAACCTTCCCCATATTCTACAAGGGCAATGCTTTGTGCTACGAGCTATTCTGTGGAAACCTCATCTCAACACATACACATCCTCCTAGTCGCTTGCCTCAGCTCTCATGTCTTCTCCTCCAGAGGAGCCACTCCTGCCCTGTCTCCTGCCCAGAGATGGGCTCTTCTCCCTCTGATCTCTCCTATCTCTGAACTCCCATCAAATTTTATCTTGATGTCTCTTACTGCTTGTAGGTTCTGCTGTCTATTGGAATTCTAGATGTGTCCTTCCATCTCCTTAACTAGACCATAAGCTTCTTGAGTCAAGAATCTTCTTTTTTGTATTTGCATCTCTCCATATAGTACAGAATCTTGTGTATAGTTGGCCCTTGGTAGATGAATGGTTGAATGGTCACATTTTTTTTCTGTTCTCCTCATGATTGACTCTCTAAGCCATAGCAGTATCCTAAGCTGAAGTCTACAGAGAAGTATTTCCTGGCTACTTCTCTATAGTTGCATGTTGTGTTTTCTTTGTAGCACGTTTCATTGTCTGAGACACTTAGGGAGTTTTTATGTTCTGTCTTTCCCAACTAGAATAGATGCTCCAATCTGTAGTATTTTCTCCTGTGTCCTTAGCATCCAAAACAGTGCCTGACATATCGGAGGTGCCTGGTAGATCTTTTTGCATTAATTCTAAGGCACGCTTCTGTTTAGCAGAGTCTGGATAATGCCTCTAAATTCAGACAATGGGTTTTACTCTAAGAAACTGTCTGTTATAAGCTTGTAAGATCTCTTTGTGGTTTATCACCCTGGATTTGCTTTCCACTACCCAAAAAAGTTACAAGTTATTGCAGGCTAGAGAAGTTATTGTTTTTCCATTGAGGGGAATACTAGAACAGTTTGTCCCAGCACTAGCCCCTGTCTAAGCCACCATTGCCCCAGGCCCATCAGAGCAGTGCTCATGTTACCAGGCCGTCTGCAGCCCAGGACAGACTGCTTCTTCAGGCTCACTGATGCTCCAGTTAAAAAATAGGCTACATAACGAAGGCATTTGCAAAGTCTTAATATAATTCACTCACGCTTCTATCCTCTTTAAAGCCTTGAATAGATTAGTCAAGCATGACATCCCCTCACAGAGATCTCATCATCCACCCCTTGTTAGGTTATGTTGGTTTACATGTTCAGCAGCCCATCAGCAATTCCAGATTGCACAGGGCATGTGGGACAGTGCTGTGCTGCTCCTGTCTGGGGGCCTCTGGGCTCTTGCAGTTCTGCCTACAGATGGCCGAGTATCAGGCAGAGAGAAGCGTTTGTCACAGAAATGGGACTTTCTCATTTATTTCTCTCTGATCCCTGTGCTTCTCAAAAATGCATATAGTTGCTAGTGAGTAAGAAACAGGACTCTTTTGATTTGAGAGCCTTGTTCAGAATACGTTTTAAAAACAAAAACATTCAAGAAAACCATGTATACAACATTATAGTAAGAACTAAAAAATGTGGTAATTTGTTCAGTCACCTAACTTTCTACTATTTGCAAAAAATCAGGTTCAACCACGATAGTCAAAGATCTGGCCACAGAGGGACTATTCAGTCCAGCACCATTGGGTAGTGACTTGGCATACTGTAGCCATTGAGTGTTGGTGGAGTGAAGAAATGCATGAATGATCTGTGGACTTTGAAGGCCATTTCAAAAGAGAAAATCTCATACCATCTTGTGCAACAGGATCATCATTTGGATAACATGCAGCCTTTGAAGAAGTCTACTTTGAAAAATACTCCCCTGCATATACATGTTATTGTGTATGTTAAAAAACACAGTGCTTTTTAATTACACCATGTTTCTGTTCTAGATTGTTTTATACAATGTATATCATAGCTATAGACACATAGATGTATGGAACTACAAGATATGTTGAAGTTTGTAGGTTTTCATGGGTTTCAGTGAATCTTAATTTCACTTTTCTCCAGATTGTCTTCTATAGGCTTCTAATTTTGGTGGGGTTTTGTTGTTGTTTTGTTCTTGTTTTGGAAAAACAGAGTTCTGGTCCTCTGGTTTTACCCATCAGATGTGAATATAGCACTAACGGTATTCACAGTCACTTGCTACCAGCTTCACGGGATGCAAAGGGGTATGGGTTTGCCATTGTTGGCCATAGGTGATTACATTTAGGAGTGTGTTGTGTCCTTAAAATATTAAAATTAGATATCCTACTGAATGTCTTCTTGGCCATCGCTGTAGACAATTTGGCTGATGCTGAAAGTTTGAACACTGCTCAGAAAGAAGAAGCTGAAGAAAAGGAAAGGAAAAAGATTGCCAGGTAACTCCATTTTCCCCTGAGGTGTTTGCCCAGGGGCTGCCTGGAGAGCCCCGCTACCGATAAAGTCTGGCAGGCTTACCCTGGCTTCGTGGTAGCTGCAGAGTCCCTGGGTTGCTGCTTTACAGATTGTGGGTAACCATGTGGTGCAGACCAAAAAGGATGGAATCTTGGGCAGAAGCCAGGTCCTTGGCTCTCATCTCTCAGAGCTGAGAGTGGGAGTCACGTGTCCTGTGCTTAAAGAATCTTGCAGTTAAATTTGGCATCATAAAATAAACGGTGCATTCAATGCTGATTATCTCTGGGATGAGAATTTTAATAAGGTGATCTGTGTAATGAATCCATTGCCTTGAGATGAACAGGAAGCTCTGGGTTTGGGTTGTGTTATATACTTGCTGTTAGTATTGTTTCTAATTAAACTCTGTCCTTCATTGGAGCACTGTTGATTCGGAATCCTGATTAGCATTTTTATATATAGTATTATAGTTATTTGGTTTCTTGTGTTCTTTTCTCTTTAGAAAAGAGAGCTTAGAAAATAAAAAGAACAACAAACCAGAAATCAACCAGATAGCCAACAGTGACAACAAGGTATTTATTCTAAAATACTTCTCTTTCTGTTTCAAAATGATTCTGTTGGTACCATTTACACCATGAAAGTGTATTGTGTATCACACCTGTAATATTTTGGTGTGAAGGGTATAACACACCATATAAATGCTGACTTCCCAGGGAGTTCTGAATGAATTTAGGCAATTACCTGGCTGTTAACTGATATTTTACCAGAGAACCAATATGAAAAATACTGGACTGGCTTGACCACTTATTTTTTCTTTATCAGAATTGCATGGTCAGACCTGACCTCTGGTCAAGATCATGTTAGCCTCTTCTGAGTGAGTATTAAAATCAGGGATTTTTAACAGATGTCTACTTCCAGAGGTAATCCAGGATCTGATGGTCTATGTGGCCTCGGGGTCAAACTTGATTCCACTTATGACGACGTCTCTGGATGTTTGTTCTTTCTTTGTTCATTGAGTTGATAAGTACTTATTAAGTGGCTATCATGTGTCAGACACTGGGGATTCAGGAATGAAGAAGACAGGTCCCTGCCTTCTGGAGCTCACAGTCTAACTAGTAAGCTAGTAAGCTGCTGCTTTTATATAATACATATGTGTTACTTTGCTGGGACAGAATGACAGATTCTTGGCAGTGTTGGCTAACCATGACTGGGTTGGGGCTGCAGCAGTCTTCTCCTCATCTATCCTCAGGCTTTCTGTCTGAGGCAGAATCACCACCTGGGGACATCTGTCTATCCCTGCACACGCACACACAGAGGTTGCTGTGGAGAGGAATTCCATGCCCTGTGCTGAACTGAGATGACTCTTCATTTTGCGCCCTGAGGTTCATTTAAGTCAGAGTCTCCCCTCTTCCCAAGATGTTTCTGTCAATCCTAGGTTACAATTGATGACTATCGAGAAGAGGATGAGGACAAAGACCCCTACCCACCTTGTGATGTGCCAGGTATGGTGGTGGAGACCAGAGACAAGCTCTCATCTCATGAGCTGTGTGGCTTTGCTACCACTCTGTGACCAGCTGCTGAGTCTGCACTGACCAGCCTGGCCAGGGTGCACACTGGGCTCTGAGGTCATAGGACTGGTTTAGCTCCACTTTTTTCCATGGTCCAGGCAGCATGCCCCCCACATTCTGGTGGTGGAGAGCGAAAGTATGGGTGACTCAGGGCAGGCCCGGCCTCTACTGGGAGAACTCTCCAGGAGGACCCCAGTTGCTAGCCCTCTCCTGACACTTTTACATTTATCCGGTGCATTTGTTGACTGATGTAGGTGGGACCGTGAAGATGGGGAGCTTGGAGGCTGCATCTATGTGACTTGAAGTCCCACACACAGTTTTTCAGGCCAAGTGGAGTGAGGAGGCTACTGGAGGAACAACCAGGTGTTGGGAGGATGGCAGTGAGAATCCTACCACTGCCACCTTTTACTTTTGGTCAGACTGCACCCTGGTAGGAACTTCATTCCTACAACTAAGCATGCTCACCAGATGGGGATGCTTCTTAGCCTCCACGCACACTTAGTCTATATTCTGAAGGAGCAGGAGGGTTTTGATTTGTACAAGCAGGTATATGCTGTTAAAATTTAATGTGAAACTGAGAACAATAATTCAAGCCCCCACGTAGTCTTTATTTCATGACTATAAAAAAGTGTTTCATTTAAAGTAGGGGAAGAGGAAGAGGAAGAGGAGGAGGATGAGCCTGAGGTTCCTGCTGGTCCCCGTCCCCGAAGAATCTCGGAGTTGAACATGAAGGAGAAAATCGTCCCCATCCCTGAAGGGAGTGCTTTCTTCATTCTTAGCAAGACCAACCCGTAAATACCATCCTTTCTAGTCCTATCGCTATTGGATCTTGCCAGTAACCCTACAGGTTGCTTGAGGTGGCTGGGGAGGGATGAGGGGAAATGACTTATAGCCCTTTCTGAACCCAAATATCCCCAGGGCCCTCAAGTTCTCTCCAACCTCTCTCCTGTTCCACTGTTGTCTTTGCCTTGAGTTCATCTCTTCCTAGACTTCTTGTTCCTGTGGGGATGTGACCAGGTCCTGGGAGGAGCTCCATTCTGGTTTCGTGAGGATAGCAATGGGGAAATGCCTAGTTCTCACCAAGATATTCCAGTCGGGGCCCACTGCTCTAGTGTTCCACACACTGGCTAGCCACCGGACACTTTCTCAACAAGCAGATCTTCTGTTAAGATGCTTTGTGGAATGAGAATTCAGTGACCAAGGTCTGCATAGTGTCTCCATTCTGAGATCCCGTTTAATTGATCATTTTTCCCTGTTGAGTTTTATGATGATAACGTAATGTTGCGCAGTGATATTTTATAGGTTGTAAGTATTCAATTCAGCTCAATGATTGCCTACTTAAAATAGCATTTCTTATGTTAAAATGATAAGGTGCTCACCAGGAACATGGTAATGACTCACAAGTACTGTAAGAGGAAGAAGTTTATTTACTAGCTGGTTTCTGGGTTTTAAATCATCTGGGATGGAGTGGAATGCCAGGGGGGATAAAGGCTCCTGGAAAGGCTTCCAGAATTGCAGAAGTAGTTTTTGGCTGTCAGGGAAGAGCACTGTATAATTCACAGGCCCTAGGGAGGCACAGGTGGGAAGCAAGGCATGCTAGAGTCCTTAGAGATGTGAAGATTTGATGATAGTTTTTACAGCTCATCACTGGACGTCCATCTATTTATTTATTTCTTTATTCACTTATTCATTTATTTGAGTTGGAGTCTCACTCTGTCAACCAGGCTGGAGTGCTGGATGTCCTTTAAAAAAATGTTATTAAACTGTTGTTCCTGGCACCTACAGCTCACTCTGTGTACGTATGTAGAGGAAATGGATTTGTTTTCCCCAAAAGCTGTGAGCTCTCCTGCTCTGTCTTGGAAGAGTTTCCTCAGACTCAACTGCCAACAACTTGCAAGCCCTCATACATCCAATATTAAACAGCCCCAAAAGGGGGAGGACTTGAAGTGAGGGGTTACCTTCCTATAAAGTTGACTCTGGTTTTGAAAGTGAAAAAATATTTTTCAAAGGCAAACCTATGCTATTCTATAGGCCAGTGGTCCCCAACCCCCAGGTCATGGGCTGCTACTGGTCCATGATCTGTTAGGAACTGGGCTGCACAGTAGGAGATGAGTGGCAGGCGAGCAGAGCTCCACCTTCTGTCAGATCAGTGGCGACATTAGATTCCCATGGGAGCACGAACCCTATTGTGAACTGTGCGTACGAGGGAGCTTGAGAGAATCTAATGCCTTATTCCCCTCCGTATTTATAGCAAAATTGTCTTTCATGAAACTGGTCCCTGATGCCAAAAATTTTGGGGACCGCTGCTATAGACCAAACAAAACAAAAATCTTTACATTCTAAAATCAAATATCGAGGTTAAGGACAGTCAATTTCTAGCCCAGGCACATCAAGGACAGCAGGCAAGGTTCTGAAGGCTCAGAGAGTCACTGTTAGAGCCCAGAGCCTGGGGGCTGGACACAAGTTGTCCTCCCTTGCTTCATGGAACCACAGGACTTGTTAAGAACTCTGTCACATGGTGCAATAAAATCCCTGCATGTTAGGATGATATAACCTTCATTCTAAATGACTTCAAAACTGGAGTCAACTTTATATGAAGGTGACCCCTTACTTCAAGTCCTCCCTTTTAGGGCATCCTAAATGGTGTAGCCTTCACTTCACTTTCTGAGGCCTGCTTATTGTGGGACAACTCTACGGTTTCAAAATTAACATTTATGACCAAATCTCCGGACAACAGGAAGTTTCCCCAAGCCTCAGCTACTGTAGGTCATATTTTAATACGGTTCACCTGCAGTACAGGAAAGGTATTTGTCCCATTCTTTGTGGACTGTGGAGGTGAAGTCTGGCCACAGTGTCCTATCTAAGGCCTGCTGTAGTGGAAAAACTTCAGAGTCAGATAGATCTGGATTGGAAATCTGTGCCAGTCCTTACTAGCTGTATTACCTTAAAGATTGGAAATCTGTGCCAGTCCTTACTAGCTGTATTACCTTAAAGTTTCCTCAGTAAGCCTCAGTTTTCCTATCTTTAGAGGGGCAATAATCCCCCCTTCTAAAGACTCAACGAAATGGTCAGTATGGTGCCCCAGCACAGGGCTTGTCACACTGTGGCCCTCAGGGGCTGCTATCTGTGGGCTTGTGGGGTTGCCGGTCAGATCACTTGGGTGTGCCTGGGCAGGGGAATGGGCAGCACAGCAGACACCTGCCCTCTGCCTAGTGTCTCACTGCAGTGGCCCCACACTCTTGAGGACCCCGATGTGTTTGAGCGCAGTCTGGGACTGCGTCCATGCAGCGGCTTTTCCCTGCAGGATCCGTGTGGGCTGCCACAAGCTCATCAACCACCACATCTTCACCAACCTCATCCTCATCTTCATCATGCTGAGCAGTGCTGCCCTCGCCGCAGAGGACCCCATCCGCAGCCACTCCTTCCGAAACACGGTAAGCCCCTGACAGAGGAGAGGTGGGTGGGGCTCACTTTGGGATCCCTCTGGCCTCTCTTGGCAGAGGCCGTCATGGAGATGGAACCTGTGGGAAGCCCAAGAGGCGGCTGCTAGGGTAGCGGTGAATGTTTCTGGTTTATAAGTGCCAGAAAACTTGTGTTTTAGCTTGATAAATCTTAGTGGGATTATTGATTTTGAGCTTCATTTTAAATACTCTGAAGTAGCTTCTAGTATATGCAGGGACCCTGTTTCTCCTTTTCTTTGTTCTTTGCTGTCAACATTCAGGGCCCTCTTTTCCCCTCCTCACTCAGGTTCACATTCACACCTATTCCGAGATGATGCCTCGTAGAAGCAAGCAGCAGGGAGAGTGTAAAGTTGAAACCAGACATCCCATATGCCCAGGAATTCTCATTCGGGGTTGGAGGGGAAGATCCCATTTTTTGTGGACTTAAATACATGGAGCTGGACTGGGCAAAGTGGCTCAAGCCTGTAATTCTAGCACTTTGGGAGGCCGAGGCGAGATGGTTGCCTGAGCCCAGGGGTTTGATACCAGCCCAGGCTACTTGGTGAGACCTGATCTCTGCAATATCAAATAAATTAGCTGGGTGTGGTGGCATGTGTCTGTAGTTCCAGCTACTTGAAAGACTAAGATGGAAGGATCACCTGACCCAGCAGGTCAAGGCTGTGGTAGCCATGAGCGCGCCACTGTACTCCATCCTGGGCAACAGAGTGAGACGCTGACTCAAAAACAAAAACAAAAACATGAAGCTGTGAGGCTCCATGACTGAGGAGAAATACAGGTTAAGGAGATGATGGGATGTCGAATTGAGATGTTCAGTGGAGAAGAAGAACTCTAGGTTTTGGTGTGGTAGAGGTGGTTATCCAGTTGGTCCTCTGTACCCCATGGATTCCACACCCGTGGATTCAAGCAACCATGGATCAAAAATATTTGGAAAAATATATATATCTGTACTGAACATGTTCAGACTTTTTTTCTTGTCATTCCATAAACAATATAGTATAACAACTATTTACATAGCATTTACATTACTTTGGGTATCATAAGTAATTTAAAGATGATTTAAGGTATACGGGAGGATGTGTGTAGGTTATATGAAAATGCTATTTAATGTCATTTTACATAAGGAACTTGAGCATTGGAGGATTTTGGCGTCTGAGGGGGTCCTGAAACCAACCCCCCATGGATACCAAGGGACGACTGTACTAAGAAAACAAATGCAGGGTTCACTATTATTCATCAGTTTTGTAGCTTAAGGATAGTGCCCGCCCACTGCCTCTGTTTTCGAAAGAAACTTGTACCTACGTTAGTTCTTGCCTCAGTAGCTCCTTTTTAACAGTTCAGCAAATTGAGCCCTGAGGACAATCCAAAAGTGAGCCAGCTTCAGAGAAACAGTGGCCTGTGGACTCTCAGGCCTAGGTGTCATAATGTAGTTTCAGGTTTCACCAAGAAACTCTCCCAGCAGAGGAAGTCCAGCAAGTGTGTGAGGACATCAGGTGTCACTGCCTTACCTGGTTGGTGCCTCCTCCTGTGCATCAGATTGTTAGAGATGTTAGGATTCAGACATGTTGCCAGATCAATGCCCCTGCAGTTCTGTCTTGACAACCAAGGCCTTGTAGTTCTCTCCACTTCTGATGCCTGGCAAGCCCAATCTATCAGGCTGATAAAACACAATCTCTCATTTGAGGATAAAAAGCACTTTTCCCATGGTGCTTGTTAGTGTGGTTGTAAAGATGAAGGTGCTGAGCCCTCCTCGATCTAATCTTAGTGCTCTTGTTAGAGATCCGTGAGCCTGCTCTTGCTGGTTGTGCAAATGGAACATAGGCCTCTGTGTTATCGAGTTCCACCATGAAAATGAGACACAAAGGGGAAAAGGTGTTTGGAAAAAAACATCATTACGTGACAGACTAATTCAGGAGCTAGTCTAGAGTACAGCTGTACAAGGGGTTAATTTACACTGGGGCTTCACATTCTTCTTTTTTTTTTTTTTTTTTTTGAGTTGGAGTCTCACTCTGTCGCCCAGACTGGAGTGCAGTGGCTGCTCCCAGCCACCGCAGCCTCGACCTGCTGGGCTCCGGCGATCCTTCCGCCTCAGCCTTCCGAGTAGCCGGAATTACAGGCATGCGCTACCACGCCTGGCTGATTTTTTGATTTATTGTAGAGATGAGATCTCGCTGCCCAGGCGGGTCTCAAACCCGCGGGCTCAGGCAATCCACTCACCTCAGCCTCCCAAAGGCGTGGGATTATAGGCTGAGCCACCGAGCCCGGCTCACATTCTTTTTTATTATAGTTATTTCTCCATGAGTTTATTTCCATGCTGCTCTACCCCAAAATATTAGTGTTCTGCTTAAATAGGTGTACATATGTGTATGGGTATTACTTTTAAAACCCTGCAGTGTTTTGTTTTTTTTAAACCTTAGCTGAATTCTTAGTGAAAAAGAGAATGCAAATGGTAGAATAGAAAAGATCAACTTACATCTCAGAATTTTTCCTCTGGGCACCAGGTTGACTTGCAGACTTGTAGGCTGTAGTGTCTTTCGGGACTGCTAGATGCTTTCAACACTAATATCCCTGCTGTGACCTAGGTGGGAATAAGGAGGACGTGGCAGGGGCCTGGCAGGGACCTGGAAAATACCTTCCATTGCCTGGCAGAGAAACAGAGTTACACAGGAGCGTTTCAGCAAAATGCACAAGTGCAAATCCAGAAATAGTTTGGAAAATGAATTCCCCTCTAAAGAGAGAACTTCATCTGGGAGACAGCTTGAAGCAGAGGTCTTCACCGAGACAGAGCAGCGAAGTATCCCCCCTCCCGAGGGGGGGCTTCCATGCCTTGTGGCTCTCTGCTCGTGTCTGACAGGCCTCCTCCTTGCTCAGCAGTGCCTGGGACTGGCCATGTGGCCCAAGCAGGTTCCCCCGCTCCATCCACCCGCTCTTAGCTGCCACATCTGTTAAATGATCAGAGTAGGCCTGAGTGGTCTCCACAGTCCCTTCCAATAATTTCTCTTTTCAGTCCTTTCAAAACCATAAAACACTGCTGTCACAAAGATCAGTGGCCAAGACCGGCTCATCCACTTGAGTCTTGGCTGCTGCCTTCATGTGTGAGGTTGCTGTGGTCAACAGCTCCCCTGAGCAACTTTATTGGTCAAACTTCTCACTGCTGGCAACCCACTTGCCCTGACACCTGCCCTCGTGATACCGAGAGAAGCCAGGGACCCCAGGTAGAGCTAGCAGGACTTAGCTGGTCGGATAATAGGTGGTATTTTCAGGAATGCTGATATAGTTGCCAGGACTGAAAATTCAAAGGCCAAGCCAGTCTGTTCTTTGAGTGGGTCCAGCAAAGTAAAAAAACTCGAGTTGGGACAGAACAGTTTTAGATGCAGAAGAAAGACAGTAAGTAAAACTATTCCTTGTAGGCTGAGCCAGCCTGGCACACCGGTGGGGGAAGGGTGTCTACTCCCCAGTTGGCTGGAACCCAAGGGGGCATGTGGGAGCTTCTGGCTCTGTTTGATGCTGCTGCCATCTTTATTTTCATTTCCTCACCAGTCTGAAGCTCAGATGGGCCGCAACATACTTCATTCAGCCAAAAACACAGTTAAAAATCCAAAATGTGGATATGACTCTAATTTATCTGGTGCCACAAGTACTTTGTGGGTTTGGTGCTCTGATGAGAAAAGTTGTTCATAAAAGTACTTTTAGAAACCAGCCTCTGTCTGTCCAAGATACGAGAGTTGGCGTGAGTGATAAAAGGAGGTAGGATTCCCAAATGCTCTTTTTTGGTCCTAAAGAGGAGCTATAATTGTCTAAGGTGGGCATTTATGAGCAGCTCTGCACTGACCTCCGGAACAGCAGGGTTGTCCCTGGGAGGATGGGCCTCTGGCAGAATGGGGGGTTCTGGGTTCTGCCCTTGGGCGTGCAGCTGCGGGAGATACCTTTTCTCACTCCCCCATGTTGTGCCTTGCAGATACTGGGTTACTTTGACTATGCCTTCACAGCCATCTTTACTGTTGAGATCCTGTTGAAGGTAATGGCTTCTTCCTTGATCCTCACTACTCTAAAGCTGCTGTAGCAATAATAGTTGCACTTGTTTGTTTGCCTTCCAGATGCTAGGTTACGCAGACTATGTCTTCACTGGTACTTTTGCATTTGAGATCGTTTTGAAGGTAACAGGTTACCCAGCAGTGTGTTTAAGGGCTGCTCCTGCGTGTGAGACACAGGAAAGAAGCGTGAAGTGCTTTTGACTTTTTATTTTTTTTGTCTTCTGTAATCAAACTAAACTTTTTTTTTTAATTTTTAACCAAAGGATTTTTTTTTCTGTGACCATTCCAACTTGTTTTTGCTGTTTCTTTTTAACCTTTGAATGCATGTAGGAGCTGCTCTGGCTTCATGATAGTGGTTGAGAATTATATTTTGCTCTTTTAAAAAAAAATCCTCTGAAATTTGTCAACTGATGAGAGATACAATGCTATGTGTGAACTTCCTTCCACCCTTCCTGACATCAGAGTCAGAGGAAGAGCATTTATCCTTTGAAGGGAATGTCTCTCTTTTCTTATTTTTCTGACTGCAGTATGAATTCAGGGTCCTAAAATAGTAGCACACTATTTTCTTGCAACAGGATTTGCAAGATGACTTGGATCTGTTTGTGTTAAGGTATTTTCTGTCTGTTTTATTGGATGGGCTTACATTTACACAAACAAAACACCCTATGGACAGGGTATCCTAAATGTACTGCCTATGCATGAGCTCACAGTTGCCATTGCTGCATGTGATTTGTGAACTGACTGTGAGGGCTGCCCTACAGGGATCCCCTTCCTTTTACGCTCGAGAACCGGAGACCACAGTAGAGACCTGAAACTCTCCCAACCTGTCTAGGAACCACAAGTTGTGGGGCTTCGTGGTTCTGGGAGGACGTGGCCTGTGAGAACTGTCAGGGCAACCGTCCATGCTAGGGACAAGCTGGGAAATGAAGACTTTTAACCACAATTTTCTTTAAGCTGTTTGGAGGTTTGTGTGTGTGTGTCTCAGGAAAAACGTATTTTATGTTGGATTATTGTGGAATTTGGGCTCTTTATAAAATCTTCTATAAAATGAAACCTCAATTAATATGTCCAGGGGATGAGAAATTTGGTTTTCTGTGTTTTAGGTTTTTGGTTAATGAAGCGGTGTAAAACTAATCAGCATCAGTTTACACCTTTGTTAAAAATTTTCTGAAAATGTGAATTTATCTTCCTGCTATGAAGCCAGTGAACTTGGCTGACAGTTCTCTTAAGAGAGCTGTGCAATGGGACAGTGACCAGATCTTGGCGAGGGCCTCTGTGGTAATGACCATGGGAGCAAAGTGCCAGTGCACTCACTAGCTTCTGCTTCGATCTCAGTTTCTGGTTTTCAGAATCTGACTTATTGTCAGACTGAATGGGAAAATTTTCTACTTAGTTTGTTAAACTGGTTAATTGAGGTTTTATTTTACTCTCCACATTTTTAAGTTGTTACATGAATATAGTTACCCAGGGACTTTGAGGAAAATGAGATACAGGATTATTTAAAAGAAAAAAAGTAACTGTTGCTTTTTAATTTCTGTAGAGTTGCCTCAGTGACTTAAATCTTCTAAGTCATTCTTTGTTTTGAAGCTATTTTAAAGAAAAATAAGTGAAAGCAAGCAGGATTCAGAAAATAGAGATTCACCAAGAAGTATCTAATGTCCAAGATGATAGTTTCTGGTGGCCTTGGGGAAATTTGGAAGGCTATTTGGTTGAATCCTGTGAAGTTGCCGTTTTTGTAGGTCCAAAAAGGTTGAATATTGGCAATTTCATAAGGTTCATAATACTTCCCAGTTCTGCTTCACTTCTACTGAATTATCTGAGCCTCCTCTAACCTTTTCCTATTTTTTTTTAATGAATAGTGAACTCTAAATATTTTGCTATTTTTACTCTAGGACTGTTTTTCTGTTGCCGGTAGAAACCTCACTGAACACCTGTAGTAGGTGCTCCAAGTACATGTGGCATGTGACCAGAAAGCAGTGAGATGCCACATGGCTTCCTAACCACACCTCAGACATGCTAGAGTAGTTAGTCTTGGAGGAGCCATTGAAGATGGTGTCTCATTAAAGACTGCTAGGAACAGTAAGAGGTCTATGTAGAAAAGTGATGCATGTTTCTATATAAATAGAGCCGGTGAGTACTGGACTCCAGCCCTGGCTGGCAAGCCTACATTGGAACAATGAATCCTCTCCTGGGCCCTCAGCGAGGCCAGAACCAGCACTTTGTGGGGAAGTGGGATCGTCTGGGCAGTGATCATGTTCTGACAAACACAGTCATGTGGAATCTCTCCCAAGAAAGGCTCTTTGGACATGCCATTGATGTATTCATATTTGAAATCTATAATTGCTGTAATAAAGCCTAAATTGCTCTTTTCTTTTAAGATGTATCCACAATAAGCTGCCGTTTTCCATTTTTGCTTGAGCAAAATTGTTGAGTTGCTCAGCCTTGTGAGTTTATGTTTCTGGCTTCCTAGCATACACGTGTTAATCAAGTCATACTTTCCTCAAGATTTTGTAAAGAGCTCAGGTTTCTTTTCCTCTGGAGATTCAAAAAAACCCTGTAAATCACCTATGGTTCTGCTTATAGATGACGACTTTCGGAGCTTTCCTCCACAAGGGGGCTTTCTGCAGGAATTACTTCAATTTGCTGGATATGCTGGTTGTTGGGGTATCTCTGGTGTCATTTGGGATTCAGTAAGTATTCTGGGCTGTATATGTGTACCCAGAGCTGTTGGACAGAATGGTTTATATAAGAAATCCTGACTAACTCATAAAGGCTGGGCATTGTTTGGATTATTATATTTAGTTATGCAGGATGGCTTAGTTTGCTCCCAAGCCAGAAAGCATCTGAACAATTCATGTTTTCTTATGGTTCTTTTTGTGCCTGCTGTTAGATTGGACTTATTATTCTGTATGAAATTTTCTTTCTATTGAGGTGAAAGAAGTCTTGGCTAGGAGGGAGAGAAGCCATGTTCTAGTCCTGGTTCCTCCAGGGGCTGGTTCCAGAGCCCTGAGGTCATCCTGTCTCAGGATCCTACTGCCCCTTCTATACAGGAAGAACTGGGACCATCTGGCCCCTCAGGCCCTTCTAGCTTGGATGGAAGACTTCCCTTGATTTCCAGGATATGGCAGCTGCTAGAGCCTTTTCTTTGGGCCTCTGATATGTTTCAGTTAGGAGGGAGCCAAGACTGAGAGTCAAGGCCTGAGATCCTTTCCATGGCATTGAGGGATTTTGGGTAGGGAACAGCAGTTGGTGAACACTGTCTTCCTGCTGTCCCCAGGGGTCTGGAATAGAGTTTCCAGAAAAGCTCAGGTGCGGCCTTGCTTTCGTACTAACCTGTGAGCACCTCTGTTCAGGTGCTGACCATTTGTATTCTTCATGCCAGCACACATGCACACACACGCCCTGTAAGCTAAAGGGCAGTGGAGAGAACTTGTCCTTCTCAGAAGACCAAGGGCCCCTGCCTGAAACAACCCTGTGTGTCATCCTCCTTACCTGCTGCCATGCTGCCCTGGGGAGGGAACTCTGTAGTCATAGCTTAGAAGGACATTTGCACATGTATCTTTGCAGTTCCTATAAACTTGGTGTCCTCTCCAGCTGTATCCTTGCCCACTTCCTCCTGAGCATGTGCTCTGGCCACAGCCAGCCATCTGGGGTGCAGCTAATGAGCTAAAGTCTCTTACCTAGGCCCTTTGTACATGCTGTTCCCTTGGCCTAGAGCCCTCTCCCCTTTGTCTAGCTAAACTCTACTTCTTCTTTGAGGCTCACCTAGCTATTAACCCCTGGGAGAACTCCCAGTCTACCCACCCCCCAGGTTGTGCTCCCCTAAATGTGCATGCTGGCTTTTGCCCATGTCTCCCACAAGACTATGAGAAGGACAGAAAAACCCCAGTGCCAAAGGCTACAGCAGGTCTCCAGATTTAAACCCAAACAAACAAAACCTGAAGCCTAAGAGCTAACTGCTACTTATCATTTACATTGAATGAAAAGACCAAAGCAAATTCATCAGTTGTGCCTGCTGAGGTTAGCTGTGCATCTAATTCAGGGCCTCTGTGAGTGCCCACGCTCAGCTCAGGAGGTACAGTATAATGTGGCCAGAGAGAGGTCCTGTGTAAGTAGTGGGGAAAGATCAGATCAGCTCTACATGGGTCCCACACAAATTATGTGGGGGTATTAACGTGCAAGTCAAGGGAAAGAATTCATTTCAAAGTGTTCTTTTCATCCATAACAGATTCTGCTTACTCTCTTACCTCTGGTCTTTCTTTAGGTCCAGTGCCATCTCCGTTGTGAAGATTCTGAGGGTCTTAAGGGTCTTGAGGCCCCTCAGGGCAATCAACAGAGCAAAAGGACTTAAGGTTTTGATTTTTCTCCTCCAGGCTGGGCTGGCTTGGGTCAGGGTTGGCTGTAATTACTGACTCTTCTGGGCCAGAGCTGAGCTGAGGCCTGATGGATTTTTAATTGGGTAATATATTTGAAAAGGACCTTTCTAACAAATTAAACCACCTGTGCCAAGTACTAATAGCATTTTAAAAATTATTTATTTTTTTTGGTTTTGCTATTTTTCTTTATGATTATTGTTCTTTTGCTACCTTTTTATCAGTAGTATTTCTTTGTGTTACTTTAGTCTTTAAATCTGTTCTCATGCAGATTATACAAAAGGCTAAAGGGTTTCTATTTTCCTAAGCCATTTATGGGATGAGTGTGCCAGGCAGTGCTACACCCATGGCATTTCTTCTGACTTAGCTAATGCTTCAGAGGAAGCTAAGGAAGGGTCCCCTTACAAAGTGCCCCTCACAGGCAACCATGATGTGCTGTGGGTACCCCCCTATAGATAACAACCTGAAAAACTTAGCACAAGGGGCTGCAGAGTTGGAAAATGATATCCACATGTACATAAATACAGAAAGTCTAGGCTGGCGTTAGCTTACCCCATGGCAAAAATAACGAAGAATAGTCACTCCCCTCTTCCTTCTTTTCAGCATGTAGTCCAGTGTGTCTTCGTGGCCATCCGGACCATCGGCAACATCATGATTGTCACCACCCTTCTCCAGTTCATGTTTGCCTGCATCGGGGTGCAGTTGTTCAAGGTAGAGGGACTGCCTTCAAGCATAAACCTCAGGCTGATTTCTTTAAGGAGAAGCCTGCACTTGATGGTCTGTCTGTCTGTTTTTACCCAGGGGAAGTTCTATCGCTGCACGGATGAAGCCAAAAGTAACCCTGAAGAATGCAGGTGAGTGTACTGAGAACAGAGTGGGGAATTTGGAAGAACAAATAGAAAACTTCAAGGATTCAATCATGCTGGCATTTCAGAAGTGTTTGTCATAGAATAAAAGAAGCCTGTGTGCTCAGCTAATGGCTGGAATGATGATGTTTGTTTTTCTTTTTAATTGAGGTGAAATTCACATAACAGAAAAATCAACTGTTTTAAGTAGACATTTCAGTGCATTTAGTAACAGTCACATTGTTGTGCAGCCAACATCTCTATCTAATTCCAAAACTTTTCATCATTCTAAGAGAATAAACAGTTGGCTTTTGATGTTTGGTGCAGAATCTATAAATGGGGGGCAGGGGTTGGAAATAGCAATTATGAAGATGATTTTCCCCCAAACCAGAACTTGAAACTCAACTCCTGGTATTTAGGAGCTGGCTTCTCTTTTCTGACAGATTTTCTAGACTTCCTGTCTCCTGGCTCTTGTCACCCACATTTTGACCATATTTCTTTTTACAAGAACTGGCAGGGGAGAGACAAGGGAGCAAATATTTATGTCTCTTCTTCTAGGATGTTCAGTGATTATGAAGGCAGACATGGAAGCCACTGCCTAAAGTTTAAGACCATGCAGAGGTCTGCGTCTCCCTGCCCCTTAGGGATGTTACTGACAGCACTGGCAGCCTGCACTTCTTACCTTGGTTTGGGGTTTCTTTTAAGCAGAAGTTGTGGTCAAAGAGCACCCATTGCAATTTGGCTATGGCTATGCATCTCCAGAAGCACCATTCAAATGTGCCGTGGTGTGCATGGCGCCCCCAGAAGGTGAGCAGTCAGCAGCAGTGTGGAGAACCCATCCCTTCCTTCTCAAAGCCTCTTCTTCATGCGTAAAATAAAGATATTGGACTTTATCTCTTAGATTACTTCCAGAAATGAAGTTCTGTGAGAAATGCCATGTGCTGGAATTTTTTTGGAAAGAAAACTGGGATATGGTTAGTAAGAAGAGAAAGGGATTTGATTAAAACTAAAATACAGATAGGAGTATACCTGGACTTGTTTCCCAGAACTTCTGGAATTCTCTATGGCTGAGCCTTGAGTCTCCAAGTATGCGTGTTGAACCTTATGTGAGAAGCATTTACCGTGCAATGGTTTTCACTGGTTAATGGAAGTATGCTGGGTGTCAGGCTGGCAGTTCTAGAGAATACACGTTGCACGAGTAGTTACTCAACAGTTATTTGAACCATGGGGTGGATTAAATGTAGGGCGAGGAGAGGAGAAACACCACCTGTGTTGTGCTCAGCTGTGTGACCTGGTTGGCGGACTGAGCATGACCTGCTTGGAGGTGGGGCTGGGGCAGCGTGACCGACTTCATGCTGTTTCCATCTGTCACGTGTAAAGCCAGATGACCCATACCTCTTCTCTTCTCTAGGGGACTTTTCATCCTCTATAAGGATGGAGAGGTTGACAGCCCTGTGGTACGTGAGCGGATCTGGCAAAACAGTGATTTCAACTTCGACAATGTCCTCTCTGCTATGATGGCACTCTTCACGGTCTCCACGTTTGAGGGCTGGCCTGCGTAAGTACAAGAGATGTGTGGCTCCTGGGGAGGCACCCTCTTGTTTCTCAGGGACTCTGGGCCGAACCTCTCTCCTGGGGTCAGTCCCACTTTTGTTTTCCACTGTCATAGGCTTGTCCTGCAGCTTTTTAACTTTGAGTCACTTATCTGTCACTTCTTGACCCACAGGACTGCTCTGTCTGATAAGGCAAATGGTTTGTGAATCAGGGACGGTGAGTCCCAAGCAGCATCTCTGGATAGAACCAGGGAGGCCTAAGAGACATTGGGCCTGCCAACTTCCACTGGTAACCAAGTCAAGAGAGCTGCCATCTGCTGCCCTAAAGAGGGTCTTGATAGTGTCCAAATCATTCATTTATTCATTCTCCATACTTAGCGAGTGCTAATAAGTACTGTCTCTTTCACTGAGGCACTCACTCCCTCAGTCACAAACTGTGCTTTTGATACCAGCTCCGTGCAGCATGCTGTGTTAGGCACAGTGGAACAGACAGAGTTGTCTAGACATGGTTCTTCCCTTCAAAGCCCAAATTTAGTCAGAGTGCCAGGAAATCCACCAGGCATGAGGTCTGGTGTGTCCTTGATGTGCAGAATAGGTCCTGAAGAAGGGCTAGGATTTGGGTGGGTAAAGTAAGGAGAGCAGAAAGAAGGTGAAGGTGAAATACAAATGGGAGAGTCTCCCGTGCCTGCATGTTGCTCTCTACTTTCTGGGGTTGCATCTAGCTCCTGCCATCAGAACCCTTATATGTGCATAGAGTCCTGAACATCTGGTTTCTGTGCCCAGAGTTGCTGCTGAAGATGGGCAGGCTGGCAGAGCTCTCGGGCTATGTGAGAGTCAGAGATATTTTCAGGAGCTCCCATGGGGTGAAAGGGCGGTTTGGTGGGGCTTGCCCATTAGGAAATTGATCCTGGGAGAAAAGAGGCTTGGGGAACACTGGCTGTGGTGTCTGATTTTGAACACAAGAGCAAATCACGGTGGCAGCTGAGGGGACATGAACAAACCTGGGACTTGGGACTTGGAGGAACTTGATCTCCACCTGGGTCAGTCACAAGGACTGTGACCTTGGCATTTTGATACCTCCTGAGTGTTCACATAATAGTATGGCAGTAAAGTCTGCCTTTCCAGATGGATATGAGGATTAAGGGAGAGGATGTGAAAGTGTCAAGCACAGTGCACCCATAGGCTAGGCGACCTAGAAGTGTTGATTCTGCATCAGGATGGGGGGGTCAATTGAACTTGGCAGTGTTATAGTAATTTCCCTCTTCCTGTTAAGAGTTCTGCCTGGCATACATTTAATTTTAGTGCATATCTCAATTTGGGGAAGCTCTATAATTCTTTGGAAATACTCTTGTGAGTTGCATATTATCTTTGCCAGAGCACATACAGTTTTCAGTTTCTCTGATCTCTTACATGTGACATTCTTCCTTTCAGTGAAAAGAAAGGAACATTACTGAATATTTGTGAAATCTTTTGATTTTCAGTTTTCAAAGCGGTCAGTCAATGATTATATCCCAGTGCTCCTTCTTCTAGGTGTTGGCTTTCTGGGCCTGAAACTAAGGGTGCTCACCTTGGAGACCTGGCTATGTCCAGAGGCTTGGGGTGGGCACCCAATGAGGGGTTCGAAGATCAGTGCTCATAGGAGGAGGTCAGAAGAGGGAGACACCAAGCTGAGTGGGCTTGGCAGGTTTTCACTTGGTTTTTCTACTCTCCAGGTTGCTGTATAAAGCCATTGATTCGAACGGAGAGAACGTCGGCCCCATCTACAACTACCGCGTGGAGATCTCCATCTTCTTCATCATCTACATCATCATTGTAGCTTTCTTCATGATGAACATCTTTGTGGGCTTTGTCATCGTTACATTTCAGGAGCAGGGAGAAAAAGAGTATAAGAACTGTGAGCTGGACAAGAATCAGGTTAAAGTCACACGCTGTTTGGGCTTCTGTCCCTTGAGCAAGAGTGGAGTGCTTTCTCTTTGACTGATTTCCCCCATACACAGAGAAGGGCGCCCACCTGCTGTCTGCCTCTGGGCTCAGGCCCTGTTGGAGGCACACTCTAAACCAGTTTGAATCATCACTGCTGAGAGTTAGATTTCCAGATACAGATTAGGCTTTGCAGTTATGAAATCTTTCCCCAGACCTGTTGGTATGAAATCAAAGAATGCGTAGGTCACCTTCTGTGGTCATGACCCACTAGTGATGGCTCAGAATCTTGTGGGGTTGCTGTGGCCAGGGACCAGAAAACACTTTCAAACATTCACAGTCCCTACTGAGAGGTAGTCTTTAACAGCAACTCAGGACAGAGTTTCTTAACCTTGGTATGATTGATACTTTAGGCTGGCTAGTTCTCTGTTGTGTTTCTGGGGTTTGTTAAGATGTTTAGCAGCATTCATGGCATCTACCCACTAGATGCCATAGCATTCCTTTCCCCGCAGTAGCAACAACCAGAATATCTTCAGACACTGCCAGATGTCCTCTTGCGCAGGTGGTGGGGAGGTAGGGGTGGGCAAAGTTGCCCCTGGTTGAGAACTGCTGATTTAACGGGAAGTACCCTTTACCACTGTAGGGAAGTTGGTAACTTTAAATTGGGCATCATTCTTTGGTGCCTTGTTTTAGCCAATCTGGTAGGAGTAGGGGCCTTTTGCCTCTGATTACATGGTGATGTGAGGGAGCTGGGAGCCCTGCACTCTGGGCTGCTCTACCTGCCCTCCTCTGTGATCCCAGGTGCAACTTGCTCCTCCTGGGGCTTGCTCCCTTATCATTAAATTGAGGGCATTGCAGAGTTGCTCTCTAGAACTTCCTTTCAGCCCTGAAAGAGTCTAAAAGATGGAGACTTTCTTCTGGGGGTTTCCCCCAGGTCTTCTATCAGTAGCATCTCTGTTTAGATGATGACACAGTGAGAAAGAATGATCTGGCAGCCTGGGCTTCCTGAGGGGATGTGGTCATGGCATGATGATGTTCCACAGCTTTCTGTACCCACTGGGGAAATGTGCAGACAAGCTGGCTTGACTTAGAGGAAGATTTTCATTTGAGTTGTCAGGGTGTCCCTGCAGACTCCACCAGTGGCAGTCCAAGAGTGGCCTGGCTTTTAGCTCACCGAAGGAGGACAGTGTCAGGGCAAGACCCAGGTCAGCTAGGCAGAGCCAGTACTGTTAAGTATGTCAGCATCTGAAGTCCAGAACAGGCTCAGATTGGAGGTCCCTGGAGTCAACATGTGAGGTCAGAGAAGCACTGGATTCCAGGTATAGGAAGACTGTCCAAAGTCTGTATCAGAGTCAAGCAGGAGAGTGGAGGGCAGATCCAGGGCTTTGATGCTGAGCTGAAGTTTCTCAGTTTTAGAGGCTCCCTCCAGAGCTTGCTGCGGAAGGTGAACCAGTCTCCATCCCTAGAGTGAGTAGGAAAGACAGTGCTCTGGCTAGGCCCTAATCTGAGTTCAATCCAGGTTTCATTACTGACCACATTCTGGGAATTCTGAGATGAACCCAACAAGCTTCCAAGTCCCAGATGGACACATAACTAGTGCACCATAAGAAGTTTATGGGAAGCCGGGTTCAGTGGCTCAGCCTGTAATCTCAGCACTTTGGGAGGCCGACGCGAGTGGATTCCCTGAGCCCGTGGGTTCAAGACCAACCCCGGGCAACTTGGCAAGACCTCGTCTCTACAATAAATCAAAAATTAGCCAGGCATGGTAGCACACGCCTATAGTTCCAGTTACTTGGAAGACTGAGGTGGAAGGATTGCCGGAGCCCAGCAGGTCAACACTGGGATGGCCGTGAGTGTGACACTGTACTCCAGCCTGGGTAACAGAGCGAGACTCCAATTCAAAAAAAACAAAAAAAAGATTATGGGCAACATGCCCTGGTTCCTGCAAGGTCCATCCCGGAGCAGTCAGAACTGCTAGTCTCAGGGAGTAAGCCCAGCCCCTCTGGCCCCTGAGAATTTCTGTACCTGTTGTTACTTGGCTTCCCCTCCTGAAGGACGCACAGACAGAAGAATGCCAGACATGATCTGATGTGGAGGAAAGTTCTCACTCCTCTGCTGACTATTATGCCAGCATACAGGAGCTCAGGAAAGATGCCTAAAAGCTCTGGAAGCCAAATGGGTGTCCTACTTGCCTTGAGATTGCTGTGAGGGTCAGAGCAGGTAGTGGAGGCAGGACCCTCAGTCTCTCAGAGTGGTGCCAGTGGCAGGAAGGGGATTGCTCAAACTCCTTTTCACCATTGCCCCCAGTGGTCCCAGGAGGTGCAGAGGGAGTTCTTTCAGAGAAGATGACTACGGTGTCCTCCTTCCCCAGAAATGCTCACTCACTATTTTTGCCCTTTTCTGCCGTTGCAGCGTCAGTGTGTTGAATACGCCTTGAAAGCACGTCCCTTGCGGAGATACATCCCCAAAAACCCCTACCAGTACAAGTTCTGGTACGTGGTGAACTCTTCGCCTTTCGAATACATGATGTTTGTCCTCATCATGCTCAACACACTCTGCTTGGCCATGCAGGTAAAAATGAAGACAGCTGTGGGGGTCAAGTCTGGGCCTTCCACACAGCCCCATACCCCAAATGCTGAGGGTGGAATGCTGCCCGCTCACAAGAAGATGGGTTTGATTTTCTGATGAGCTGGGCTATAGTTTGGCTAGAGCCCCATTCTGACTGACAGCTCTCACAGTAGGAGCTTAAGATTGCTCTTTTGCTTAAGAGACTGTACAGCATGATGGTAGGTGATATTTCCATGGTGTATAATCTAGAAACATTTACTGTGGGCTTCCTGTGGTCAGGTAGTGGATGAGGACTCAAGCTCTGGAGTTTTAAGTTCTGATATTACTCCTTACCAGCTGGGCAACTATGGGAAAGTTATTTAAATTCCTTGAGCCTTGCTTTCTTTATTGGTAAAAGGGAAAAATCTATCACACCTGCCTGAGAGATGAGGTTTATGATAGATAATTCCCCTCAGACAGGTTAATCTGGGCCTGTCACTTTCCTATCCTCAAGCAGCTTTCAGTATAGTGGTGAGGAACTTTTCAGTTCATGAAGTGTTGCATTTGACCTGAATTGCAACTACTTCTTGCTTATGTTAAGGGCAAGGAATGCAATTTACTTTAATTGACCAAGTCAGATTAACAGTGAATATTTTCAGAAGTTATGTTGTCTAATAGATATTGTACTGTGACAAGAAGCAAAGGCCAAGGTCTAGTTTCAGGTTTTGTATTGACTTTAAGAACTTGAGAAAATAATCCACCAACTCTCAGTGCTATCTGGAGAATGGGTCTAAAGATAAGGATATGTTTTCTGGCACTTTTCTTAATTTAAGACTTCTTTATAAATGAAAAGGACCGTATGGTGCTGTAGGCAAAAGTGTAACGTCAGGCAGGGAGTGGTGGCTCACACCTGCAATCCTAGCACTTTGGAAGGTCAAGGCAAGAGGATTGCTTGAGCCCAAGAGTTCGAGATCAGCCTAGGCAATATAGCAAGACCTCGTCTCTACAAAAATCAAAAAATTAACCGGGTGTGGGGGTACATGCCTGTAGACCCAGCTACTCAGGAGGCTGAGGTGAAAGGATCACCTGAGCCCAGGAGGTTGAGATTGTGGTGAGCTGTGATTATGCCACTGCCCTCCAGCCAGTGTAACAGAGAGAGATCCTGACTCAAAACCAAAAAAAAGTGTAAAGTCAAGGTAACACCACCTTCTATTAAACATAGTCCGACATGGTGTAAGATTTGTCCCTAACTAAATTCTACCTTTATTCATAGACATTTTGGTGGTGTCTGCATTGTGCCCTGGCCAAGGCCCTGAGCATAAGACCTGCCAGAATAAAGGGTAAAATCCTTTTATCCTGAGCAGAGAAAATGGATATGTTTTTCCCCGTCATCATTCAATCATCCTCATCTTGTCACAGACCCCTGCTCTATGTGGGAGTCCCTCATGTGAACTTGCAGTGCCTGTGGACTTGCTGAGAGTGGGTCCTGGGCTGAGGAAGATTCCCACAGGGCGCAGGGGGCTGGAAGCCTCCATGTGCAAGCATACAAGGTCACAGCTGAGGCTCTGAGAGCTGTCCCCCTGTCTTCATCCACAGCACTATGAGCAGTCCAAGATGTTCAATGACGCCATGGACATTCTGAACATGGTCTTCACCGGCGTGTTTACTGTTGAGATGGTTTTGAAAGTCATCGCATTTAAGCCTAAGGTGAGCTGCTGAACCCACTTTTCAAAGGCTGTTGCTGAATCACCCCAGAGAAGCACCCACTTCCTGCTGGTCTTGTGTTACTGAATTGTGCTCAGTTGTTCTGACTCATAACTGGGTTACCACCTGAAAATATTAAAATCTGATTAGGATATCTGTGTATGTATGAAAAAATGAATCTGCAAAAACAAAACCTCATGAAAACAATTCTAAGAAACAGAAGAAGGGAAGAGAGAAATGGGAATTTGTAGACTGGAGATTGTTTAGAAACTTGGTTTTCTGTTTCTAGCATAGCATGTATCTTGCTGTCTTGGAAAACTACCTCATTACTTGAGCACTGGAGCAAATATTTGAACGTTACCTATCAGAAAGAATTTGCCCCTGGTTTTACTTTCAGACGTTTAGCACCAAGACTATGGTTTTATTTGGTTTTAGACTATAGCATCCTGTTTACTTTTTTTAAAAGATTGGAAAATATACTTTATTTAGAAAGTAAATTGGAGAGAGAGTGAGAAGTATGGGAGGGGGTCAAAGCTAGGGAACATGGCTGCCATAGCTCCAAAAGCCATGTGGACATACCAGAGTTTAACAGAGCAGTGGTCCCTTTTTAATTTTTGGTACATTCTGATTCCAGTTGCAGATCTCTCACAGCCATACCCTCTTTTGCTTGTGTAGTTTAGAAAAATTTCACTTGACTTCAAGGCAAAATAAGACATAAAGCATGTTAAACTGTGCTGGACGACTCGGCGTGTTGTGTCTCCTTTGAGAGGGAGCAACTCCAACTCCTGATCCTCAGTGGCTGCAGTACAAGAGGCTGTAGAGTTTGGGGTTGAAGTGCACAATCCTGGAACTCGACTGGACTCAGATCCCCTCTCTGGCACTTACTGGCTTAGGCAAATTACATACCTACTCTGTGCCTCAATGTCTTCTACCTTAAAATGAGTATGCTGATAGTCCTGTTTCGTGAGATTGTGAGGAGTAAAGAGTTACTGAATATGCAGCACTTAACAGGGTGCCTGGCGTGTGGTGCCATGCTGTAGACTGCCAGTCACTGCTGCTGTGACCACCACCACCACCACCATTGCTGTCATCGTCATCATCAAGCAACGAGCTTCCCTCATTCTAAGACCCAAGACAGAGGAGCCACGCTGAGCTGAACTGTGGGACATTTGGCCCTCAGTTTCTTTCCTAGCACAGCCAGAAATGCTCAGTTAGAGATGACAGAGGCCAGGGACCCAGTTATTTATTATCTGTGTGTGAGGTATCTGACAACACTGATTTAATTAGGATATGGATTATGAAATGGATGGTTTCACATGCTCCATAGTTACATGAAATTCTAATTCCAAACTGTTCCTTTCTTTAATTTGAATTAATCTCTATGCAATCTTTATCAGATCTTTGTGGACCAAAAAGAAAGGACATTTGTAAGTGATTAATTGGGGTGATTGCAGTGGGGTCAAATTTGGCACCTTATGCATGGCCAGATGTTATCTACTGTGACTTGTCCATATCTACATACATAAAACATTTCCTACTTTTCCAAATTCATCTTAATTTCCTTTGAGATTTTGGTTTGCCTCCCTTTCACTTTTACTTCTTTGAACAATATTTGTCTGGGCTGATGGAAAAGGTTGCAAAGTAAGACCCTTGAAGGTACTTGAGAGATGCAACATGGAACCACCCCATGGAACATTTCCCAGATACCAGTGCTGTGTCCTCCCTTGCCTGGTGGTTAAGCTCTCAAGTTTTTGAAAGCTTGTTCCAGGCTAAGGAGAAAGCACACTCACCCACTGTTTATGTATGTGAGTGTGTGTGCGCACATGGTGTGTGAGCATGTGTGAGTTTGCGTGCTTGTACCCTCCAGCAGGCCAGTGCAGCGACAACCTATAGTGCAGCTTTGCTCAGTAAATCTCCAGGTCTGGGAGGAGAGTTCAGTGGCGTGTGAACAGATGGATGATACCAAAGGGAAATGAGTAGTTAATTTATAATCAGTACTGGTAGATCAGCGTCTTAAAATGGGTGATTTCCGCTAGAAATTGTACTGCTTTGTAGTTTTACTCAGCGAGAGATCGTCTATCTTCATAGCGTAAGACAACCTCGGATTACAACTGGGAGAATTTTTATCACAGCAGCAGCACTTGAAGAGCACTTTGGCCATGTTCACCAGAGCCAGGGAGGTCGATTCTATGTTATCTCATGCCTGGATGAGTGAGAGAGAATTAGTTCACCAGGAAGCAGCACTCTCCTTATAATTCCTCCTGCCCTTTTTTTCTTGTTCTTCTCTTTGGTGTTAACAAGCCCAGCCCAGGCAAGTTGCCTTTTGCAAAGAAGCCAGTGAGGCCGGGCTCGGTGGCTCAGCCTGTAATCCCACGCCTTTGGGAGGCTGAGGTGAGTGGATTGCCTGAGCCCGCGGGTTCGAGACCCGCCTGGGCAGCGAGACCTCATCTCTACAATAAATCAAAAAATAAGCTGGGCGTGGTAGCGCGTGCCTGTAATTCTGGCTACTTGGAAGGCTGAGGCGGAAGGATCGCCGGAGCCCAGCAGGTCGAGGCTGTGGTGGCCGGGAGCAGCCACTGCACTCCAGTCTGGGCGACAGAGTGAGAGTCCAACTCACAAAAAAAAAAAAAAAAAAAGAAGCCAGTGAGGCCTCCTCCTTCTTGGTCAGTGGGGCAGTTGGGGTGAGACACTCACAAGGTTGTCAAGGCTACAGGAGGAGGAATATTCTGAGGAAATGACCACGTCGGACATCAATTCAGAAAAGAGCCTTTGTCTCTTGTAACAGGGATCCTGGGGAAATCTTCCCCAGTGTCAGACACACCTTCTAGGAGGACTCATGAGCATCTCTGTTAGGAGAAGGAGGGAGGTTGTAAAATGAATATAGAAAGTGAAGTTAGAATCCTTTCTGGTAGGTGAGAAGGCATTTCAGGAGGCACAGGTTAAAAAAGGTTGAGAAACCTGACTCTAAAGCCTTCTTTTGTATAAATGTGCCTCCTCAGAGAGCACATTTAGTGGGAAATGGCCAAGGTTATGAGAGTGAGATTGTCTAGCATCTACTAGGAAGGGAGATGAGGGAGGAAGGGACAGAGAGAGGAAACCCAGAGCTGAGAGCTTTCATGCTGGAGGGAGCAGTCTCACTTCATGGGAAGAGTTTTTGAATACTGGTCAGGCAAGAGTGGAAGGTAACAGAAGATAAAGAGCAAAAGATTTAGGAAAAATCAGGAGGTCATTTAGTTTATAGTGCTGATTCCCCAAGGGAAAGTCCACCAGCTGGACAGTGATCTGGTGAACTTTTGACTTGGGGTTGACCAGGCTTCTGTGGGGTTTTCAAAGGTAGGCAGTGAGTGAGACACAAGTCCCATTTCCCTGACCTTTCCCTTCAATACCCCCTGGAGAAGCTGTTGGAACTCTCCAGCAATTCTCTTTCTCCAAGGAAGGAGATGTACTAAGAAAAATCTTTTCAACAGTACTGGCTCCAGTAGGTCTGTAGAGCACTCCCCTTGAGTCAGAAGAGCCTGGTCTGGGGTTCCCTCTTTGTGCTTCTGGATGTCATTCATCTGGTGTTGTGCCCAGGGTGTGTTCTATGCCCAGGTTACCTGCTGTGGTTGTGTCCTTTTTCTCGAATGAGCCACATTGTATTCCCAAGTCTTAGTCCTTAAAGTGTTTGGTCTTGATTCTACCCTGAAAATGTCATATTTATACTCCTAGCCACTTGGGCTTGCCAAAGGTGGAGAGAAATTGGGTTTGGGGAAAGAAGAAAATATTTTAGTGCCGAGCCAGTGCATGGTGGGCACTGGGTCATCTCGTCCCATCTGCCTTTCAGGGCAGCACTCCCTACTCCAGGATCCCTGGCAGGTTCAGAGGCTTCTTAATAATCTTCCTAGAGTACATTCTGTGGGAAATAAAAGCTGATACTGCCTTTTCAGTTCTTCCATGATCACATCTATTCTAAGGAATTTATGTTTAATGTCAAATAATGCTTGAAACCAAATATTTCTGTCCTTTGAACTTTACACTGAGCTTTTTGCTGGGCTCCATCCTGTCCCTTCAATGTTGAGTTTCCCCAGATTCTCTCTTGGTCCTCTTCTCACCTTAGAAGAGGCATGCATGCCCAGGGCTGTAGTGGCATCCAGACCTGTACTGCCTTCCTCTTTCCTGAGCTGCTCTGCCTGCCTTCTAAATGATCTCCACACCTCTGCCTCAGCCCTTTCTGTTCCTTTTCCTCTTCCTCTTTTTGTAAGCCCAAAGCTGTCCAGTCCACTCTTCCAATGAAATTCTGGCATTGGCCACCTCTTGCTTGAGAAAAATTATGTAATTTTCTTAGTCCAATACTCAAAAAGTCTTTCACAAAGCACTGGTCCATGTATATTTCTGCCTCATTTCCTGCTATTTCTCTTCCCCACCCCCTTTCCATGTGTTAATGAGAGACCTTTCTATGCCCCTCATGCCTCTATCTGGAAGCTCTTCCTCCTCCTCGTTATCCTTTAAAGCCTGTCTGAGATACTACCTCCTCTGTGACAGCATCCTCACCAGCCCAGCCAGACTCAGCCCTCTCCTTCCCATGTGTATCTGTGGGAAGCTTATCACACATGATAGCATGATGGTTACCAGAGCTGCTCCATATCTGTCTCTTCATTCACTGATGAGCAGCTGCTTGAGGGCTTGAGTCAAGTGTCTCTGGGTCCGCAGTGCCTTACAGGATGCCTCCCACAGAGTGGTTACTCAGTAAAGACTGGTGGAATGAAGGAAGGAGAGAAGAGATGAGCCTGTAGGTGCAGCCTCTGGGCATGAGATGGTACTTGCTTTTCTATCGCAGAATCTTTGGGTAGAACAGAGGCCAACGTGGAACACACTTTGCCTAAAGCCCCCCCTTTCCCTTTGGGAAGGCTTTTACAAATTTGAAAGCTGCCAGGTACACTTTCTACCTAAAGTTAACACTCTGGGTCATCACTTGGGTCAAATACTGCCCAAACAATCCCTACCAAAAACTGATAAGTGATCTGGCAACCAAGGTAAGCAACAAGAGGCAGACTGTAGAGGCTGCTTCACCCCTGCATGTGAGTGAATGCAGGCAGCAGTGAACCTGGACTTGAGCTGCTCTTCTTGCTTTCTGTTTGTGACCATCCCACAAACATTACCCCCTATTATGTGCTGTATCCTGGCAAGGGATCCAGGAGTAGGAAGGGACCAGGCTCTGCCTTCCTGGAGCCCACTGTCTGGAAGGAAACTGACATCGATGAACAGTGAGAATATGGTTCTTAGAAATAATGGAGTTTCTGGGCCTCAAGGCCCACATTAGTCTGATTTATGATTTTTAATTTCCGGAGTAAGAAATGTTTCCGAGTAATAGATGTTATTACATGTAGCTGCCTCACTTGGTCTTTTCATACAAGTAGAGCTGGACAAAACATAACATAGAATTGACTGCTGGTTGTACTTGAGAGGCCCTGGCCTCAGAATTCAGGAGAGCATGTCATCATGGGCCAAGAGGAAAGAGCATGGAGGTGGGCCTGTTAGGAGCCCTTGTCTTATCTTCTCATTACCGCAGGACCTTTAGGGGGGAAAGGGTGGGGGAGCTGAGTCATGCTCCTCGATGGTGATTTCATTAAAGAGGAGGCTACTAAATAGAGAAATCGCATGTGGGAAGGAAGGGAGGGCTGGCATTTTTTGCCTTCCCTGGGCTCCTATCAGAGCCACCTGGTCAGAGCCTGTGATTGTAGCCATCTGCACCAACTCAAGCTCCTGTTGCCTTGATTAGGGGTGTCAACCTTCAGTTCATGAACCATTAGGATTTTGGCAAGATTTTGTAAATACAGGGAATTTTCTAAAGAGAGAGTCAATGAAATTGCCAAAACGTTGCAGGCCCCCAGTGAAGTGTTAAGCTCCATTGTGTTAATTTAAAGGGATTATATCCACCACCGGGCACTGTAATTGAGAATAGTTTGTAGGCTAATGGGAATGACCCAAGGGTGGGAGCTGTTCATGAATAAAATCCCCAAGTAAGTTAGAGAGGCTGGTATCCAGTGCCCATGTGGTGGGCTTGGCCTCTGAAAAGTACTGTAAATAGCAGGAGAGAAGTAGAGCATACAGTATACACAGGCAGGGCCGGGCACATCCCACAGCAGAAAAGGAAGGAAGGATGCTTGGCATCCATTGCCCTGTCATACTCTGGAGGTCTAGTTGCTACTCATGACCAAGTGTTTGATCAAGGCAAAAGTTCCTCTCTGGAGGAGAGGGCAAGGATCATTGAGCTCTCCTTAGCTTCTAAGTTGCCCTTAATTCCATGAAGAAGAAGCAGGCTGTGCCCTCCCAAGGGTAGTCTGTGACTTAGAGATAATGGCTTGTCACCCATTCACAACAGTGTAAAGAGTCTAGCAGAGGACCCAGGTGCTTACAACCTGACCATCATCTCAGATGCTAAGCACACCAGCTCAGCCAGCTCTTTTGTTAGGAGACTTCCTAGATGAAGGAAGCCCTGTGTTCTTTATGTCTGGCTCTTTATCTCACCTCTGACCAGCACAGGACCTCAGGCATTGCTAGATATGAGGACCTGAAAAAAACAAGGACCTCAGAGACAGCCATCTTTCCTAGTTTTGCCAACCAAGAATCATGAATTCATGAGGGGAAAGGTTAGAAGGTAGATGCAGTGCTATTTTGAAGTAGACCTTCTCATTAGACTTTTATACACAGACTTGGTGCATACTGATTCCTTTTCTCTGCTGAGAAGAGGAATCTGGGAGGGTGCAGTCAGGGAGGGCAAAATGTGAGAGATGCCTTGTGATTGTAAGGTGAAAAGAGGACATAAGAGTTCATTAGAAGCTGGTCTTGGTGGCTCAGCCTGTAATCCCGTGCTTTGGGAGGCTGAGGTGAGCAGACTGCCTGAGCCCACAGGTTCGAGACCTGCCTGGGCAACTTGGCGAGACCTCATCTGTACAATAAATCAAAAAATTAGCCGGGTGTGGTAGTGCTCACCTGTAGTTCCAGCTACTTGAAAGGCTGAGGCAGAAGGATCGCCATTGTCCAGCAGGTTGAGGCTGCAGTGGCCAGGACTGTGCCACTGCACTCCAGTCTGGGCAACAGAATGAGACTTCAACTCAGAAAAAGAAAAAAAAAGAGTTTGTTAGAAATCATGGTGGGGCGGGAGGATGAGGCAGTCTTATGTTATCTAAGATGAAATTTAAAAAGCAAGTCATAGTCAGTGTTACAGCTCTCCCATAAATGCACCTAGAGTGATTAACAGGAACTAGAAAAAACTTCCCTCCTCCAGTTGCAAGGACAGTCAACAAGTTCACATTTTCTGTAGCATCACAAAAGGCTGTGGCTCTGCAGTGTCTTCCTGTGGGTCTGCATTTGATCACAATTTTCTGGGATCTGGCACTTCAAAGTATCTGCTGTTCTGATTTTCTTAATAAGGCACTAAATGTACCGGGTTGCAAGCATGCTGGGCCCCTTTTAATATCATTCATACCTGAATTTGTATTTCCAGAACATGCTTTGACTCTTTGGGAAGGCACAGTTGACTTACAGAGTTGTTGACTTTGACAGTCTTTCTGGCTCTATGCGTAGTACTTCCCCACCACCCACTCCAGCTGAGGGCTTCCCGGGCTGTCAGGAGACAACAGGCACTCATTTAGCTCCTACTGTGCTAACCAGAAGAAAATGCAAAATGTATGGCATGTACACATGGATTTGTGAGTCACGATTGTGGGGATGTTGTGCCTCTGGGATTGTCACAAGATATGAGGACCTGAAAAAAACAAGAACGAAGCAAAGCTGGAAGCCAGTAGGGTACAAGTTGGTAGAAGGAGGAGACATTGAATGTGTGAAGTGCTAACGAGGTTCAAGGCTCTGGACTAGGTATTGGGGTTGGGGAAGGTGGGAGACTGAATAAGTGGCACAGTCCTCACCACTGAGGGCTTTCATGTGGTAGACTTGCAGAGAAAGACCCTGCATTCAGTGATCAGGACACGAGCGATACAGAGTCAGCACATCAGAGCACAGGCAATCAAGTGGGGCTGGAAGTTGCCATTGAGGAGTTAGCATCATCTTACCTTGAAGGAGGAAGTGAATTTGAGCAGATAGTGTTGGTTGGGAAGTTAGGATTACAGCGGCATCAGGAGGCAGGGAGGAACTGGCTGGTGTTTTTAAGGGATGAGAAGGACTCCTCTCAGCCTGGAGGATGAAGAGGGAGAGGGGCAGAGAGTAAAAGCTGAGGTTAAAGAAGGAGCCTACTGCGACATCCTCTTCTGTCAATACTCTTCTCTTCTGTAGTACCTGCCTTGACTTCCCTATACTGAGTCCTGCATCCCCACAACCAAGAATGAGTGTCTCTGCCACAATGCAGAACTTCAGGTCTATGGCATCCCTGTGTCGTCTCCCTGCAAGCTATTACCTGTCTGTGTCCTCTAGACCAAGAACTCTTTGAAGACAGGGACTTGTCTCAGTCATTCTGCCCCAGGGCACAACCTTTGTGATACTGGCTGGACTGTTGAGGACAGGAGAGCGTTGCTGGTTCATTTGAAGGGGCACAGAAATGAGAACATGTGATCTGCCTGGTGACAGTGCTCTTTAAGTGAGAGAGGGGAAGCAAGTGGGCTGAGCAGAGACTGTGCGGGGAGTGAAGAGCCCTACTCTTCCATCAACTCATGAAGGTTTGAGGTTGTCACCCTCAGGGTTGCCAGGCAGGGTTGCCAAAATGCCTTCCTCTATCCTGTAGATATTCTACTTGGTTCAGTGGTACTCAGGACTGTGGGGTCTGTGTGTGTCTTTGTGTGTGTGTATGTGTGTGTGTGTGTGCGCACGCACCCTCTCACACATTAAGGTGCACAGCCACCCCTCTGTGTCCCTTTCCACCAGTGGACGGTATTGTTGCCTTTCCCTTGGCTTCCCTATCCCACCTAGTTGCCATGGGTGCTGCGGGGACTCGGATGTGTCCCCATATGGTCCATGTGATGTTTCACTCATACGTGCTCATAAACGTCTGCCCTCGCCTGCTCTGTCCAGGGGTATTTTAGTGACGCCTGGAACACGTTTGACTCCCTCATCGTAATCGGCAGCATTATAGACGTGGCCCTCAGCGAAGCAGACGTGAGTATGCACCTGGCGTGGCCGCCACCTGTGT
The DNA here is from genome assembly GCA_027257055.1 of Cephalopachus bancanus. Classification (NCBI taxonomy): domain Eukaryota; kingdom Metazoa; phylum Chordata; class Mammalia; order Primates; family Tarsiidae; genus Cephalopachus; species Cephalopachus bancanus. The sequence goes on from JAPVLO010000087.1 coordinate 2,623,207, forward strand.
CCTCTCTCCTCTGTCTGTGCATACTCCACTCCCTGCCCTGTGGTGGCATCACCTGGACAAGTCACAGATCCCAATCACTTGATCTGAAACTAGGATCTCCCAGTGAGAGCTGAGGAAAAGACACCTTTTAGGATAAAGTCTTATCCCAAGGCCTTTGTAGACACAAATCACCTGTCAGAGGACTGACTTTTGCAGCATTTCCCAGTCACTAGTAGGCAGGTAAGACAGGATGTCTCTAATTGTTTTCATTTGCTGTGTCAGAAGTGATACCTAATGTATCTATAATGTGTTTATTTTAGGGTGTTGTTTCAAGTGGCCGGGTGGCATAATGCTAGAATGTTCCCCTTTTATAACACTGTCCTTTTCTTCTTTTTCTGTTGTGCTTCCTCTCCTCTGTGGCTTCTGAATGCTTGCCCTAACAGCACTATTTCACTGATGCATGGAACACTTTTGATGCCTTAATTGTTGTTGGTAGCGTCGTTGATATTGCTATAACTGAAGTGAATGTAAGTAGCAAACTTTGTGTCCTATAATGTGCTCGTTTTCATTAAGTCTGGCATAGATGAGACTAGAAGCACTACCCATGAGTCTTTTAGGCTCACTACCCATGAGTCATTTTAGAAATCCAGACAGCTTTTTTTTTAAGACTAAGAATGATTTGTAGTCTCTTCTCCCTGACCCCATCTGCATACCCTTCCCCTGAAAAAGAGTAGGGAAGTAAATGTAGAATGGCCATTTGGGAACTGCAACAAAATTGTAAAGATCTTTGTAAAGTTGTAGGGCTAAGAGTGTGAGTGTATGAACATTCTCACTCACCACCAGCTGTGTGACCTTGACAAGTCACCTGGCTGCTTTGTGCCTCGGTCCTTCCAGCTGTAAGTGGAGTTAATGATGCATGCCCTTGTCCCCACAGTGGTTCTGTGAAGGCACAGAAGGGAGACCCCACAGCCATGCCCTGAACATGTGGCCACTGTTGCTGGTATCTCACCTGTACTGTGTCTGCTCAGAGTTTGACTGGTGACACTGGTGACTGTCCCCCACTCTAGCTCCCCACAGGGTGATGCTGACAGAAGGCTGCTCAGGACCAGGGGAACGAGGGCCTGGAGCATACCAAGAAGAGAGTGTTGGTTCTCCTTGATTCCATTCAGTTGAATCATTTGATGGGGAACAAGTGCAGTAGCTGCCTCACAGGTGGAACAACACTCTCAAGAAGTATCCTGAGAACCTCTCCCTTCAAAATTAAGAAGCTTGAGAAAGGGTGCACCACCTTTGCCTGGGTCTGACCCATGCTAGACCAGAAGGCCCAAGGCAGGCAGGAAGGGCCCTGTCCACCCGGTCTGTCCCTAGTTCTTCAACAAGTCTCAGTGGATGTCCAGTGTGTGTGCCCAGGTTGTGTGGAGTCCTTCGAGAGAACTGTGGTGCAATGTTGGCTTCTGCTCCACGATGCCAGTCCAGCCCCCAGCCCTGATGCTCTGCCTGGCTGACATCTGCAAGAGTAAGGATTATAAGGTCCATCCTGGTGCCCGGACAGCCTGTATCACATGAGGATCATGAAATCCCATTATGCCACCTGTTTGGGGCCAGGCTGATTCTGGAATGTGACTAGTGAGACAGCCTCCAGCCTGGCAGTCCAGACCTAGTCCAAAACTGTTCTCAGTTCCCTCATGGGCTAATATCTGTTCCCCCCCACCTTGTAGGTATGTTACAGTATTAAAATACTTGCTTAAAAAAAAGTGTTGGGGGGACTCAAAGGTGTGATTGTAAGTGTAGGTTTTCCTTGTAATAAGTGAGATGGATGATAAGACTCTACTGTGTCCATGAGGGTGTGATTCAAGCCTCATTACACCCAAGTTCATGCTATGACAAGATACTCAAATGGTATTTTACTAGACTTAGGTACACATGTCCTTCAACCTCCTGAAGTCCAGACATATGTAAATTCTACTTTACGTGAAATGTTCCATAAGTCAGCTATAAAATTGTCATTCATGATATGTAAATGATGCTTGGTTATAAAATAGTCTAGTGCCAATGGGAGAGCAGCAGGTCCCTATACTGGGCTGCTCTGGGCTCTCTCCTGAGTTTATGGTTAGGCATCTGCCTACTTAATCGTCTCACAACATAAAGTGCTTGCAACCTACATCAAGGTATACTTACATGAAAATTCTGGAACAGACCCTTATGTAAGTCGGAGATGATCTATAATGGAAGTGAAAATATAATAAACTATCAGCTCAACAGGTCTCCCTGGAGTGCTCAGTGCTTAAAGTGCTGTGCATGGGGTAGGTGTAAATGCTTAGTGTCTGGGCACCAGAATGTGGCAAAGATTTGCCCACCATGTGGACATCCAGCTTTCTCGTGCCTGACCCACCTGCTGGCTGCTGAGGAGTGGTGTGGGTACTCTCGGGGACAGCACGTGCCCAGCTTCCTGGCTTCCTGGCCACCTCACATGTGCTGGGGGCTGGCCCTGCTCCTCCTGCTGCAGCCCTCTTGTTCCCTCCTGCCCAGTCTTGCTCGTCCACGTCTCAGTGTTGCCCTGCATCACCTTGCGTCAGTCAGAAAAGAGGCAAGCCTACTCTAAAGTTTTTAGTCATCATTGGACACTGGGTATCTGTACAAGGCAGACTTTCATGGGCCCACTCCTGGCATGCAGTTAGACTTTGCAAATCACAGTGGTGGACATTCCTCTCGGTGCTTTCAGTCGGTGACCTTTTCCCTGGTCAACTATAGCCTGAAACCAAATGCTTCTCAGTCATGGCAATGCCAGCTCCCCCCACCCGTCAGCTCCCCCCGCCCCCCCGCCCCCAGCCCTCCAGGCCATTAGGATATCACTTTAGGAGATTGCAATTTTTCTCCACTGGTCCTTGGCATGGAGAGAAGGCTCAAGGCCACCTTCTCATTGAATCTGTCTTTCAACCTACATTGACTAGGCATCTGTCATTAGTAGGCTCTGTGGAGACACAAAGATTAAAATTGACTGGATATCCTTAACCTCTGGTGTAAATACATGAGAATGGAACTGTAAATTCCTCCACCCCCCCTTCCCTCCTCCTTGCAGAATGCCCTGGAAGAGCAGTGCACGCCTTGCACGTCATGTCCTTGTCCCCTGAGCTCCTGGGTCCGCCGAGCATGAACACCCTTGGTTCTTTGTTGGCTGGTTTTAGCTGCCATAAGTCATCATTGTTTGCAATGCTTAACCTGCTGTGCTCTCTCCCCCAAAACTCTGTTGACCTTTCTTTTCTGTTGCCTAATTGATTTTCATGTTGGTTTTATTTTTAGAAAATTGTAGCGGCAAGTATATATATGCATATATACGGTGAAGTCGTTAAAGCAAAGCACCTCTAAAGACTGTGTGCTTGTTTTTGGCCTCTCTACCTTTGGTTTTCACTGCATTTCACAGGATGTGCTAAGGATTGGTGGTCATCTAAATTGTTCGCTATCCCATATCTTGTCATCTCCAACCCGGGGCCATCTTGGTCGGTCACACTGGGTTCTGTGACTCACCACCATAGTCTTTCAGAATGAATTATCTGGCTTAGAAGTGATGAAGTCAAGCTTGCATTTGAATTATTTGCAAAAACATTTTGGATGGCCCTTTGCATTGTCCTGCTTGTGTGCTCACAACCTGCTGCTCCTTTCCTGTGTCCTCACACCTTGCTCTGTTTCTGGTTTGGTAGCTCTTAGGGACTTGTTTTTGTCACATTTGGTCATAACGCCACCAAGATGCTCAAATATCAGAGGATGACTCCTGGGATCACCCTTGCTCCCTCTTTGACGCCTCTTTGTTCCTTGAATGGTGAAATGACCCAGCAACGTATTTTTCCTAACCTGGGAATGGCTGATGCGGACGTGTAGTCTTTTCTCATTCTCCTTATTGCCTGGGAGGCAAAATACTTGTTTAGAAACCATGTCTGCCTTATTACTGATCAAAGAGCATGTAAAAAGCCAGGGAACTCAGCAGCCGATAGCTCCACTCCATTTATGGACCCTTTTCCAGGAGCCAGGTCATCTAGGCAGTGGTTGTGGACACAGACTCAGTGATGCCAAATAAAGAAGCCCCCCTTCCAGAGGTGTTACACACCAGATCAGAGGCATTCAGAGGTGGCTTTCCCTAGCTGAGCTCTCCAAGATGCCTTGGGTTACCCATTCTAGCTGTTTTGGGATGCTGGTTTGCTTCCTGTCTGAACTGGAAAACTGCATCTTCTCAGCTCTTCCAAGTGAAGCTGGAAATTAGTACAAAAAATACAGACTGATTCCATTGATTTCACTTGGGAAACTCAGGGATTTGGGGGGGCTTCTGCTGTTGAAAGATGCTGGTCCAGAATCTGCCTCAAAAGTCTGCTTGAGAGCTGTGTGGGAAGAAGTTAGAGGGAACATCAGGAGAGTCCCAGGAATCCGAGGAGCTTCCTGGACCCTAACATGAAATCTGGCCTCGGGGCTAGGGAGCATTCTCCCTGTAGCCCCCCAACTAAGGAATATGATATCTTAAAGTTGGAAAGGACTCCTAAGGTCTAATTCCTGAGGTGACACTAAACTCCCCCATTGAAAATTGATTCTCAGCCACTCAAGGCCGTCTTTGGAAAGCTACCTAAGAATCCTCCCCCAAGCCTGTGTTCTCTAGGGTGTCCTGTGGGTGATCCTCGGAGTCAAGTGTAATAACAGCCCACTCATGTTTTTCACCCTCCAAGGCTCCCTTGGTGTTCAAGCCTCTTCCATCTCTTGAAAGGGACGTAGGGAAAGAGTCTCATCTCTCTCTTTGCATCCAAGTACTAAGCCCTCGCCAACTGCAAAAGACTCACTGCTTAGCTGCAGCAGTCTGAGTGGGCTTTTCTATTGACCCCACTCTGTATGGCCACTCCAGGCCTAAAGGGCATTAGCTGGGGTGGGTGACCAACTAAATACTTGGGCCAGTTTTATCCAGGCCCAGAACTGACGTTGTCAGCCCTGGCAGCACATTTGAATCACTGCAGCACTTAAAAAATTCCCAAAGTACAGGCACAGCCCAGATCAATCAATCTCTAGGCAATTTCAGTGTGCAGGCCAGGATGAGAGCTGGCTTGCTCCTTCATCAGGCTGGCATTTGAAGTGTGGGCAAAGCCATCCTCAGGGTCCTTCGGGTGTGTAAGATATTTTGGTAACTTGCACAATACCCCAGTGCTGCCAGTTACATCCTGCCCAGAGCAGTCCTCCTTGCCCAGTAGCATGCGGTGGCGGAGGTGGGAGGCAGTTGTCACGGGCACACTGGGGGTGCATGAAGCTTGGTGTGCTGTTTGCTCTTTCCTTCCTTTCTTGCATGTTGTGCTGTCTTGTCCCTCTACAGATACTGTCTCCTCCTCCTTTTTCTTTTTTTCAACAAGAGAATACCCATAGTGTGAAGCTCCTAGTCTGTGATTTGCTGTACTTCAAAGATATCAGCTGAAGGAGAGATGTACACTTTGAAAGTCAGTATGGCTGCTAACTAAGGGAAGGGTCATGAATGGTCTGTCAGATGTGGAGCAGGATAGGGAGGGACAAGCAGAGGGGCTTGGACCAGAGTGTGGCCAGAAAGAGTATCTTCCCTGACAAACAGGCCTCCTTATTCTCTTGCAGGTCTAACACACAAGTTATGGGCATTTCAAGAGGACAACTGTAGAGTGCTCTGTCCCATGCACAACTGTCTGGTCCCCTGAACATAGGCAAGCAAGCAGAGATGTGCATGCTTGCACACTTAACCCACACACCACATATAACACACTTTGGCAGGGCAGGCCAGAGTGAAGCCTCCCTGTGTACAGCCTTAGTGAGGATGATGGTAGGACCAGGAGAACTCTGGAAAATGAATTTCCTTATCTGTTAAGGTCTTAAGCCAAAAAACATTATCTGTGAGATAATAGAAGAGGAAAAGAAAAATGGCAACCCTGAGTTTTGACAGACCTGCTGTGGAATTATCATTCTGAGCATCTCAGGTGAAGCAGGGACTCCTTTTTAACCGTCTTGAAATCTGTTCATCTTGGGTTCATGATCACATTGCTGAATTTCAGTTGTCCTTTGATATGCTCAAACCCCTTATTCTCTATGAATTTTGTGGAGTTTTTGTTTGGTCTCAGGAGGTAGCCCTTGATGAGAGAGAGGCTTCAAAACTGAGCCCTTCTTTCCCTGTATCTCCAGGGCAGGAGTGCACACATCCAGACATGCACACATGTCCCTTTGCTCTGTAGACACACACCCAGAAAGCCTCCTTGACACCCCTAACCAGAAAAGCTTTATTCTTCTCCGTCAGTTTTCAGGTGACACAACTGAAGGGAAAAGAAAGGCACATCCTGATTCTGGTTCCATTTCCTGTCACTGTTTAATTTAAAGATGCCTCCTGGTGTTGGTTAGAGTTTGCTTCCAACTTGTCTGCATTCTCCCAGATACTTATTGAATACCCAATGTCAAGCGCCATGCTGGGCCCTTAACAGAGTGAGGCAAGGTCTCTGCCCTCCCAGGTGACCACCAGTCATCACAGAGTCAGCATTCTGGGCCCAGGAGACTGGAGATCAGCCAGACCTTGGAAGAGGCAGAATGCTGAAGCTCAAGGAGCTGGTCCTATACTGTTTCTTCCGTAGGCTCATATAGACCTGTGCTTTCTCTGGTTGAAAGCTGTCAGAGCTGTGAGTCAGGCCATGAAGGCTTCTCTAGGGAAAGCAGCCTCTCTTCTCCTTGCCCTGGCTTGATCTGTCTAGCTCCTCAGCGGTCTGGCCAGACAAGCCACCATTGAACATACACCGCCCAGGCATTTGGTCCCATGGGAACAGGGCGTGGTCTAAGAAGGCTTGTAGACCACAGGCAAGCATCTCTGTCTGTGGCATACTGTCCCCCAGGGTTAGAAGGCCTGCTGCAGGGAAGTTCATTCCTAAGGCCCATAACCCTGACTAGGTGAAGAGAGCTAGTCTCCCCACAAGAAGCAGATGCACGCTCTACGTTAGAGGCAATGAGGACTAGCAGCTTTATCTTTACTGGATACCTGTCAGCCTGGGGACATCATGTCCTTGGATGTAAATTAGAAAGTGATAGTGTGTCTGTGCCCATGGCTGCTCTTTCTCAAGTCCAGCCCCAAGTAGAGTCTCAGGTATTTTCTCAGGGACGGACCAGGTGTGTTGCCCAAAGACATTAACCACACACTTTTAAAAAGGGGGGAATGCTCTCCAGAACCACTCATTCCTTCCCAGTTCATTAACACATTTTCAATCTTTGATTTCTTAAAGCCAACTGAAAGTGAAAATGTCCCTGTCCCAACTGCTACACCTGGGGTAAGATCAGTGACTGGTCCCCAGGGGCTGGGCCTTTTCCTTGAGTTTATTTGACCATGTCGAGTTTTCCACTGGTTTTTCTGTATTCTCCATGACTGTCCTTCCAGAACAGTGTCTGCAGTGGTTTGCATTCATCATCAGTGTTCAGTACTGTTGACCAGCCCAGCATCCTTCTCTAACACAGTAGAACACATGGACATGCATGTGCTGTGTGGATGCTGTGTTGTTAGCATGTAACTCTTCCTTTCATGTCATGCTTTTTAAGATGAAAAGGCCCTAGAGACACATCTTCAGTTCTCACCACTGTCACCTTTGCATCCGTTGGTGTTTTTCTGAAAGTGTTGCATGTTCTACTTTCATTGGGTTTGACCTCTCCATGATAACCCTTCAGAACTCTGAAGAGAGCAATAGAATCTCCATCACCTTTTTTCGTCTTTTCCGAGTGATGCGATTGGTGAAGCTTCTCAGCAGGGGAGAAGGCATCCGGACCTTGCTGTGGACGTTTATTAAATCTTTTCAGGTAAGAGCCTTGCCAGGGGCTTCTCTGTTTATCTTTGAAGGTCATGTGTAAGTCAGTGATCTGTCCCTTTGCTGGAGGATCTAGCCTCCCCCTGCATGACCACATGTAAACCTAGGTCAACAGAGAATGTGGAACGCTGGAGAGACCCAACTCAGTGTTTCTTGGGTACATCATATGAGATTACTGGCCCAAAGGAGACAGTATAGAAAGCAGTAAGGACCTGTAGCTGAGCGATCTGCTGCATTTCCAAGACTGAGAGATTATGGGGTCTCTGAGCCCCTCAGTCCTCTCCAGGATACCCAGTGGTGATGATGGTGTATGAGAGAGTGACAGTCCCAGCAGACTCCCTGGAAACCTGATAGCTTCTCTCAGGGATAGTTTTTCCTCAGGTTGCTGCAGTACTGTCAACTGATCGAGAACCAGAGACCACTCCATCTGGGCCAGCACACCATCACCAGTCTCTGGGTTATCCTGTGCCTGGAAGGGTCACAGGGTTCGGGACATTTAGGCATAAACCAGATCTCACTTATCACCTATGATTTTTCAGATGGGGGTGGCTCAGTTCTAGACTATTCCTGAGCAGAACCAACTTCTCCCATACCTTCCAGTACCCTACCCTAGGCATTCTAGTCTTCTGGACTGAATCCACTGGGAGAGCAGAAGACGGAGGAATACAAATTCTCATTTAAAAGATGTACCCATGTAGGGAGTTTGTGGATATGCGTGAGCATTAGGAAGTGAATCTTGCACCTTCATTTTAAAAATTAACTATTTTGTTCAAAATTAGTAAATGTTCCCAATAACAAATGAAGCTATGCAAAGACATATAGAGAAAAATTCAAACTTGCCTCTCACCCACCTCTGGGTGTGACCAGTGTTAAAATCCCAGTATTTTTCTACAGTGAGTGGGATTTGAACAGGTGAAGGGGAGAAGGGGCCATGTCTGGGGGGAGGGGTGCAAACATTCTAAGAAGAGGAAGTCACAAGTCCAGCTGGGAAGAATGAGGCTGGAGGGAGGGGGATTGGGTTCTGGGACCCTGGAGGTGAGCCTTGGTCTTAGGAAGGCACAAGCTCCTTGACAGTTGTTATCATATGAAGTATCAAAGCCTGTGAACGGACTGCTGTAAAAAGAGAATGGATTCAGCCATACTGTCATCTTACTTTTTAAAGAAATTATTTCACTTTTTAAAAAAGATTTGATCTCCTATAGATAAGAAAGTCATGTCACAGAATAACAGTTCATTAAAAAAAAAAACCAGAGAAACCTATGCTAGCAAAATTTATAAACATTTGATAATCTAAGAAGAAAATGCATACAGGAGTGGTGAGAAAAGCTTGAAACTAACCCTGTGGGACTCTGCTAAGTGGTCAGTTGGGGGATGGTCTCCTGCACCAGGTCAGGCTGGCAGGCACAAGTCTGCAGCTGGCGCAGGTCTGCAGGTGGCAGAACTGGCAGGCTGTTAGCCACTGACTTTCCAATGAATTGTTGCAAACAGAGAAAGCAGATACCTTAAGCATGCGTGCCTGGAATTGAACCTAGCAATCTGGCCATCCCATGCACGTGGACATGCTTGTCACATGTGATGAGGCAGAACAGCAGTTGGAGAACACTGGATTAAAGGGCTGGGCCTTTGATCAAATGCATGCATTGGGTGTTTCTGAAGAGAACCCAGGCTTGGTGACCCCCCAGCCAGCTCTATTCTTCTCTGGCCTAGCCTCCCCAACTTTGTGGTTTTTCCAGAAGGTGTGCATTTTAAGAAAAGTCTTTTGATTCTACAGCAACAGCCAGAAAGTGGTTCTTCCCCTCTCACCCAGTAATTCCACTCCTAAGACTTCACCCTCAGGAAACACTTCAGCAGGAGTGGGGTGATTTTGCATAAAGATGTTACTTTGTAACATATCTAACAACACTCCCCACCCCAAACATGCCCACAAAGGAAGAGGAAGCAATCTCATTGTCCAGTGTTTTGGAACAGTTTCACAAAGGAATCCAATAATGAATTTAAGAATTATGATGATAGTGACATGTCTGTGTTAAAAATGTTTAAGAGTAGGAAGCAGCGTTAGAGACCATGGAGAGCACATGCTGCCTGCACCATCATAATACTCGGCGTGCATGTGGACAGCATGTTCAGTACTCAAGTTGTGCTGGGTTGGGACTTGAAAACTTCTTCCTCACTATCAGTGTCCTTTCACTGTAACACATGGCATGTGGCCCCTCATGGGTCTGCTCAGTCTTTTCCAAGTCTGGCAAGCACAGGCAGCTGGCACTGAGTCAAGTTCCTCCTCTCTCCCAGGCGCTCCCGTATGTGGCCCTCCTCATAGCCATGCTGTTCTTCATCTACGCGGTCATTGGCATGCAGGTAAGCTCTAGCTGCCTCTCCCTCAGGGACCCTTTGACTGGGTAACCCCAAATCTGTGGCAGGACATACCTGAAGTAGAAAGACAAGGCGATGATTCTTCAAGCATCTCTGCTGAAATGATAGAGAGATGAGAAAGACACAGCTCCTTGAGAGAGCACTCCCCAAGGGAGACCTGGGCTCAGAAGAATGTGGAGAGGTTAGGATACACTGAGTAAAGCTGTGTTTCATGGCACTCCTCGCCCACCAACCAGAGTCTTGGGAGAATCAACTGGTTGAGAAAACCTCTAGTTGACTTTAGCAGCGATAGGGCAATAGAAGACCCAACAGCAGCGGAAATACCCTGCTGAAAGAAGCCATCGTTGTCAATGTGGGGGTCATATTTTCTGCACTGATGTTACTCAAAAGATATTTAGTGATACAAAATCCTGTTTATATTCTGAAGAATTATGCTTTATTGTAACCAAGTGAGATTCTCACTTGAAACAACATATTTCTAGATGCTATAGTTAGGACTCAACTGGGACCGTTATTGTGCTCCAATAGCTGTGTGAGAATTGACAGGAATCCAGGCTATTCTGTACCCCTGACCCAGGAGCTGAGGGCCTGCAGCCTGCCCCAGCTCCTCCTGGGGGTGGGAGAGGGATTGGGCCTCCCTGACAGCTGAAGCTCTAATACCAAGTAGGTGGTTGGGGTGGGGCAGGGGGGAGCCTCCAAGAGCAGAGGGAGTTGGAGAGCAGCAGGCAACTGCAGTCTCCCCACCTGTGCTGATGACATCTTTTAGGTATAGGAGGATGTGTGTGAGAAAGAGGTGGGAATGATTCTAGGGCAGAGAAATGGTCTTGCTTTTTTTTTTTTTTTTAATCCTGAAGGCATAGATGCATTTGCAGATCTGTAATAATCTTACCAGAATTTATGAAACAAAAGTCAGTGTACTTGAGTCCCTTTGATTCAGAAACATGTGGTGCTGTGTGCCCTGAAGGGCCTTTTATTATGTACATTCTCATATGAAAAAGAGTCATCTCTGAACTGCAAATCACACTGCACACAGTGACCTCCAACAGGTGTTTGCAGGTATCAGGCCCTCTAGGATGTCAGTCAGCTTCCTATGCACCTTTCCATTGTCCTAAAGGCAAAACCTACTCTCCTGCCTATGGCTTGCAGCTCCCACCCTCACCCCACTTTCCTCATCTTCAGCCTGGTCTTCTGTCTGCTCCTCATTCATGTTCTTTCCGTACCCCAGGATACCCACTGTGCCACCCTGCTTCTGTGCAGGTGGTGTTCCCTCTGCCTGGAACACTCTTCACCTTTCTTATCACTTGACTGACTTTACATATCCTTATTACTGGGCTTAAATGTCACTCCCCTTGCAGGCCTTCCCTGGCCCAAGCCCCCTAACCTTGGGTAGATAAGCCTGCTCTGTGTTTACCTGTGTTTGGGCCATCCCAGCATCACTGTTCAAGTTTGTCATTGCCTAGCTATTTTTGGTCTGTTCCCCAGGGTAGGGGTTCTTTGAATGTGAGAATGTGCCTGTCCCAGTGTGTAACCTGGCACCTGGCTATGCCTAGCAGATCTTTGTTGAATGAATGATGTGCCAAGTGCTATGAGAAAGCCCTAGTTGGTGTTGATCAAACCTGACTTAGTTCTGAATTCACCTGTGGGTGTTTTGGTATGACCAAATCTATTCTTTTTCTCTTAACAACTTCTCTACCTAGATGTTTGGGAAAGTTGCCATGAGAGATAACAACCAGATCAATAGGAACAACAACTTCCAGACATTTCCGCAGGCAGTGCTGCTGCTTTTCAGGTGACTGAGTCTGGCACGGGCAGTGTTCCTGGGCAGGGGGTGCGAGTCTCCCTATATCTCTGGGTCCGGAGGGACAGAGGAGGTGTGTTATTAAGGCAGTATACCTTTCCCAGTTGATTGTGGTGGCTTTCTGTTTTTGTTTGTTTTGTATTCTTAAATAGAGACCCCAGCATTTCAGACACAGGGATTTTGCTGGATTGTTTAAATGGCTATGGTCATTCAGATTGGGGGTGGCTTAAGTTTTATCTATTTGGGAGTTAGTAGGGCTACTTAGGCTCCCAGGAAAATTGTAGAATATATGTGTATGCATGGAAGCACACACTAAACGCACCCAGGAAAACAGAAATTTAGCAAAAGGTTAGAGGCCTTTTACATAGTCAGTGGGGAACATCCTGAAATACACGATTTCAAGTTTCATGGGATTGTTTTTAACCTCACTTAATTAACTTTGTAAACAAGCTACCTTATAGTGAGAAAACTTTCTAGAAATCATGGAAGTATGTCTAGTGACTCTAGTGACTGTGTAACAAAGTCATTTGCATATTTGGTTGTTTCCAACTCTGCTTTCAACAAAATTGAACAGGAGTCAATCAAGTTTTTAAGTTGCCCTTTGTTAATTTGCCATTAAAAATAATAATTATTGAAATTTTCATAATACAAGTGTTTGAAGTAGAAAAAACACAAAAACAAACATCCGTTTATACAAAACAATTAATGCACTTACGTCAGTTGGTTGTTATAAATTGAAGGAGTTGTAGTAGGACTTCCAGCTACTGAGGTAAGTTGCACGTGAGAAGAAGTAGGAATTTCAGATTTCCAATGATGCAGATTGACTTTTCCTCACAGTTCTTAGGTTTTGCTCTAGTTAAGAATTTCCCCCCAAAGGTCTAAGCCTTAAATCCCTTCTTCCCCCACTAAAGCCCTTTTGTTTCTTAACCTGAACAAGGTGTGCAACAGGAGAGGCCTGGCAAGAGATCATGCTGGCCTGCCTCCCAGGGAAGCTCTGTGACCCCGAGTCGGATTATAACCCTGGGGAGGAGTACACATGTGGGAGTAACTTTGCCATCGTCTATTTCATCAGTTTTTACATGCTCTGTGCATTTCTGGTAAGTGAGCAAAATAGCTCTTCTCGATGTACAGGTGTGTGAAGCATTTGGGGTTCAGACCAGTGACATTGCCTTCTTCAGTCACCACAGAATAGCTGATTTGGACGAGCTCGCTGGACTCCACTTGGCGGGTGGAAGTTTCTGTTTAACCAGTCATGTGTCACTCTACCCTCACTGTAAGCAGGGAGTTGGCGTTCATTCATAGACTTGGGCAATTACCAGCTGCATCAGTTTCTTAGGGCTACTGGTTCCTTTCTAAAAATGTCAAAGCCACGGCATATGGGATAACTTATGAGTGTGAGTTATTTGGTGGTAATAAAATTATCAACCTGCCATGTGCTTCAGAAGGCCAGCAAATGCATCTGCCTGCCCTCCCCCAAGACTTTGCCAGAGACACTTTGGAAAGCTAGAGTCCTGCCCTTTTCTTAAACATTTTCCAAACAGAAAGTTTTTACAACTTCTCTTGGAGGCATGGGTTCAAAGGCTTCATGTTCCATATAAATTAGGAAACATATAATAGGGTCTAACCCAATTCATGCAACTGTAGCTGAAGCTCTATATTTCCGGTTTGCTTTTTCAGATCATCAATCTGTTTGTGGCTGTCATCATGGACAATTTTGACTATCTGACCCGGGACTGGTCTATTCTGGGGCCTCATCATTTAGATGAATTCAAAAGAATATGGTCAGAATATGACCCTGAGGCAAAGTAGGTTGAAAAGGTTTCCATCTGGATTGTGTGGGCTGTTTTTGGAGTGTCCAATGTGATTTTTGTGGAAGATGGGATGGACTGAAAGCTCAGGCCAGTTCGTGCTGCCCTGGACCTCATGTTATACTTTGTTTCCAGGGGAAGGATAAAGCACCTTGATGTGGTCACTCTGCTCCGACGCATCCAGCCTCCCCTGGGGTTTGGGAAATTATGTCCACACAGAGTAGCATGTAAGGTGAGCCTCCTATGTGCGTTTGATACCCTCTCTTGCAGGAGTCACAGCTCTATTCAACAAACCCTTACTAAATGACACTTGGCCAGGTTTCTGTCAGGTGCTGGGGATGCAGAGATGAATGATATGTGATCCTGTCCCTGAGGAACTCTTAGGTTTGTAACTCTTAGGACACATTGTCAGGAACAATCAGAAGAGGAAGAGAATTCAGCAGTTTATCCTTAGGTAGATGGTGGGGAAGATGATATCAGGTTATAAGGAGACATAGGAATTTGTCAGAAGCAGGAAATTGGACATCATTATGGTGAACAGTGAGTCATTGGGTCACCAGTTGGCTAGGATACAAGAAGAAGTGGCAGAGGAAGTGAACACAAGAGGAAGTGGTAGGAATGAGCCTTCTATGCCCTGCTAAGTCCCAGGAGAATGGGAGATTCTGGGGAAGAAACCTGAATTTCGGTTTTCCATTTTAGAAAGTTGACTCTATTGGCAATTGAGAAATAGACAGGGGTAAGGGGGATCAATCAGGAGAGCCAGAATGAGGGCAACAAAGTGGGAATGGAGAGGAGTAATTAGCCTCAAGATCCACTTAGGAAGTAGGACAGGGAGGGTTCAGTAGTCTGCATGAGGGGGGTGGGCAGAATGAGAGAAGGGCATATCTCCTAGCCTGGGCCTAGGTAGACCCAGGGACATGTGCTTCACACAACCCCTCTGCTGCGGACGTTTGGGACTCCCAGGGGAGATGGGGCCTCTTTCCTGGCACGTCAAGCTGTGATCTCAGGCATAGACCCAGATTTCCCCCCATTTCAGCCATTTCAACACCAAAGCACATGCTCTGGAAACCCTAGATGAGACTTGTCTTCCCTTCTAGCACAGTGAGCCACCTTTTCTAAGCTGTAGCAACAGAAAAGGATTTCCCTTTTTAAAGGAAAATGTGAGATTTGTCTGTTGAAACTCTATGCCATAGAGTTCCATTCAGTCGTTCAACAACCAGTTCTTGCTCCCCATGGATCTGAAGGGATCTTGGGGTCAGGTCTCCAGGCTGCTGGGCCAGCTCTAGACAGAAACCAGGGTAAGAGAAGTAGAGTCTAAAATATATTTCAGATCCTCAAAGAAATCCCCTGAGCCAAACTCATGTTCCCTGCCCTGAAAATCCAAAAAGCCTTATCAGCAAGTCTTTAGGGTCCTGGCTTTTCCCTGACCTCACTCTGGTTGTAGGTACAGAGATTGGCTTTTTTTCCCCATACATTTTCCAGTTCCAGCCTCTTTTCTGATTTCCAAGAACAGTATGGAATCCAACTCATTGATGTTGTCTTGCGTTTGGATTTCCAGACACTTTTGCATAAAGGATCCAAGTGTCCTTGAGGCACAGTCATCCATTTTTGCTGACTCGTGAACTTGACTGAAAAGTGAATGAATACCCAGGGCACCTTGCCTGCTTGCACTGGTGTTGGAGACAAGGATAACTGGGAAGAGGACTAGGCATTTGGGTGGGATGGGCCATGCAAACGCAAGATTCCAGACTGTTGGGAAGACAAAAGCAAAATGTCTTTCTTTTGGGATGTACTGTCAACCAAAAATAAGACATTTTCCAATATTAACACAATCAACATTACTGTTTATTTAGCACTTGCCACATGCCAGGCACAAAAATCTTTCTGTCCATGTGTCATTTAATCTTCACAAGTCCCCAACAATATGGTCATGTCATCTGCATTTATAGGTTAAAGTGGCTGGGGCCCAGAGAGGGTGTCCCTCACCCATGTCCATCACTCATGTCTCCTCTGACCCTTATTGCTGGTGTTAGAGAAACAGGAGAGATGTGAGGAGCTGTGAACATGGATTCTGCTCTGAAAGACCAAACCTCAAACCTTTAGGGAAGCCATTTGGCTTATACAAACACAGGGAGTGCCCTGTGTTGGGAATAGTCATGAACTTCACTGTGTCTGTGACACAGAGCACAGTCCCAGGCTCTGTGCCTGGCCTGTTGTATCTGCTACATCATCTAACCCTCATAACATGCCTAGAATGGAGGTCTGACCCCAAGACCTCCATTGGGGTTAATGAGGAAAGAGGAAAAGGAAAGAATGCTTGAACACTGAGGTTTAATTGGTTAAAAAAAAAAGTAAACAAAATATACCATCTGAGTGTTAACATTTACATTTTGTGACTAAAACTTTGACGTTTGTCATCCCAGAGTTTTCTGAAAGGTACAGAACCATTAGGATGGATAGGGAGGTACGCACGCACACACACGCGCACACACACACACACACACACACACACACACACACACACACACACGTATACGTTTACATATTCACTGTAAGGAATTGGCTGGCATAATTATGGAGACTGGGAAGTCCCATGATCTTCCATCTGTAAACTAGAAACCTAGGGAAGCCAGATGGTAGAGTTCAGTCTGTGTGTGAAGGTCTGAGAACCAGGGTTGCTCATGGCGTAAGTCTTAGTCCAAGGGCAGGAGAAGACTGATGTCCCAGCTCACTTAGGCAGTCAGAGAGTATTCACCCTCCCTCCACCTTTTTGTTCTCTTGTGCGGGCCCTCAACAGTTGGATCATGCCCACCCATACCACCCACATGGGATGGGCAATCTGCTTTACTCAGTCTATCAATTTAAATGCTAATCTCATCCAGAAACATCCTCACAGACACACCCAGAAATCATGCTTAACCAGCTGGGTATCTCATGGTGCTACTGGACTGACATATACATTAGCCATCACATGGATGTTCCCTACATAGCCGTTGAACTGAACCGAGAGTTGACTAGAAAACAGATGAGCAATGAACAGAAAATAGACATCAAAAAGGGATATGACTATAGGCAATCATTTGCATCCTCCTAGAAACTTTTATTTCTATTTACAGAGATTAGTGGCCATGAACATGCCTCTCAACAGTGATGGGACAGTCATGTTTAATGCAACTCTGTTTGCTTTGGTGCGAACGGCTCTTAAGATCAAGACTGAAGGTGAGCATTCCCTGGAGCAGTACAGGAGGTAGGATAGGGAGGGGATGCCTATTCCATCTTGCCTTCTCCCAGATGGCCCTTTTCTTGTTAAAGGGGAGGCCTTGGGGTACTGAGTGGTGAGTGTAATGGGATTGTCTGTGCTGGGCCAGCTGGCCGTCCCCTGTCTCCTTATTCTTTCTCTCCTTCCTTTATGCTTTACTTTGCCCCAGAATGCTTTGAGTTGGCTCATACTACTGCTTACTACCTAGCAGAGAAACAGTTAGGATGGTGGGTCAGAGATAGAGCCATCACGAACTCACCCCAACTGCCCTTACTCGTTCTGTGATCTTCCATGAGAGATTTCAGCATTCTGAACTGAACAGTGTCTTCCTCTATAGAAAGGACATAAATATGCCAATGTTAAGGATGTCCTAAAGATGAGATGAGGTGACATATGCAGAAGCTCCTCTGCAGTGCCCAGCACAGGGTCAGCACTAGCACAATGCTAGGACCAGATGAGAGACAAAATCAGAGTGGTCTTCACAGCCAAACTCAGCCCTGGTCAAAACCTGGTAAAACCGGCACTGCAGTGTGGCCATTGGGGTTGGCTCAGTGGTGACTTCAGAGGTGGAATGGAAAGCAGATTGCAGCAGGTTGAGGAGTTTCCAGGAGGTGAGGAAGTAGAGGCCTTCAGGGGAGTTGACTCTGAGGCACTTGGTGAAGGAGAGGCAAGAACAGGCAGCAAGGGATATGTGCTAAGTCAGTGAATAGGTGAATTCTCACAATCAAGGGAGACTCTTCCACAACGGCATCCTCTCCTGCCTCACTCACATGTGCTCCTTGTGGTGTGCTTGTCTGTATCTGGCCCCAGGCCAGCATCGTTAAGGGTTGCAGAAGGCTGCATGGTCTTATATGCTGACACGTTAGTTGAAAAGACAAGCATCGGCTGGGCACGGTGGCTCAAGTCTGTAATCCCAGCACTTTGGGAGGCCGAAGTGAGGGGATTGCCTGAGCCCACAGGTTCGAGAAGAGCCTGGGCAACTTGGCAAGACCTCATCTCTACAATAAATCAAAGAATTAGCCGGGTGTCATAGCGTGCACCTGTAGTTCCAGCTACTTGGAAGACTGAGGTGGAAGGATCACCTGAGCCCAGCAAGTCGAGGCTGGTGGCCGTGAGTGTACCACTGTACTCCAGCCTGGGTGACAGTAAGATTCCAACGAAGGAAGGAAGGAAGGAAGGGAGAGGGAGGGAGGGAGGGAGGGAGGGAAAGAAAGAAAATACAAGCATTAGCTCATGTAATAAAAGACCAGGGTTCTGTGGTATGGATGAGCACACACAATAAGAGTTGAGAAAGTCTTATTTGGGTGAAATTTAGGCTGAATCTTCGAAGATGGAGGCAGAACTTAGAACAGCCAGTGAAGGAGATGAAGGCATTCTGGGCTGGGAGCAGTGGAAAGGGAGCAGTAGTTCTTGGCTGTGGGAGGCAGGATGGACTCGAGCGCAATAGACTTTGAATTCTGGCGTGAAATGTATGTTTCCATGGAGGAGGGGCTTCTTCCTGGGAGGGCTTAATGGTTATTACTGAATGTAGGAAGTGTGTTTGACCCTGACAGAGGAGAGCCCCCTCAGAGGGCAGTGTGTTAAGCCAGGTCAGCCTGGGACAAGGCAGCCATGATGGGAACAGAGAGGGAGTGCCAGGGAACAGAAACAAGTCTTGCTTTTCTTCCTTTGCTTTTTGGATCCAGGTAACCTGGAACAAGCTAATGAAGAACTTCGGGCTGTGATAAAGAAGATCTGGAAGAAAACCAGCATGAAACTTCTTGACCAAGTTGTCCCTCCAGCTGGTGGTTAGTGTAATCTATTTCCTGAGTAGTTCTTGGCCAGTGCATTGTGTTCAGTGATAGTATCACCAGAAAGTCCAGAGAGTGTTTGCAGAATGCTTCATGTGTCAGTTAGAGCATTAAGGCCAATAGCTAAAGAAAGCCTTTTGGCCATTTGTTATAATTATTTGGGGTAATATGAAGACCATTCCAGACAAATGGCAGGCTTCAGTGAAAAGGACACCAAAATCCACGTGGCTGGAGCAGGGGTTTTCTTGCTGGTGGAGTAATTCATGTTAGAGAACAAGATTGCTATCTCAAAACTAAAAGCCCATTTTTTTTTGTCCAAAATGAAATATTTCAAAACTAGTTTCCAATTACCCTTCAACGTATCGCTGAAAATGTCTCATGAAAAATTGATAGCTTTCATAAAATTGTATTTTTGAAATGCTTTTATCAAGACTGAATGTGGTACCATAATTACCAAAAATGCCCTTTTAACTAGAATTTAGAGACAGAACTAACAGGCATGCTCATTTCCTTTTCTTATTTATCACAAAATAACTAACTAAACTTTTTTAAAAATTTTTATATATATATATATATACACATGCAGTATATATATATATGTGTGTATATATATATATGTATATATATATATACACATGCAATATATATGCACATACTGTTTTTCCTTTTTTTAAAAGTACACATGGACTTAGACATTGAGGTGGTTGTTTTTGACTGTTCTGTTTCCAAGTTTTAAAGGTGCAGGATCTGTTCACCCAGTGCCACCACAGCAGCATTCTAGCACCTCTGGGCTCTGGGCACATGATGAGCATTTGGCATGATTCATGACCCACTGAACTTTTATAGTGTCACTGCCCCTGCAGCTTTCAAGATTGGTCTGGTTCAGGACTGAAAGCTGACTTTAGGACCCGGGCCAGGACAATGTCCAAGGCCTTTCCCTCTGGGCAGATGACAAGCTCTGGCTCTTGGGGGATAGAGAGAGCAGCATGCCAGCCAGCTCTGCTCTTCAGCATGAGGTGAGAAGCAGTGTGAGTTTTTGTCGCTGAAGGGAGCACTCACAGCTGGCATGGCCACTGGCTCAAAGCTGGGGAAGATGACCCAGAAGGAAATGATGAAAGCAAAGCAAAACAAGACTCCCACCCGGAGAATCCTGGCTCCCCACAGGAGAACTGATACTGCACATTTAAAACAACTCTTTGGTTTTTATTCTTTTCCTTTTAGCTGCACATCTGAGTACTCGCATGGCTTAGATGAACTGCTTTTGAAAATTGTTGTAACAATGTGCTTGAGCTTTTTCTGCAGCCTCCATTCCTTTCAACTCTCAGTCTTTCAGAATATTCTGAAGCAATTCTGTTTTAGGGTGGTGGCATGGAATCAGAGTTATCTCTTGCCAACTGTATTCCCCTACAATTACTTGAAACACAGATGCATGCTTCAGAATAGCAGGTGATGCCTGTCTATGTAAACCTTCCTCCTGCTAGCTGAGGACCCCTGAGCATCCCTTGTTCTGCCTCACATCTCTCTCGAGACACTACCTCCATTACAACCAGGCTCACTCCCACATGAAGCCCATCCTTGAGAGATGCATGTGCAGAGTGTCATTTGCATTACTGTGAACCTTCATTTCTTTTCACTTTGCTGGAAGAAAATTCCAGAACTTGGCTCACCATCTAAACTCCCTTCCTTTGAAAGAATGGTCAACTTTCAGTTTCACTAGACTTCTATTAAAGGCTAAATAGTCTTCTGCTTTCTTGATACAATAACTGGGCCTGGTTTTTTCTCTACATTGCTTAAAATGGATGGGTTTAGGATGACAAGTGTTCGTCTATTCCACAATGGCAGTGAGAGGCTGTGTAAAGCTTGAGAGAGAGAAATGGGGCCTTAGGAGGAGATAGAAGGCTCCAGGAGTTCCACCCACATTAACTTACATGCCCAGTGCAGCGCTCATCCAGGTTGAGTCTCATGGGAGCACTGTTGCTACCAAAGAAGATCAGAAGGCGTGGCTGTCTGGCTTTGGTGTGTGGATTCTGGACCAGTTGCTGGGTAGGGTTTTAGTAGATACTCATCATTCATCACTCTTTTATCTTCCAGTGGAGCCATGATTCCCAACATTTCCTGCATCATGACACACTTAGAAAACGATATCTGAGCACCCCTCTGGGCAAACAGATGTGTAGTTCCCGAGGCTGAGGCCTCAGTGTCCCCAGCTGTCAGCTGATCAAAGAGAAGCAGACCAAGTAAGGCCAGCCTCTGCCCCTGGGCACCTGGGACTATGTGGGATGCTCAAGGAGCCCCTTGTAACCCTGGTGATAGAACAGAGTAGGATGCTTGTCTCAGAAGTCTTTGCTGGCGTGACATGAGATGTGACCTGGCTCAATGTGAGCTGATGATTAGGTAATGGCCAGGCATGGATTGTGGAGTGCATGTCGGGCTTCTATCACTCTCGGGCTGCTCACCATCAGTGCTGAGCTGCATCGTCCCTGACTCACGGCTCAGGTGCTCACCTCAGCTCTGCAGACTTCCCTGCCATCTCATAGGCCCTCCCCCTCTCTCCTGGAGGCTCCTTCACCTCCCCAGTAACTCTCCTTGCCTTTAGGTCTTCATTCCTTTACCTGGCTCTTTCACTCCTTTACCATGAAGAGCACAAAGCTGACTCCATCTCTTTTTCTTCAGCCCTAAGCCCAGTCGACTTCAACAAATTCACTCCTTCTCTTTCTTCCTTTTCTGTATTGCTAGCTTTGACACTTTGACACTTCTTGTTCTTAAGAACTTCCTCAGGCCCAATCTCCCAATTAGCTCAGTATTTCAGTGGAGAAGACCATGTGGCCCTTGAATTTTACCCTGAGTGAGTCTGCCTCTGCTCTGGAGGCTAAAAGGAGATCAGGGTTAGGCCTGCATTTAATGGAGGCATCCTGGTGTGGAATGAAGTGTGGGCCTTCTGCAGGTAGAGCCAGTGCTTTTTCTGGGGCTCCACAGAGAAGACTTGGAACCCCGGAATACAGAGGATGGCCATGACATGACAGGTTTCTGGAGAATTTTCCTGAGCTCCCTGGAGGCACTAGCCAGGCTACAGTCTGTTCACTTCCTGTGTGTGGCCTGGAAAAGGGATAGGCTTGTACTATGGGAGAGGCAGCTCTAAAGAAGCCAGAGGCAAATATGACCAGTAGGACTGTCTGTGAAGGAGAGAACCCCAGGCTCAGGAGGTACACTGTTCTGGGTTCAGATCCCGGTTCGACTGACCTGGGCAGGTCATTTAACCTCTCTTTCCATCTGCTGGGGTGGGTGGTGAGCAGATCAATCATGTCAGAGTTGTTGTGAAGAGACCATGAGACCCACATGGGCTTCCTCTGATGCAGGACTTGGCACCTATGATGTCCGTAGGAAGAGCCTACTAGACCTGATATTCTGGACACACCCTTCTGCTCACCTCTTGCCTTCTTGTCAATGAACACTGTATCATCCGGCACCATAGTTTTACATGCCACACAGAGACTTAGGTGTGCATGGAAGGCCCCAGTCACTCCAGGACTTGCCTGGCTTGGGTTTAGAAGGAACATAACTTTTCTTGATGCCAGACACACTGAGGCAGCCTCTTCACACAGTGATACTGAGTAGCTTCTGACAGGTAAGTCCCAAGGGACGGCTCGTTGCCACCTGGCCATCTCCAGTGGGGATTGCAAGAAGTCGGTGGTGCCTCCCACGTGGGCATGAAATGAAACCCACTCAGTGATCATTAGTGAAGGTCCTGGTGTCCCATAGCCTGTCATGCTCTAGGATTCATGTCAGTGGATGCCACCACCGGCAGGTTGTAAAATTATAGTGACTCTGATGGCTCGTAGTTATCTAGCCACTGGCACTTAGGACAACCCAAGCCAGGGGCTGAGTGCTTTTTGTGCCTCTTTCACATAATTCCCACAGCTCCCCTGATAGGTTTTCCCCATTTGACAGATGGGAACACAAGTTCAGAGAGAATGAGTCCCTTTCCCCAGATCAGCATGTCACTCTTGTGAGGGTGGCCTGGCCGAAAAGTTAGCTGTTCTGCAACCTGAGGTCCAGCAAGCATTCCTCCTCCCAGTCTCCACAAATCATGGTCAATGGTCCCCAGCCCCCAGCATGGCCCCATGTAGGGCACTAAGGTGGTCGTAAGCTGCCCTCAGGAGACACAGCACACTGCCAATGTGGTGGCTAGCAACCTTGGGAGATCCTGTAGGGCACATTTACATGTCCAAGGTGGTTTACCATAAGACAGCCAGAGTCTCTATTCTGCCTCATGCATCACCTCTAAAATCATCAGCAGAGTTCTGATTCCCCAGCGATGCATGTTGGAGGTTGTTTCTGAACAAAACAGAAATGAGCCCAACTCAGCTTTGAGGTTGGTTGGAGCTGTCGCTGCAGCACAGAAAACAAGCAGTTCTGAATTACAAACCCAGAAACAGTATACAGAGCTAGTTGGCGGAGAATTGGGGGGGGGTGAAAATCTGGATTTGCAGTCACTTTTCTGAACTTTTCTCTCTTCTGAGCTTGTATTGTCACCTTTCTAGCTCTCTGTCTTGAGACATGGGGATTTGGATGATTAATTGCCCTTGCTTAGTTTATGGTAGTTACACATGCAAATCCCTACATGCAGGGGTGAAGACATGGCCCATGAAGCCTCTTTTTGTTTTGTAATTTTTATTTAAGTAAATAACCAAGACGGCATTTCGTAGTTACTAATACGCTGCACTATTAAACTCATGATGAATGTTATTTTTCTGCAACTTTGAGTATCAGTTCATTTAACTGACTCTAATTTTGAGCCTTAACTGCTTTGTAAAACCTTGCTTTTTGCTAGATCGAGGCTCCCATGTTGTAAACTGAGAGCTTGGTGCCTTCTGTACCACCCTACCCAGCCCCTGCCCCTGCCCCTGCCCCTGCCCCTGCCCCTGCCCCAGCTGGAAGTGAGTGTGTAGGCTCTTGGTCTAACGTGCTGATTCGGGAGAGCTCTGTCTGGTCTCTCCGTTTAGATGATGAGGTAACCGTGGGGAAGTTCTATGCCACTTTCCTGATACAGGACTACTTTAGGAAATTCAAGAAACGGAAAGAACAAGGACTGGTGGGAAAGTACCCTGCGAAGAACACCACAATTGCCCTACAGGTGAATTGTTGTCTCATTTTGTTTTCTCTTTTCACTAACGATTTTACAAGCTTATTTGAAATACTAGAGAGCTGCCTATTCATGGTTGAGCAGTACCACAAGGATTTTGTTTAAACTGAGATACTGCACACTCCCCCAAATGTGGATTGGCCATTTCTGGGCCACAAGGTAAGTGCTTCCCTCCCCACTGCCTTCCCCATGGAGCCCTGCACCTGCGACCGCCCACGTGGCAGGGCAGGGCCACCAGGACAGAGGGGGGTGAGCACTGCCCTCGCACCCCAGGCCCACCTGCCTTCTCTCAAGGCAGTGTCCTCCAGGCAGGTGCCCACTTTTCCCACAACCCTCGGGTTCTGGCTGCCCAGTGAAAGAACAGCTTTCCATCTGAACGCCAAGTGCTTTGTTTTGTTTCTGTTTGTTTCTTACCCCACTGCTTGTTGGTTTTTGGTCCATTTCAGTAACATCCATCACCTCCTAGTGTGTCTGTGTGTGTGTGTGTGTGTGTGTGTGTGTGTGCGCGCGCGCGCCGCGCGCGTGCACGCACGCATGTGGTGTGGTATGGTGTGGTGTGTCTTTCTGTGTGTTGTCTCCTCATGTCCTGGACAGCCTATGGACCCTCTCCATCCTCCTTCTGGGCCCTGCCCCAGACTCCTGGAGTACAGATGTGGCTTTCAGGAACCTCTGGTAGCAACCAGGGTCCATGCATGTAGGATCCTAGGAAAAGCCCAGAGCTGGGGATGGGAAGCAGGTGTGAGGAGGAGCTAGGCTGTCACAGTGGAGACCTGCAGGAGGAGGGGGGAGGGAGGTGGTCTGTGAGTGTCCCTGAGGGAGGAAGCAGGGCAAAGAGAAGAAAGATGCTAAGAGCAGGGAAAAGGGAAACTACAGAGGCTGGCAAGCTATTGAAAACAACTGTCCAAGTTAATCGGGAGCCCTGTCATCTCTGTTACCCAGAGTGCTCTAAGTCCATTGTGGATAAGATGATAACTATTTTCCTTTTTTATTTATTAACACTAAAATACTTGTATTACCACATGTCTGAAATCTGGCCTTATAGGTATTGATAAGGTTTAGTGTGGATCAGTCCTTGAATCTCTTCCAGGGAAAAATGCCAGCATTGTTTTGTGTTCAAAGTGATGGTAACTACCGAAGTGAAGGCTTGTTTTTGATCTTGCTGTGAGAGAGAGAATATGAATATGAATGATAGTGAATGAGTGACCGAGGAACATGGGGTGCATGTGTATATGGCAGGTTGGTAGATGGCCTTGTGTGATAGCGACCTGCTGATTCATGGTGAAACCTCTGCTCTGCCTGGATAGCTGCAGGGGCTGGGGGAAGAGGCATGAGTGGGTTGGCAGGTAGACATGAATCTGAGTGAAGACAATCTCTGATCTTTCTTTCTCTGATCACATATCCTGAAGGTAGCTCAGCGAATCACAGGCTCAGTCAGACAGTTCATTCCCATCCCAGGTTGGAGGATTTACAAGTTAAGATCTCTCACATCCAGCTGATCTGGTCTGCAAAAGTAATAGCCCTCCCCCTGGATTGTAATTCACAGCTAGCCTCAGACACAGCAAACTAAAAAGATGTGTTTGCAGGTTTGTGCAGGTTTCTGGTTCACACATTCTTGAAGGTAGCGTGGCCCAGTAGGGTACAGGGAGAGGGAGTGACGAACAAAGCCCTCTGCCTGGAGGATGAGATTGTCTAGGTTTTCGAGTTCCATGGTATCCTCTGCTTGAAGGCAGCTACCTGCTGTTCTAGAGCCCAGTTGGGGTCAGAACTTGATGACTTTTCTGGAGCGAAAATGTAGTCTTTCACTGATGGCTTGTGTCCTAATTTGCAGTAATCAAGCTAGCTCTCTATTAGGAGACTCTTCTGTGTCTTGTGGAAGGCAGGTATGATGACCACTTGGATGCAGGGTTATTTATACCTTTTCAGAACCTCTGAGACTTCCCAATGAGATGGCTTCAGTGCTTTCTCTGCTGGCTAGACATAGTATTTTGATGATTTAAAACATGCAAAAACAACACACGCCTAAGTTGTTACCATATTTCACATATGGAGTTTACTAAGTCTTAAGATAAAAGATCAAATGTGCCAATGCTACATCTATAGGTTGTGGGTTCAAAGACCTATTATGTTGTGTTAACATAATGAGGATTTTTTTTATCCTAAGCATTTTTGTTTTATTGTTTATAGACTTTCATTTTCTTGGTAAAATTCAAACATTTCTAGTCAGATATCAGCACATTTTCACATAGTTCCATTGGGAGTTGAGGCAATATCTATAATTTATGTCGAGTACACAGCCTAGAAAATTAAGTTGTGTTCATAATCTTGACAGATAAATTCTGAAAATACATTTGATTCTGAAACAAAAATTAAAAATAGAAATTTTTTTTTGTCTTTGAAGGATAATTTTAATTACATTTTTGGCTTCCTGTACTGTAGAAATGGCTGTGTGATTTGTTACTCTACATTTAATTAGCACGAGGAGGCTTTCCTTTCTGCATAATGAAACATGACAACGCAGCAGTTAGGAAGATGGGGTCAAGTGACAATGGGAGGGACGTACCATCAGTAGAACTAGGACAAAGGCACACGTCCATGGGAAGCCCCTGAGAGTGGGCATGACCTGTTAAGATGTGGGGCAACTTGCTCCTCCCATGGCAGGGCGCCACGCAGCTGGCAGACTGGTTGCTAATGGGAATTGGAGCGTGGCCATCACTGTGTGAGCACAGAGGTGAAGATGTAGGCATGTGCGTGCTTGTGCTGCATAGAGTGCAGTCTGTCTGAACAGTTTTCAGAACATGTCCTGGTCCTCTGCGCCTCTACCCCAGGGAATGGTTTTCAAGGGCACAGAGACGCACTGTGGTTCTGAACCCTGTGGACTCCATCTGACCTCCCTCTGTTCAGACCAACTGCAGTGTTGCCTTCCACAGGAAGGAGAATGTCTCGAGGAGCCCCTGAATCCGTGTGTGGGAAGGAACTCGGCATCCAGTATCCTCTGGCCTCTGTGGTCTGAATGAGTGTGCAGTTTCCATCCGTCCATCCATCTTCTTCATTAAAACCAACCTTCTCTCCAGCCCCTCTACAGAGGGAACCAGAGAGAAGCTGCCTCAGGCCTCATTTTTAGTTTTCTCTCACTCATCTCCTACATGCCATATCACTTTAATTTGACTCAGCATTTGCTCTTCATCCATTTTGCTCCATCCGAGTGACCTGCAAGTTTCCACATGGGGCAAATAATTAAGGAACACAGTCACGCAGCCATGAAAACACTCAGACCCCTTCCCAGCAAGTAGGAGTGCATGTTGAACGACCCATCAGACTTCCTGGATGAGGACTTCTGTGCAAGTTAAAGACACTAATTAGTCCAGTGTCTTGTGCATAATCAAAAGAAAAAATCTCAAAGTGGGAAAAGTTTTGTTCATTTCTTTTTCTTTCAACAACATTCAATAATTTTCTTTCTGTGAAAGACACACACTCTGGTGGAATCTGAGGAAACTCTCTGTCCCCTATGCATCCCAGATGGGAGTCTGCCTGTCTTAATTTCAGGAAAACTTTAAAGGGATAGTGCTTTTTGTCTGTTTGGAAACCTGGTTTAAGGAGGAGACCATTACTTCTAGCTGTAAAGAACTAGGTATTAGGTTGAATAACATACAAGTCTATTCCCAGGTCACCAGATGGTAATGCACATGACTGAGGGGAGATGTGGGTGACATATAAGAAGCAAATGACTCTTGTCCCTGATGTGCCTTGATGTGGCCTTCTTAGGAGGAAAATGGAATCTTTCACAGATATTTAATCTGGGGAGGATTAAACACCTGTTGTCTTGTCATCTTAGTTTAAAAAATCATGGATTTTTTTTAAAGCACGATTCCACCTGAAGCCATAAAAAGACTCTTTTAAATTTTTTTTTCTTTTTTAATCTAAGAGGAGAACAGATGCTAACAGATAAGATTTCACTGGCTGATTCATTTGTTTCAGATGCTTGAACGGATGCTTTAGAATTTTCTGCCTGAGCTACGGCACCAAGCTGGTTAGTCGGAAGGCGCTTGTGGCTAAGGCCTTGGAAGGGAAAAGTCTCAAGTGGGCTTATTTCTACTGAAACAGCATTTCGGGAGAAATGCAGGAAAAAGCAAACCCAAGGCCCCAGGGAGACCCCTTCCAAGCAAAGCACTCCTCCAGAAGGTGGAAGCGGGGCTGCGGCTCATCTGCGGAGCCCAGGCTGCCTGTCGCGGACGCTGCTCACGGTGGCTCTTTTTCATGAAAGGGAACATCCGAGGCTTAACAGTTTTCCTTCCAAGCAGAGACTCAGAGAAAGGGAAAGAGAGAGCAAAGGAAAGGGGGCGGCCGCCCCACAGAGAAATGAAATGAACACAACTTCCTGATGCTGGCCAGTAAAAAAAAATTTTTTAATTAAAATAATAATAAAAAGATTAAGCAGACCTGCCTAAGGTGGGCAGCTGACTCCGTCCCAAAGTTCTGCATCCCTAGTTTGCCCGAACTCCCAAAGACTGGCAGGCCCCTCGGCACTGAGCTAACAGAATTCCTTTTATACGCCAGTCCGTCATGACCTCCTGACCGTCCGGCTCTGCTCTCTGCAGTGACCCAGTCCAGAATGCAGTGAGAAGTGGACAGGCCAGGAAGCTCAGATGCACTCATTGAAACTAACACATACGCCCGCATGCCAAAACCAGTCCAGGCAACACCTCAGGTTCCATCTTAACGTGTCCACGGGAAAGACCACCACACCCAAACCTCATCTAACATTGTCCGTCTTTAATTCGTGCTCAGAGCCAGTCTGGGGTACCTCTTTGGAAGCAGTGTGGTCTAGGTTCAAGGACACCGGGAGTCAGGGAATCTGGGTTCTAGTCCCAGCTTCAGCTTTCACTTGCTGCGTGACCTTGGGCAAGACACTTAACCTCTCTGTGCCTCAGTTTCCCCATCTGTAAAATGGGGGTAATAATGTCGACCTACCTCACAGGGCTGTTGTGAGGAATTGCTAAGTGATTGTAAAGCACTTTGAGCGTATAATTGCTTATTATTAAGACTACAACAATAATAATATCATATGCCTGTTTACTACCAGAACTTTAAGAAATTCTTATTTTCCTTTGATCTCTTTTCTGTTCTGTACTGTAGTTATCCATCAAGAAAGATAATTCTCCCCTTTCTAAGATATCTAGGTGATGCATAAAGATGTAAACAGAGGTAACTCTAAAGGCTGCATTTTTACATCTTAAGAACAGCAGATTTTTGCCCAAGAAGTTCGTTTATAAGGGCATCTGATCTCAAATTCTCAGCCAACTCCAAGTGGGGGTCAAGGGTCTATACATCTGATGCTGAGTCCAAAACACCCAAAGTGGCTAATTGAGGTTTTAAAGTCAGTATTCAAAAGTAGTCTTAGTGCAGAGGTCATGGGAAGGAATCTAAAAAATTGAAGTCTCTGAACTGTATAGAGAAAAGGGCTTATGAGCTCCTTCCCCCTGTCCTGGTGTGTGCAGACTGGAGGCTGTGTGTGTGTGTGTGTGTGTGTGTGTGTGTGTGTGTGTGTGTGCGTGTGTGCACGCACACACACATGTGCATGCTTGCATGCACATGCATGTGGGGTAGGAAATGAAGAGAGGGAAGAGAGATCCAGCAGTCTCTGGGGTAACCCTGCTTCTGGCAGAAGTGTGTGCTCTTCCAAGCATCCTGGGAGGGCAGGAGTTCCAGAGGCCAGGCAGGGGACAGGAATGGTATTGCTGCACTTCCTGCAGGTCCATCCTAGGCATGACAGGTAGGGTCTTTACCAACCTGATGTCTTTCCAGTGATGTCTTTTGTGCCAGTGACACTTGCCCTTTGGGTACAGTGGCTCACTATACCGAGTGGTGCCTAGACTTAAGCAGACCTCCTGGCCTCGCTGTAGAAATGGGCCTAGCTCCAGACTCTGCCCCCTTATGTGTAAGTGTACAGACTGTGGCAAGTCTGCAAGCTCGCAGGAGGTGTTATGAGTTCTGAAAGCAGTCTATGGGGCCCAAGTAGGTTTGGCTGCTTCACACCACGAGTGATGATGTGGGAGGTGGGTGAAAGCCAGCCAGCACACTCCAGTGTGGCTGGGCCACCTGAGAACATGTTGAAGCACATCTGTACCTGTCTCAAAGCTGCTGCCCTAGCACCAAAGTCCACTCCCCCTGCCAGGTCAGCCCATCTCCCAGACTCCTGTGTGACCCAGCAACTATAGGGCTAATACCTGGCATCACAGGGAAACTCTGGGACCTGCTCTGGTCTGAAGGCCCACTTTTGCTCTGACTTGCCAGTGCTTGAGATGTTTTAAATCATAAGAGCTTATTAAGATTTGATGTATCACCTCTGAAAGGGAAGCTGATCAGCCCTGTGGGCACAGGTAAGGAGCTTATACCCCCTCAGACAAACAAACCCTCTGTTTGTCTCTGACCCACCCCAATTTTGAGTTGATGAAGTGCTGAGGACAATATGTACCACCCTGCACCTGTGTCACAGAGGGCCAGTGTAACTGACCTTTGGATTTTCTAGATACAAGTCTCCAAACACACAAGCCTTGGTAGAAAGACCCAAGCAATTCAAGTGACTGGTATTTCCACACATCCTCTCCACACACCTTCCAAATAATAAGTCAAACCTGGAAAATGACTGCCCTCTAGATAGGACTTAGGGAGTAGTTGAAATGAAACAAGAGAGTCTTGTCCCTCTTGGGTCTGGCTGTGTTGCTGGGGAACAGCACTGGCTGAGGTTGGCAGCCAAGGCCAGCTTAGGAGAGACAGCCAGGACTTGGGAGGACTGACTGAAAAGGAAAAGAAGGCTTCCCAAAGCTTGACTTAAAGTCAAACTGCAGGGGCACTCTGTCATTTCTCCTAAAATCTTGACAGAAGAGCATAGCTTCCACCATAGAGGAATTTGTGAGAGACTACTCAAGTTTATTATTTAGAATCCTCATAGACACACACAGCAAACTTGGCACCCGACACCAGAATCCACGGGGCTAAACTTTTAAGCTTTCGGGTAGAATGTATGATGCAGGCCAGTATGCATCATAGAGAAACAAAGGTAAGACTGGACATCAGGCTCTTCTCAAAGTGCTTACACTGTGGTACAACCCAATTAAAGATAAAATTCATAATGCACAGAATTAGTGAATACTGTACTCTATATACTGTTTCTGAAAGTGGGGAACTCTCTCTCCTCTGGGAATAGTAATTATTATGTTGAAAAGTCTTTGAGAAGACAGAATTACTGAAGAGAAGTTAAGGCAAGTTATATCATGCAGTAGTAGAATGTCAAACTATCGTAGCATGTTATTTAGTATTATGTACCTAGCATCTGTCAGTAGTCCAGCTGTGTTATGAGTCAATGATCTAGAGAAAGGAGCTTGCAAAAGCTAGTATAATGGTTCCATGGTGGGTAGGTACCTGGGTGAATTCATTCTCCCTGGCACCACTCAGGTGTAAGAAGAATGACTGTTTGGGATGATGAGAGGGCACATCAATCTAAGGCGCGGTGAAGGCAACCCGTTGAGAGGTGCCAAGGGCAGGCTCAGAGAAGCCGTGTGAAGGCCATTTCTTCCACAAGTGGAAAAAGGCCAGCAGAATTGCAAGAATTCTGGATTGGGTGAAAAGTCTGACACCTGAGGAAATGATAGTCTGCCTGTCAGAGGATAGGTTAGCCAGCAGTTCTCAAACTTTTTGGTCTTAGTATCTTTTTGTATTAAAAAAATATTGAGGACCCTTGCGTATTAATATTTTCTGTGTTAGAAATTAAAGCTGAGAAATTTTAAAACATAAGAGTATGCAAGCACAAAGATGCCAGAGTGATGACATCATCACTTGTTATGTAGCCTTTGAAAACCTCACTGTGCTCTCATGGGAGGATGAGAGTGTACCAGGCAAAGAGTATCCTAGTATTATTATGCAAATCACAGTGACCTCATGAACCCCTGAAGGTGTCCCAGGACACCCCAAGGTTCCTGGAGCACATATTGAGAACCACTGCTCTGGGGGGATGATCCAAAGTCCCTCTTAAGGGCAGAGTGTGCTGGAGCCTTTTAATGACCCCCCCTTGTTAAAGAGACTGTGCAGTGACACTACCCTTGCTGCTTGTAACTGAGCCCCTCCTCCCCCTCCAGCCCCTTCCCTGCAACAGCCTCAATCCACTCCCTGAGACACAGAGCTGCCTGTGCCCCTGTGTGTCCAGTGGAGTTCAGACTGAGCGTTGTGTGGTGTGGCTGAGTCTCACTGCCTGTGATGGTCTAAATCTGAGTAGGATAGAAAGTGTTTTTAAAAATCTCTCCCTTAAGTGGCTAAACTGAGACCACAGATGTGTGCCAAACAGAGGACCCATTTCAGGGACAACTTGTCGTCATTTGTCATTTCCATGCCGATTTAGTCATCTGAGAGCTCTGCAAGGCTCATCAAAAGAGGGTTAACCTTAAGTGGCACCCACAGTCATGATTATAGGTGAGTGGTTAAGATTCGATTCCAGAACTCTTTCCCAGTAGCTGCACAGTGCCTCTGTCTTGGTAGTGGTCAAGGTGGGAGTTTGGGAAAGGTGGGGCCAGCATAGCATCAGGGGAAGAGCTTGCCGAGCTTTTGACTAGTTCAGGCATGTCATTTAACCAAACAGAAATCATCTTGGCTTTCCCTTCTCCCAGGATCTAGTGGAATATAAGTATGTGAGCTCACAATGACACGTAGAAAGAAGCTACTGGGACAGAACTTGGGATTTGCTGCTTCTGTTGGGCTTAAATTTTATGGAATGCTCTATTATCAGGAAACTGGCAAGAGTTTCCTCTGATTCTGGTGTTAAAATTGCAACCAAGAATTAAGATAGAACTGAAATAGATCGCCATCTCAGATAGTTTTCAGGGAAAGGTCACAGATTACTTTAGGTAATTTTTAAAAAAGTGTTCTTTATCTTTCAAAGTAATGGTAACAAACTCAAGTTATACAGCTGAGAGCAAGTCCTGGGGCAACTTGTGGGGGTAACATTGCCACTGGCTTTCTGTGAGAGCGGGAATCACTGTGGATGATGAATGGAGTGTCCTGCCCATGATTCTCTTTATATCTGACACAAGGGCTGTTCACAATGGACACAAAGGCCACCATCACATTTTCCCTGGAGGAGAGTGGTGACAAAACAAGGGGTGTGCCTGCATGTGATGTGCTGAGGAGGCGGAAGACAGCTTGCAGATGAGCAGGTTTATGCTATAAGAACTTAATCTCCAGTTCTGTCTTCTAGTGGAACTAGTCTAAAATTGTCCCCTCTCATTGGGTACAGGCAAAATCCTGCTAAAGGGTTAACCAGAACCGTCATTAGTGAGGTGACTGTGTACCAAGCCAGCCTGGGCTTGTGAAGCCTGCCTGTGATGAGGAACAGGCTCTGCCAGGGTAGGGTTCTTGGCCGGAGTCTGAAGGCCTGGTGCTCGCATCCTGAAGATGAGGGACCTGGCCCAGTCCCGACTGGAGACCTGCATTTCTTATCTCCACTGCTACAGTGTAGGTCTGGGGCAGGTCTGCGGGCACTGGTGCATGCTTGCCTTGGTGGTGAGAGCTGGCAGATCGCTGGTGTGTTTGATGGAGCTTGCTTAGGGAATCAGGGAGGGAAAGCATTTCCAATGCATCCAGGTAGGAGAAACTTAACCCAAGAAGTGGGCAAGAGAAAGGAAGGTAAATGAATGTTCACATTTGATATCAAAATATCATAATTTTATGCTAATGCTTTGGAAATGTTTAGAGAGATTTTAGTGTTTTTTTTGTGAATTAACCATTCAATAGAGTAAATATCTATACAATTCCAACTAAATGGTGTCTAAAATTTAAAGCAGCAGTCTACAGGCAAAGCGCCAACATTTCTTTTTTAAAAAAATATTTATGATAACATCTAGCATTTTAAAATCAACCAGAAACTAGGCTTAATTCTGTTTAATATTTTATAAGATTGGACATCTTAAAACAAGTCAATAATGTTTATATTTTATAGCAATTTTGTGTTTATTCAAAACCATAATTCTGCTGTGATGTTAATGGAATGACTTTTTATGGCATTGTGTTGGTTTAAGTGTTAATGACCACATTTCAAATTGAAATACTATGTTGCTGATAGAGGTAGACACAGATATGAAATATGAAAGAACAGAGAATTTTACTGATTGTAAAGTGTTTATTTCAAGGAGAAAAATGTTCTTTTTTAGAACTGTGGGAAAAAAGAATAAATTTTTCAAGGGTTTAAGAAAGTTTTTTGCAATTTTGGGGACTGGAACTTGTGCCTATGGAATTTTTGGAGCAGACTAAGCTACCTTTTAGCTTGATATGTGTGCTAGAAAACCTTCATTTTCATGTTTTGTGATATGTAATCAATTCAGGGTGCTGTGCTTAAGCTTCATTTCAGCTCTAGTTTGGGAACATCTGCTTCCCCTACTCCCAGTCCTGGGGGACAGCCCTGTCTATCCCTATCCAGATCACATATGAAAGAGCAAAGTCAGTCCCTGACGCTTACGAAGTATGTTTTTTCCTGGGTGGAGCAAACAAAATATAATCATGATTTCTA
This sequence comes from Cephalopachus bancanus, assembly GCA_027257055.1. NCBI lineage: Eukaryota > Metazoa > Chordata > Mammalia > Primates > Tarsiidae > Cephalopachus > Cephalopachus bancanus. Next base: position 2,657,726 of record JAPVLO010000087.1, read on the forward strand.
ACTCTCTACTTTTGTGTCTGGGAAGAGTGATGCATTCTCTCCTTCTCTGATGTCTCTTTAATAAATATGTTGTCATTATTTGTCTTTGGAAGTGGCAACTTGGGCCACCTCTTGACCTTCTCCATGATTTATGTTGCAAACAAATTCTCTGTCCCGTGTCTGTTCACTGCACTGTCTTGTTGACGACTGAATCCTAATCTTGTGTATCATTGAAGATGTGCTGGAGACAGTTTTTGTTTCTATTATGCAATTATGTTATATGTGTATTTCAGTGAAATGTCAACCCGTCAACAGAGGATGATGTTAAAAATTATCCAAATAAATAGTTTTCTATTTCTTCTAATCAGACCTAGTCCAATCAGTTGAATGATGGCAAATAAGAATGTGTGTTGTTTAACTTGGGAGCGGTCCTGGCCCCTACTGCCTTGTAACATGGACTGATATACACAATTGACTTGGGGGTGTTGATGTTAGTGCACTGTAACCTAGGTTTATTTTGTGGAAACAGCAGCAGGTGTCTCCAACCTTGTCCGTCTTTGGGAACCTCAAATATGTCACAGACCTTGCTTCCCAGTTGATCCAAAATCGTCCCCCCAAAACCCTTGCTTAGCTTATGATCCCTGGATAATTGTGCCCTAGGACGCTCTGAATGAATGAGTCACAGGCTGATATTGCCAATATGATCTAATACTCTAGCTGTTCTGTGTGAGAGCTTTTACCGATGTAACATGAGAGTTGCCTTCTTGTTTCCACGAGAATGGCAAGTGGGTCTGTCTCCAAACCAATGATTCCCAGGCTCAATGTGCTGGGCTCAGGAATTCTGAAAGGGGGAAAGTAAGTGTGTACATGTGAGCATGTTTGTGTGCATGTGTGCAAACTTACCCACATGTGCCTGTGTGTACACACATGTGTCCTGAGCCTATACTTAGAGGAAAGCGAGAAGCAGCTTCACTGACCACCCCAAGAATTGTGTTGGTTTCACCCAGGACATGTCTGTCTGTCCCTAAGAATTCCTAGCCAGGAATCTTAAAGCTTTCATTCCTGGCACTTTCTTCACCCCTACAGTCCATGAGCTGAAAAGACCTGCTGCTGTCTCTGTACAGAGTGGTTCAAATCAAACTCAACCTGGTGTGCCATTGTTAGGAGAATCGTCTCAAAGGTTGAGTGCTTTTTTGGATGAGGCCATTTGTTCTAAGGGTCTCTTGGGAAGTTTCTATGCAACTTTGCATTCTCAATCAACATCATAAGCACTGGCTTTGGCATCTGCAGACTAGTTTTGAGCACTCCCATACCAGTGGGGCCCAGCCCTGGCACATCCAGCCAGACTGCCACCACCACCCCCTTCCCTTCCCTGAGCCGCTGCTAGGTATCTGTTTTACCATGTGCACGGCTCGGGCCCAGTCACTACGCTCTGTTTATGTCCTTGCCACAGCCACCCACACATTGCTGGGTGTTGTGGAGGAAAGACAGGGAAGTGATCTTCTCCCTGAAGGCCCACTGCTCAGCCCAGTTCTCCTTTGCCAACCACTCTGAGATTGAAGCATAAGTTGCACGGCCAGTGTCTCAGACATTCTCCAGGCCTTTACAGCTGCTGAGCTGCAGGCTGACTCCCAGTACATGAGGAGGGGCCTTGTGGATATGGGACCCTAGACCTGGGGCAGGGAGGAAATACCTCCTTCAGTTGCAAGTCTTTTTGTGGAAAAGAATAAAGTAGCTGTACAGTCCCCATTCATCTTTAAGCTCGCAGGCTGTTTTTCTTCAAATTAGTGGCCAAAACATAATTATTTTTTCAGAGTTGAAACAGCTCCTTCCCTCATATACAGTCCATAAACGTTGAAATGTTTCCCTAATAAAGTCATGAACAATGGAAGGGCTTCTCCTGGGCCTTGTCTCAATAGAGTAGGGGCTGGAGTGAGAAAGGTTGCTGTCAGATCCTCAGGGGAAATGCAGAGTGTCTGTGAGGGGCCCAGAGGAATCACCTGGTGGTCTTGCACTGCCTCCAGAGGGCTGGTGAGCCACTTTCAATCTGTTGTGGGCTTCAAAGAGCTGGCCCCTCAGTTGGCTAATTCTCCACCTGAACATATGCTACAGGCCAGGGCACCCCAGATGGCTACAGGGGCCACGCTACACAGTGGCCCATGTCTGTGTGCATGTCGATCTGTTGCTGTGGTCTGAATGTGCTGGTGATTGCAGTGTGTTGTGTCACTCACTCGTCCATGGCTTTTTAGTAGAACCAGTGGCCCTGATGGCTGCTTGGGCTGCTTGCTCCTATGGAGCCTGCACCTGGGCTTCCTCATGCTAGGTGCAGCCAGGGAGGCCTTGCCATCATCCCTCTAGAACAACCAGGGTGTGCCCTTGCCCAGCTCGGGGAGAATGGGGCTCTGTGGGTATGAGCTCTTGGCCTGGCAGACCCTAGGTCTTGTAACCAGGCAATGTTCCCTGGAAGTGGGGACATTTGCAAGGAAGGTTCCTGGGTTGCAGGCCTCAGACATTCCAGCCTAGGATTATCTTGACCATCTGGAACTCCTGACCATATCCACCTATCCCTAGGCTGTCTTCAACGATGTCCAGACAGTCAGGCAGTTTCCTGAATTGGCTTTTGGAGGAGCCTTTCCCTCACCCTGAATCAGGCAGGAGCAAAACCAACACCCAGGCTGGTCCCAGGGCCCACATGTTGTCTAACCTGTTCTGCCATTTTCATTGATCTAGGCGGGATTAAGGACACTGCATGACATTGGGCCAGAAATCCGGCGTGCTATATCGTGTGATTTGCAAGATGACGAGCCTGAGGAAACAAAACGAGACGAAGAAGAAGATGTGTTCAAAGTAATTATTCCACGCCTAGCTACACATTGGCCACCTGCAGTAGTGGGGCAGGACTCCAGATTGGGCAGTTAACAATCCATAGAAGAGTAAGAAGAATGCAGCCCAGCCCCAGGGTCTAGAGGGGCTTGCAGACCATGCCTCGCCCCACCCCCTACAGACCTTCCCATTCACCAACTCCTCTTCTAGGACCAGGCCAGCTCCTTGCCTGAGTTTGTCCCGTTCTCCCTACCCTATCCCCCGCTGTCAACTTCTGAGGAGCTTGACCACAGCCACTGGCCATATGGGTAAACATCTGGGTCCTTCTGACAGCTGTCCATGCTACCCTCCTTTCCTGGGCCAGCTCTTTAACCTGCCAGATGGCCCACAGTCCCCTAACTCAGAGGGCATGTCCACTGCCCAACTTTGGGGCTGCCAGTCAGCCCAGCTGTGTATAAGTCACCCCAACTTGAAGCCACTGGAAGCATACATGTGAGTGACAGCCAGCTCTGGAAATCGGTAACCTTCCTCATTTCAGAGGGGACCAACTCTCACAAGAACACATTCACCCTGATCATTGAGACTCTCAGATTGTTTTACAGGGATCCTACGGAACTTGCCTAGACTTTGTTTTTCATGTAGAAAAAGTTACCTAACATAGCTAGCCTGCATCAAATACTTGTTAAATTACCTGGTGTTGTCTCCCATTATTTTGCAGAGAAATGGTGCCCTGCTTGGAAACCATGTCAATCATGTTAATAGTGATAGGAGAGATTCCCTTCAGCAGACCAATACCACCCACCGTCCCCTGCATGTCCAAAGGCCTTCAATTCCACCTGCAAGTGATACTGAGAAACCGCTGTTTCCTCCAGCAGGAAATTCGGTGTGTCATAACCATCATAACCATAATTCCATAGGAAAGCAAGTTCCTACCTCAACAAATGCCAATCTCAATAATGCCAATATGTCCAAAGCTGCCCATGGAAAGCGGCCCAGCATTGGGAACCTTGAGCATGTGTCTGAAAATGGGCATCATTCCTCCCACAAGCATGAACGGGAGCCTCAAAGAAGGTCCAGTATTAAAAGGTAACCTTGACCATGTGTTTGCACTTGGTCATGTGGGGTCTGCCATGTTGCATCTGGCCCCATGGAGCAATGCGGGTCTCCCTCACTATCCCCTGTGGTCTGGTGCCTGGAGGAGGTTCCCCGTAGGCATTTGTGTCAGGACCTGTGAACACCCTTGAAGTCATGGCCACCTTGCATACCAGCCACGTGATGGGCCTGAAGGATGAGGGCCACCTGCCATCCTACATCTTGCTGGATTAGGGGGAGGTTAAAACAGCAGCAGCCACAAAATCCATCCTCTTTGATTTTACTACATACCCTGGGACAGGTGTTGGTGAATTCTTTTCTGTAAAAGCCAGAGTCTGTGTGTGAGGCTTTGAGGACCATACAGGGCAGGTGAGAAAGTAGAAAGCTCTGAGGAAGCACTGTCCTTCTTTGGAGAGAGGGCTGATGTCACTGAGCCTGCTGGTTCTCCAGAGGATTGAGGCCAGGGCGTGCCGGGTATCAGGGAGACTTACCACAGTCCAGGGGCAGAGCAGCCTTTGAGAACATGCCAGGTATTTTCTGAGAGTTTCCCCTGCTGTACTGCATCCAAAGCTCGCCTTGGCCTTCCTTGCTTGATAGAGCGGGAGGTCTGTGGTGCACCCCCTCGGCTCTGCCATTGTAGTATGAAAGCGGCACAGACAATGTGGAGGGTAATGGTGTGCGGCAGCATCCCAGGAAGACTTTATTGTGGATGTTGAAGCTTGAACTTCATATATTGACCTATGATGAAGTATTTTTCATCTTTAGATTTCTTTTCAATCCTTTGTAATGTAAAAACTGTTCCTGGTTCATGGGCCATATAAAGACAGGTGGCAGCCGTATTGGTCCAGAGGACCATAATTAGCCAGTCCAACTTTTGGCTAATTATTGGCAGTATTTTAAATTTTGTAGGACATATTTAACTTGTGTCTTCTCCCTCCCTCCCATGCTATGCCTTTCCTGGATAGAACCCGCTATTACGAAACTTACATTAGGTATGTGCTCATTACCTATGTTTTTGTGTTAAATACTGTGGTGTTATGTTACCAACTGGCCTCTCAGGATGCTGAGAAAAATGTCTTTGAGTCAACCCATTAGAGGTTACCACATAACCTTTAATCCCAGGACTATGGACTTGGAGGTCAGAGGTTATTGCTTGTTTCTAAGCAAAAGCACCTTCAGATCCATATCTGCATTTGTCACCATCTAAGGACTGGTGTCCACACCTAGGTGTGCCCCCATGGGCTGGCTCCTGCAGGCCTCACAGTGGCACAAGGGAGCACAGTGTGCACTTACAGGGGCCCAGGTCTGTGTGGCTGGCAACTTTGGCTGCCCTTTGGGGTCAGGCTTCTCATAGGGGCTTAGTAAGAGCATGATCCAAATCTCCTGAAGATCAGGAACCAACTCTTCTCCTTCATCTTCCCTGTAACCCCTGGGATTTGTGCAGTATATTCCGCTCCAAATATGTTGACCTGAGTTGAATTCTGGGTGGAATGATATTTTGTTGGGGGTAGGGGAAGGACAGGTCTTCTGGTTTCATGCTATCAAGTGAAATCAGGAGCCATCTTGGCCTGAGGGGCATGTGAGAGAGTGGAGAGCTCTAAGGAAGCACTTTCCTTTGGAGACAGAGTTGATGTCACTGAGCCTGCTGATTCTCCTGAGAATTGAGGCCAAGGCAAGCGAGGTGTCAGGGAGATTTACCACCATCCTGGGACAGAGCAGCCTTTGAGAACATAGCAGGCATTTTCTGAGGGAGTTTTCCTTGCTGCACTGCATACAAAGCCTGCCTCAGGTTTCCTGACTTGATAGAGCAGGAGTTCTGTGGTGCAGAGGCCCCTTCATTCCAGGTTCTGAAGCTACACAGGGTTAGCTGGAGGGCAGGAAAGAGAAGGGGTCAGAGCAGGTGGCCTGGGACCCCAGGACATTTTCCCCAGGGCTGCTGACCCCTAGCTTCTAGGTCCATTGTCTTGTACTTTTCTCCAAATTACTCCCACTCCCTCGGCTTGACACCAGCATTGTTCAGGTACTAAGAGATCCCACTTTCCAGCACACAGACACTCACACGTGAACGCGAGCACACATACACACATGCACACACACACGCACACACACACACACAGCACTATTACCTGAAACCCGATCATTCCAATGCTGCTTGAGGCAGGTATGCATGTAGGAGAAGCCAGGGGCACCCTGGCTGCAGCAGGAATTGTGTGCGCCCCACCCCCCACCCCCCTCCAGGCTCTCAGAACCTCTGTCCCAACTGCAGGTCCGATTCAGGAGATGAACAGCTTCCAACTATCTGCCGGGAAGATCCAGAGATACATGGCTACTTCAGGGACCCCCGCTGCCTGGGGGAGCAGGAGTATTTCAGCAGTGAGGAGTGCTACGAGGATGACAGCCCACCTCCTGGGAGCAGGTGAGCACTCTGGCTCCCACTGAGGACAGGAGGCCCTCTGTCCCAGCCCTTGGTGCTCAGCCTGCTTAGGAAGCCAAGGGCCTCCAGTAGCTGCACTCTAGCTTCCCCTGAAAAGCACAATGGGGCAATGTCAGGTAGGAGAATCAGGGCCACAGAGAGGCAGGATTGAAGCTGTTCTTTCAGACCTGTTACCTTATTTCCACTGAGGGCCTCCGAGGCCCTTTAGTAAAGGCTCCAGAAATGTGAGCTGGGCCTGCCTTATGGCTGAGTTGGCCCCTTTTCATCAGCCCCCATCTTCCAAGAGATGGGACTTGAGGGCTTTGTTTGTGTGGCAGTTTGGTCAGCCTGTAGCCTGGCCAGAGTCCTCCCGAACAGTTCCTATTCCTGCTCCATCAAGGGGTCAGAGAGGCACCATTCAGCCAAGGTGCTTCTCCTGGCTTTGGTCCTGCAGAAAGGGTGTATATGGTTATCAAAGGCACTTTGCTGTATGAGGCACAGCAGGCAAAGCAGAGGATGAACACCACCCTCCAAGGAAGCAAAAGTGGTACCACAACGAGGTCTCATCCAGCCTCTGAACCTCAGCCTCCGCTCCCATGGCTCTTCCCTTTGCCTCCCTCAAAGGCTGACCTCTAACCACTGACTGAGCCATGTGGACTCACGTTTCCTTCTTTAGGGCCTCTGTTCACACTGAGTGCCCTACGTGGACACCCCTTCCCCATCTCTGCCAGCCTCATTTCTTCTCTCTTCAAGGGCCTGCTCTAGGGCCTTGCTCTGCATCTCCCTGACTGGAAATGAAATGCCCCCACCTCGAGGAAACCTCGCAGCTCTCCTCCTCCAGCATTGGCCTCTCCCAACTTGCATTAGATGTCTTTGTGCTTGTGGCACATTCAAAGCTCCTTGAGGGTGGGGATGGTGCTTCATATGTCTTTGTGCCCCTGATGCCCAGCCCAGCTCCTGGCAGAGCGCAGGCATGTGGAAGAAAGGTTCTCACGGGGGAAATGAGTGGATGGGAGTCCAGCTTACAGGGCATCTGCAGCCATACTTGACCTGGGGCTGAGGGATGGAAGCTGCCAGAACACTCATCACAGACTCACATCCTGAACTTACTGTGATGGCCCTTGCCCTCCATTTAGAATCATTCGTGAAACTGAAGTCTGTTTTGCTCTCAGCTGGCCCTGCTGTGTCCATGGGAGGTGGGGAGAGGAGTATAGACGTGGGGCTGACAGGGCTAATGACAGAGCTTATCAGCTGGAATCTCACATGCCCCTTTCTCTCGGCCCTTTCTGACTGCTAGGCAAAACTTTGGCTACTATAGCAGATACCCAGGCAGCAGCTTGGACTTCGAGCGGCCCCGAGGCTACCATCACCCCCAAGGTTTTCTGGAGGACGATGACTCGCCCATTTGCTATGATTCACGGAGATCTCCAAGGAGACGCCTACTACCTCCCACCCCAACATGTGAGGCCAGATTTTTTGTTTTGGGTGGAGCCCCCCAGAGAATAGTGCGCCTCTCCCCCCACCCCCACTGCAGGGGCATGTGACGGATGTGTCCTGCTGAGTCAGGGACCTTTAGTCCTCAAGACCAGCCCCTTGGCTTCCCTTTTTTTCTCATCTGTATTAACCATGTCAGCACTGTTCTTGACTCTCTTTGAGAAGAGAGGGAGGCAGTAGGGGCCCTAAAGTTTGCACATACTCGATATCTGATAAGAGGTTTTTGGTAAACACATCACTGTCTTTGAGCCTGGGATCCATCCTGAGAGGTAGGCAAGCCACACACATGTTTTTGCTGTTGTCGGCCTTGCCCTGTTCCACAGTGGGGTGAGTGAGCCCCAAAGAGGGTGGGGGGGCTCAAGTGCAGACCGGGACGTGCCCCAGGCCTGTCTTGCAAAGCCTCTGGGGGGCACCTGGGCATCTTTGATGTCCATCTGTCTTTAGGCTCCCACTGGGCTGATCCTTCTCCCTTCCCTCTTCCCTCCTTCTCCCTCATCTTTGCCTTAGCTCAGTCAGTGCCCTCTGCTCACGTGTAGGCTTTGGTCTTGGTGGTCACCCCCATGCCCCGTGCTCCATTCTGAGGTGGGGGAGCCCCTCCTGCTGGGAGAGGCTAGGGCTGGCTGCTCCTGCCTTCTCCTGCAGTGGTGGGTACTGCGTGAGGCACTCAGGGTCGGGGAAGAGGGGCAGCCCCTGTCAGCCTGGCTGAGTAGTTTGACTTTGGACATGTGGGCATTTTGATGATGGCTAAAGAATATTCCACTTGTGTCATTTCTGAGGAATGAAGCATATTTTTAAGCAGGACTCTCTAATCAGTAACCCAAAATAGCTGAGACACGTTGACCCAAGTCTGCCAAGCACATCCACAATAGAGCATCACAGGGTGGTGCCCAGGGCCCTCTGCCTCATTCCAGCTGTCACAACCCTGCTGGGGAGTGTGACTGGTCTCATTTCCATGGTTAATATTTAATTTCTCAGGCCAAACACATGCTGCTAACAGTAGCCACTCCCTTCCCATAAGCATTAGATGAAGTGTGTGCAAGTGAGCCCCCAAGGTCTTGCCCTCGTGGTTCCACTGCCTTCCTTGGGCCTCTCCTTTGCTTGTTCACCCTCCAGCCAGTCCACATGGATGCCACTGGTCACCATGGCAGAGGAGCCTGAGTGGGCAGGAAGGCTGTCCTCATGACTTGTAAGGTAGTTTCTCTTTGCTGGCCCTCAGCTCAGACCTTGGGCAGGGAAGGACACTTCATTATTCCAGCCTATGTTCTCAGCTGCGGTGGGATGACTTCCTCCTCCAGGGACTGCTGTGATAACACACAAGACGGGAGATCCATGGACCACTTTAGAAATGAGAAGGCACTGCACACAAGAGAGGGAACATTGCTTTCCTTTCCCGAGTCGTATCTTCTGGCCCTGCTGTCTGATCTCAGGTCCCAGCAGTTGTGCTGACAGGGAGACCTTTCCTCCATAGCACCTGTTAAGCGAAGCCCCTGGGTGGTGTGTGGAGGAAGGCTTTCTGCAGAAGGCAACTGTGTTCCATGTAGGCAGCCCAACAAGCACACCCCAGCTGCCCCACGGTGCATGGTGGGCCTGAGGGACCCGGACTGGATGCCTTGTTCCTCTCTGTTGGGCAGGGCCCAGCAAGGGCTCAGTCTGGTCTTCATGACAGAACGTGACAGAACCCACTTTCTGGAAGTTCATGGAGGCCTCAGTCCCTGAGGTTTTCCAATACAGGAATTGGGGCCTGTGGAGTTTTGCCAGGCTGGGAAATGCCCTATGAGCTTAGAAAAGCAGAGATCAAGACAGGCTGTTGAAATGCCACAACCATGCAGGCTGTTGGTGAACTCCTGAAGCAGACCCCTACAAGGGTGAGGGGCTTCCAGGAGGGAGCCTCTGGCTGTATCCTAGGGCCCCAGAATTCAGACTGATCTCCTGGGCCTGGTACCCTATGAAGCTGGAAGTTCTGGTGGTTTGTCATCACTCAACCCACATGTGAGCCTCTATTTGAAACAGCTGTCAGCAGGACAGCCATGGTCTTACAGCGACAGGTGTTCTTTGTTGGTCATCAGAGCTAGAGAAGCTGAGTCTCTCCCAGTGAAAGGATTTGCTTATTACCTGGTTGAGCTGATCAGGGCAAGTAGAGTCCCTCTCTTTGAAACACAGGTGTAAATACAGGAGTCCCAGCAAGGTATCTCGGCCCCCAAGGTCACTGTGAGTGTCTGGAAGGTGACAATGGCAGTCAGAAGTGTCTGTGGGGCTCCAGAGTGACTCGTTCTTGTCCTGAAAGGTTTGTCTCCCACAGTGCATAGGGCCGGGGCTTCTGAATTGGATCCATTGCCCTCTGGGCTACCTTAGCACTTCCTCCTGAGAGCAGGCGAGTGTTTAAAAGTCATCATTTGTACTTTTTTTTTTTTTTTGAGTTGGAGTCTCACTTTTTAAAAACATCGCTCAGTTGGGCTTCATCCTTCATTCTCCCCACCCACCGGAGTTTTGAGACCCCCCTTAATTCTTTCTCTTGGGCTTACCCTTGCTTCTTCTGGCTCCCTGCTGAGTGCCCAGAGGGCTTCCATGAGTCCTGAGAGAGTGACCTGACAGAGAACTTGCCTTACAACTGCCTGGTGTGCTTTGCCTTCTTAGCCCACCGGAGATCCTCCTTCAACTTTGAGTGCCTCCGCCGGCAGAGCAGCCAGGAGGAGGTTCCGTTGTCCCCCGCCTTCCCCCACCGTACCGCCCTGCCTCTGCACCTGATGCAGCAACAGGTGAGCCAACCCACCTGGTCTTGCCCCATGTGCCTGGAGGGCACCCCGCCTAGGACTCTCCCATGGGATGCTCCCTTCCCCTTGGCTGCCAGGACCAAGAGGGAAGGAGAGAACCTTCATCCAGTTTGGTTCAACCCTTTTAACAACCCTGCCATATAGATCTGGCCACAAGTCCCATTCTGTCCAGGCTCCTACAGGTGACCGGCAGATCAGCTGGCCTTTGAATCCAGAGAATGGCTTCCAAAGCTGGCCTCTCCTGGGTACACAGTCTTTCTCCTATATGTCTTCTTGGCATTGAAGACACAGTGTGGTTCCATCTGAGTTATGGGGAGTGGTGGCCACTCAGCTGACTCTGAGCAATCAGTACAACCTTTTATTTGCTCTGAGAGGTGGCTCCTTCATTCAGACACATTTATAGAGCCCTCTGTGGGCAGGGCCTTGTGGTCACAGGGATGGGTGAGCCGCCCCTGCCTGCCTACACAGGGACTTGGGGGAGAGTGGTCTGGGTAGAACCACCTCCCCACAGTGAGGGTGGCTGAACAGGAGGGAGGTCAGGGCCAGAACTCACTCACCAGGTCTTTGCCTCAAGGACAAGAATATGGCGCTTTTTCTTTGGAAGTATCCCATCTGAGTTTGTATGTGGGGGTGATCAAGGAAGATTCCAGCACAGTGAGTGCCGGTCAGTTAATTGGCAGAGCCAGGTTTTCCTACAGGGTCTTTACCCTGGGGTCTTGAGCACATGGACACTCAGCTGCCACTTCAGATTTTCTAATCAAGTGTCTCTGCCAGATTTTCACTTCTCTGCCTTCACTTTTTATGCTAATTTTTATTTCTGTTCTGCGTCCTTGGGAAAGGAGAAACCTTTGGAAGGCCCAGGCCATCAGATGCCATGAGCCGAGCAGGCATGGAAATTCCTACAGGCCATGTGCAGGAAATGCTTTTCCCTTTCCCGTCCTACACCAGCCAGGCCCAGGTCTTGTCACGCATCTCCCGAGGGTGTCATAGCTTCCTGTTTGGCTGTGGAGCTGTGCCATTTGCACAGACTGGGCCTCAGCATCCCTCTCTGTAGCATGCTAATCCCAAGGTGGATCTGCTGTGGTGGGATTGTAAGATGTGGGGCCTGTACCCAGTGCTTTAGGACAAGACCAAATGCTGGTTATTGGAGCAGGTAACTAGGGCAGAGAGAACCAGCTGTGTTCTCCTGTGAGTGATAGAATTGTTCATTTTCCCTGACTGTATTTCACTTTTTAAACCCAGAGTGAACTGGGTGGTATGTTCACACCACAGCTTGTCTGCCCTGATTCCTCATTTTGAAGCGATTTATGAATTAGCAGCTGATAACTTCTTGGGAACAGTCATAAGGAAATGCATTGTGGATTTGGGGCAAAAGAAAACACAGTCTGCCAGAAAGCCAAACTTCTACTGTGCATTCATTTGGTTTACTTCAGTGTGCTTGGGTCCCTTGAAAGTCCTCAGGAGGCGTGAGGCCCAGGCCTCTGAGGACCGCTGGTCTCCCCACTCTCCTCTCTCTCCTCAGATCATGGCAGTTGCAGGCCTTGATTCAAGTCAAGCCCAGAAGTACTCACCGAGTCACTCAACCCGATCATGGGCCACTCCTCCAGCGACCCCTCCGTACAGAGACTGGACACCGTGCTACACCCCCCTGATCCAGGTTGATCGGTCAGAGTCCCTGGACCAGGTCAACGGCAGCCTGCCATCCCTGCACCGCAGCTCCTGGTACACGGATGAGCCCAATATCTCCTATCGAACTTTCACGCCAGCCAGCCTGACCATCCCCAGCAGCTTCCGGAATAAAAATAGCGACAAACAGAGAAGCGCAGACAGCTTGGTGGAGGCAGTAAGTATGGCTCTTGGCCACGGGAGGGTGGGCTCCAGGAACAACAGCGGCTGAACAATGGAGAAGCAACCACACACAGCAGGAAGAAGGTGGTCTGAGGGCAGGCAGGCAGGTGCCTCTGTTGGTCACTATTTAGCAGAAGGCACTTATTTAAAGCATGACTGGCCACCATCATCAATTCTCATAAATGAGCTGTACTGGCATTATGTGTGCTCTTCCTGCAAATACTACTAGTTTATACTAAATTTCTTCCCTTGATGGGTTTCATTTTTATTTGGCCATGTGCAGTTTCCAGCTCCATGACATTTTTTTTTAATGACTCATTTCATTTAATACTTTATTTTAGTTTTTTTAAATTTGTGTGTTAGGGTCTCACTCTGTCATCCAGGCTGGAGTGCAGTGGCATGATCATGGCTCACCATAGCCTTGACCTCCTAGGCTCAGGCAATCCTTCTGCCTCAGCCTCCCAAGTAGCTGGGACTACAGCCACACACCACCATGCCTACCTAATTTTTAAAACTTTTTTTGATACAGGGTCTCTCTGTGTTGCCTAGGCTGGTCTCAAACTCCTGATCTCAAGCAATTTTCCTGCCTCAGCCTCCCAAAGTGCTGGAATTACAGGCACGAGCCACCATGCCCAGCCTCTATGACATTTGAAAATGGTCAAAGCCATTTACATGAGTTATCATGACATTTTCAAAGCGAAAGCCATTTACATTAAAGTGTATGAGGCCTCTTACACATGATCAAGCTGCTCCCCCAAAGCACATGATGCCGTTAGTGGCTGAGCTGATGTTCTGTCATCCCCATGACCTTCCACAAAGCCTTATAATGCATTCATGCCATCAATCTGTCTTCCTTTACAGGTTCTGATATCCGAGGGCCTAGGACGCTATGCAAGGGACCCAAAATTTGTGTCAGCAACGAAATACGAAATTGCTGATGCCTGTGACCTAACCATCGATGAGATGGAGAGTGCAGCCAGCACCCTGCTGAATGGGAACATGCGTCCCCGGGCCAATGGGGATGTGGGTCCCCTCTCACACCGGCATGACTATGAGCTACAGGACTTCGGTCCCGGCTACAGTGATGAAGAGCCAGACCCTGGGAGAGATGAGGAGGACCTGGCAGACGAAATGATATGCATCACCACCTTGTAGCCTCCAGTGAGGGGCAGACTGGCTCTGGCCTCAGGTGGGGTGCAGGAGGGCCAGGAGAAAAGTGCCTCGTAGTTAGGAAGGTTTAGGCACTAGCTGGGAGTAAATATTCAATTAGATTTTTGTACAAGTGATGTCACGCTTCAAGAAAGCCATAAACCTGGTAGGAACAGGCTCTGAGCTTGGAGATTGCAGCATGTACTCAGCTCCAGCTGCAGGAGACAGCAGGCCCACTCCTCTTGGAGAGTAGGCGAGGAGGGCAGACCTGCCTCACCCGACTGTCCAGATGGACACTGCTGTGGGGTCTGCTTCTCCCGTGTACCAGGGCACCAGGCCCACCTGCCTGAAGGTGTGGCAGGAGAAGGTTAAAGGTGATGACGATCACCACACCTGTGTCATTACCTCAGCCATCGGTCTAGCATATCAGACAGTCACTGGGCCCAACATATCCATTTTTAATCCCTTTCCCCCCAATACACTGCTTCCTGGTTCCTGTTTAGCTGTTCTGAAATACAATGTACAAGACAGAACCCACCTACCAGCGGTCCTCATGAGAGGAGAATGGGACCTTATAAACAAGGTTTTCTGTTATGTGACACCAGTTTACATAAGAGAATATCACTCAGATGGTCGATTTCTGACTGTCACGCTAAGGGCAACTGTAAACTGGAATAATAATGCACTCGCAACCAGGTAAACTTAGATATGTTAGTTTGTTTAAAAATTATAGATTTACTGTACATGACTTGTAATATACTCTAATTTGTATTTGTAAAGAGATGGTCTATATTTTGTAATTATTGTACCGTATTTGAATTGCAGCAATATCCATGGGTCCTAATAATTGGTAGTTCCCCACTGAAATCTAGAAATTATTAGTATTTTTACTTGGGCTATACAGAGGTAGAAGAAATAGAGCCAATTCTCATTTATTCAGTAAAATTCCTTTAGGGGTAAAATTTGGGGTTCAAAAGAACCTGACACTACAGAAATTTTTCTAAAATATTTTGAGTCACTATAAACCTATCTTTACACAAGATACACCAGATGACTGTTTGCAGTCTTTTCTTTGGGCAAGAGTTCTATGATTTTGATATTGTACCTTTTGATCCACCATGGGTTGCAGCTGTCTTTGGTTTTGACTTTCTAACCCTGTGGTAAGTTAATTACAGAAGAGTAGGTTGAGTTGGCTACTCTGTCCCTGTGGCACCACAGTTTTGGTTTTCTCAGCTGCCCACACGTGACACTTTTGCATCTCTGGTACAGAAATAATCATACAGGTGAATGAAGTATTTCTGCTCTTGTCTCCTAGGGACTGGTGGTGCTGCCTGTCTTAAGAAATAAGGGGTGCTGGGGTAGGGTGGGGGGACAGAGGAAGCACCATGGTGATCTCTAGGATTAGAATGTTGGGGTCTGTACAAATCGTATCGTTGCCTTTCACAAAACGTTGCTGTACTGTGTGTTCTCTTTGAGGGCTTTTATATGCAATTGAATGAGGGCTGAAGTTTTTATTAGAATGCACTCACACTCCGATTGTACGTCCTGATGAAAACCCACTTTTGGATCATTAGAACCATCAAGGCTTCCTTTTTCTGTAAACAGAATTATGCCGATTTTGTCAAGTTACCTTGGCAGGGATTCCCTGCAATCAAAAAGACAGATAGCAATTTGGGTCCAAAACTTTTAAATAATACATAGACAACCTGTTAATGCTTTTTTGTAAATAGCACCACTTTGTTATAAAGACCTTACAAACCTCTTCTTAAGACATTCTTACTCCAGATCCAGGCAAAAACACTTCAAGGTTTGTAAATGACTATTTCCTGACATAAATCATTTTTTATTAAAATGCAAAATGTTCTTCAGAATAAAACTGTGTAATAATTTTGTCATATTTGGGAGCTCTCCTTGCACAGAGCTGGCATCTGCCAGGGAGAGCTTCCGAAGGGGCCCAACTCTGTGAGGACATAGATTCCTTCTTATCCTCCTGGCTCCTTGAGTGCCAATGGCAACTTCATAACCAGCTGCAGGGAGCGCGTTTCTTCTAAAGGGCTACACCACTGTCAACATTATCTCTGACTCTGCGTCTCTCCGCTGGGCACTGGCCTTACCGTGTGGCTTGACATCATCAGGTCAAAATCGCCACCAGGACCCTGAGTGTCTGGTATGGGCAATGATCTTCTCCTAAGTCAGCACTGAAAAACTGGCATTTTTTACAGGCTGCACCACTTCCTGATATATGTCTGCTTTAAGCCTGGTTCAACCTCTCATCTGATATTAAATTTTTCTTTGTAAGAAAAATTTCAAGTTGTAGAGCATGTTTTTAATATATATTTTCCCCTTTGTTTTAGGAAAGTTTTAAGATTAAATGTCTTTCTTTTTTGGTCCTCCCTCCAAAATCATTTTCTGTCCACAGGAATAATACTTCTAGTTTCTTTAATCTTTACAAAATGGAAATGGCAGCTATGATTTAACCATCAACTGACAGCGATCACCTCGTTAAGAACCGTTTCTGCTCAAGGTGCAGACCTCAGTTTCCACCCAGACAGCTGGACCCCCACTTAGCCAGATGGCACTTCCCAGCTGCATCCTAAGAAGTTTCAGAATGAGCTGAAGGCCGGGCAGGTGGGTTGTGCGTACTGTGGGGCCTCTTGCTGCATGGTGTGGGCTCTGCCATGAGGCAAGTCTGGCAACAGGGTGCCTGGGTGCACTTCCCACTCGACTGCCGACCCTGCTCTGGGAAAGAAGCCACAGTGGTGGATTTCATGCCACATGGTGTACTTTTTACAGTCTTTAAGTGTCCTTGCCAGTTGTTTTCCTACAGTGGCTCTGATATTAGCAATAGAACTGATGTCATGCATAGAGCCCTGCCTCCCTGACTAGCTCACCCCAACTCACAAACCAACTCCAGCTATGCTTTGTTTGTTGAAAGGGTTTTTCTCTAAAATGTTACTCCTCCTCTTCCTCTACGGGGGACAGGGAAGGCAGGAGAGAAGAGCAGGTCTGGGCCTTGGTTTCCAACAACGGAACGAGAGTGACAGGGTGGTCTTGGGGACGTACTAGGCCAGTGGAGAGGATTTCTTTTTGTTTTTGTTTTTTTTTTTAAGAGAAAAAATATCTCTATTTAGAGCTGATGTTAAGTTCATATAACAGGGGAAGCATAAGACACATTCTGGGCTGAGGGACATAGTTTGGTGGAGAGAAGACTCCATTTGAATTTATAGAAACTGTGCCTGCAGCCTGTGCTGGAAGATCTGCTTTATGTTCAGGGCCTTTAACTCCTACTTCGGGATGTGCCCTCTCTAGTCATGCTGGCAGATGCTCTGGGCTCCCACGCAGCCCACCCTGCCCCTTGCATGTTCTTTCCCTTATTCTATCGGGAACAGCCTTCTGCTGATGCGGTGGCTTCAACACAAGTGTCTTAGCTGGCCAGGGCTCCTCAGGGCACATGCACAGCATTCTGTTATGCTCTTTCACCCATTTTTTTTTGCAAAGCACATTTTAAAGGGTTTTTTTTAGGTCTTGCAGGCTTTTTGCCAAGGGTCCTGATCCCCTATGAGACTGAAGCTGAGAGAGTCTCTGCACCCCCACTTTGTAGATGGCCTTCCCACTTGAAGCTTTCTCTCCACCCTGGCTTCCTCAGCTGACAGCCCCTTTCTGGAGTGAGAGCTTCCCCTCGCACAGTGGAACTCTCACACAGGCTCTGGACACTTGCTGTCTTTTCTTCTGAAACTCATTTCTATGTATGGCTAAACTATGCGGTCTTGTGGAACTCCCCTTGGCATTTTGAGATGGGGGCCTGGAGGCCATTGAGCAACACCCCAATGGGCTCCTCTTCATGCATCATTTTGCTTATCTTAAAATACAGCCCTGGACTAAATCTGTCATCGTCTCAGAGGCTGACACATCAGGGATGCAGAGATGGCAGAGCTAAGTGACTGTCACCTGCCACATCCATCTCTGTACCAGAAGAGGAGGGTCAGCACAGTCACGGTCTGGAACTCCCACCTGAATCAACGCACTCTCTGACAGGAGGGCTGTGTGGAACCCTCAGAGCAGCAGGACTGGCACCTCGACTCCTGCTGGTCCTACCCCCTGTGCCCAGAGGCCTGATGGCCACAGCCTGCTGCTGGGTAGGTGGAGACCCTTTCTAGGAGGGACAAGTCTCTTGGCAGATTTAGGATTTTCTTTCTTAACACTTCCTTGAAATAGAAAATAAAGCAAGATATAGGTAAGATTCAACAAGAACTGCTTAAAATTTTAAAGCGAGAAGGGTTCGTTTTCTTCTACCTTTCTGGAAGCTTTTCTCAAAAACATAAGCTATGGATGGCTGTGGACCTCCAATGTCTGCAAGCCACCTTGAACCCTCTGAATCTCCTGTTTTCCACCCCTCCATGTTCCGGGCTCAGCCCTGCAAGTTCCCATGTGGCAATTCTTTCCTTCTCTGCCATTGATGATGGCTATGAATGTCTTCAGAAAAAAATCAATTCAAAATGCAGTTCGTCTTCATTACCTTGTAGGGGCAGTCAGGATAAGGTATCTCAGTTCAAAATAAGTTATTGGATCACATTATTGAGTTATAACAAATTTAAAAATCAAAGAGCTGTTGTAAATGCTATTTATATCTTGTTTTTTTTCCCCCAAAACTCAAATCTCCACCAATTTATTTTTCTTTTACTCAGTGGCATTTCTGCAGGATCAGGGTACATGGTGGTACTTAACTGCTTTTTTCCATCAGTCTCAGCTCCATCCTGGTCTGTTCCCACGGATGTCTAGAGAATGAGAATTAGCCTTGTCTATGGCTGGGCAGCCCAGGCTGCTGAGCTGTTTCCCAAGACAGCATGGAAGAGTTCTCTCAGGCTGGCCGCTTCAGTGGGAAGCAGTGATCTGGTACAGCGGGGTTGCTCTGGTTTTCTGTATTTCTGGGTAACAGGAAAATCTTTTAAAATGCTAAATCATGAAACCTTTGGTAATGAGGACAAGTAGCATTCCCTCCACTCTCTGTCCCTGAACAAGGTCCAGAAATCCTCTCATCAGGGCTGATCATGTTTATTAAGCATCAGCAAGGTGAGTCGTGGAATGACCCAGCCAAACCTGGTTACCTGCCTCACTCAGAGTGAAATCAGGATGTGAGCAACGAAAAGCCAGTTTCTTTACCAGCAGGCAACTCTCCTCTCTAACAGGGGCATGGGAATTACGTGCCAGCCCAGGCTGAGCTGACTACTGTGACTCTGGGCCTCAGCTAAAGCTCACAGTTTGTGATGAAGGAGGCTCCTTCCTGGGGAACTCAGGGCAGGTCTCAGAGGCTTACAGGTCTCGCTGGGTATGTAGCACCTGTTCTCCTAGGGGCTTGCCTTAAGGGGAGGCCTGAGAAGGAACCACTGTTCCCAAGGCAGCAGGACCCTGGGTTAGAGAAGGCCATGTGGACACAAGATAAGAACATGGCAGGAGTTAACTGTCTTCCTCTGTTGTCCTTCCAGGAGGCAGGGAGGAGGGGCCTCAGCCCAAATGCTGGCCTTCCTCAAATGGTCCACAGGGAAACACTGGGGAAAAGTTTGATTCATTATCTAATTTCTTGGGAAATTATCCAATTCTCAGCCACTGGGTAGTGTGCCACCTGTGTCCTAGTGTTCTAGACAGTTCTAGGAAGGAACTTTGGAGCAAGGACTGTGTCAGCCCTCTTGGCTTGTCAGGGGATTCTTCTTCTGGTCATCCTCAGGCAGGGGCTGCCTTAACGCTGGGTGGCCAGGGTTCTGGGCTTGTAGACAGGGACATCTTTGTCCCAGAGGGCAGGCTGCCCCTTAATGATGTCAGCTGCTTTCTCTGCGATCATGATCGTGGGAGCGTTCAGGTTGCCACTGACCACGCTGGGCATGATGGAGGCATCGACAACCCTGAGGTTTTCCACCCCGAGGACCCTGGTCTGTGGGTCTACTACAGCAGTGGGATCGGAGGGCTGGCCCATCTTACAGGTGCACGAGGGATGGTAGGCACTGTCGGCTTTTGCCCGCACAAAGGCATCTATCTCTTTATCTGACTGAACGTGACCTCCTGGCTGGAGCTCTTTTCCCCGGAAGGAAGCCAGGGCTTCCTGTGCAAAAATTTCTCTGGTGAGCTTCACACACAGACGGAAGTCCTCAATATCGGTTTCTGTGGAGAAGAAACAGGTGAGACCCTTCTTCTTACCATACTAGCCTCACTGGAAGGTTCACAGCATGGAGAGGCTCAATAAGCTGCCTGAGGGGACAGAGTTTGAAGACAAAGTTCAGGGACATGGAAGACTGAGCCACCAGGTTGCATATCACTTGTCCACAGGCGGTTAGACCACAACCAAGAAGAGTCCCATATAGTTCAAATAAAGACAGCACCCTAGATAGATACAACCCGCCCCAGAGCCCAGATTTACATCAGGGATCTGACTTGTTTATAAGGCAAGGATAAGAACCCGTGCCCTGCCCCCACCACAGTGTGGCTGGGAGTACCCTGCAGCCATCACCAGGCAAAACCTGCCTGATGAGGACTGCTGGTTTTTGCTGCCTGCCAAGAGGCAGGCCCAGGAATATAATTTGCCTTTAGAGGCTGCTCAGAGCAACAGCAGGAAAAATGCTAAGTGAGATATCCATACAGACCTTGCATCTGCACCACTAGGTCTCCCTGCACTTCAGGATAGACTGTTCTGAAAGCTGCAAACCTCTCCCACTGTGTAAAGTGAGGTCCCAGGGTTACCTCGTATGACCCAGAACATTCTGGAGCAGCACATGCAAGTTTACAGCCTAGAGTGATGGGGCAAGGGTGGACAGAGGGTAACTTGTCTTGGAAAGTGTGATCCAGGGCTAAGATTCAGAGACACAGGAACCCATGAAGGCATTCATTCAGTCGAGCTTCAGGCCCAGGGAGACAAAGGGGAGTGCTGAATTACCTGTTGACAAGTAGTTGGGCTGGATCACAGGATGGTCTTGGGGACTGGCACTTCTCAGTTTAAGCCAGCCCACACTTGTGCCCCGCATGGTCCCCACATGCACCTAGAAGAACCCAGAGGAAGCAGTGGCAGTCAGTTCATCAGCCCGTTTTCCTGCCTGTGGGCCTCTGGTCAGTTAAGAACAAACGCATTCCAGCATTTGCCTGCATCTTATCCCTACCCCCACAGTGATGAAAAACCACCTCGTGAATCACTCCTTCCTCCTGGCCTTAAACTCCATTGTCCAAACATTCAGGGGTGGCCATCCCAGGACCGAGGCTGTTGGTCCCACATCTAGTGCTTGGATCCTAGAACATCTGCCCCAAACTGCTGCAGTTGTGACTGGCATGCACCACACAGACTTGACTCACTGAGCTGCCCTGCTCCCCCCGCTACTCAGACATGCTGAGCAATCAGAGGCCAAGAGACAGGCTTTTGTGCACCGCACCCTGAAGTCCTGCTGCAGTGGGGAGAACACTGTCTTGGAAGACGAGAGCATCTTGCCTTCCTGAATGGAGGGAAGGAAGCATCCCTCTGGGATGAGGCTCTGTCTGCTCACCTGGTAAGCCTCCTGCTGGGTGGGGACTCGCCCATGATCAATCACCTGGGATGGCAGGAAATGGAACTGGATGTCTGGGTGGGGGATCCCAGGCCTGCTACGGATGAACCCACCTGTTTCCAGATGGGCTGTGGCTCCATCCCCTGAGGATCGGAAGAGGATGAGATAGAAGAGACTGTTAGGGAGTGGCGGACGGGCCAGCCACTCCTGGTTTCTCTCCTTCCTCCTGGGTGGCTTCTCTTCTTCCTGACCTCAATCCTGGTACCTGGACCCAAGCCCTGTCCACATCAGTCCTCCTTCTCCCAAGTGGCTCAGCCAGCACCACGGTGTAAATATCAATTACTTGCTAAACAGGGCTTCAGCTTTGCCCTCTCCCTGGGCCAGTCCCACCACTGCCAAAGTCACCTGCCTCCTTGCTCTCCCCACCACCTGGCAGAGCACACAGCACACAGTAGGTGTGCTAGAAGTATAGGTTGAATGGAAGAGTAGAATTTCAAAGTACCATTTCCTGGCCTAGGCAACATTGAGGTGCAGCTAGAAAACACAAGGAATATACTGGAAGATGGATGCTAATTCTGGAGTCTAGACTCAGATTTCCCTCTGTGCTCTTCTCCCGTCTTCTTGGCCCCACATGGTGTGCAGCATGAGGCCATTGCCATCCATCTATGAGGAAGAGTAGTGCCTAAACCTTGAGGAGCCTTGCCTTGAGCAAGCCCTATGCTAAGCTCCTTTGCATGTGCTAATACTTCTGTCCTCACTGCAGCCTGTTAGGCAGGAACTGTGTATTCCAATATTGTGGATGGGAAAACTGAGATTGAGGGCTAAGGTAAATGGCATAGTTCAGCATTAAACCCAGCATCTGAGGACAGAACCCTTGCTTGACTTCTCAGGAGAGAGGCTACAAGGCCCACAGGCCATCTCCCCTGTGATCACAGATGAATATACCCACCTGTGAATTTCCAGAGCCACTCCAGACCAATGCAGACCTTCCGCAAGGGCTTCTGTGCTGAATGGAGGGTGATGGGGTGTGTGCATGCCTGCTGGATGTATATCTCCAGGTGGTCTTGTAGGTTCTGGCCAACTCCTGAAACAGAGCGAGTGGTTAAGAAAAATGGCTGTCAAGAGGGGTTAGCTGGCTTCTCAATATCCCCCTTGGTTTGAAAAATTCTTCCCTATCTATTATCTTCTGCGACAGCTTCTGCTCAGTCCCCAGGTCTCAGCTTATAGGCTGCCTCCCTGAGATGCCACTCCTGCACTCAGGGTGAAGTCTGGCCTCTCTCAGGTGCTACCAAGGCCACCTGCCCTCGTCACTTACTCCTAGGTGTCTCCGGTCAGCCCTGCCCAGCAGCCCCTCCATGAGAGCAGAGCCCATGCCTGCAGCAGGCACCACTCACTGAGGGGTAATGGCCAGAGGGATGGGCAGCAGCACCCCCCACCCCAGCCTGGGAAACAGAGAAGCAGCCCTGTCATGCTGCACAGCCCTTGTGAACTCATCTGAGATCAAGGGGACGTTGGGTAGGACACTGTCATGGAGTAGGCCCCTCGTGATGAAGCCTAAACATACAAAAGCTCCGCCCTCTGGGAGGAGGGTTATGGGGAGGGCAAGACAGACAGAGCCAGGCCCTCAAGAGCATCAGAGACAGGCCATACAGTTTAGGTCTTCACACAAAGGGCAGGCAGGGGAGTACTGAGTGGACCTCATTAGTGCTCAGGGCAGCTGGTGAGTCCTGTGGATGGAAACACAAAGTCTGGGTCCTCTCACCGCAGAGCTGCCCTGGTGACACACCTGGTCCAGTGGGGCTACACAGACAGACACTCCCTGTGGAAGAGTGCTCTCCTCCAAGGGGGATAGGATGGCCAGGAATGGAGAAGGAAGACGACACAAAGACTTGGGACTAGAGGTAAGAATGCCCAGTGAGGTCTGGGACCTTTAGGCTCACGGGAAGGATGTGACAGTTCCAAGGACCACCGACTCTCACATCTCCCCACTCCATGCTGATAAAATGCAGTAAGCCATTATGTTGAGCAGAGATAACCTCTGGGGGGCAGCAGTGGAGAAGGGGGCTCACCAGGCAGGTGGCACACCACAGGGATGCCCAGTTTCTTGAGGTCATCAGCGTTCCCGACGCCTGAGAGCATGAGCAGCTGCGGAGAGTTGATGGCGCCCCCACTCAGAATCACCTCCTTGCTGGCGTAAGCCTGGAAGAGGCAGAGGGCCAGCCAGGTCACACTTCAAAAAAACTAGCTATTCTCTCGACTCATGGACCAGCATCACAAGAACGTGGCCTTGGGATGTATCCACATGGCATGCTGGGAACACACTGCTGCTGGGGGTAGCCTGTCCAGGCCTGAGGGTCGAGGAGAGAACGCTGGTGGTGTTGCTATTTGAAAGCAACCTGCATGCACAACTATGGCATGTGATGGTCAAGTGTGTGCCATCTCTAATACATTCTGCCACAGCCAGACAGTAGCCATAGTCTTATAACAGGGTGGGAAGGCTTAAATGGGATAAGTGAAGATAGGCACTCAGGGAGGGTTTAAAGAAAGTAAGCAGCCAGATCTGCACAGGGGTGCAAGCCAATCTCTGGCACACCGCTAACAGTGCAGAAATATGAAATGTGATCACTTATGAGCTTTAAGGCCTTAAGTATAAGCCTTCTTCAGCACCCTGAACTGGTGTGGAAGATACTGGGAGACTGCTCTGAGGTGAACGTGGCAGACAGAGGCTCAGGAGGACACTCACGCCAGGGCAACATGAGCTCTTCACAGGTAGCAGGACCAGAGAGCCTCCTCACCTCCACCCCCTGCTGCCAGCTGCTACCTCTCATCACAGGAATGAAAGCATATGGCTGGGGAGGAGAGTGTGACTTCTGCCGACTCTGAGTCCAGCCACTGGGGTCACTGCCCCCTATGCTGCCAGGCCCTCCAGCTGTCCCTCACTCACCCTGTGGCTCTGGCCATCCTTGAGGTACTCCACGCCTACAGCATGGGTGCCCTCAAACAGCACCCTGCTCACCAGTGTCCGGGTCTCGGCCCTGAGGTTGGTGCGGCTCAGTGCTGGGTGCAGGTAGGCGCAGGCAGCACTCCAGCGCTTGCCTGCAGGACAGAGCGAGGTGATCAGGCACAGCCCCCTGCCCTTCCCCAGGGCAGGAGGAAGGGGCTAGAACCAGAGCAAGTTTGCCTTGCCTACTGGAGTCCCCATCTACCTGGGACCTCCTGGATGAAGGTTAAAAAAAATATCCTTCAGCCCTCAACAGGATGACACAGAGACCAGGAGCAACTGCCAGAAGGGGTGAGGATCCGAAAGAGGTGAGCAGGAGCCCTGGGTCAGCCCCAGTCTTACCTCTGTCTTGTTATGAGCAAGGCCTTTCCCCACTCTGTGCCTCAGTTTCCCCATCTATAAAGGCCCAGGCAAGGAAAGGAGCCAGAGAGATGGAGAGAGTCATGCTGCTGCTTTGTGCCTCAGTTTCCTCATTTGCAAGTCTCTAGAAACCTTTGGGCTCTTTGTCCAGAGAGCTGACCCTCCCATACCCATAGCAGCAGGGGCCAGAGACCTAGAGGATGCCCAAGGGGTCACCATCCCCAAGTCCTTTCTCGTGGGCTTTGGCTTATATTCTGTGATATCCACGGGTACAAAAAGTCACATCCCTTTCCACCCAATACCAGTCTCAGTTTGTCCATACCTACTGACCACGATGGGGCCAAGACTGATGGGCCTTGATAAGGGTTAGTTTAAAAGAGAAGCCACACAGCTGGGGAAGGGAGGCGGTACACTACCTTCGTAGATGGTCATGTCCATCCAGCCGAAGCCTTCTTGCTGGAAGCCGTTCATGTCCTCGGTGAGCGGGTAGCCGGCCTGCTGTGCCGCCTGCAGGAACGCCTGGTGCAGGGGGTGGTTGGTCTTGCCCCGACTCACCCGCAGCGGGCCGTCGCAGCCGCGGTACCGGCTGGCGCCCAGCTCGTGGGCCTGAGCTTTGCGGAAGTAGGGCAGACAGTGCGCGTAGTCCCAGCCCTGGGCCCCTTGGCGCTGCCAGCGGTCGTAGTCCTCGGCGTGCCCGCGGATATAGACCATGGCGTTGAGGGATGAGGAGCCTCCCCAGACGCGGCCGCGCGGCCAGTACAGCACGCGGCCGTCCAGGCAGGACTGCGGCTCCGTGTGGTAGCACCAGTTGTACCTGTCGTCGCACAGGTTGGCCACAAGGGCAGCGGGCATGTGAATCTTCCACAGAAACCGCTTGCTCCCCGCACACAGGTCCTTGGGCCCGGCCTCCAGCAACAGCACGCGCTCGCCCGGGTCCTCCGTGAGCCGGCTGGCCAACACGCAGCCCGCGGAGCCCGCGCCCACTACCACATAGCTGTACTCGTCCCGGCGCTTGGAGCCCGTGCAGGCTAGAGCCCGGACAGCTGGGGGCCGCTGCTGCCCCAGGGCGCCCCATGCCAGGGCTCTGTGCCGGCTCAGGTGCCCTGGCCTCCAGCATTGTAGGACACGCCACATGCTTCCAGCCCACGTCCTCTTATCCACAGAGGAGGATGAGATGATTCACTTTTACCTACAAGAGAAAAAAGGACTATAAAAATCTTAAAACTTGACAACCCCCCACTGTGATAGCTTTTCTGTCCTCTTAATAAATCCTTCTTTCTCACTAAAGAAAAAAAAATCTTAAAATTAGTCAGGTGTAGTGGCACGCACCTGTAGTCCCAGCTGCTAGGGAAGCTGGGGTGGAAAGATCACCTTAGTCCAGAAGTTTATGGCTGCAGTGAGCAGTGGTTGTGCCCACAGTCCTCCAGCCTAAGTGACAGAGTAAGGCTCTGACTCAAAAAATAAATTAATTAAAGTTAGAATCCTAACTGCATGCATGTGCAGAATCTGCCCAAAACCCACCACTGAAGTACTACCTTGGTGTAGCAAAGGACCACTGTGTGCTCACCAAGGCCTGCCCGGAACTGGATGGAGCAGGCCAAGCCCTGACAGTCCCTGCCTTGGGGAACTAGGGAGAGGGAGCAGACAGACACGCAGGAATTTCAATACTAATGTGTATTTGGATGGACAGACACAGAGCTGGGGAACAAGAAAGGGCCCTGCCTAAACTTAGGGGTAAAAGCCTTCCTGTGTCATCTGTGCATGAACCTGGACATTGGGCAGGAGTCTTCCTGCTGGAAGGGAGGGCAAGAAGGCTTTTCTAGGAGGAGAGAGAAAACAGGGTGGTTGCATTGGTGCACTCATCCATTGGAGACAGCTACTCGGCTCCTTCCAGGTGATAGACACTGTTTTTTTGTCTAGTGATGCACAAAAAGATACCTGCTTTCAAAACTGATGGTCTGGGGTCAGGGAGAAAGACAAGACTTAAATAAGTAACAGAAGGAAGGGCAGGGTGAGAATTATGAGACTGCAGAACTCAAAGCCTTTCACCTGAGGTGCCATGGAGTGTACTAGAGAGGTTTTAAGCAGGAGGCAGGGTCAGAGCTGTACTCTTTAAAGCTTACTTTATAGAATGCTGGAATTTTAACAGGGAAATGGCAATAGCTTTTGGAGGGCCTATTTCCCAACAATGTGCAAATCAATTCCAACATACTCAGTGCACAGAGTTAGAAAAGAACCAGGGTGTGCCAGCCAGCCTGCCACTGACAAGACCATTTGAGAAAGTCCCACCCATGAGTCTCAGGTCTACAAGACCTGCCCAAGACTGAGGCTGGAACAAAAGAAAACCCTGATAAATACCTCCCACCCTTCCATGAGCTCTGGACCAAGTAATAGCAACCTACCACTGGTAGGAAGAGAAAGACTCTTTCTCTTCCTGTTATCCCCCACCCCTCCTATTGCACAGGCACAGGAGAAAGAGATGACAGGGGCTCTTGAAAGCCATATCTGAAGCAGGAGCACTGAGAAGAATGCTTCAGGGCTCCAAGCCCCACACTAGCACAAGGTAGCAGCAGCCTACCATTCAACTCCCAACTAGACTGAGTCAACACCACACTAACTATCTGACAGAATAAAAGGCATGCTCTTTTCTAGGCATAAATATTATTCATCTCAGTTTCCACTATCCTGTTACATTTAACATTCAATAAAAAATGAGACACACAACAAAGCAAGACAAAGAAATAATTTCTTATCAAGAGACAAAGTAGTCAACAGAACCAGACCAATGGGTGACTCATCCAGTTGTTAGAACTGTCAAATAAAGACTTTAAAATAACCAAGATAAACATTATGAAAGATTTAGTTGAAAAGATGGACATCATATTGAACAGATATAAAATCTAAGCAAAACATTGAAAACTATTTTTTTTTGTTTTTTGAGTTGGAGTCTCACTCAGTTGCCCAGACTGGAGTGCGGTGGCCTCTCCCAGCCACCGCAGCCTCCACCTGCTGGGCTCTGGCAATCCTTTCACCTTAGCTTCTAAGTAGCTGGAACTACAGGCACGCGCTACCACACCCGGCTAATTTTTTTGATTTATTGTAGAGATGAGGTCTTGCCAAGTTGCCCAGGCAGGTCTTGAACCCGTGGGCTCAGGCAATTCACTCACCTCGGCCTCCCAAAATGTGGGATTACAGGTTGAGGCACCGAGCCCGGCCAAAAAACTATTAAAAAAAAAAAAAGAAATAGAAATGCATGAAAAATATAGTATTAGAGATGAATACTTTTTTTTTTTTTTGGAGTTGGAGTCTCACTCTATCACCCAGGATGGAGGGCAGTGGCATACTCCTGGCCACCACAGTCTTTTAATTGGATACAGGGATAGAAGAATCAGTAAAACTGATCATTAAAATGAAAGTATAAAGAGAAGAGTGAAAGAGAGGGAGAGGAGAAGAGAGAGAACAAAACAATGGAGAGCTTTGGGACAATATCAAACTATTAAAGTGTGGAAAATTGGACTCTCAGTAGGAGAGGGAGAGAAGGAGATAGAGGGGAAGAAAGGACAGAGGGAAAGAAGGACAGAGCAAGAACAGGGCAGAAGAAATATTTGAAGAGATAATTGCTGACACTTTTCAAAATTAGTACAAGACAAACATGGATTCTAGAAACTTAGAGCATCCCAAGAAGGATTAATACAAAGAAAAAGACAACTAAGTACATCATAGTCAAACTGCGGAAACTCCAAAATAAAGAGAATTCATCCAAGTAGCCAGACAAAAAAATAACACTATCTACAAAGGAATAAATATAAGAGTGACAGCAAACTTCTTCTTAGGAAACATGCAATCCAATGGACCATTTCCTTGAAAGATATCACCTCACAAGAACTCACACAAGAAGAAATAGATACTCTTTGAATAAGCCAATATCTATTAAAGAAACTGAATCAATAATTGATAGTCTTCTAAAACAGAAAGTACCAAGTTTGGCTAAGCTCACTGGTAATTTCTATCAAACATTTAAGGAAAAGGAAGAAATTACATATTTTATCTATAATCTCTTCCAGAAGATAGAAGCAGAGGGATAAATTACTGACTTATTCTGTGAGGCCAGCATCAGCCTAATACCAAAACAAGACAAAGATATTACAGGAAGAAAAAAAAAAACAAAACAAAAACATTTCAAACTAATATCTTCCATGAACATAAGTGAAATAAAATCTTCAGCAAAATATTAGCGAATTGAATCCCACTATGTATAAAAAGAATTATATACCACAACCAGGTGGAATTTATTCTAGGTATACAAGGTAGGTACAGCATTCAAAAATCAGTTAATGTATCACCCTCACCAATGTGGGTAAAGCATCATCCAATCCATTAAGGGCCTGAAGAGAACAAAAAGAGGAAAAGTTAATTTGTTCTCTCTTGTCCTGGGACATCCACCTTCTCCTGTGCTCAGACATGGGTGCTCCTGGTTCTCAGGCCTTCAGACTAAGACTGAGACTTACAACACTGATCCTTCTGGTTCTCTGATCTTTGGGCTTGGATCTGAACTACACCACCAGTGTTCCTGGTTCTCCGGCTTCCAGACAATAGATGATGGGACTTCTCGGCCTCCATGATGTGACACAGAAATGTTTGACACAGAAGATGGATGGGTAGCCCACAGGAAACTTGAAGCAAAGCAGTAGATCACTTCTACAATTGGAGAAGATGCATCTTTTGCATTGATCAAACCAAAGAAAAGTGTCTGTTTTGTTCATGGATATGGAACCTGCCTGCATGGAGGACCGACTATATAAGAGAATCCCTGTCTGCCCCATCAGTGAAGAAACTGGGAACAATAGCACAGTCTGCTGGTGTCAATAAAAAGTATTGGGGCAGAGCAAAAACACTTCTGGTGAAGAAGTTAATGAAAACAAACATGGAATGAAATATCCTTTCCATCCCAATCCCTCAAATCCCAGAGCTAGTGGAGACCGTCCTCTTCCTAAGAATGTGAGGTATGTCCCTGATAAGAAGAGTTGCCAGATAGTGAAACAGCATCAGAAATGGTCAACAAGCATCCTGCAGTTCCAAGGGCTTTCCACCATAGGGCTCAACACTTCTCCCTCCAAACTATCCTGAAAGATTACAGAATAACCTTTGGCCCTTTCAGAGACAAACCTCTGTTTCCTCCACAAGAACTTGAGTTCAACTGTGAATGGAGCTGCAGCAAGCATGCATGTGCAGGTATCTTTTACATGGAACCAACCATGCTGCCCATCGAAGCTGGACTGGATAAAAAAAAATGTGTTACATGTACACAATGGAATATTATGCAGCCATAAAGAAGGACAAACATATGGACTTTGCAGCAACTTGGATGGATTTAGAGTCGATCATACTCAGTGATCTATCACAGAAACAAAGAACAGAGTACTGTATATTCTCACTCATAAGTGGACCTTGAACAATTATCAAAATACTATAAGGAAGGGATTGGCAGTAGTGGGAAACTGTCAGAGAAGAGGGGGGTAGGAGTAGCAGTTGAGGAAAACTGCTGGGGAAAGAGGGGCACACCTTATCAACAAGGGTACCTATATAATCAACATTTGTATACCTAACCCTGAATTGTACCCCACATCTTTATAATAAAAAAATAAAAACTAAAAAAATCAATTAATGTAATCACATCAACAGGTTAAAGAAGAAAAATTATATTATCATATCAACAGATGCAGAAAAAGCATTTGACAAAAGTTAACACCTATTCCTGATAAAAACTCTCAGTAAACTACAAATAGAGGGGAACCTTGTCAACTTGGTAAAGACTATCTACCAAAATCTACAGTTAACATCATACTTACTGGCAAGGAATTCGAAGCTTTCCCACAAAGATCAGGAACACGAAAAGAATATTCCTTCTAACTACTTACTTTCAACATCATACTGAAGTCCTATTTAATGCAATAAGACAAAAAAAGGAAATAAAAGATATACAGATTGGGAAGGAAGAAATAAAATTGTCTTTGTTTGCAAATGACATGATTGTAGAAAATCTGAAAGAAGTATCAAAAACAACAACAAAACCTCCTGGAAATTATAAACAATTATAGCAAGGTTACAGGATACAAGGTTAACAAATAAAAGTCAATTGCTTTCCTAGATACTGGCAATGAACAAGAGGAATTTGTAATTGAAAACATAATACCACTTAAATTAGTACCCCCCAAAAATACCTGTGTATAACTCTAACAAAATATGTACAAGATGTATATATTATACATGAAAAATTTAACAAAATAAGAAATGAAATAAATGGAGAGCTATATCATGTTCATGAATACGAAGATTCAATACTCAAGAAGATGTCACTTCTCAACTTGATCTACAGATTCACTACATGTGCAATCAAAATCCCAGAAAATTATTGTATTATCAACAATCTGATCCAAAGTTTATATGGAGAGGCAAAATACCCAGAATGACCAACACAATATAAAGTAAAGGACAAAGTTGGAAGACTGACACTATCTGACTTTAAGACTTACTATAAAGCTGCAGTAATCAAGACAGTGTTGTATTGGTGAAAGAGTAAATAGATCAGTGGAACAGAATAGAGAGAACAGAAATAGACACACACAAATATAGTCAGCTGATCTTTGACAAAGGATCAAAGGCAATACATTAAAGCAAAAATGGTCTTTTCAGCAAAGGAAGTTGGAACAACTAGGCATACTCATACATACACACAATGAATCTAGACACAGGCATTATACCTTTCACAAAAATTAACTCAAAATGGATTATAGATCTAAATCATCCTAATACCAAAACCAGACAAAGACATTACAAGAAGAAAAAAAAATACTTCAGACTAATATCTTTCATGAACATAAGTGAAAAAAATCTTCAGCAAAATATTAGCAAATTTAATCCAATTATGTATAAAAAGAATTATATACCACAATCAAGTGGAATTTATCCCAGGTATGCAAGGTGGGTCCAACATTCAAAAATCAATTGGTGTAATTCATCACATCAACAGGTTAAAAATAAAGCTACAAACAGTAAAAAAAAAAAAAAAAAAAAAAAAAGACTGTAAAACTCCTAGAAGATAACATAGGAGAAAATCTAGATGATCTTTGGTTTGATTACTTTTTAGATATATCAAAGGCACAGTCCTTGAAAGAGAATTGATAAACTGGACTTCATGAAAGTTTTCTACTCTGCTAAAGACACTACTGAGAGAATAAAAAGACTAGCCACAGACTGGGAGAAAATATCTGCAAAAGACATATCTGAAAAAGGACCGTTATCCAAAACATACAAATAAATATATTCTGAAAACTCAAGCACAAATAACCTGATTTTAAAATGGGCCAAAGACTTTAACAGATATCTCACCAAAGGAGAAAGACAGATGGAAAACAAGCATATAAAAACATGCTCCACATCATATGTCATGTGGGGAATGCAAATTAAAACAATGAGATACCACTACACACCTATTCTGGATTTTGGTGGAAGTTGTGTATAATGCCTGTGTCTAGATTCATTGTGTGTATGTATGAGTATGCCTAGTTGTTCCAACTTCCTTTGTTCTGGAAATCCAGAACACTGACAACACCAAATGCTGACAGGTATGTGGAGCAACAGAAACCCTCATTCATTACTGGTAGGAACACAATTCATTACATGGTATGGTCACTTTGAAAGACAGTTTGATGATTTCTTATAAAACTCAACATACTCTTACCATACAATCCAGGAACTGTGCTCCTTGGTATTTACCCAAAGGCACTGAATGCTTATGTCCACACAAAAACTTGCAAATGGGTTAATGGCAGCTCCAGTCATAATTGCCAAAACTTAGAAGCAACCAAGGAGTCCTTCAGTAGGTGGGTTGATAAATAAGATAAATACATCCAGACAATGGAATACCATTCAGTGATAAATAGAAATGAGCCATAAAAGGTCATGGAGGAAACCTAAATGTATATTACTAAGCGAAAGAGGTCAATGTGAAAAGGCTACATACCATATGATTCCACCTATGTGACTTTCTCAAAAAGGCAAAACTGTGGAAACATTAAAAATATAAAAGGTTGCCAGGGACTGGGAGAGGAAGGGATGAATAGGCAAAGCACAGAGGATTCTTGGGGCAGTGAAACTACTCTGTACGATATGGCAATGATGGATATATGTCATTATATATTTGTCCAAACCCATAAAATGTACAACACCAAGAGTGAACCCTCATGTAAACTACAGACTCTGGGTGATAATGATAAGCCAATGTAGGTTCCTCAGTTGTAACAAATGTACCACTTCAGTGGGTGAACGTTGTTAATGGGAAGATTACAAATGGGCAGGGGCAAAGAGCATATGGGAAATCTCCTCTTCTTCTCAATTTTGCTGTGAACCCAAAACTGCTCTTTAAAAAAAGTATTTTAAAAATATACACTGTATCAGGCATTATAAGTAATCTAGAGATGGCTTAAAGTATACAAGCCAATATATGAAGGTAATATATAAACACAATGACATTTTATATCAGGTTCTTGAGGATCCTTGGATTTTATATCTTCAGGATTCTGGAACCAATTCCCCACAAATACAGCAGTATCAAAAGCACCAACTGGCTTCTTTTGGCTCCCTGTGTTAACATACAGGAAAAGCAAGATGAACAAAAAAATCAACTCTTCAGTTTTCTACCAGAATTTGGAGAAAATATACAGGATTTAGGACTTTCTGAATTCAACAACAAAACTTTCTCTTTTGTAGCCCCTCCAGACAGCAGAAGATTCTGGAAGAGATGGCCTCAGAGCAAATATCAAATCCAGAACTCTTCTAGCAAAAAAAAAAGAGTCTGACTCCATTTTTGATCTTTGACTATTGACAGCTTTGAAATACCATCCCTTTTTCTTCCCATCTTGCCTCATATCTGGCCAAGTCAAAAAGGAAGCCCTGGCATTCCTGCCCTAAGTGTCAGTAGGGAAGTGCAAATCATGTAAATCCAACCCATGTGTGAACATCCTCGCCCTGGCCCCACTCTCTAACCATAATACAAACCAGGAACACTTGCCCCTTCTTTCACACAAGCCATAGCAGACCAGTGTGGGTATCTGTCTCATAAAGCATGATTATATGAGCAATAACCTCTTTTCAAAGCCGCCTGGTGTGTACACAGTGTCATCAGTCTCAACATTCAAACCAGTTTCGGGTGGTGGGGAGTTGATTTCGCCCTTCATAGGGTAACCACAAGACAAAATACCATGGACAAGAGCATCAGGAGCATCACGAAATACTTAGAAGAAAACTTAAGAAAATATGTGCAAGACCTATACATGGAAACTACAAAACAGTGACAGAAATTAAAGATGACCTAGATAAATAGGGTGAGATACCATGAATAGGAAGACCCAATATTGTTACTATGTCAATTTTTCCTAAACTGATTTACAGATTTGATGCAATGCCAATCAAATCTCAGCAGGCTTTTTTGGGGGGAAATTGACATACTGGTTTCAAAATGTGAATGGAGATACAAAGGACATAAAAAAAGTTGTAGTACAGTCAGTCACACAAAGAAACCCCACACAGCAGTGAAAATGAAGGCACCACAGCACCTCACATCAACATGGATATATTCTTAAAAAAATCAGAATAGATAAAGAAAATTATAGGAGGCTGTGGCCTGAATGAGATATGTATATGTATATATAAAGCTTTAAAACATGCAATTCATATATGTACTGAACAAGAGAGCACCAAAATATATGAAGCAAACACTGACAGATTTGAAGGGAGAAATAAGCAGTTCTGCAATAATAATTTGAGACTTCAATACTCATATTTCAATAATGAATAAAATAACCACACAGAAGATTAATAAGGAAACACGGGCCTTGAGGAACACTACAAACTAATTGGACCTAACAGATATACACAAAACACTCAATACAAGAGAATACACATTTTCCTCACTACACATGGAACATTCTCCAGGACAGACTATATGTTAGGCTACAAAACAAGTCATAGTACATTTTAAAATACTGAAACCATACAAAGTACCTTTTCTGATATAGTGGAATAAAACTATGAATCAATAACAGATGGGAAGCTGGAAAATTCACAAATATGCAGAAATTAAACAACACACTCTTTTCCAACACATCAAAAAAAGAAATCACAAGGAAATTAGAAAATACCTGAGACAGACAAAAAACAAAACACAACATACCAAGACTTATGATATGTAGCAAAAGTCATGCTAAAGCAGAAATTTATTGTTGTAAATGTACACATTATACAAAAAGAAAGATCTCAAATAATAGCCTAACTTTATACCATAAAGAGCTAGAGAAAGAGGAGCACACGTAACCAAAAGCTAGCAGAAGGAAGGAAATAATAAAGATTACAGCTAAGATAAATAAAATAGAAAAACATTAGCAAAAAATCAAAGAAGCCAAAGTTGGTTCTTTGAGGAAAAAAAATCAACAAAGTCGACAAAACTTTAGAGTGACTAAGGAAAAGGGACTCCAAAAAAAGAGAGAGAGAGATAATCAAGTTAGTTAAAATCAGAATTGGTAAAATCAAATATAGCAATGGAGATAACATAAATTTAGAGCAATATACAATAAGCCCCCTATATACGACCCTTCAAGTTGCGAACTTTCAAAGATGTGAACATGCATTTGCATGTCCAATCACGTAAGTTCACGTGTCTGGCATACATTTTCACATATGTACAAGTGGTTGCGCTTTGGTGTACTTTTCTGTAAGTACTGTAGAGTACAGTAGTACAGTATTTTTATTTCAAGCCCAGGATGTCCAGAAGTGAGCATAAATGCAGCAGTAATGTAGCTGATACTGCTAAGAAGTGCCAAGCAATAATGATGGAAACAAAAGTGAAAATAATTGAGAGAGTAGAGTGAGGCAAAAAGATGGTAGACATCACTTGTTCTTATAACATTTATTGTTTAACCATCAGCACGCTTCTAAAGAACGAGGACAAGATCATGAAATATATGAAGTCTGCTGTGCCAATGATGTCAACAATAATATTGAAGAAGCGCAGAAACATGACAGAGATGGAGAAGCTTCTTAGTATATGGACGCAGGATGAGCATCAGTGTTGAGTCTTGCTCAGCTTAATGCTGATTCAAGAGAAAGCTAAAAGCCTTTATGAAGATGTGAAGAAGAAACATGGCAAAGAATCAGAGGGTGTATCTTTTAATGCCAGGCATGGCTGGTTTTATCAGTTTAAGGCTAGAGTCAACCCTCACAATATAAAAGTAGTGAGGCAGTGAGTGCAGATACGGTATCTGCCCAGGAATTTCCTGAAATGCTTCAAGAACTTATTAATGTCACTGAACTCCTTGCTGTGCAATGTGAGAAGCTCACTCACGAAGACCTAATGGAATTGGAGGCCCAGAAAAAGGATGAAGAGAGACAAGGGGAAGAAGAAGTAATTGAAGAATCAAAGAGATTCATGATGCAGGAAATGGCAAGGGGATTTTCTTTATTTGGGGAGGTACTGGTAGTTTTTGAGGCACAGGACTCGAATATAGAATGGTATGCAAAGGTTGCAGCAGCTGTTCAGGATGCAGTCCATGCTACTGTGTCATCTACGATAAGAAAAAAAAGAGCTACACCCAGATGTCACGGAATTATTTTTTCAAGAGGGTACACAGAATTGAAGCAGGAGTACTTGCACTGGGGACACAATCTGCTTGCAGAGTCACACAGCTGGAATGCTGACAAAGCTTTTGGAAAGGACACTCTGCACAATGTTCCTAACAGCACTTCCTTCCTCACTACTTCCTGGTGTGCATGCATGTGCGTTGGGCATGCTTCTTTTCTAGCTTTTGGACAGTACTGTGTTCGATAGGGTCAGATCCCCTGGGCCACTAAAGTCTTGGCTTTTGTCGGTCACTGAAGAAGAGAAGACAGAATTCTGGAGAAGGGTCAAACCATATTAGCCAGGCCCTGTTTACAAAACTATGCCTAAAATGATAAACAATGATTTTGCTCTGGGCACAGCTAGGGAGCATGAAAACATTTCCTGAAAGTAACAGACACATCCAGATCTTAAATGTTCAGCCCTTTGTCTCAGCAATCCTACTTCTAGGGATTCAATCAAAAGAGAGCTCTGTATAACTGTGAAAAAATAAGCTCAAGGGGTTCATCCCTGTGTCATTTATACTGGCAAAGAATTATTAACAACCCACCTGTCCACCAATGAGGGGACTGCTTATTTAAAAATAGGTCCATCCACACAAAAGGGCCCTGTTAACCCATTTAGAAGTGACCATGTAGTCCATGAAGTTATTAGAGACATGGCTCAGGTAAACCCCAGCACAAAGCTCAGCTACTCAAGAGCTTTGAGGACTAGAAAGTTACTTCACAGCTCTGAGCCTTGGTGCCCCGAGGTCAGCATTGTCCCAGGCTCACACATGACCTTCACACCTGTCACTATGTCCACAGGCTAGGGTGGTGATGACAATCCTTCAGGAGAACTGCAAAAAAATGTGGTGGGAACCATAGCTATCCTTGCCTATCTGGAGGTCATTCTCAAACGGAGGATTCGGGCCCAGTCACCTGCTGTTTCCCCCCTGGCCTTCTAACTGGCTTCCATTTGCAATCCCTGCGGGACTTCGGGCAAGGTTCCTCACCTTCTAGGTTGGGTTCAGTGGGCAAGAAGAGCAGCTGCTCTGTGGCTGCCTTTGTCTGACTATAGAGCTCCATTAGACCACAAAACCAAACTGAGTTATAGGGTTATCACATTTAGTTGCCATCACCATCAGCCCCATGTCACAGAGAGGGAAACAAGCCCCTCTGCTGCCCCATGTCAAGTTGAAGGTGAGACTCACTCCACCACAGGCCTGACCAACACAGTCATGTCATGGGAGCTGACAAGTCATGGTCAGCATGTGAAAGGGTGCAAGACACCAAGTGCCCATGCCAGGTACCAATTCACATGAAATGATGTCAGAGGGACATGCGAAAAGTACACCATCATGAGAATCCAAGAGGAGGGAAATGCCACACAGTTTTTCAACAACAAATTCAAGTAAATAATGACTAAACAAGAGAAAGAAGGAAGGAAGCCCACAGACTGTGAGAGAAGACAGACCAGTCCATCAATGTACATGACACTTCATGGAACCCTGGGAATCACTTAAGTGGATGGATATGTGAAGATGTTAAGAAATCACTGTCAAATATGACAGTGGTTCTGTGATTATGTTGTTTAAAAGCATCCTTTTTGAACTACATATGAAAAAGTTGACAGAAAAATATGATATTTGGGATTTCGTTTAAAATCACCCCCAGGATTGGGGGGGGAGCAGACAAAAAATAATCACCCAAAAAGTAATGCTGTCAAAGCTGCATCATGGGAACAGAGTTCTCATCTCAGTTGTCCCTTCAAAAGAGACATTTGTAGTTGTTTGTCTGAAATCTCAAATATCCCACTAAAGGAGTGAGGAAAAGAAACAGGGCAGGGGAACTTTGTAGCAGAGGGCCTGGTCTAGGTGAGGGACTTTGAAGTATTCCACAGAAGTCTGGAGTGTTCTGTAAATGCTTGCTCCCAGCTTCCTCTTTCCAGTACACTTTTAACCAGTTTTTGAAATCTCAGTTAAAAAACACGTACCTCACACCCAGAAGTAACAGGATACAGTGCAGTCTGTGACCAGTGCTAGCCCACGTGCTATTTGAGATTAACTGTGAGAGAGAAGTACAAAATTGAAAGTCAGAATTTAGAAACTTATATGACAATGTGACACAGTAACCATATGATTGTTGAGTCTAATAAAAAGATAATGGGCTGATATTTTCATATGTTTTTATTATAATCATTCATTTCATTTTTTTTAATTGTCCATGAGAGAGTAAAAAACATGGGAAGCCCAAACTCCACCTGTACAATAACCACTTTTGTACCTAATTCTGAATTGTATCCACATCTTTAAAATAAAATTATAAGTTAAAAAAAATAAAGTTTAAAAAATAAACATCTGATCCTTCACCACAGAGAGCTTGAGAAGCACTATCACAGACTGGACACTGATCCCCTGGAGACCCCAAACCTATCAGCTAGGTGGCCAGCCAAAGATCCCAGGACAAAGCTTCCCATCCCATAGTTTGCAGTGTCAGCTCCAGTCTACTTCCCACAAACATGTCATGGAAAGAGTAGCAGCAGCACGCCAAGTCTGTTTGACTTGTGAGCCCATGCTCACTTGCATGCCACCACACCAGCACAAGCTGAGCCACCTCCAACAAGGCCCAGGATGTGCACCGAGTACCCAACCTGGTCAAGGCACCTTGGCCTGCTGTGGTTAGCCAGCCAGCTTTCACACACAGGCCCACTACCGTTTCCCTTTCACAATTCTGGGTCAGCTTAACATCAGAGGGACATCAGACTGCAGAACGAGCTGCTCAAAAACTCAACTGTTTCTTTCTGTCAACTGAAAATGATCACTAAAGTGCAGAAATAAATCAGGAGGCGGACTGGTGTAAGACATCAACCAGTACCCATGGGCCCTGGTTTCAGGCGTGTTCCTGGAAAAAAAAAAACCCTCACAAAGATAAACTTAGAAAATAAACTCACACCATGCAAAATCACCTGTATCTGTTTTATACACTGGAGTTCCATGTTCAAGTTTTGCTACTTTAAGTGAGAAGTAAGAGTTGCTGGTGGTCAAGATTCTTGAACTGTGCCCTCAACTCTGCTACCACTCATGCTACCCAGCATCACTGGGCCTCAGTTGCCTCATCTATAAAATGGGAACAGAGCCACCCATTGTGTAGGGTTGTTTTTTTTTTGTTTTTGTTTTCAGGATAAAAGGAAATAAGAGCTTAAAAACACACTTCACTTCAAAGAATTAAAAGTACAAAGCTACAGGCATAAAGTATCAAGTTCACAGCATGACCTGAGTTCTATCCTCTCTCTCTCCTTCTCACATAGCCTCAACTTATCCCATCTCCTCCTCCAGAGTGTGGAATGTGATACTATCACTAAAACTGATAATAATATTACTAACAGATTAATTCAAGTATCACTGATCAAAAAATGTGACCCTGCTATGTGTGCCAACATGGCACTAACTGCTCTTTCCCTGAAATCCTCCCTACAGCCCTATGAAGCCGCCTCCATCCCCTGCCCCAGATAGTGCTTTGAGAGAACAAAGCCTCAAACCCCAGCATGATAACCAGTGAAAATCAACGTGAGTACCCAGGGGACAAGGCATAGGGACTACAATCATGAACAGACACACACATTGTGATCTCATGGGGTTTCATCCCAGGAACTGGCAGGAGTGGTACAGTCTGTGAGCTTTCCTGGGCCAGCCCCTCCTACTGGAGCAGAGAAAACATTTGTGGTTTTGTGGCTCTGCTGAGAACAGCAGTTTCAGGGTCTCTGGCTCAATGCAGGCACTGAAGTTGACAAGTTGACCTGCCAAGCGCAACCAGCTAGAGTAGAATACAGAGTCGGTGGGGGGGGGGCGCTAGGAGTTCTCCCAATGGATCCTCTCCCAGATCAGGCTGACTGCCTGGGGGCCCTAGGTGGCAGTCAGTATCTGCCAGAAACAATTCACTTGTCACAAGACAATGAATCTGCTTCTGCTGTTGACCAGCCAGAGTCTTGATTAATATTTGCAAAATAACAAAGTGGAAAATTCCACCTATGTGGGTGGAGTCTGGACCTGTGGGACATGTCCACAACCCCGATGGCCTTGTTCTCTCAGGGATGGATCAGGTAGAGAAACAAAGGTCTGAGTAACAGTGACAGAATCTGGGAATTGTCATTATTCTTGGGTCCAAGGGAAGTTCCCTGTTCAGCTCATACCAACAGGTATTAGAGTTTTGTTTTAATTGTTCTGTCTCTTCTGCCCCTAAATTTATACAGCACACACCACTTTCAGGTCCTTCAACTTGTTTCCTACCTCCTGTTTCTTTTGAGTCTCCTAACAGCCATGCTCAGGAAGCAGGACTGATGACAGTCCCATGTCATGGATGGAGAAACTGAGGCTCCAAGAGACCAAGTGTCTCACTCAAGCAGTTGGTGAGTGAGTCACAGAGTCAGACAGTCTGGATGTCAGGCATCCCACCACCAGCAGCAGCACAGAGCCTGTCCTGGGAGTCTGGGTCAGGGCCACAGGCACCGGGCAGAGAGGTCTCCCAGGCTCCACAGAGGCCCTGACCTATGCCCTGCCTACAGAGAAAGAGAATGAGTTCAAACCAGTTTTTCTGGGTGGGTAGGCTTTGGTACTGGCCTTGGTATGCGTTAATTTGTTCATCTATTTAAACATTTAATGAGTGCCTTTATCTCACAGACTAAAATCACCTCATTGCCACTTCCCTGCCTCACCCACCCCATTTTACAGAAAAGGAAACTGAGGCTCTGAGAAGAGGAGGGACTCACCAGAGGTGGGGAGGGAGGGAGAGAGGGGCAGGGAGAAAGAGGAAGAAGAGAGAGGCAGTTGAGACCGCTGACCTGCAGTAGCCCTGTCGTCAGTTCATAAATCCACAAAGTTGTCAGCCTTAGTTGTGTCCCTTCCAGCAGGCCACCTCAAAGCTGCATGTCTAATCCACAGAAACCTCTCATGAGGGGACACTTGTGGCATGGTTATCTGGGCCAGTTGAAGAGCCCTAGGAGGCAGGCAGGCACATCCTGTCTGCCCACTGGGAACTCCAGCCACACTGCAGGGCTCTCCTCCCACCCCCATTCCACAGCCCGGGAGCCAGCATAGTGTCATCTCTGGGCCCAGGGCAGTGGGCTCCCCACTCAGGCTGTGTCTTGAGTCTCTGCCTAACACTCCTGCCCAGGTACCCCTCCTTCCACTCCTCCTGCCCACAGGCTCAGCTACCTTCACACCATCCTCACCTTAGGATTCCTCTTTCCTTTGCTCACCAGCTTTTCTCCTGGAGAAAGAAGCTCAGCCTTTCCCTTTTTAAAAATAAAGACACAGGTGGGTAGTGGCTCACACCTATAATCTCAGCACTTTGGGAGGTCCAGGTGGGAGGTTTATTTGAGTCCAAGAGTTCAAGATCAGCCTAGGCAACATAGCAAGACCTCGTCTCTACAAAAAATTTTGTTAAAAATTAGCTGGGTGTAGTGGCGTGTGCCTGTAGTCCCAGTTACTTGGGAGGCTGATGTGGAAAGATAGCCTGAGCCCAGGAGGTGGAAGTTGTGGTGAGCTGTGACTGTGCCAGTGCACCCCACTCAGTGCAATAGTGAGTCCCAACCTTAAAAAAAAAAAAATCCACCTCTCCCAACTTCTATTTTGGAGTCCACTCCATCCCAAGCCTATCCCACATGCTCGTGCCAAGGTCATCATGACTGCTATCATCAGCCTCAGACCAAGACCCCCTGCTGCAGCCCCTCCTAGTCCTTCCCTCCTTCCTGAAAGCTCTCCTCTTCCAGGACACTATCCTCTTCTTCTCTCCCCCTGGGAATGTCTGACTCACAAACCCTGTCTCCAGGCCTAACCTCTGCACCACTCATTGTCCCAAGCTCCCCATAGCAGGACCTGCCCTGGAGCACAGCTGTAAGGCCCACACAGCTCCCAGCCTGGCCCACAGCTCCCAGCCTGGCCCACAGCAGGCGCTCAGACACTCACGGAATGAATGCATGTTGCTGAACAGCTGCCTGCTCACTGGTCTCAGAGGGGCTGCCCGTCTACTGGCCCTGCACAGCCATCCAGGTGGCCCTTTTAAAACTGAAAGTTGGCCAGCACCTAAGCCTCTGCCATGGTTCCTTGGCACCATAGGACAAAGTTCACGATTTTCAGCTGACAGATGAGGCTGTTTCCACCTGAACTTCTGCAGCAGGGTGGGTACTTGCGCCCTTGAATGTACTTCTCACTATACTCCTCCTCAGTCCAGGAGCACCCATCAGCACCCATGTGTCGTTCACCTTTGCACCCCAGTACCTAGCACCCAGCAGGTGTTTGCTAAACAGGAAGATAACTATCAGACCTGGGAATGGTCTCAAGAACCACAGGACACAAAGCAACTCAGAGAGGTGGAGTGAGGGGCCCAGGGTGGCCCAGCCCCAGGCAAAGGTGAGACCACAACCTCACCTGAATGACGCTCCTTGGTCAGGGATTCGACCAATTATCTAGAAGTACCACATGCAATCCCACACGTATGTATGCCAGAGCTCCTAGCTGACTTAAGGCTGGGGGCTGGGCCCCACTCCGTGCAAGTCCAAACCAACCCGGCACACAGTAGGACCTCAGCAAAAACAGATGCTTGACTCAGAGCAATCTCTCACCAGCTGGCAACTCATCCATAAGATCTGTAGGAACTCCGCAAAAGGAGTTGAGGGAAGTGTTTTTCTGTGTTTGTTTTTG
The DNA here is from genome assembly GCA_027257055.1 of Cephalopachus bancanus. NCBI lineage: Eukaryota > Metazoa > Chordata > Mammalia > Primates > Tarsiidae > Cephalopachus > Cephalopachus bancanus. Next base: position 2,700,526 of record JAPVLO010000087.1, read on the forward strand.
AGGTAAGGTCTTATTCTGTTGCCCAGGGTAAAGTGCAAGTGACACGGTCACAGCTCACTAGGCCTCTGTCTTCTCAACTGCAGAGCGGAGCTAATCCAGACTACAAGTGTAAGTGATCCTGAATTGGTCACTGCAACCTTGTCATTTGCAAAGGGAGGGGGCTGAAGTAGCCGTTCCAAGCTCTGGGACTTCACTATTAGCCCCGCTGATTTTTAACCTTCCCCCAAATCACCGTGTCTCAAAGGAGGGTCCCTGGGCCATCCACCCTAGAATTACAGGGGCGTGGGGAGTGGGGGGTTGAGAGGGAGGGAGGCTCGCTAAGTGCCGATCTCGGGCCTGATCCGTACCTGCGCTCGGAATCTCATTCGCCGAGCGATCCTGGGCACAGTGACGCCTGAGAACCGCCCCTCCAAGTCGACAGTGCAGAAGCTTCCGCTTTAGGAGACCACGTTTACTGTCAGAACTCAACATGTGGAATACACAGTTACCCGAAAGCCTGGGGGTCGGCAGTGGCGGTTCCTATCACTCTAATAACGTGTAACTTAGTTCCTGCGAAGAACTGGTTCCCCCCAAGAAGTCAGTGAGGCTTTGGCACCCCGCGTCCAGCCCCTTCTGTTTCCCGGGGCTCGGCCCTTGCGCAGCGGGCCCGTCTCGGAGTCTAGCCCGGTCCTCCCGACCCACCAAACCTCCGGCCCCGAGGCCTCCCGGAGCTCCGTGCCGGCGGCTGAGGGTGGGGGCACATCCCCCGCTACTCACCCTCCGCAGCTCGGCCCGAGAGCGGGGACAGTCGGCTGCCGCCCAGCGGGAGCGGGAGGAGCGGCCCCGGCCCTGCCCGCTACTTTAACCGGCGGCGCCGGCGCCGGCGCCGGCGCACCGCGCGCTCCGCGCGTCCGGAAGGGGAACGGCGGACGCTTGGACTCGATTCGCTCGGGGCGGGGACCGGACGCCAGGCTGACCGGCGGGCTCAGGCGGGACCGGTGCGGCCGGGGGTGTGGGTGCAGCGGGTGAACCTGGCTCCCCGCACGCACGTGTGCGCGGGGCCGGCGCGCCGCAGCTGCTGGTGCTCTGCCCGCCGAGGGCCCAGAGCCGCTCGGACCCGGCCCAGCCCTCTGAGCCCAGGAAGGCGAGGGCGCCACGACTCGCCCCACCGGGGAGGGGCGGCGGGCCCAGGACCGCGCTGCGGGAGGCGGGGCGGAGAGGGGGCGGCCCGGGGCGCCAGGATAAGAGCGAGGCGAGAGGCGGGACGAGGTCCCGTGCGGTGGCGGCGATGTCTCTCGTGCTGCTGAGCCTGGCTGCGCTCTGCAGGAGCGCCATGCCCCAGGAGCCGGTAAGCGCCCCCCTCACCCCTTCCCCGGGTTCCCGTCCCTCGAGTCCAGGTCCTGACATCTCCGACAGCGCCCGCGGACCGCCGGTTAGAGGGACATGTCTGTAGCCTCCCGGCCAGCCCGAGGGGCCTCGAACCTCCACCCTCTCGGCTGCTGCCAGCGGGCGTCGGGCTGCTTGAGTCAGGGGCGTGGGACTCGGACAGACCTGGTCTCAAATGCCACCCTGTACTCTTGATGCTGTTATTTGTGCCCACGAAACCTTCGTGTCCTTACCAGTACCCAACGGCAGTAGTAGGCGTTCATTTCCGTTGCTTGGGGTCTGCCCATCTACTGGGGCTCAAGAATCTGTCTCCAGTAGCACCTGCCCCCCCCCGCTGTTTTTTGGCCTTTAGATTGCCATGTCCATTCGTTTCCCTTTCTTCCCCAGTGCATTGAATGATTGAGGGAATCTTCTGGGACGCTGAAGAGGAAAAAACTCATCCCCAAAACAGCATCAAAATTACATCCCTGCCCTCTTAGCATAGTATACAGCATAAAAGCATGGTGTCACCTGTTGATGGTTATGGAAAGTCAGACCCCATTCACTTTCCTGATGTCATAAGTTCCGGTCTTGACTCTCTGCCTCAGTTCCGAGGCCTCCTTGGCTTTTCCATTGGAGGAAGAATTAAGTCCCTTTGCTGTAGCTGCTGTAAGGCCAACAGTTGGAACTCTAACGTGTAGGGCTGTTGCCTGGCTTCTTCCTAAAACTTGTCTCACCAGCACTTTGACAAGAACTCAGCTCCTAGTATGGTGGCTTGTTTTTCTTTCTTTCTTTCTTTTTTTTAATGTCTGATGATATCTCCTAGAGTTCATTTTTCAAAAGACAAAGGAATGACTGATGATATAAATTACTGATAAATTACTGAAGCCATGAGAAGTCTCTCAGTTCTTCCAAGGTGTTTGGAAATGTGAACACTCAGAGGGAGCGGGTTCCACAGTTTGTGGACTTGTCTCACTGAATCTTGTCATTGGAACTTGCTGCCTAAGAGTTAAATACTTTAGGTGAAATATTTTATTCCAAAACCAAAATACAAATTACAACTTCTCATGAAAAGACAAGAGCAGTTAACTAACTAAAGGGTTTAGTGCTGGCCTTTCGTGGATACCAATAATCAGTTATATTTTTGAAAGCTCTTTTAAATAAAAATATAACATGCTGAAAGCACAGCTGCTTATGATTTTCTAAATAGCCCCGGTGAGTGCTTTTGTATCAGAAGGAGAATATTTTATAAAAAACGTGGGAAGATGCTGCATTCATAGCTTTCTTCTGTTCTTCTTTTTAGCATAGCAACTCCTTAACCTGGGGAAACTCAGCAAATACTCCAAACTGTCCTGAAAATGTACAGTTAAACATTACAGTGTGGAGGGGTCTCATGATGACCCAGAGTCATTCCCTGCTTGTAACAGGGAAGGCTGACATCCAGAGACAGGTGGACACCCACATCTGGTCTTCAAGTGAGGTACTGGGCTGGCTTAAGGATCAAGTATCCTGATGGTTAATACACATCCACCATAGCCTACAATGAGGCAGCTTGGTTTTCCCAAAGCTGTGAAGTGAACCAGTTCATCTTTTCTTTGAAAGCTTGTCACCTGTGTATGCATTTAAGAGAAAAAAGATGTTTAGTCAAGTCTGGCAAAGGAAAGCTTGTAGTTTGCTAGTTTTAACGTGACACTTGGTTTCTTTCTCTTTTGCAGACTGTTCAGTGTGGCTGTGAAACTGGTAGGTACATTAAGTAACAGATCTCTGGGGCTTTGCACTGAAACATAGTTGGGCTAAGCATAGGTCATTGAAGACACACAGGTGACCCATTGCTTTGTTAGCTGTTGCAGATACAGTCTCTGTCTGCTCAAGGCAGAACTCTAGGGGAATAAAGAGGTGCTCCAGATGGACTGGCCCCCTGGCCAGTCAGAGGGGCACAAGCAGGGCAGAACTTGCCATGCCAGGGGAAAAGCGATGCCTGCTATTCTGCAATTGGAGATCACTTATAGTTGGGACCAGGAAGCAAATGTTTCATAGAAGTGTGGGTGTTCAAGATGGCAACATTTGAAGAATGGGTGGGCTTCTGCCCAAGAATTGTGAGTAGGGAGGGTGAGCAAGGGGAAAGACAGTACCAGCAAAGGCTAGGAGGTGGGAAAGTGGGGTTTGTGTGGGCCAGCTGGCTGAAGTCCAGGGCTGAGGCATGAGGAAGGCAGAACTGACTCTAATAAATATGTCAAATACACTAAGTATATGCATACATTTATACACAGGCAACTGGAGTGGTCCCAAGTGCTCTGCAGGTGGGGGCCAGAAAGTTGAAAGTTTCTCTTAGGTCAACATCATCTCAGCTATAAATTGGCCAGCACCAAGAAATATTTGGCCTACCCCAGCAGGAAGGAGTGAGCAGTTGTGAATGGGGGATGGATCAGGGTGGGTCACTGAGAGGAGATGGCATCAGGTTGTGCCAGGAAGGGCAATGTCATGGAAAGTCTGGCCTTCTCCCAGGGCCATCTCCAGAATGGATGGTCCCACATGATCTGACCCCAGGAGATCTGAGGGACCTCCAAGTGGAACTTGTTAAAACCAGTGTTGCAACGGAAGACTATTCAATTTTGATGAATGTAAGCTGGACACTCCGGGCAGATGGTAAGTTTGCATCAACCAAAGGTAAGGCCTAAAGTGTCTGCTAAACCAGAAATGTGCAGACTGTGTGACCTATTAATTATACTCCTAGGCATATCCAACAGACATACATACATGCCTGTATCAGTAACCACATACTAGGATGTCAACAATAGCACTATTCGTAACAGCCAAAACTGGAGAGCACTCAAATGCCCAGCAATCAAAAGGAATCACCAGATGTTCTACTACAGCAATGAAAATGAATGACCTATAACTCCACACAACTGCATGAATGAATATCACAAACATTAGAAGGCAAACTAAGAGCTCATACATTTATATCTGTGTGCATGCCTATAGTCGTACAAGCCATATGACCACTTACAGACAGTGCAAAACAGGCAAAACTAATCTAGTGGTTAGAAGAGGGCAGTGGTTACTATTGGGATGGGAGTAACTGAACAGAAGCATGAGCGGCACTTCTGGGGGTTTCTTGACCTGCTGACTAGCCACATGTGTGCAAGAACATCAGGTGGTACACTGATGATCTGTGTAGTTCTATATGTTATACTTCGTAGAAGATTGAGGAAGGCCAGAGGTGATCCCCCAACACCCAATTTAGGAAAAGCAGTGGCTTAGATAGATCACTTTTTCAGCTCCCAAATGACATGATGAAACTCTTGTCATTTCTCCAAGATTCTACTACAAGGCAACTTGTAAGTTCTTTGGATGAGCTAACCCTGGGATCCTAATGCCCATGTTTGTGGTTTCCATTTGTTAAGGTCTATCCAGTCAAGAATCTGTGAGTGCCAGGCATAGAGATGAGTCAACTACAATCTCTACCCAGTAGGGTTTTCAGAGGGGAGAGGGAGGCAAACAAAGGTAGTGTCGGGAATCCCAGAAGAGAGCTGTGCTCCGAGTGGGATGCGGCAGGGAGGATGGGGAGAGGGACCCTAGTGAGGCTATGTTAAGTGACATGAGGCAGTAAGGCTTTAGCCCTCACCTGGCACAGAGTAAGCTCTTTGTTAGCAGCTGTTAGAGGCTGTGGTGTATGAGTTACTTGGGCTTTAAAGGAGTGAGACTTGAAGATAGGGAATGGAAGGAAAGGATATTCCAGGAAGAATCACCACGGACTAAGGTGCAATCAGAACGGGACTGCTTTGGTAGTGGTACTCTTGGAGGGTCTTTTTAGAGTCCCTGAGGCAGGCCTGTTCCTCTTAAAAGAGACCCAGCAAAGTGCAGAGCTATAATCACCTTTGCAGGCATCCTGAGTAATTCAGGCTGACCTGTGAGGAAGAAGGAACTTGGGCTTTGGAATTTGAATTCCTGTCTGCTGATGAGCTTTGTAAGCTTATGCAAAGCTCTCTGAAACTCTCCTGACTCACCATTTGTAAACTGCAGGCAGTGGTGCCTCCCTTTTAGTGCTGTTGTGAATATAAACTAAAAACATAAAGCATGCTAGTTTCTAGCATCAAGTAGCTAGCATCAAATCAGCCACATAATAGTGCTAAATAAACAACTGCCCTCTTGCCTATCTTGGCAGCCAGCATCTGCTTGCTGAAGGCCACCAAGATCTGCGTAACAGGCAAAAGCAACTTCCAGTCCTACAGCTGTGTGAGGTGCAATTACACAGAGGCCTTCCAGAGTCAGACCAGACCCTCTGGCAGCAAAGTAAGCACTTGTAGGCACCTGGCTAATTGTTGACAGGGCCCTTTGTTTGGGGAGCATGGATGATGTGCTATACCTATAAGCTGGTGAGCAACTACAACTCATAGCTTGGAGCAGGGTGCCTGGGTTCAAGTTCCATTTTTGATCACTTCTCTGTTTTGTGCCTGCACAAGTCAGAATGTCTGGGCCTCAGTTTCCTTATCAGCAAACGGAGGGAAACTGGACTTAAATTGCATCTTGGTGCTAAAATTTTATACTTCTCTGATTCTGTGAGTTACATTGTAAAATCATATGGTACCATTCCCTAAGTAGACATTGGAATAGAGACGTAAGTTTCAGAATAAGTAATGAAATATAAACACAAAAGGTAGCATACAGATGTACTGTTTCTGCACTGCACAGTGTCTAAGGAACTCAGGGTTTCTTGCTTTGCCTTTCAGTGGACGTTTTCCTATGTAGGCTTTCCTGTGGAGCTGAACACGGTCTATTTCATTGGGGCTCATAATATCCCCAATGCAAACATGAATGAAGATGGCCCTTCCATGTCTGTGAATTTCACCTCACCAGGTAGACTTCCTTACTCTTCTATTGTTGTGTGTCTTGCTGGGAAGCCTACTTTGGGATGTGTGGTTTGGTACAGAGTGCCTGGGTAACTCTGGACAAAGCCAAAGACCCAGTCTCAGATTTCTCATCTATAATATGGACACAGCAATAACTGTGCTACACTTGGAGAGCATAGAGGATTAAGTCAGGTAAAATGTAGGAAAAAGCCCACTCCTGCATGTCAGGCACTGTGCTGAGTACTTGACATGTGTCATCTCACTTAAGCCTTCCAACAACCTCAAAGTTGGGATAGCTCCATTTTACAGATGAAGAAACTGAGAGGTTAAATAACTTTCCCTGGGTTATACACACAGTAAAAATGAAGGTGACATTGAAATTCTGGTCCTTGACCGATGCAATTTAACTGCGCTTTATGTCATTGATGCAAAATGTTTGTTTCAGTCTTGGGTTTCTTGTGGTCTGCCACTGAAGGTCTAGGGATTCAGTGCCCAATGCCTCTGTATCCCTCAATTAATCATGACACAAACATGACAAATGCAAATGCCTGGAGCTGTCTGTGAGGTAGAGTGGTACTGAGTTGAATGCTGTGCTCTTGCCCCAGCTCTGTGGCACGGGATCAGTTCCCTATTACCACAGCTGCAACGTCACATGGGGCTGTGATGATAAGACAGGATCATGTGTGTGAAGGGTCTAACTAGGCTGGGTCATTTGTTCCATACCCCAGCCCTGTCACCTATCTCAGGCAAAGCATCAAGGCCAAATGGGGCAATTTCCAATTTGTTGTTGGTCTCTGAGATTGTCGTCCAGGGTCATTTTGGTGCCACACCATTTACCACACAGTTGTTTCCAGCTTTCTTGATGAGAACAAACTTCATTTTGTTTTTAAATGAACTTTTTTTATTTTGGAATAATTGTACTATCTTTGCAACTTTTCTTTAACTCTAAAATTATTCCAATAATAATTGGAATTTCCATATACCTCTTACCCAGTTTCTCCTATTGTTAACATCTTATATTACCATGGTACATTTGTCAAAATTAAGAAACCAGCATTAGTTCATTTCTGCTAACTAAACTCCAGACTTTGGATTTCATCTGCCTTTTTTTAATGTCCTCTTTCTGTTCCAGTTGCATTTAGTCCTTTGTGTCATCTTAGTCTCTTGTGGTCTGTAACAGTTTCGTAGTCTTTTTTTTCATGACCTTGACAGTCTTGGGCAAGACAGGCATCTTGGGGAATGTCTCCCAAGTTGGGTGTGTTGATATATGTCTCATGATTAGACTAGGAATATGGGTTTTGAGGATGAATACCAGAAGTGTTGTGCCCTTCTCATCACATCCCATCAGGAGCTCGTGGCATCCAATGACACCACTGGGGAGATTTACCTTCAACACTTGGTTAAGAGGGTGGCTGTCAAGGAAGTGCCTGCCAGGTTTCTTCATGCAAAGCTGTCTGTATTTCCCTTTCCCCACTCTAGTTTTTGGGAACAAGTCATTAAGTCTACTCTACCCTTGCATGGAGATATGGGGGTAGATTAAGCTTCACATCCTGGAAGGGGCAGTATCTACATATATTACCAAACATCATTTTTAAATGATAGTTGGTTTTTGAGTCTTCTCTTGGGGATCATAGATACTGTCCGGATAAAGGCTATATTTAAATTATACTCTGGTAATCACGTCATGGGTGGGTATCTTCTGTTTAACAGTAAAAGGTGAGTGTCCACTTAACTCTGCTATCCTACATCTGGAATGTTTTGGCACTTCATTACAAGCGTAGTATGCACATATATGCATGCACTTGTTGGAGATGGGGGTCAGACAGAGATCTTTTTTCAAAAAGTAAAAACTTTCATTCAAATTTTCAGGCTGCCTAGACCACACAATGAAATATAAAAAAGAATGCATCGAGGCAGGTAAGTAAATACAGCATTTGCTTTTGTTTGAAGAAACTTGAGGTGGTATAGCTCTCTCCATCTGTTTACAGATGAAGAAACTGAAGCCTAGATTGGGGGTTACCTCTCCAAGCCACTCAGCAAAGGCCGAAACACTCAGGGCTCCTGATCCCTGGCCAGTGATCTGTCCCCTGCCTCGAGCAGCCTGTCCAGGGAATGATACACTCATAGTAGGTTTATGCAGTGGAGCAACAGCTACATAAAACCCCCCCAAGCCCTTGGTACTCACATTTTAGCCCAAATTGCACTAACAGTGCTGCCACTCAATGGCCCTTCCTAACTGGTGGGAGTTCTATAAACCCTACTGCCTGCTCAGACACCAGCCCCACCAACAGGTGGCCATGGGGACCCTGAGAACCTTGCTTGAATTAGGAACATTCAAGGTGGGAGTGTTAGTTAGCTAAAGGAATAACCTAGAAGTATGCTCTCAACCCGTGTCCTTAAAGGGATCACCCACCTTTCACATGCTAGGATATTTGAACCCAAACCCTACCCCTTGAATTTTGCAATAAGTCCCTGTAGGATAATCAGTCCCTAGTACCCAATTTTTAAGGGTTTGTGTAAATTTCTGGGTAATACAGTACTAGGATGCTAATAGGGCTAGTGGTCTCTGGGGGGACTTGTCCCAAACTTTTAGGCACCCTCACCCCACAAGTCATTTCTATGTATCTGTTAGCCTGGGCTGCGTGTGCTATCCCTGTTAGAAGCCAGATTTGGAGGACTTAAGCTTTCTCTCCTGCCTCCCAAGAGTGATCTCGAGGAGTATGGAGGAGGCTGAGGACGCGAGGAGGTGCAAGGCCTTGAAATCAGTCCTAGACCTGAACTCTAAAAGACAGTTCTGAGCCAGGGCCTAAAATGGTCTTTCAGAAGGGGAAGATAATTCATGCTATTGTTACATTCCTGGAAGTTAATCTAGTCCTCATTTGCAAGTCACATCAACAAAACTTTTTTTCTGACAGAGTTGAACTGGCAGGGTGTCCTCTAAGCTATGAGCCATTTCCTTCTTTCTTTGCATCCAGTAAAGCTGGCAGAATGGTCTGATGGATGAAGCTCCTGGAACACAGAATATTCTAGTGGTTATAGTCCTGATCCTGAATTCACTTGCTCTATAATCCTAGACATGCATCCTAACCTGTGGTTCCTTCTCGCCATCCTGGGAAGGAGAAAATACAGACTCCAGCCCTTAACTCAAAACAGACGTTGAGAATAGAAGTGAGTAGCAGAACCAATCTGTATCTCCTACCATCCTCAGTCCAGGGAAGCTATTTTTAGCAAAGCAGTGATGTGGAGGTCTCTAAACTTTCTAGGACAGAAGGTACTTTGAGATTGCGGGAATGACAAAAAGCTCACTGTGTCGCAGAGTCCCTATCTCTACGATGTATGCCTCAGAACTTACATTTGTTTTTGTAAAGCCCTTTGGGGGAACTTAAATGAGGGAAGAATTGGCAAGTTCTTCTACAGGATTCCTTCTCAACTCATAGGAAGCCTCTGGGATCCCAACATCACTGCTTGTAAGAAGAATGACAAGACAGTAGAAGTGACATTCACGACCAGCCCCCTTGGAGAGAGATACCTGGCTCTTATCCAACAGAACATCGTAATCGGGCACTCTTATGTAAAGGAGGTACTTTTCCTTCATTCTCTAACATCACCTCCATGCTAAACTGCTAGCTGTCCTTTGCTTATTGAAGGAAAATGGGGAGATTTTAGGATTCCCCCAACAGGCTGTCTTTTTGAGAGAGCACCCAACTGTCTACTGTCCAAATTGTGCTAAGCTATTTAGATCAACTCAACAGACTGTAAAAAGTACCTGTGGCCATCCTGGGATATGTTACTATCAGCCTAAAACCTAACAAAAGTAGAAGTTTCACAAGTATGAAGTGAATCTTTATTCACATAGTTTAATTAATTCAAAGTCAGTTTGAGAAGCAAGGCTTCTGTATTGGCAGTCTCTGTTGTCACAAGACTCATAATTCTTGACTGTCTCACTTATCTACACCAGCACAAACAAACACGAACTTCAGTAGTGATTCCAGTGACCAAGGAAAGTGAAGGTGCTGTGGTACAGGTAAGTTCAATGAGCTGCTTTGGGGAGGGAAGGGACACTAGGATACTTCCATTTCTACCATTAATTGCTTTTGATAAGTCCTTTTAAGGATGAGTTCTCTCCTGTCAGATGTGCTTCGGTCAGCAGTCCCTCATTAAGTGATGTCAATAGTCCGTGGTGAGGTTAAGTGGCTGACCTTGCAGTCATGGTCCCTTTTGCTTAGATTACTGCCTACTGACTTTCCAAAGGGTTTTTATTTCCATTTTCTGTCATAGACACTCAGGTATGAGTACCTTAGCTTTTGCAAAATGAAGTCACAAAGGGTATTAAATCTTAAAGGTTTGAGGTCCAGATCAGTGTGGGAACTTTGGAGAGGGGCTGACTGTCCCCTCAGGACCTCGGCTGACCCAGCTGGACACCAGAATTTGGATTAGTAGATGTTCTCCAGTCTCTTTCTACTCTGAGTAGATGAGGCGTGAACATGGCCGCTTCCAAGAATAAGCAGCTTTTGTTTTTCATTCCCTGGAACACAAAGTGCTCAGACACACCAAGGGGACAAATGCCTGCCAGCATATTATGACTACACACCCTTTCCAGAGAACCATAGACCAAGTCACAGGGGACTGGCATGTCATAAAGCTTGACTGAAGTTAACAAGGAGCACTACTGCTCAGTGTTTCTAGAGGAAATATTTATATATGTGTTAAGATGTGACCTAGCCCTTTTAGATAAAGAGACCAGCATGTTAGAAACATGTACAGGCTGGGCTCGGTGGTTCAGCCTGTAATCCCAGCACTTTGGGAGGCCGAGGCGAGAGGATTGCCTGAGCCCACGGGTTCGAGACCTGCCTGGGCAACTTGGCGAGACCTTGTCTCTACAATCAAAAATTAGCCGGGCATGGTAGCGCGTGACTGTAGTTCCAGCTACTTGGAAGGCTGAGGTGGAAGGATTGCCAGAGCCCAGCAGGTAGAGGTTGCAGTGGACGGGAGCGTGCCACTGTACTCCAGTCTGGGCAACAGAGTGAGACTCCAACTCAAAAATAAAATAAAATCATAAAAATGAAACATGTACAGTTTTGGTTCAAAACCCAGGAGTCTTAGACGGTTTGGTCTTGGGTAACTGGTTTGGATTTTAGACGTTACAGAAGTGTGACTAAGGAAAGAAATGTCCATGACAATGCTTAAGGTAGGGCTGAAACCAGGAAAAAAAGGAAGAGACATTTTGGTGGAGGTAGGACTAATGTTGAGTCTGCTCTGATGTGTGGTGTGAACTTTCTGAGCCTCTCACTTTTCCTCAGTTGATGCCGTATTTCAACACTTGTGGCAATGACTGCATCCGACGCAAAGGAACTGTTGTGCTTTGCCCACAGACAGGTATTACCTTCCCTCTGGATAACAATTAAGTACCCAGTCATTTTCACAGGATGATCAAAAAGACTTCAAGACATGAAGGGCCCAGATGTCAGTGCCCCCACTCAATGTGGCAGATTTTGTGTATGTAGGGAGTATGGGGGATCCCTGCCTGTGTGTACTGGACTGGGGTGCAGAGAAACAATGTTGTCCCATAGAGTCTATAATCTGAACTGGTTTTATTTATAAAACGACTCATGACCCTTAATAAACCATGATACACAAAAGACAAAAAATAAACAGTGCAAAATAAATGTTCTAAGTGCCACAAGGATCTGCTGAAGAAAGTCAGTGGCATAAAATAACTGGTATATAAGGGAACATAGACATATTTCACTGCACTTTTATTCTCAGTGATCCATGCTAAGTTGTTGTGACTTGATGTTGTTATATGGCCAACATTTGAATAACAAATTAGAAATACTGGCACCAAAAGACACACCTCACTGGTGCCTGAGGGCATATTCTGGAAAATATCTCTCTGGATTTAGAGGTGTGTCAGTTCTTTCATCCCAGATGGACAAATAAAATGTTTCCAGAAATAGCCCAGCGACGGGGTAAAAAGTTGGAAGGTATCATTCTTAGACTCAGCCATGAAGTGAAGACAACCCAGGGACCTAATGATGTTGACTTCTGCATGCACTGTGCCTTATGGATTCCTGAGCACTTTGTGCCCAATTTTATCTGATCCTCATTGTTCCTGTGAGGGGGTGACATTATCCTCCACATATATCAGTCTAACAAAATGGTCTTTTAAAACGCCATCTACATGTACTATGCAAGTAAATGGAATAACATTAATTCCTCAAGGAACAAAAAATTGGATATAAATTCTAGTTACCTCAGTGGAAATGCCTGGGCATATAAGGAGGAAGAAGCCAAAGAGATTTTAGAGTACTGCTCTTAACCTCCTGAGTCCCAAATCGTTTTTGAGATTCTAAGTAAAGTCCAGGACACTCTAGGGAAAAACACATGGATTGAAAGACCCCCTAAAAAAATCTATGACCTTTGGTTTTAAAGAGATCTAAACGTCTAAGTGTAAACAAATCTTAGTTTTTAAGTAAGAAGTAAATGTGGGTATGTTTTGCCAAAGGTGAATGAGCTTTGTTTTCTCCAGACAAAAGTGTGCTAAGAGGTTGGCTGCCTCTCCTCCTCCCGTCTCTGCTGGGAATCACCTGGGTGCTGGCGGCTGGGATCTATCTAATGTGGAGGCATGGTAAGGGCTATAATTCTATAAAGATATCTGAATAAGGAAATAACATTTTGAACTTTTTTAAAGGAGAGTCCTCTGGAGGCAACCACATGTTGGTATTTCCCCAAGCTAGACAGGATGTATTTAATGCCTTAGGGCACTCTTATAGAGACTGATCTAACTGGATGACACCTGCCAGGTTAAAGCAGGGTCACATCTTCCAAATCTGATGACTATCACTTGTTTTATTTTCACCATTGAGGTATCTACAAAGTACTAAAATGGGCAAAAGATAGCTGATGACAAATTGCACTTTACCTGTGATAGGTATTCTATCTAGATAGTTCCTAATTTTAAAAATAGTTCTCTTGAGGCAATGGATACAACATTCACCTGGATTTATATACAGCCGATCTTTGAACAATACAGGTTTGAACTGCATGGGTCCATTTATTTGTGGATTCTTTTCAATAAATAAATTGGAAAGTTTTTTGGAGATCTGTGATAATTTGGAAAAACTCACAAATGAACCACATAGCCTAAAAAAATTAAGAAAATGTTAGGTATGTCACGAATGCATAAAACATGTGGATACTAATCTATTTTATCATTTACTACCATAATTATACACAAATCTATTATAAAAAGTTAAAATTTATCAAAACTTATGCACACACAGACCATACATGGCACCAATTGCAGCTGAGAGAAATGTAAACATACAGGTGCAATATCAAATCATAACTGCATGTACTACTGTAATAATTTCATAGCTACCTCCTGTTGCTATTGCAGTGAACTCAGGGGTTGTGATGGCTTAAAAAAAAATGCATGTGATAGTAATTACCTCTTGTGAGCTGTCAGTCTCTCCAGTAAGTTGCATATCACAGTACAAAGTGATCTCCAGTGGTTCTTGTGTATTCTTTGTGTTCAGTGCAATATCGTAAACCTTTAATAACATTATGGGACCCACAGAGTCACTAGTGATGCTAGAAGTGCTTCCAATATGCAAAGTCATACCAGTCATAAAAGTATAAGAGAAAGTTGAACTGTTTGATAGGTACCATAGATCAAGGTCTGCAGCTGTGGTTGCCTGCCATTTCAAGATAGATAAACACAATCTAAGGATCACTGTAAAAAAGGAAAAAGAGATTAATTAAGCCATCACTGCACCTATGCCAGCAGGCATGAAAACCTTGCATTTTTTGCAAAACATCTTTTTGTATTGAAAATGAAAGACAAGGTAAGAGGATTCCTTGAACCCAAGAGTTTGAGACCAGCGTGAGCAATATAGCGAGACCTCGTCTCTACAAATAAAAATTTAAAAATTTAGCCAAGCATGGTGGTGTACTCCTGTAGCCCCAGAGACCCAGCTACTTGTGGTGCTGAGGTGAAAGTTTCACCCAAGCCTAGGAAGTCAGGGCTGTGGTGAGCCATGTTCATGCCACTGCACTTCAGCCCGGATAACCTAAAAAAAAACAACAACAAAAAAACCCAAACTTTTATGTGGGTGCAAGATTGCTATAATAAAAGCATACCTATATACTCTAATATGTCAAGAAACAGTGATGTTATTATATGACAACTTAAGGCAAAAGGAAGGTGAAGGATCTACTAAAACTGAAGAACTAGTCCAGCAAAGGATGGTTTGATAATTTCAGAAAGAGGTCTGGCTTTAAAAATGTCTAGGTAACAGAATCATAAGGCAACCAAGAGGCAGCAGACCAGTTACCCATGCCATTAAGAAAATCACTAAGGAGAAAGGATATCAGCCTGAATAGGTTTTTAATGCAGATGAAAATGCCTTACTCTGGAAATAAAAAGGACATGCATTGCTAAGGAAGAGAAGCAAGCACCGGGATTTAAGGCAAGAAGGAACAGACTAAGTCTGATATATCAATGCAAATGCATTTGGGTTTATAATCAGGACTGCCTTATCTATAAAGCTGCTAACCCCCAAGCCTTGAAGGGAAAAGATAAACATCAGTTGCTAGTCTTTTAGCTGCACAACAAGAAGGCCTTGACAATGAGAAAACTTTATCTGGATTGGTTTCATTGATGTTTTGTCCCTGAAGTCAGCAAGTAAAGGACTGCCTTTTAAAGTTCTTTTGATATTGGACAATGCCCCTGGACACCCAGAACCCCATTGAGTTCAACACTGAAGGCAACAAAGTGGTCTGCTTGCCCCAAAACATCTCTAATTCAGCTTGTAGATCCACAAGGACCTTCAACGCTTATTACATATGCAACTCTATAAAAAGGATTATCAATGCTATGGAAGAGAACCCCAACAGAGAGATCATCATGAAAGTCTGGAAGAATGCCATCACTGTTACAGAATAAGCCATGAAAGCCATCATGCCTGAAACAATAAATTCCTGCTGGAGAAATGTTGTGAATGACTTCACAGGGTTTATGAGAAAGCCCATCAAGGAAATCACTGAAGAGACTGGATGTGGTAAAAAAAAAAAAAAGTGAGGGTTGAAGGGTTTCAAGAAATGGATCTTGGATAAATTCAAAAGCTAACAGATACCACACCAGAAGAATTAACAGAAGATGACTTGACAGAGATGAATGCTTCCAAACCAGTGCCAGATGATGATATATAGAAGAAGCAGTGCCACAAATTGATATTAGACAATCTGGCAGAAGGGTTCCAATTACTCAAGACTGCTTTTGATTTATGACATGGACCCTTCTATGATAATGGGCACTGAAACTAAAGCAAATGGTGGAGGAAGGATTCGTACTGTATAGAAATATTTTTAGAGAAATGAAAAAGCAAAAAAAGAAATTATTATGTATTTCCATAAAGTTACACCAAGCGTGCCTGCCTTTCCTGTCTCCCCTTTTGTCTCTTACACCTCTGCCAACCCTGAGACAGCAAAACCAACCCCTCCTCCTTCTTGGCCTACTCAACATGAAGGTTACGAGGAGAGGATGAAGACCTTTTGATGATCCTCTTATATATTTTCTCCACATTATGATTTTCTTAAAAATATTTTTTCTCTAGTTTGCTATATCACAATATAATATATAACACATATAACACACAAATATGTTAACTGATTGTTGTTTAACTATACAAACAGTTAATCTACTGTTATTGGCAAGGCTTCCAGCCAACAACAGGCTATTCGAAGTTTTGGAGGGGTCAAGGTATATGGGATTTTCAACTGCATGTGGGACTAATGCCTCAAACTGCCACACTGTTCAAGGATCACCTGTACTCCCCAAGGACACTGCCAACTCTAATAAAACATTAAGTATTTGAATACAGAAATCAGAGCATTTACACAGATACACAGCTAGAGGCAGACCTTATAAAAACTTCTGCTTCTCCTCCATATAGAAGAGGAAATATAAATGCATTCTTTGAGTCATTTATGATTTGTAAATAGAACGAGATTAACTCCATGTTCTGTCTAAGCTAAGAAAGCCATGTGCCAGTTTACCTCAGGAATACTTATATTTAGGGGTTATTGTTTGACCTGTATTAGTTACAGTAGTTTCAAACACAATGTTTTATAGCACTGCAAAGGGCAGAACAGCAAGTAAGTTCCAGGGGCTGAAATGGGGCTTAATTTAGGGATCTACTGCCTGCAAGTAGAAAATGGTACAAGCAACTACTGAAGTGACTCAGCTCAAAATGTGAAGTGCAGAGGTCAGAAGTCCCTGATTATTTATAGCACTAAAAATACTGTTACAATCACCCACCTCAAAGTATCTTTAACCTAAACAGTTTCTATGAGTTTATTTGAAAAGGCTTAACTGAGAGGACTAATACAGTGAAAATACTTCTTTTTAAATTATTTTAAAAGTTTAAGCTTCAGTGTGTTTCAGGTGATGTGTTCAAAAGGGACATCAGGGATGTTTTTCCTGTTTGGCAGTAACAAGCTGACATTCTATAGCAGGGGGTCATTTGTCAATAATGTTTTACAAGAGAATAACAAGTGCTTTCTCCCCCCACAGAAAGGATTAAGAAGACTTCCTTTTCTACTGTCACACTACTGCCCCCCATCAAGGTTCTTGTGGTTTACCCATCTGAAATATGTTTCCATCACACAGTTTGTTATTTCACTGAATTTCTTCAAAACCACTGCAGAAGTGAAGTCATCCTTGAAAAGTGGCAGAAAAAGAAAATAGCAGAGATGGGTCCAGTACAATGGCTTACCACTCAGAAGAAAGCAGCAGATAAAGTCATCTTTCTTCTTTCTAATGAGGTCACTGCAGAGTGCGATGGAACCTGTGGCAAGAGTGAGGGCAGCCCCAGCGAGAACTCCCAAGACCTGTTCCCCCTTGCCTTTAACCTTTTCTGCAGTGATCTAAGAAGCCAGCCTCTGCACAAATATGTGGTGGTCTACTTTAGAGAGGCTGACACCGCAGATGATTATAACGCTCTCAATGTCTGCCCCAAGTACCACCTCATGAAGGATGCAACTGCTTTCTGCACAGAACTTCTTCATGTCAAGCAGCACATGTCAGTGGAAAAAAGATCACAAATCTGTCACAATAGCTGCTGCTCCTTGTAGCCCACCCATGAAAATGAAAGACGAGAACTTGAAGCCTTCCTATCCTACTAATTCCAGGGGAAAAAAGCATTTGTGATAACCCTTAAGTTTACTGTACAGCCTACAAGTAGCCTAGTAATGAAAATACCTTATGCCAATAAAATTGTTGTTACAAATACTGCTAACTGCTATAGTGTTAACTAAAGAATTGAAACCAAATTTATAATTACAAAGCTAAAAACAATTTTGTGCCTGCTAATCGAAAAGGTATAACTGAAAACTACAACCATTCTGATAACACAATGAATAAAACATTTTCCAACCAAACATCCAGTCTTGCAAAGTCAATGCATTGTACTATAGATAGAACTGTGTAGCTCTGAAATATTCTAAGTTTATTTAATGAATACTAAATTTAAGAAGGCCCAACTAATTTACTCAACAGCTTCTTAGGTAAAAACCCTTAATTACACACAAAAATCTCTATTTTTAAGATAACAAAAGTAGGGAATATGCATGCTGAAACTATCTTTACTGACCAGAAGACCTAGTGTATGTGTAATCACTTGCATTATTTGGTATTTGCATATAAGCTTCCCTCGACAAACTAGATTAATGTCCTGTTGTACAGGTGACTTTGATAATATGAACACCAAAATACATTACCTGTAAACCTGTTGTCTACTTTTGCCCGAAGTTACCTATTAGAGGTCACTGTCAATTCTCAGTTTCTTAGCTATTATATAACTTCTCACGTCCAAAATAAAATTAATTTTTAAGGTGAAAGTTAGCTCTCTTGAAGTAACCTTTTTATAAATTAGTTATTATAGTGGTTTACTTAAAGAATGGAAACCACCATTGAATTATAAAAGATGGAGATAACATGTTTTGTCTTCCAACTTTTTTTCTAAAAGTATCTTTTTCTTAATGCAGAGGTCACATATTAACATATATTTTTCTGGGAATGCTTATTTCACAGAGTGTGATATTGAATCTGCTCTGGAATGGGCATCAGTTTCAGGAAGATGACTGTTAAAATGTATTTATTTGCAGATTATTCCTTTAAGGATAAAAGATACTTGCCACATCACTCCTCCTAATATTTCTTATGGATAAATAAAAAACAATAAAGCAGCATAAAGTGAAAACTCACCATGTCCAGCTTCACAAGCAGATACTTAGTAATGGCTTGAGGTAGTATGTTTAATGTGGTAAAGCTCATTTATTTGTCATGATCAGTTTTCAAGGTGCTTTTATAAGTGCTGGTAATGGGAGACAGACATGGCTTAGGTCAAAACTTGGACTAGAAACCAATTTTCTTTGAATGAATATCTCCAGTTGAAGGTAAAGAATTATTATAAACAGAAATACATTATTCTTTTGAAAATAAGCAGCCAACACTAATTGTCTTGAAATAGCCCAGAAACATAAATAAAATCAACATTCTATATATTTGTTAGAATTTTTTAAAAATAAAAACATACAACTTTCAAAATTGAAGGCACATGTTTCCAACAGTATTCATTTAATTCAAGTTAAAATTACTTTGTTATACTGGTGCAGTCCTCTTTGTTTCTAACCTACTGAGCAGTTACAGAGGTACTCCTACTCATACGAAATGCTCTGGTACTAGCATTTCTCTGTATTTCAGAAGTTCTTTCTACATTCCATTCTTACTTCATTCTCTTATTTATCTCTGCATTTGTCTTTCCCCCAGGCTCATCCCCATCTCCAGTTTTGATAAACAAGACAGTGGAAGCAGATGCCTAAGCAAGTGGCAAGAATCAGCATCCTTCTGCTCCTCCCAGGTCTCCGAGCTCCCACTGACTGGCTCCTACCTCTAGACAGTGCCTTCTCTTCCACTTGCCAGGTGCTCAGAAGGCTTCACAAGGGCCTGGACTACCAGAGGTATTAGATGTCCATGTTATTTAGATTTTGCTTTAGATGCTCACAGGTTAAGGTCAACTGATCATACTGAACAGAATGCTTGCACTAGGTTCTTCAGGTAAAGGAAAACTGGGGTTTAATTAAGTCAATAGTAATTACGGCAGTCACCTTGTTTATCTGTATTAACAATTCTAAGTTATACTTAAATCATTTCTATTTGATTTTAAGAAGGAAACAAGATTTCCTTTTCAGTGTTTGTTCTGTTTTGGCCAAATGATAATTGCTTTCTTTTCCCAAATCCACCTAGCGCATGCCAGGTAAAAAAAAAAAACTAGTCAGCCCAGTCTTAAATCTTTATCTCTGGAAATCTAGATTTGAATGGGTCCCATCATTTTTCATAATCCAACAAAAATGGAAAAACAAAAGTTTTCTTCCCCCTATTTGGGATTCCAAGAGGACATAAGTCACATTTTATGTGCACTTAACTCAGGTGATTCTAGATTCTGAGATACTAGACAAGAGGAAAACTGCATGACTGGACAGTTCCCACACGTCACACATTATCCCTCATGGTTGCACCTGATAATGACACTCAGAAGCCAACTGAAATAAAGAGTTTCACCACATGAGAATGTTCAACAGCAACATTTTACATCTCTGGGGAGTTTATGAGACCCTGAGAATAGGGCAGTAGAGCTTACAACTGAAGAGTAAACTCAATTTACTCTCAAAAGTCTTGACAACAAAAGCAGCTTACAATTTCAAAACAATGTCATGTCCTCACATAAACTTGAAATTCACTTATTGTCCATGAAACTCAAGCATCTATCTAGGTCAATAAATTAAAATACGCATATTTTTTGAGTCTTTTATACCAAGAGGCTTGTTTTTGGTCCTCAACAGTGACTTTTCCTCCCTCATTTCACCACACAAAAGCGGCCCGCTCTCGTAGCATGCGCACACCAAAGCGCTGCCACTCTCGCTGATAAATCCACAGCTCCTGTGTTGTATCCAAGCAAGCCAACACAGCCCCTCCCTTCCATGCGATCAGCCGGGGGTCCATGTCCTAGAGAAGAAATAAAGATTCTTCAGTCTAAAGTACATATGACATACACCCAATCATTTACTTGAATTTGGGGCCAGGAAAAACCCCTACTGAGTCAATACCCAGTAACCCAAGCTTTCAACCTGCATCCTAAAGACAGTAGGTACTCATGAACTACAGACAACTTTCCGTTTCAACTGCCAAAAAAACTTAAAATTTTTTTTTACCGAAGATGCTATTATTCACTAGTTTCCACAAATAGTCAGGTCCTCTAGGCAGGAACAAATATAAATAACTTATTTTGAAATTTGAGTGGAATAAATATATTCCCACAATCTCTCAGGATTAAAACGAAGTAAGAACATTCCCAGGAATTGTGACATTTAATAAAATATAGACACAAACTGCTTCTAAGTTCCTGGACTTAGCTGTTTTTTCAAGACAGTTCAAACCAAAATCATCCTTAAAGATCAACAGGTCCAGAGAGCAGCAGTAGATCCTTAATATTTAAAAAAAAAGAAAAAGAAAGAAAGAAAAAATGGAGCTGTTCTGGCTGGCAAGGCATGAGAGCAGTCAGTCCTCTCTTACCTCACCCAGTCCTTTAACACATGTGGAAGTTAGTCCTGTTAGTTCAGGGAGCACAGCAGGGGTAAGCAGCAGGAATCTAGTCCCCTAGGTCAGCGCTCCTTCCACCACATTTGTAGTCTGCTGAAATTATTTTTCCACTTGCTCTAAGCCCTTAAGAACTCCTGAGATACAAGTCTAGGCTTCCCAGGATTTGATCTGTCCACATACATTACAATTACAAATAATCAGCGCTGATCTCATTTTCATACAGTTCAACTTACACCATGAAACAACATACCTTAGGCCTTGTGATCACGTCCACATTTTCAATAATTCGTCTGAACGATGGTGGCATTTTGTTAAGAATTCTGTGCTGCAGAAATTCTTGAGCTTTATGAAACATCAAACCACCTCCCACCACTAGGATGGAGCTGTACATCTTCTTTTTGGTATCATCAGATGCTGAAAAGATAATGATATCCTCATGCTTTTTCTCCACATCCACAGCTCTAGACCAAGCCACTATTATCTCTTGCTTGGACAACTGCAATAGCCTTCTCAGAGATCTCCCTCCAACCCAACACTGCAGCCAGAAAAACCTTGCAAAACCGAAATGTGAACATGTTGTTGCCCCATTCCACACCCTGCTACTTGCAGGATTAATTAAGACCAAAATCTTTATGGGGGGCCCACAAAGTTTTGTCTGGGTGGTCCTTACCCGCTTTTGTAGCCTCATCTTCACATTCTGTTTCCCAGCCACACTGGCCTTCACAGGCTTCTTCCTCTGCCTCAATCACCACTACATCTGTGACTGCCATTGCTGCCCTCACCCCTTAGGTCTCTCTCAAGGGGGCACCTTCCTCAAAGAAGCTTTACCTGCCTCCCACTCTCCATATTTCTCCCTAGTAAGATCCTGTATTAAATCCCCCAATCAGAAGCACTCACAGTCAGTACCCTTTATATCAACTTTGTAGCACCTGCCTGTTATAATTTCCCATTTGGGTAATAATTTGACCTATTTTGGTCTCCTCACTAGGCTATACACCCAATGAGGCCAGGAACCAATTCTATTTCATTACTGTATTCCCAACACCTGGCAATGCAAGCACAGAATGGGCAACCAATATGCTACACTGTGTCATATACCCTATTAATTGCTATCTAGTTTCATTGCTGTCTCCCAATCTCCCCTGATGTGCTTACAACAGCAGTCTATGCTATGAAGAATGGCTTTATCCAGGCCCAGGGCTTTTCCTTCAAACAGTGAGATGGCAGTCTTCCTGGACATCAGTGCAGTGAGGGCCTCCTCAGAATCATTGCCGGCCATCAGGCAGTCTCCTTGGGAGGACCCTAAATCCACCTCCTGGGAATGGAGTCTTTCTGGAAGATCAGAGGACTGACCACGAAGATCTCCTTCAAATCCAATAGGTTTGGATGCAGATTTTCGGTCAGCAGTAGCTTTTGCAGACTTTAAATCAATCAAAAGGGCAATCAAGTAGATGGTATGACTACAACAAAACACTGCTGATATTGTCTAGCTTCCCACCCCTCCCTATCCCACTACTATATAATGGAAGCCACCACAGTACATAAAAAACCACTCATTCCCAAATAACTTGGAAGAGTTGGTGTATCGAGGATGAGGATGCTCTGACAATTCCAAAGCAGTCACTGGTAGGCAGAGTGGGTAGGTCTCAGTCCTTATCATCACTGGTTGGACTATAAAACTGAAATGTCAATACAGACAAACTTTCTTCCCCTTAAACTGAGTTTTTAAGTGGAGTATTTCAGTGGAAACCATGGGCCAGTGGCTGTTATGGAATCTTTAATTTCATATCCTATCTATCCACTTCATGCTTGTCTCTAAGAGAGGAACAAAGACTAGAAAAACCTATTCTCCATCATGAGCTGATGTTTCATTAGCAGATAAGAGCTTCAATGTATGTTCCTATGACAGGGATCAGCTTTGACAAATAAATTCAGTTCTTTGCCAATACCACACATCTTTCATATAATTTAAAAAATAGGTGAGATTTTACTGAAAATGTTACTGGATAATTATTCAGAAGCAGATAATGTAAGCAAATAACACATGCCAAAAGGAAAGTGTCTTCATTAAGTTAACTTTTAAATGGAAGGACTAGCATTTGGAAAATTAGATTAATGACTGCTGAAGAGGGAAATATGTCATTTAGATTTTAAATTCAGACTACAGTTCATCTACAGTTCTAAAAGCAGTATCAGCATTAGTACACTGGAAGATTGCAGTGACCACAAGGACCTATTAACTCTGGGAAAACATCTCCTTCAATGACAAAACTGTCTCCCTCCCACCAGAACTGCTACAGACCTGTTCTTGCTTGCTCTGTGTAGCCAGCAGGTAATGATCATCATGAGGATCTTCAGGATCACCCTGGGATCTGTGCTGCAGAGTTGTCATTTTCTGTCCAACGATTCCAAAGGTTGCTGGGTAAAACAAGGCCATTGGAGCCTGTGCATGGAAGGAAAAGACTGATCAACATAAGACACTGTTCTCCTAAAAATAACGGATCCACTAAATTTTGTTCTTCTAAGAACAAAACTAGCAGACGAGATTCTGTAAGTTATACTGGGCATCGTTCCCTTATGAGAATAGTATTTCTCTGGTATGCAATAGGCCTGAAAACTCATTCATCATCTAAAAAAATGTATGACATCATATAAGAGAAACCTCAAAGCAAATATAAAGTAAGTACCTCATAATCTACTTTATGACTTCCTTATAAGAACAGTGTGTCTCTAAATAACAATTCATTACATAATGGCTAATTTAAAAGATGTTCTTCACATCTGTTCTAATCTGTACTCTATCAGCAGCTTAAATGTTTGTTTAGCAAATAAGCTATAGCCAATTAACATTCTGACCTCCAGGAAGTGCATATTATCTCAGTCTGATTGAACCAGGATTACTTTTTCTCCACTCATGGAAATATACACCTATAAGTTACCTGGAGTTTTTCATCTCCTAATCGAAACTGATAAAGTAGGGCAGGAGAATCTGGATGTCGAATCTGAAACTCATGGTCCTGAAGCCCAGAGATGTCCTGATTCCAGGAAAAGATGCTGTCAGTGAATCAGTAAGAATGCATGTAAACTCTTCAAATTATGCTTAAGCCTCTCCATCATCTAAATATCACCTATGAAAAAGGCTACCCTCCAACTATGTACCACTCTTACTGTAACTTAATAAAACAAGAGTTCAATTGCACTTTGCTCCCTATTTAACATTTCTAAAACTTGCACCATCTGCATTTTTCTTCATTATCGATATATATTAATACATAGACCTAAAGAAAATTTCCCCAATAACTTGGAAGTGTATAGTCTTATGTTTCTCAATTTTAAAAAAAATTTTAGAATTACTTGAAAATTTTTTTTAAAAGGTCTAAAATAGAAAGAAGATAGCAATGATTAAATGTCGACTTCACACTAAAAAAGTGCTTCAAATTATAACACTGAATTAAATAACTGTACCTATATATTTACCTGGTATACAAGGGAAGACACAAAAAAATCGGAATTACCTTTTAAAGGGTGGGCCCCTTGTAGCACAGGCTTCCCCTAGGAATCCATCGTCATTCAGTGTACCAGTTAATATTGCTGTGAGAGGCTGTGATAGGCTTCAGTTAATTTTTTCCTGGCAAACAGGAACGTACCTACCCACAACATGCTGAGTGTTCAGCAGTTTTTTGGTTTGTTTTTTTTTTGAGTCGGAGTCTCACTCTGTTGCCCAGGCTGGAGTGCAGTGGCCGCTCCCGGCCATCGCAGCCTCGAACTGCTGGGCTCCGGCGATCCTTCCGCCTCAGCCTTCCAAGTAGCCGGAATTACAGGCATGCACTACCACGCTCGGCTGATTTTTTGATTTATTGTAGAGATGAGGTCTCGCTGCCCAGGCGGGTCTTGAACCCACAGGCTCAGGCAATCCACTCACCTCAGCCTCCCAAAGGCACAGGATTACAGGCTGAGCCACCGAGCCCGGCTTATTCAGCAGTTTTTGACCAAAAAATGGCATGACCCCCATGCCCCACTCTCTTATTCACCCAATCTTGCTCTGAGAGACTTTTGTTTCTCTGGATGAAAAAGGTCCTCAAAGAGAAACTTTTGCTGATATGAAAGAGGTGATACAAAAACATGGCAGAAGCATTAAAAGGGATCAAAACCAACGAGTTCAAAAACTATTCTGAACAGTGAAAAAAAGCATCTCAGTAGGTGCATTTCATCAAATAGAGAGTACTTTGAAGGTGACAAGTTTAAACATGCAAAAATACATACTTTTTAATAAATAAATTCCGGTTTTTTTGGGAGTCCCCTCTTGTATTAACTATACCTAAAGGTTTATCTTCATACTTTATCAGAATGATCACAGACTCCTACAGAGAGAGAAATTTGCTAAACTCTTTCCTTAAAAAACAAGCTATGTTTCCCTGAGTCTGAGAGATCCTCACAGCTCTGACCTTACAAAATGTTCTCACTCCTTAGGAGCTTCAATTTCAAGGCTTTATCAACATGGGTTGAAGGTAGCATTATTCTGTTACATTTTTAAATATCTTTTAGATAACTTAAACTTTTCCTACAAATAAAAATAATCAGCAATATTGATCTTGCTCCCACCTGGTCTAAATGACAAAAAGTTTCTTTAAGATGCTGCAGAAGAAGGCAATCCATTTTATTTGTTAGCTGGCATTCTCTGTAAGGGAACCCAGCTCGCTGCATCAACCAGTAAAAACATCTTGACACATCAGAGCCCCCATATGCCAGACAGAGCCTAAAGTTAAGAGAAAAGAGTAGATGGTTACTCTGTTGGCAAGAAAGTACAAAGGGTGTTGTTTCATGAACTCCATTAGGCAGTGAAACATAGCAAGTTTCAAGAAATGTCTGTTGTGAGAATTGAATGAAAGGACAGAATGAATGGATGGGAGGGAAAAAGGGAACTCTGGCAAAAACCAGTGGTGGGGCACCTAGAAGCAGTCATGCCATTTGCGAAAAGCATTCGAGAAATACAATACACACTATTAAATTCAGCTCATTTCCAAGTCATTATGTTTGCCATGTGACAGTAGTTTGCCTCTCTACACTCACTAACATATAAGGGTGGCAGGCACTGACACCATAAGACAAACTTAAGGGAGAAAGGTATAGAGAAAACAATCTACTAGCTGAAAGTCTACAATTTGGGAAGACCAATGATGTATTATTTTAGTTGTAGGCATTCCAGCATTTTCTCAACACTTTGAGAACCACTGGCATTAGAGAATCCAAACAATGAGTAAGCCAAAATAACCCATCCCAGGCTGTAGAATGCATTGTAACGTGGGGTGGGAGGCAGCAGATGAACCTTTCACATGGACTGTTTGGGCCCTATTTTAATGAGCCAAACTACCTAATGTGAGGGACAGGAAGAATTAAAGCATCCTAAAGGACAGGAAGAAGCCATCTCACAGGAGCACAAAATGCTGCAGAGAACCCATACTTGTACTGCCTGAGTGTGCTTACATGTGTCGGGCTGGCATCAGGAAGGACAAGCAGGAAACCTGCTGCTGATAGCTATTTTATAAACCTGTGTATCACCATAAAGCCACTCACCACTCACTGGACATAATATGCATTATGACAAGAAATGCAGACACTCAAAACAATAGCTGGGTAGAGAATTCAAACCTGAAAAAAATCTATTTTCCCCAAAATAACTTGCCTAAATAAAGCCTTGCCATGAGGGTGCAATTAGTATCTCTGTGCCAAACCACAGTGAAATACACAATGCTAAGGTTTATATGTCCTCTACGGGAAAACACAAAGCAAGTACCAGGACTTTCAGGAAATTCTGATGTCAGTCCATACTAGAAAGTTCCAATGGGAAGGGTAAGATCATGTTTTTAGCCTTGTTAGAATTTGTACTTCCACAATCTTACTAGTTTTCTATGCAGACTTTTGGATATATTCTTTCTTATAATTTCCAACTCATGATTATTTACAGTTGAACAGACTGTGGGGAAAGAGGGAACAGGAAAGACCACCTCCCAAGTTCCTTACCGGGTGTTCCGATGAGACACCCCATCCTCCACACAGCATACACTTGTCTTCTGGTCCCCGACATCCACAATACATGTGCTGCTTAAGCCACTTCCAAAGGTGGCACACACAGACTCCTGATGGACCACAATCCCTGAAAAAAAAAAAAAGCAGAGGTATGGTCAGCCATGGAGTAGAAAAGACCCCCAAATAAATAACTGGCTAAAATCAGGAGCCTAGGAACCTCTGGGCAAGCCATCTAAGCAGCATTGATCCTTTCCAAATAAGCACTTAAATAAATCAGTGAATTAGATTAAATATGTCATTGAAAAAGAAAAACATTTTAATTTAAAGTAAGTTTCACTGGAAATCGGACATACCTGAAAAACCCATCTTCATTAGTATCATATTCACTAGTTCTTTCACATGCTGTTTATTATAGATATCAGGAATTAACAAGATACATCTATAATACTAAAAAGAACAAAGAAAAAGAGATAAAAAGGTTAACTCCTGAGTCTAGTCAATTCAAACTTTACCACACTTTAGAGGGGATTTCCTCCAAAGGAACAACAGCTATGTTTCAAGACCCAGAATAAAGGCTCAAACCTCTGTGCTATCCTTTGGGTTTATGAAGAAACAGAAAATGCTAAGTTTTTTTCCTTGGAATCATATAAACTTGTGAAATTAAAAATACGACACTGATGTGTCTGAGAAATGTCTAGAGAGAAGGGATAAATACGAGCAAGCTTATGTTTTCAGAGCAGCAAAAGGACACCAAGAAAACAGAGCAAGAGAAAGCACTAGATAAGAATTTGGTGAAGAAAAGATATCCTCAACACCTTAAGGTGTCAAGAATGCTTCAAGAGGCCAGAAGCGGTGACTTAAGCCTGTAATCCCAGTACTTTGGGAGGCCAAGGCAAGTGGATTGCCTAAGCTCAGGGACTCGAGACCAGCTTGGGAAACTTGGTTAGACCTCATCTCCACAATAAATAAAAAAATAAGCCAGGCATGGTAGCACGTGCCTGTAGTTCCAGCTACTTGGAAGGCTGAAGTGGAAGGATCACCAGAGCCCAGGAGGTCAAGGCTGTGGTAGCCATGGGCGTGCCACAGCACTACAGCCTGGGTGGCTGAGTGAGACTCCGACTCAAAAAAAAAAAAAAAAAGTCATACTTTTATTGGCCAAGAATTTTAAAGATAATCTAAATAACCTGGAACTTTAGCTCACCTTTAAATCTTTCAGTGGGATTTCCAGGTATTTTTGTATCGCATGAGACCATATTACTTCAATATCTGCCAGTATTGCTGTAAGGGAGCCTCCAGGGCCTGAGTGAATATTTAACTGACCTCTTCTGATAGGCCAGTGAATATTATAACAGTCCAATGGATTAACATACAAAGCCTAAAAAAGGAGAGGAGGGAGATAAGGACATTGTTAAAACTCTTCTCTCAGGGCTTTCTGGATTCTTATTTAAAAATCTAAGGCCAGAAATAATCATTAAGTTTTGCTGAGTGTTCCAAAATGTTGACAATGGAGTATCTAGCATTTCAGTACACAGTGTAAATATTTGGTTTCCAAAGTAGAATTACAGAATGCTAGGAAACAACTAGAATTGGATGGAAAAGTAAGTGAATTTTAGAAGGAAGATCAGGTTTCTCATCTTCCACTTCATTGGTAATAAGTTTCCTACCTCTTCTCCTACCAAATACTCAGGGTGATGAGATGTGTTTGTCCACTTATTTCCAGAACAGTGATCTAAAATTGCAGGACGCATCTGTTTATTGTAGGAACGTGCCTGAAAATAAAGATCATCGGAAAATTATCTGAATTTATACATGAAAGGAGGGGTGTCAGTATAAGAGACTCTTTTTCTCCTCTCTCTCACAGACCAGATACAATGGCAAATTATGAACACAAACCCAAGATATTTGGTAAAACACTGAATGGCTGCAAAAGGATTCTCTTGTCCTTTTCCACAATCTTGATTATTCCCATAATTTTAATACCTAGGTTGTGATTCACAGCCAGTCCAAAAATTAATAATACTTGTGGGGAGACTCAAAAAAACAAAATTTTCTTGAAAATTGTGTATTTATCTTTACATGTTTAAACTTCAGTCACCTTTAAAGTACTCTCCATTTGATGCAATACACCCAACTGAGATGCTTTTCCCGCTGCTCAAAACAGTTTTAGAATTTGTCAATTTAGTGCTTCTGCTGTTTTTTTTGTTTCACCTCTTCCACATCAGCAAAATGTTTCCCTTTGAGAACTTTTTTCATCCAGGGAAACAAAATAAAGTCACTCAGGGTGCGATCCAGTGAACAGGGATGGTAAGGCATGGAGTCATGCCACTTTTGGTCAAAAACTGCTGACCACTCAGTGCGGTGTGGGCAGGTTGTTCCTGTAAATCATCCATCATGAAATCGGCAAATACACTGAAAGACTCTCCATTAAAAAAATTCACTGAAGCTGAATGCAGCCTCTCATAACAAAGCTAGCAGCCTCTCACAATAAAGCAAACCTGATAGGTTCTTAGAACACTTACCTAGCGGGGGATGCCTGTATTACAAGGGGCCCACCCTCCAAATAATAACTGTTTTTTTATTGGATCCCCCCTGCCTAAAGTTGAATACAAGCTTATATATAATAGAGACTCATGATCATTCCTAATAGCATTGGTTTATCATTTTAAAGAATGTCGTAAAAATGCAGCTTCCCACCAAGATCCTAGAAGTATACACTTTCAGGTAAAGCGTAAATTTTCATCAACTTTCCTTAAGAAACACAACCTTATAAATTATTTGGTATGCCCAAGCATTTGTGACACTGATTCAGGTATTCTGTAAATAGTTATAAAGGGTTTTTCTTCCTTTTTAAGGAAATCTCATCTTATAGTTGCATAATAATACAAGAAGAACACGTAAATGGTGTTATACTAATGGTTGTAAAAGAATAAATCTAAAGCAATAATTGACTGAACCTGTTCAGGGGACACGGGAATCCGTCTTGTACCATTTGACATCTTTTTAGACCATATTGCTTGATCCACCATTTTAAGGCCATTTTGTCTTTGCTCATTACTTTCAGGTTTCTGGTAGGGAAAAAAATGAAAGATGAACAGT
Organism: Cephalopachus bancanus; assembly: GCA_027257055.1. Taxonomy (NCBI): domain Eukaryota; kingdom Metazoa; phylum Chordata; class Mammalia; order Primates; family Tarsiidae; genus Cephalopachus; species Cephalopachus bancanus. The sequence continues at coordinate 2,730,508 of JAPVLO010000087.1, forward strand.
ATAAAGGATTTAGTGAAAAGAATATGCAATTTGGCAAACTACTAATTTAACCTATCATTAGGAAATGCTCCCTCATCAGTAAATAGCATTTCCTTAATCTTTGTCATATGTATTAATCTTAAGTAAAAATTCCAAGTAATCTTTTGTTATAAATAAAAATGTCAAAAAGGAACCCTCACCATAAACCAACTATTTAGAAAAATGTACAACCGCAAGTAATTTTTGATTGATAAAATATTTTACTGCAGTAAACAAAGCATACCTACTTTATATTTATAAAATATTTCAGAAACTCTTCCATACAGCTATATAATTCTCATGCTTGAATTTTGCAATGTCACATTACTTCACTTTGATTCTAATTAATAATAAGCATTCAAACTATTGATAGTGTAAATAAAACATCCATAAATACCTTTGTAGAAATGTTATTTTGTTTTCCTTTGCTTTACATTCCTTACAGTCCCTAAAACAGAATTACAAAATCTAAAGATATAACATGAATTATAAATTCTTATGTTGGCAAGTTATATTTAAGCTTACAACTAGACTTAAATACAGTCTGCTAGTTATGCCAAAAATTGGAACCCTAAGGCTTACTATCAGAATTACAGAAACTAAGTTTCTGAAACTGTCCTTAAAATTTGAAAGCTAAAAGTGGATTATGGTACAATATACAGTTTAACACCTATCACAAAAAATGTTCCCAATAATTACATCTGCAAAATATAATAAAGTGCTTACTGCAAGGAAATTTATTTTTTTGACTTGAAACTATGGTTTGATCTAAAATTGTACTAAGTGCTTACTGGAGCACTTTAACATGCTAACGGACTGCAATTAAAAGTTTGAGTTAAACTATAAGTATCTGGAAGAGAAAATATGGCTGCCAGTTAAAAGACCTGAATGTATTTTTTTTTTTTTTTTGAGTTGGGAGTCTCACTCTGTCACCCACACTGGAGTGCAATGGCTGCTCCCGGCCACCGCAGCCTCGACCTGCTGAACTCCAGCAATCCTTCAGCCTCAGCCTTCCAAGTAGCTGGAAATACAGGCGTGTGCTACCACACCCAGTTAATTATTTAAAAATTTATTGTAGAGATGAGGTCTCACCAAGTTGCCCAGGCGGGTCTCAAACCCGCAGGCTCAGGCAATCCACTCACCTCAGCCTCTCAAAGGCGCGGGATTACAGGCTGAGTCACTGAGACTGGCTTCGAATGTATCATTTTAAATGACATTTCTGAGTCTTTCGTTAAAGATCACCTTCAGTAATACCCAATTCATCCTGATGGATTTACTTTTGTTATAACTAATTCTTTCAAATCTAAAATCGCTGGCTCCAAAGAAAATGATATTTGTAAACCTAAATAATGTTATTTTAAAACAATTATTCAAGATTTCCAGGTACACTTGAGTGTCTAAGCCCTCCCACGAAATTAACCTTGGGTTTTAACTCCTGGTCCTCCTTGAGAGACTTACATTTAGTCCCTCCCTTAGAAGCCAATTGTCCTTGTATATGGGCTGCCCTTGTTGTTTGTGTCTTCGTGCAATGACATGAGGAATGCTGGCAGGAAGTGTGTCCGTGGCTCGACCAATCCTTAAAGTTGTTGAACCTGGATGTATGACAACGATGAAGTTGCTCTGGATTTGCTGTGGATATAAAACACAGGTACATGACTTTAGTAAATCATATGCAAGTAACAAGTTAGAATAAGAAGTTAGCTTCCTATAAAGACTATCGGACTCAAAGGTATCAACATAATTCAGTAAAAGGAATACCTCTCTTTGAGAGGTAATCCTACTACTGCTCTCTACCTCAACACAAACTAATTTGTTTGCTTTTTAAATCTGTATAGATTTATGGGGTACAAATGTAATTTTATTGCATGCACAAACTGTGTACTGGTAAAATCAGGGCTTTTAGGGTCTCCATCACCCCACAAACTCATTTTTTATTTGTGTTCCCTTGACCTGACTCATAGTACATAGCTCAACAAAATTTGTTTAAATGATTAAAACCAAAATTATTCAATGCTAATTAACATGTAATTATTGAGCATTTATGAACAGAAGGAAATATTGGTATAATGGTTAAAGGCCCAGGCTGTAAATTCATACTAAATTCACACTTTTTTGCACTGGATGAAGTTCCTACCTCATAGCTTCATAGTATTAAATGAATTAATCAAGTAGCCTGGAGCCTGGCCACAGGAAGCATTCTGGGAATGCTAGCTCTTACTACAGTAAGCCCTTAAAGTTCTTCACTACCTTCAGAAGAGGCCAGACTCTTTGGCTTATAAGATGCTCGTGATATGGCCCTGCTCAGATCTCTAGTCTTCTTAATTCTAGACAACCTGATCTACTAGCTATGGCTCCAACACCTTGCATCCTCTATTGACCACAGTCTCTTCCTTGCTGTTCTCCCTCCCTGAGATTTCTCCCCTCCCTCTGGCTAGCTCTTAATCATCTTCAGGTTGCAGTACAGATGTCCCCTCCTTTGAAGACGCCTTCCCTGTCAGGGCTGGAGATACCTGCTGCACATGCCCAGTACCCCCCCCACCCAGGAGCCCATTGAATACCATGCTCTTATACTTGTTTCCCAGCTCCAGTTGTGTGTTCTCCCCTCCTTAACACCTTAACACAAGAGGGTAGGAACTGGCAAAGCCCTTACAGACCATCCCACCTAGTCTCCCCTTCGACTAAGATGGGTGGAGAAACTAGGCTTGTGCCACTTACTTTACAGTTACCCCTCCAGTGAAGTATTAACCCACCTACAGGGAGGAAGCTGGCTCAGACATGTGTAATTCTTAGCATTTAATTCTTCCTTCGGTGAACTGTGCATTGCCTTTGCCCGTTTTCTTATAGGAATATTGGTGTTTTATTTACTGACAGTGCATGTGTGCGCAAACATATAAAGGTTCTTTGCTTGCCACGCTACTGCAAATAATTTTTCTGGTTCATCTGACTTACTCTTGCTCTGTTTTTGACACACAAGCTCTCACTGTCTAATGAAACAAATGTCAAGTTTTTCCTTGATTTTAAGCTTGAAATGACTTCCTACACCTGAGATTTCCTTAACAAAGGAAAAAGCCCGAACTTCACACTATCGCTTAACTACTATAAGCTGACGCTCCCGGTGAGCCAGCCTGGTTCTAAACTCATCTATCTGTAGTCACTTAAACCTCACAGGAGCTTGGGAGGCAACTGAGATCACTGCCGTTGTTCTGTGGCCAGGAAAGCTGGGGCTCAGAGCCCGGCCCGAGCACACCTCGTGCCGGTGGGCAGACGGGAGGAACGCAGAATCGGAGCCCGGATCCCGCCGGGGCCAGCCGCGCAACGACCAAGAGGGGAACGACCACTCCCCTGCAACACCCACCGGGGTCTGGTGCCAGCGGCGCAGGGGCCAGACCTCCCGTCGGCCTCCAGGCCTGCCTTCCCGACCGAGTTCCGCGGCGCCCGCCCCAGCCCGGAAGCGGAGGACCGAGGCTAGCGACCCGGGTCCTGAGAGACCTGCCGCCCGGCGCCCCACCTCTTGCAGCGACTCTGGTACCAGCGCCGGCACGATGGGCCGCTTCACACCGCGCTGCTCCTTTTCCTTCTCCCCGCCTTTCTCCTTCCCATTCTCTGCGTCCCCTTTCTCGGCTTGGGTCATCGTGGTCGCCGACACCCACCAGGATTGCGCCTTCGCGCCGCCGCAACGAAAGGCAACCGCGCAGGCGCACGACAGACTGCCCACAGTCAAGATGGCCGCCGCGGAGCCGCCCAGAGGATTCCGGGAAAGACGGAAGGGTGGGACTGTCCGGGCGCGCGGGTTGCGACATGGATCGTGGATTGGGTGGATGCGATTAGTTCTGGCTGTGGGAAGTCAGCAACGTAACAGTATTTTTGAGCGCCTACCGTGGGCCAGCTGATAACCAGCATCTCCTTTTGTCCTCACGAGTGACTTTTCTCTGGGCTTCCGAGACACTATACGTACTCAGATCTCCTCGTACTTCACGCTCAGGTCAGTCTTTGATGTTGGGGTTCTCTGGGACCAGGTCTCCTCTAGACACATTCCTTGGATGACTTTATCCAGTTTCCTGGTTTTCACTATGAAGCTGAATTCCAAATATATATTTCCAGTTTGGAACCAACTGCCTATCTGGAATTTCCGTCTGGATTGTCTACAAAGCACAACGAACTTAAGTATGTTCAAAACGGAACTCTTGATTCCCTCCCTTTCCCCAAGCGCTACATCTAATCCATCAGCAAACCTTGGTCTCTAAAATACATCTGGAATTCATCCACTTCTCCATTCCTCCTGCCACCCCCAAGCTTAAGCCACTATCATCTCATCCAGATGACAATAGCCTCTTCACTTCCTTGTCTTCCTTACTGTTTTAGCAGTTGCCCAATTTTAAAGTACTGCAAAGTAGTTAAGACAATACTAGGTAGCAGTGAAGACAATACCATCACTCCACTTAGAACATTACCAACGAGTTATCTCAAACAAAAAATTAAATGTCATACCCATACTTTAATCTCTCATAGTGTCCTTTTGTTCAAGGAACAGAACCTATACTAATCACCACCTATAAGGCCTTACTTAATCTAGTTCCTGCTACGTTTCTAACTTTACCTCACCCCCTTCCTTGGCACTGCCATGCTACACTTGTTTACTTTCCTCAGATATGCCAAACCCTTCCTATCAGGCTGTTGCACTTGCTGTTCTTTTTACCTTGGATGCTTTTCCCTTAGCTGATTCATTCTCGTCCTGTCTCAAATCAAATGTTACCTCAGGCCTCCCCTAGTTCCTTTGAAGCATGAACAAAGCATTTGTCTGTAATTATTTTGCCTGCTTACTTACTGCTTCCCACAAGCCATGTAAGGAAGACTTTGCCACTATTATCTTCAGTACATGGTAGGTGTCCAATAAGCATTCACTGATTAAATACTGCTAAGTAAAGAATGCTTTGAGGTAGAAATTTAATCCTCATTTTATAGGTTTGTAAACTGGGCTAAAATGACACAATTCACTCAAGATCATAAGCTCAGTAGCAAAGACAAAATTTGAACACAAGTTACCCAAGAGACTATGTTCATCACTATAGTGCTCTATCTGAAGTATAGAGTGGGACAGCTAAATGTCAAATGCAGTCAGGACTCTGGGATAAGACCTGAGGAACAAGTCCTGGAGCAGCAGTCCTGGGAGGCAGAAGAGGATCATAGGTACCATGCTCAGATCAACCATCAATAACTCTAAGCTATCAGGTACTGAGACTCAGACAAGGTTTCCTCCACTATAGAGTTAGGTGGAGGCTTTACAAAATGACTTTGCCATTCACTAGTCATACAATCTGGAAGCTACTCAACTTTACTGAGCCCTTTCATGTATCTGTGTAATGCAAATATCACCTGCCTACTTCATTTTGTGAGAATTAAAAATGTCTGACACAGAATTCAAGTAGTCAATATTAACCGTTATCCTTATTCTAAAACTTGTGCTAAATAATTGCTTGTTTCCTTATCTTTGAACACCAGTGTCTTATGCCACTACATTCCTATTTCCTGACAAATAGGGGTGAATAAATACTGATAAATAGATATAAAAAAGCTTTCACCTGACCACTTTGGCTTCAAAGCCTGTTAAACACTGGAAGTAAAATTATCTGTATAATTAATTTGTCCAATAAATACTTAAGTGCCTATAACATGAAGTCACTGTCCAAAGGATTGGGGTAAAGAAGACAAAATCCCTAATCCTGTAAAGCTTCCACTCTAGTAAAGGAATGCGAAAGTTATCTATATTCAGATGGAGTTTAAAGCCAACAGTTAGTATTTTAAGCAATAGTATAGAACTCAAATTTGTCAAGCTAGCATTGAAATCCACGATTTGGAAAACTACCTAGTAAATCTTCATTTTTAGCTGTTTTGTTGGCTGTAGTTTTATAAATACCCTGATAATTATATTTGGTAAATCAGACATGTATAAAGAGACAAGTGTATTCATGAGACAAATATATTAAAGATAAAAATTAATTCAAGAGCACAGATATTATATGCAAACCACTGAAATAAATACAATGTGATTTATAAATGAGAACAAATCAACAATAAACAGTATTTCAGAAGGTGAAAAAGGTGAGACTAATAGTATTGAATACACAGATTTTATTAATTTTCTTCAGATTCAAGAGTTTTTGTGATTTAATTATATAAAGATGAGGAATCACTTCTGCAACCTAAAAATATTTACTTATTAAAACTATATTAATACTTTAATAAACTATACAAAAAAGATGAGACAAACATGTGCATTTATAGAACTGCATGTCAGTCAGGCCAGTTCCCTGCAGAGGGAATTCCCAGCATGACCTCATTCATCTGTGAAGACACAGAGCAATCCTTGTTTAGACATACACATTCATCTACTTGTCCAGCATGGTCAGCTCTTCAATTCTTGATGGTTTCCTTCTACTATGAATGTGCATGCCCAGTTGTCTGCTTCTTAGAGCAGACATTTACCTAAAAGAAAATGTTATAGTAATTAGATATTAGTTATTAATTTGGATCCGTATGAAAAGCCCAATACAGTAAATGTTATCAAACCTTTCTCAAAAGACATTCTGACAATAAAGCCAATGAATTTTTCAAGGGTTACGATAACAAATATTTTTCCAAATAATAATGTCTGGGTAATTACAAAATGCTGGGCAACTTCTGTTTTTCTTTTTTTTTTTTTTTTTGAGTTGGAGTCTCACTCAGTCGCCCAGACTGGAGTGCAGTGGCCGCTCCCGGCCACCGCAGCCTCGACCTGCTGGGCTCTGGCGATCCTTCCGCCTCAGCCTTCCAAGTAGCAGGAACTACAGGTGCACGCTACCATGCCCGGCTAATTTTTGATTTATTGTAGAGATGAGGTCTCACCAAGTTGCCCAGGTGGGTCTTGAACCAGCAGGCTCACGCAATTCACTCACCTCAGTCTCCCAAAGCACAGGATTACAGGCTGAGCCACCAAGCCCGGCCCAACTTCTGTTTTTCTAAAGAAAACATTACAAAGAAGCATTTGCTAAACAAAATTCTACAAAATAACTGCAGATTTTAAGTTACCTTCCTCATCCACCAGCCATTGGAGGGGGACTGGGGCCACGCAGATGATTGATTCGACCCATTCTTCGAGGAGGGTTTCCTGGTGGCCTAATAAAAGAAAAAACTAATGTGCTGTGTAGTAGACACAACTTCAATTGCTTCCTTTTAAACATTAAACTAGAGCCTTTTCTTTTTCAATACTCACATGACCCTAAAATATTAAAATAGGAAATACCATTTTAGAGCAGGAGTCAAAAATTCAAACACAGGGGCCAGACATACAACACACATGAGGAAACTAAGCAAAAAAGGTGATGAACTAATTGAACAGCACCTCCTATAAATGCCTAGTTGAAACCCAGCTCCAGGTGATTTTTGTCATGTGGAAACGTAAGCCGAACCTAGTACTGCTTGATCTTCTAAGTTTTGCATTAGCGGCTGGAAATCTAGATTTTACAGTGAAATCTCTAGATTTTAATGTTGGCCATCAGTTTTCATCCTCTAATTGAGATTTTTCCAATAGGATATTTGTTGTACATTTTAGCTTTGCCAGATTAACTCTGATTATCAAAGCAGAGACAACTTGACTTTTAATTTATAGTAATGTATTAATTTTGTAAAATGGGATTTAAACTTTTAATTTCCATAAGTCTAACTCTACCCACCTAAAATATCTACTTAAAACATACAAAGGAATAAAAACAACTATTATTAATGTACCCTCTTCCATCATCATATCTGGAATCAGATGAGCTTCCGTAGCCTCTTCTTTTTTTCACATCTTGCTGAAGCAGAGTCTTAAAACTGAAATAAGGGGCAGAAAACAACAGAGGTAACACTTTCAACATTATAAACTATTTCCACAGTTTTAACTACTGTCTCTGGAGAGAATAACTAAACCTACTTACCTCCAAACCCACATTTCTTGCAACCAGCTGGACAACATCATCTAGGTTAAGCATGTCTAAACAGAGCATGCTATGTTGTAAGCCAAATCCACCCTTCCTTGTATTTCTTATTTGCTAATAACGCCCCTAGATAGAGCATGGAACCAGAATCATTCCTGACCTTCTTCCTCCAGTCTAAAGCAGTTGTCAGGTTTTTACAGTGTCCCACATTTTCACTGCCTTTGCATTTTCCCTGCCAACAGCCTACCTAACATTACCTTGGTGAGGATCTGAGGGTATGGCGAGGGTATGGTGGAGGCACAGGACTTCTGGGAATCCATTTAAATGGATTTTTTTCTTTATTTGTGGAGGGGAAAAGATTTAAATAAGATTAAACAGCAGTCTTATAAACAATATGGAGCAGATGCAACTTGTCAAACACTTGAAATAAGTCTTGCACTGGGTAACTTCGAGCCTCTCATGTCTCCTGCTCTATTTGTCTACGAAACCATTTTACATTCTATCCCACCTAATTTATGCTGCAATCAGCCATAAAATTAAACCTTCTAAACTACAGCTACAATCAAATTCAGCATAAAGACTACAGCCTGATATACAAACTTCTATGCCATCTTTTATATGGTTTCCTCCACCTGGAATAACTTCCTCTTGTCCCCTCCTACAATCATGCCCAACCCAGTACTCCTTGCAATATGATGATATATACTGACAGTAAAGTCAATGGAGAAAGAGTCTCCCACATCTTTGCATCGCTGCAGTTCTCTGACCATGATGCAGATTCAAACTTAGAAATGAGTAAGACTTAGTAGTAGTTGGTAAATAATTTTCATAAAACAAACAGCATGAGAAAGACCAAAAATTGTATTTAATTAAGAACTCCTTACAGTTATGGGGCCATTTAAATTTTTATCTCCTCTGTATCTACTCTAATCCTTTATTTAAAAAAGTTTACTACTTGAATGGTTTTTAAAAATCAATATATAATTCCCCTTATTTACTTGTATAATATGGAATTAAAGTTACACACACCCACAAAAACCAGGAATAGTAGAAAGAAAGGTACAGTCATTTGGCATTAAAATGGACAGGGCTGGCTACTGGTTGAAATGATTACTACCAAGGTTAAAACATGTCAAGCTTACCAACCTAATTAACATATAATCATAAGATGTAGCCGGGCTCAGTGGCTCAGCCTGTAATCCCGCACCTTTGGGAGGCTGAGGTGAGTGGATTGCCTGAGCCTGCGGGTTCGAGACCCGCCTGGGCAGCGAGACCTCATCTCTACAATAAATCAAAAAATCAGCCAAGCGTGGTAGCGCATGCCTGTAATTCCGGCTACTTGGAAGGCTGAGGCGGAAGGATCGCCGGAGCCCAGTAGGTCGAGGCTGCGGTGGCCGGAAGCGGCCACTGCACTCCAGTCTGGGTGACAGAGTGAGACTCCAACTCAAAAAAAAAAAAAAAAAATAATAATAATCATAAGATGTTTGGTGGTAACAGCTTTATCACTAAAAAAGTTTTAATTTCCCTTTGTAAGGCTATTTTGAAAATTACAATGAAAAACTGCTTTGGGAAAGTTGGGCTTATTTAAGATACCAAACATAATGTACCCAATGTACTTCTGTCAACTTAAAATATCAGGGCAATCAAGAGCACTACTAGGCCAGGTATAGTGACTCAGCCTATAATCCCAGCACTTTGGGAGGCTGAGGCAGGAAGATCACTTGAAGCCAGGAGTTTGAAACCAGCCTAGGCAACACAGCAAGATCCCATCTCTACAAAATAAAAAACAATAATAATTTTTAAAAGGAAAAAAAGAGCACTACTATACTTACAACAGAACCACAAACTCGGCTATTCCCCAGAAGAAATCTGTTATCAAAGATAATCTCCATGGAGACTGACTCCGGTTGTCCAACACTTGTCCTATAAACAAGAATAAAGAAACTTCCATGAGTGCTACAAATCCCTAACCCAAGAGGCATTACATTTAATTAGGAGGTAACAATGATAGACTCAGGTTTCAACTTTTCCATTGTTTCAGAAGAAATCTACTATATGAACATCAGTCTAAAAAAAGGTTTAGAGAAGTACAGCTCCATGATCTAGGCCGTTCCTTTAATAATGTCAAATGTCTACCTATAGTTTATAAATTTTGATGGGTTACTTCATTCCATTCAAGCATTTTTTCCCCTCTCTTTGTATTTATACATAACCAAAACTTACCATTTTAACTATTTTTAAGAATCCAGTTCTGGGGCATTATATACATTCACAGTGATGTTCAACCACCACCCACCTCTAGAACTTTTTCATCTTCTCCAGTTGAAACTTTATACCCATTAAGGTCTGACTCCCACTACCTTCTCCATCCAGACACTGGCAACCACCATTCTATAGAGACTTTGTCTCTATAAATTTGACTACTCTAAGAATCTCATAAAAGAGGAATCATACAATTTTTGTCCTTTAGTGATGAGCTTATTCCACTCAGCGTAACGTCTTTGTAAGTCATCCATCTTGCAGCATGTGTCAAAATTTTCTTCCCCTTTTAAGACTAAATATTTATACTACATTTTGTCCATCTACTCATACTTGCTAATGGACACTGGGGTTGCTTCCACCTTTTGGCTATTGTGAATAATACTGCTATAAAAATGTGTGTTTAAAAATCTCTTTTAAGTGTTTTGAGGAAACAAATGGGATAGATGCATATAAAGGAACACTCACACCACTTCCACTTTCCTAAGTGTGTTGAATACTTCTTTTCAGTTGCAAAGTGTCTTGTCTGTATAAAAAGATTGTTTATACATACTCTTCTAAGTCTCTAGAATCAGTTATTTTGATAAAATTCTTATAGAAGGAGCCTGTATGCTCTAAGTACTGAAGATAATTTGGCTTGTTCCTCATTAAAATGACCACTACTTTCTACAACAGCATGCTCTTAATAGACTACAGCTTTAACTTAAGCAAAACTGGATCTATTTTTCAGATCACTTTAATAGAAGCTACAATATGAGAAGTTAGTACACCAGAATTTCAGCCTTGCAAATAAAGTCAGAATATTTTGGGGGAAGAACAGCTGTCAACTACCTCCCCTCTCCATTATCAAAAGGGTTTCAACTCCATTCACCTCTAACCCCTAAGCCAGAATTTACTTCTCTTTCCTTGACAAGCTTACTTTCAGGTATCCACTTGGATCTAAGCTCTCACTGAAGTATTGAGAAAACAGGGCTGCACAAAGTGAGATGGTGGATGATAGGCTTGGTTCTGCCTCTTACCAGCTATGCTTCTCTGGCTGTTGTGATGCTTGCCTTCTTCGAGAAAAAGTATTCTAAGGCTAGTCATCAAACATGATTGTTGAAAAAAATAATTCATCTGTGAGTAATGTAAATACTTGGCCAAGTACCAAGTGCTGATAAATACAGCTGAATCTAGTGAAAACTCATTCGTCCGTTGTTATTTTATCATTATATCTTGCTTTTTGAACTTTCCCTCCTAGTTTCTGAGACTGAATCCCCCACCCCATAGAGGTGTTTGAATGCGGTTGCATTTCTTAACTATGGAAGTGAGATAAAAGGTCCTAGCCAGCTATTTATGTGGATTAAATGAGATAAGTGCAAATACAGTAAGACACTACAGATATAAAGAATTACTCAATAATGCATACAGAAGCTTCTAGCCTTACTCATAAAGGATATAAAACGAACTAAAGTCCTCAAGTGCCCAAAACTAAGATGAAGTTTTAATGCTTCTCTTTAGTGTCCATCAACCTATTTCAAAAATTTTTAAGTGGGAAATTAGGAGGGGAGATTCTGAAAAGTAAGGAAGTGCAAAGATGACTCAGTCAGAAGAATTCTCACTGATTCGCCTCTGGAGATAAACAGATGATGTACACAGAACCAAGACCCAGTTCCAGTGATGCAAGAACTACTTGCTAAGATTGCACCAAGAAATGTCACCTGAGTCAAACAGATGGCCAAGCAGTCTGGCACTGATATGATCCAGTCGTATCGTGTCTGTCATTTTCTTTGCAAAGTCGCAGAATTAGGTGTCCCCCAGATTCTCCATTCCGGTAATAATTACCTTGCTCTTAGGGGGTAATGGTACTTTTTCCTGTGCCCCTTGAAATTCGGGCAAAAAAAGTACATCTATGAGTAGGTACCCTCTCCGAAGGAAAAAGTCTATCCAAAGTTTCCATCTAATCACCATCCTAGACCGCCCGGTCTATGACACATAGTAGGAGACAGCAAGGTTGATAACAAAGAGCTGACGTCAGACTACCTGGGTCCGAATCCCGACTCAGCCATTAACTGTTAATTTTATGATCCCGGGCAAGCTATTTAATCTACCTGCGCCTCAGAGTGTCCATTCGTAAAACAAGCCTGGGATACTAAGCAAATAATGCCGTAACAATGCCCAAGGCACAGGCGCTACAAATACAGTATCAGCGTCTAGGTAAGAGTATCGACGACCGAGAGGAAACACCACTTTCACAAATCCACAATTAAAAGCTTGCTGTACGAGGGCGAGTTTGCTGGGTTCGAGTTTGCTGGGCTCTCAGTACTCAGCTTAAGGACGTTGGGAACCCGGCGCGTCCTCACCAAGGCGACCTCAGCCCATCACTGCCGACTCTGGAACCATCGGCTGACGCGCCACAAGCCGGAGAGACTTCGCAGCCAGCTCCGCCCAGTCGCCGCCGGCCGCTAAGCCAGGGGGAGCCGCGCAGCGCCCAGGGCCCAGGGCCCAGGGCCCAGCGAATGACAATGGAAGTAACGCGGGGTTCAGCCTTCCAGGTCGCCACCGCAGCCCCTCCAACTCACCATTCGAGATGTAAACCATCTTGCCCCTTCCCCGCTTCGGAGCAACTGGAGCGCCTGGCCCCTCTCGGCTTCTGTAGCTCCCTCCGCGTCAAACGTCACAGGCTACGATTAGACAAAACGATGACGAAGAACGGAAGTAGGCAGAGCCCATTGGCTACTGCAAAAGACACGCCCCCGACGGGCGTTTTTAGCTCATCACGAAAGCGACTTCCGGTTAGGCGGAGGGTGTCGCACAGGCTACCGGATATGACGTTAGGGGTTAAGCTGACGGTAGAGGATTTTTTTTTTTTTTTTGCACCACCCCGGAAGGCGGGGCTGCTTTCTAGTTGATTGACAGACTTAGGGTCGGGGTAAGCATGGCTGCCTTGTTCGAAGTTGCTTGACGACCCGTTGACAGGAAGAAATGCCCCAGAATCCTCCAGACGTGTTGATATTTGAGGGTGTGGAGCTTGTGAGATTTAGTAAGAGGGAAGTGCCTGAGGTGGTGACTCTACTAAAGAAACTTTATTGTCGCGCTTTTGGGAACATACTACCAGGCTCCCCTAGATGTACTAATGCTCTTTTAAAGCAGTGTATCTACTTTGGGTTCACCAGAAGTGGAGTTTTTATTAGCTTTTGTGAGATAACTGTGAAAAATAAACTTAACCGTAGCATAAACCTTTTTTCTGACTGTTTCTTATTGATGGCTACCTCTTGTCAGCATTGTGGAGGTGACAGATGAATTAGAAGACTTGTCTGGGGCACTCACTAAATTCGGCCCACATACCCTGGGTATTTACTCTGTTCCAGCTACTGGGCTACTTGAACATGGCCATCTCATTCCAGTCCTCTGCATTTAGCTATTCTTTCTGTGGGAGTGCTAATGGCTCCACCTTCCCCGCCCCCCACCACAAGCCATGGCTATCCTTGGAAAGGTTCCTAATCACCTTCCCAAAAATGAAAATCGCATTTTAAAAGTAGCGATATTTTGTACTTAACAATGTTGGTTAAGATTGTATGCTTTAATACCTAGAATCACAGATTTAATTTCATTTAGACTTTATAGAGCATTTTTTCCCCCAGAAAAGTGCATAATGGAAAAAGACAACATACTTCACCTCTTTTGGAATTTTTGTGGCACAATCATAGAGGATCATTTTTGCAAAAATATTGGAAAGTCATTAATTTTCCCGAGGGCCTTTCTTAAGCTAGATCTTGCCACCATTATCTCTCAAGAAAATATAAGACCTAAAAAGGTCAGAAATTCTGTCTCGTATGCTTTTATATCTTCAAGGTGTATCATAGACCTTGGCAGATAGTAAATAATCAGATATTTGTTGGTCAAATGAGAGACAGAGAGAGAACTTTCCAGACAGTTCCTTAAAAACTCTCTAATTGCCAAAAGAGGAAATAAACTAACATTGAGATATCCTGAGCACTATACATTGCCAGGCTATTTCTACTGCTCCATTCCTTTATCTAGATCATTTCTTCCTGAGATTTAATGCGGTGATTTCCTAATAAAATACCTCTAGCTCTCTACACGCTGCTTCATGGTATATTCAACTGCTAGTTTACTCCAATCTTGCCTCTTCCCCACTCAACTTTCAGCCTCTCCTCACCACTTGCCAAATAGCATCTATCCTTTCTGATCTGGCATTGAGGGCTTCCCCAATATGTCTTAGAGTTTGTTCTCTGACTGACTTCCTAATAGACTCCTGGTTTTTCTGCCTTGTTGCCTCTGCTCATGTGTTTCTGTAATCAGATTCAGGTTCAGGTGCTCACTGCTCATAGCCAAACTTGAGAGATGAGAGTTGGTGGAAGTAAAAACAGGTTTACTCAAGAAGCTGGCTTTCTGAGGAGATGGCAGACTCAAGCACCATCTCAAATTCTCAGGCTGATTGAAGAGGGTTTTAAAGGGCAAATTGGTATGGGAAATTTTCAGGAGTGGAGCAGGCTGCGTGGTCTACGTGTCCTTGTTCCAATGGCAATCTTGAATAATCCCTCATCCGGGGATCTGGCTGGCAACATCTTGACTGTGGCCTGGTGGTGAATCAATCTTCTGTGACTCCCCTCAGATGGGAGGGCTCCGCAATTGAGGCCCATACCTAGTTTGTTCTAAGATTAGCCTCTGGAATTGTTGGAGACCTGGTGTGATTCAAGATTGCCACAGGGATTTCTAAGAAAGTGTGTAGTTAGATAAACTCACAGTACAAGAGAGTGCCTAAAAGCAGGAGGGGAGAGAAAAAAAAAGGATAAAGTATATTTTAAAAGCTAAAGAAGAGTGTTTAGAACATATTTTAAGTGTGGAATTCTGGTTTACATTTTCTCTTGATGAAAATTTGTTCCACATGTCAAAATCTAATTCATCCTTCAAGGCAAGTAGTGTTCCTATCAAATGAAACAACAAATGTGAAAGGATGTTACAAATTTCAAAATTATATAATTAGTAACAACATGGGATGGAGGACAAAGATAGTATTTCCCCTCTTTCCCTAACTTACTTTAATGTCTAGAGTTATGAGTTAGCCACTAGTCACATGTGGCTGTTGAGTACTTGAACTGTGGCTAGTCTGAATTTAGATGGACTGTACAAAATACCAGATCGCAAAGATTTATAATGAAATAAAAAATGTAAAATATCATCAGGATAAAAAAGTTGAGATATGTTGAAATGATAATATTTTGTGTATTATATTAAATAAAATATTTTACTAAAAGCAATTTTACCTTTTTTACTTATTTAATGAGACTACTAGAAAATTTCAATTACATACTTGACTCACATTGATTGTTCACATTGCATTTCTATCAGACACTGCTTGTCTAGACTGAAGGCATTGACCTGACCAAAGAGTATTCAATAAATGTTTGTTGATTGAATGAATTAGTGAATATTTGTGACATTGCATAACACATATACAGGATTTACTATGTGTCAGCACTATTCTAAACTGTTTCCATGTATTAATTCATTTAATCCTCATAACAACAACAATAGCTAACATTTATATAGCACTTACCCTGTGTCAGGCAATGGTCTGAGTGCATGCATTAATTCACTTAAGCCTCACTCCTATTAAGTGAGTTCTATTATTATTCCCATCTAATAGTTAAGGAAACCGAGTCCTACAGAGCTCAAGGGACTTGCCTAAGTTCACACAGCAAGTAAGAAGCAGAGCAGAGGTTAGGTTCAAGAGCCTGGCTCTATAGTTTATGCTCTTAACCCCTGTGCCATGCTGCCTCTCTATATATAGGCAGAGGTATTGGCATAGGTATGGTATTCATAGTCTGGTATTCAACATGGTATTCATAGTCTGGAATGAGAGGTGGTTCCTGAAGACTGTTTGTATGTTAGCTTTCACAAAATAGCTGTCCACAGTTTTTCTTTTCTAAACACTCCAAAACAATTCTCCTGAGCAAGTACCTCTAAATGTGTTACCTTCCAACCTCTGCACCAGTCCCTTGGCCAGAGGGATGGGTCACTCTGAATGACAACCACCTCTGAACCTAAAGCTGGGATAGATTTCACTTGAGTAGAGGGCTTGAGAGTTGGAAAGGAGTGGTGTATACAACAAGATAGTGGAGGAACACTGAGTTACATCAACACAATAAGATGCCTCGATGTTGCCTTTAGGAAACATGAAAAACACATTAATATTCTTTATTATCCTTTTATATGGCTGTTCTTATGGTTATTGCCTTTGTATCCTTTATCTCATCTGGGCTCAGACATCTTAATTCTTTAATTGTCTCATTTTTTCTAACTTATACCCTTCATTGTTGCTTTTTCCGGAAACTTCTATTTTTTTCTTTCTTTTTTTAAAAGTTATATAGCCTCAGACTGAATATGCTATGCAAATCAGCATTTTTAAAACCAATAAGTACCTCATTCCTTTGGCTGAAGTGATGATTGTATTGTTCTTCAAGTCACTTTTCTTAAACTACCTGATCTTATTTTTTGTATCAAAATGGGAAAATATTCATAAAAATTTTTTGTATCAAAATGGGGAAATGTTCATAAAAATCTTCCTTTGGAGGATTTGGTTGGTTAAAAAGCTTGGGATTTTACTTGTTGTCTCTAAAGTATTTCACATTATCAGTTTCGTTAGTGAGGCTGTGTGGTGAAATTTAAACAGTAAATCTTTAAATGAATAAGGTATATCTACACTCAACTCATGGTTTCGTTACAGAAGGAGAAATACTATTTCCATTATAATTTCTAATCTTTTAAACTCATGATTCAGTTTTAGAAATCCTGATAACTGTAATGTGAACTGTTATAGTGGTAGATGAAGGGGAATGCTAGTCCATATTTTTAAAGTCAAACCATCAGAGATGTAGGTGTTCGTTGCTTTCTAGAGACATTGACTAATTACTAAAAGCAAATGTTTAGCATTTTTAGAATTGCATTTTATAGTAGCAAAATATGTGTTACTTTCTAAGCCCTATCTTTAGATCCCTAAATATAGAGTCTAATTATAACAATGTGTATTTTATTACTATGTTTTTAGAACTAAAGATAACACTGATCCTCATATTTTGAAAAAGAACTGTCATGTGCCACATGACCTTAAGGAATGTATGATTTATTATTCTTATTCACTGACTTGTTTGGTGCAGAGCATTTAATGGTTTTTTAAAAAACATTTTTGTTTTAAATGTGATACCTGTACATGAGATTAAAATCAAAATACACAAATGAATATCTCATGAAGAGCATGTCTCCTTTCTTCTCCTGTAACCCAGTAGTATAAATTGACTAGTGGGGCTGTCATAAGCACTGCTTGGCAAATTCCACCTGGACAACAGAGTCCTCAGTGAGAGATGAGAAACTCATCTTTCTGAGTTTCCATCTTCTCTTGCATCCTGGTCAAGTGATTCCTTATTCATTTATTAGCTCTTTGATGTTTTAAAAATAATTTTTGCCATTCTTTGGTCCAGGTTTTTATAGTTGTTCTAAGAAGGAAAGTTAGTAAAAATTACTCAGTCCTCCATGGCAGAAGTAGAAGTTCATAGGTTTATTTAACCAAATCAACATGACAATGTAGAGTAGGTCTTCAATTAAACTCTGTTTTCCTTTTGACTTTAAAAATTCTGTTATTTATGTCTAAATTTTCCAGAACAACTGCTGTTTGCCTAGTATAGTCAAAAGCACATAATTACTTATAAACAGAAAAGATGGTTATAAGTGGTAACCCAAAATGTGTGGGTAATTTTAAAAAATTTATAGCGGTTTTTCTTCATTGAAAACTTGCCCATGGCAGGTCTTCCTGCCATGAATCTTCCTTTTTCTCTTCTTTCTCTAATAAACTTTGTTTGAAAACTTAAAGCAAAAAAAAAATTATTTTGCCAATAAACGTCCCACTTTTAATCTTTCCCCAAACAGATGGGTAAAACTTTACTTTGGCTTGACACTCTCTATCCTTTTAATGGAAGATTCGATGACAATAGGTTTATTTAATAGTCTCTTAGAGAAAAGTAACTTATTTATGGCCCAGTGATGACTGTTTATGGGAGGGATTGTTAACTAGGCTTGAAAAAGGATGCTATTAGGGAGGTTGCTGTGACTTCTGCTTGGTGGCTAGGCAGGCTGTTGCTAATGGCTCAACATCACTTTGTTTTTTCTTATTGATTGTATAACACAAGCAGCTTGGTTAATATTACCCAAGGATAAATATGGATCTCAGAAAAAAAATCATTTTTTACAATTGTCTGTAATTCATCTCTTTGCTATGAAACTCGAACTTGTTTTTGATGGGAAGTATGAAACAGAGACTCTGAAAATGGAATCTGGCAACTAAAGAAGTGTTGCTTGATATTATTTTTTCATTCCCTTTGAATGTATTTAGCTACCCCTTAGTGGCACCCAGTCTTTCGTGTTTAAATTGAGATGTTTCACAAGTATGTTGGAGACCATATGTGCAGAAAAGTGGAGAAGCCAGTAGAAATGGATGCAGCTGCCTTGGTACTGACCTGTTTCTGTGCTCAGCTGACTTGCAAGGAGGGGAACAGATGTAGAAGATGCCCACAGGGCTGGCACTCGAGACCCAGAGCCATAGCCCAGGCATGCTGCTGCAGCTGTGGTGGCTGCATGAGCAACTCACACACAGATTTAGTAGGTGAACTGGGTCCTTAGGAGCTCAAATTTGGGACTGTTCCCACATGGGGAAGCCACCCAGAATTTATCTCTAGTCATTTCAATTGAGTCGGTTTTTAGAAGTGTAAAATTCCAAAGAAACCCTGCTAGCTTACATTTTCCATCATAAGTATTAAAAATGTTTATATGCTTAACATATAAGCATTTCCAATTCTATAATTTATTCTGAAGAAACAATGAGAGATGTTTAAATATATTTATGTGCAAGAATAATTACCCAGTGTTATATTAAATGGAAAAAAAAGGAAGCCATGTAATTGTCCAACAGTGGAGATTGGCTAAATTTTAGAATACAATATCATACTGTACAGTAAAGTAATGGGAAACCACTCATATCGTAAATTAGGTAAAAAAAAATTACAAAACAATATGTATAACATGATATTAATGAAAAAAGGAATGCATTTATATGGAAATATATGAATATGGCATTACAGGAGCTATAATTTTTTTCCTTGTGCTTTTCTATATTTTCCAAATTTTCTACAATAAACATGATTCCTTTCATAATTAGAAATAAATGTCAATTTTTTAAAAAAAGTTACATTTGTTAGAAACTGAGGGTTCATTACTAGTTTCATTTTAATGGTTTGGATAATTCTTTAAAACTTTTTTTCTTGCAGAAGTGATAGAAAATTCAATACTCAGGTTGTTAACTTTTGGAATACATTTTAAAGGCAACTTTATTTCATAAGATTATCTTTGGCTCTGCCTGAGAGGATTTGTATGTATAAGAATAAACATGGGCAACCCACTCAAGTGAATTAGTCAAAAATTTTTTTTTTTTTTGGTTTTCTCTAAGTATGAATAGAGTCTAGTAAGAAGCAAGGAAGCATAGTTTCAAATTCCTTGCTTGTTAGCTCAAAAGACTGCTGATTAAAGTAAAGTTTTATACATTCAAATTTTGTGACTGGTCTATTAGCAAGGCTGCTAAATAAAAATATTCATTTTAAACATATGCCTTTTCAAAGTTATATCATACTGTGAATTTAAAAAAAAGTTTGTAGGTCTTTAGTCCTTCTTTTGGGTAGTAGACTGATTATTGATAAACACTAAAATCACCCTACCAGTATTTTGACCATACTGAAGAACTGATCTGTGAATCAAGAAAATTTTTGGAATTTGATATGATGACAAAAACCCCAAAGCAATCCTCAAAACAAACAAATAAATCCAAATATTGCTTTGTAAATGTTTGATTGAATCTATCTTTCTTTAAAATAATCTAGAGGGTAGAGAAAAGTATATTGTGGCAACTGTGTCTTCTTTTTAGGGAAAAAAATTAGAGTCCACATCAATGATTTTTGCTTTCTAGTTAGAAGGCATTTTCTGAAAATAGGCAGAGAATCAGTGCTGAAATTAAGAAGTTTCTTTAGGTACTCATACAGTAAAATACAAAACTTGAGCTGCCTTTTAAAAAAGAATGGATAAGGGCTGCAGAGACCTTGATTTGTTCTAAGGCTCTATGGTGTCAAGATAATTTGGGGAGACTGCCCCACATGGTGTCCACCAAATGTGCTCTGAAATATCCCCTTTGAGCAATTTGTTTTCTTTAACTCTCACTCCCAAATAAATGATATTTAAATTTTAGGAATAAGTAAATCATTTTTGAAATCTAAGACCAGAGAGGAAAATGATTTCATTTGACCTCATGAGGGATGAAACGCTTACCTGGTTGGTATGATATGGGCCAGGGTTTTAGTTCATTTTCTGTGGCTATAACATAATACCACAGACTGGGTAATTTCTAAAGAGAAGAAATTTATTTTGTACAGTTCTGCAGACTGGGAAGTCCACTATCAAGAAGATGGTATCTGATGAGGATCTTCCTGCACCATCATAACTTTGCAAAAAGCTTATTGAGTTTCTGACTCACAAAAACAAAACAGTGTTTCCTGGGAATCAATAAAAAAGTAAAAACAAAATAAGCAAAACAACAAAAAAAGAAATTAAGATAAAATAAGGTAATTTTCATTTTAAAAAATAAAAAAATAGAACCACAAATCCCATCATGAGTGTCCCACCCCGTTGACCTTACCTGATTTTAATTACCTCCCAAGAGCCCAACCTCCAATCAACATATGAATTTGGGGATTAAGTTTCCAACACATAAAATTTGGGAACACATTCAAACCATAGCATACAGGGAAAAAAGACCTCTGGGTGTTTTAGAGTTTCTCTTCTCTATCCTTTTTCTTTTCTTTTATTATTTTATTTTTTCCTTTTTTATTATAAAGATGTGGAGTACAGTTCAGGGTTAGGTATATAAACGTTGATTATGCAGATACCCTTGTTGATGAGGTATGTCTCTCTTTCCCCTAGCAGTTTCCCTCAACTGCCAATCTCACCCCGCCCCCCGCAACAGTTTACCACTAAGCCAATCACTTTCTTATACCATTATGATTGTTCAAGAGTACCATATGAGTGAGAACATACGGTACTCTGTTCTTTGTTTTGGTGATAGATCACTGAGTATGATCGACTCTAAATCCATCCAAGTTGCTGCAAAGTCCATATGTTTGTCCTTCTTTATGGTTGCATAATATTCCATTGTATATATGTACCACATTTTTTAAATCCAGTCCAGTTTCCATGGGCAACAGGGTTGGTTCCATGCTTTTGCTATTGTGAATAGAGCTGCAACAAACATGCGTGTGTGGGTATCTTTTTTGTAGAATGATTTGAGTTCCTCCAGGTATATTCCCAATTGGGGAATTGGTGGATCATATGGAAGGTCAATTTCTAGTTCTTTCAGATACCGCCACACTGTCTTCCAGAGAGGCTGCACTAGTTTGCATTCCCACCAGCAGTGTAGAAGTGTTCCTTTTTCTCTGCACCCTCACCAGCATCTGTTGTTGTTTGTCTTATTAATGATGGCCTTTCTTACTGGAGTTAGGTGGTATCTCAATGTGGTTTTGATTTGCATTTCTCTGATGATGAGTGATGCTGAGCACTTTTTCATGTGTCTGTTGGCTGCCCATATATCTTCTTTTGAGAAGTGTCTATTCATATCTTTTGCTCACTTTTGAATGGGGTTGTTTGTTTTTTCCCCTTTGGCACATTTGAGTTCCATATAGATTCTAGATGTTAGGCCTTTGTCACATATACAGTTGGCAAATATTTTTTTCCCGTTCTGTGGGCTGTCTCCCTGCTCTCTTGATGGTTTCTTTAGCTTTGCAGAAGCTCGTTAGTTTGATGAGGTCCCACTTGTCTATCTTATTTCTTAAGGTATGGGCATTTAGGGTTCTGAATAGGAATTGGTTGGCCAGTTCCGATTTCCATAAGGGTGACTCCTGCATTTTCTAAGATTCTTATAGTTTGAGGTTTTATGTTTAGATCTTTGATCCACTTACAGTTAATTTTTGTGTATGGTGATAGGCAGGGGTCCTGTTTCAATCTTCTGCATGTGATCAGTCAGTTTTCCCAGCACCATTTACCGAATAGTTTTTCCTCTCCCCAGTGCTATCTTTTTCATGAGCTACAGAAAAAGTAGAGAGCTTCAAAACATTTCAGGGTACTTTATTTTTTGCTTTTGATCTTAAAGATCCATTGAAGAATTTACTCACTCCTCTGTGAATTGTCTAATTTGACAAACCTTTATAGGCTCTTACTGTGTATAAATCATCACACTAGGCCATGGGACAGATAATAATAATAATAATTATAGTAATAGCTAATATTTATTTAGTTTATCCTTTATGCTAGGTACTATTCTAAGCACTTCCTTCATATAACCATTGTGCTGAACAGGCAAGATTTATAGGTTATGATGAATAATTTTATTTTTGTCTTCCACTACTCCTTTACATTTTGTTCAGTGGGGTTTCTAGGTCCCATGCTGTCTCAATTTAATAATTAGAATGTCCAGTCCTAAGTAATAGTGAAAACTCATAATCTTGACTTAAAAATGAAAGTTTTTCCTTTGCTGAGGGTTTCTGTAGGCATGAAGTGGGTATGCTAGAGACTTTCCTCTCCTTGCTCCCACTCCCACCCCTAGGTTTTTATTTCACTTTTGGGAGCTGGCTTACTGTGGTTTCTGATCCTTCTGGGAATGGGAGGGAGAAGTAAGAGGATGGGAAAAGTTCTCATTCATGTTACCTTCATAATTTGGGTTGGTGCTCTCTGAATCAGCCTTTACATGTTCTTTGGACATTCTCTCAATTGCTGGAGATCTATCACAAAGAGTTTCCTTGATAACATCAAAATCATCTCTATTCCTCTTGGCTTGTTCAAGGCTCCTTCCTCTGTTTCTGATAATCTACAGTAGCTTACCTCCAGTATTTTCTACTGATGTCCCTTTGCCCTGCCAGGTAGCCATATTGACAGGACCCACCCAGTGCCAGCTGTCTCCCACATCTTTGCCCAGCATTCCCTTTTTCTCTCTACTCTTTCCTTTCTTCTCCCACTCCTCTTCCCCTCCCTCCCTTCATCACTCCCTCTATCCTTCCTTACTTTCTCCCTTTTCCCCACTCCTCTCTCACTTTTCAGCAGATAGAAGGTGCCTAGAACTTACATACTTACTCAGAGAGAGACATAGAGGCCTAGCCAACAGCCATAGTTTGCCAATTAACCTGTTGAGCAGCAATGGATTTGATGTGTATCTCTTAAGCAGAACACAATGGGTTCATAATGGGACCATATAGGTATCACTGATAGATGGAAAATTTAAGGATAGCATAGTTGTAAGTCTGGAAGTGGTATGATCCATTGCTTAATGACTTAGTCTTTCCATCCTTTCTAGCCATAAGATATATCCTCATTTGTTCCATCTTTTTAAAAAACATATAATTGACTTATTCTCTTTAGTTTTTAACATTTCTTATAAGTTACTAACTTATTATCTTTTAAACATCCAACCACTTTGCTGTTCTTGTCTTCTATAACAGAATTGAATAATCTTAAATAACGTAATAAACACACATTACAGTCTATCCAAAACTTAGGGGTACATATTTATCTCTCTAGGTGTTTTCTTTATTGTCTCTCTCTTATGACTTGAGATGAAAGTAGTGTGGCCCTCTACCCATTCTCCTTAAAAATCTTTTTAAAAACCTTCTTTTAATAATTCTCCTCAGTTTCTACTATTGAACACTTTTGTATCCCCATGTGGAGAAGGGCGTAAGACTTAAGGAACTGGTTTCCAGGTGGCTCATTCTAATTCCTCTTTTAATGTGCTTTATTAATTTTGTTCAAGTGCCTCAGTCAATACTCCCATTTTAACATCCTGTTACACATGTATTATTCCATTGCTTCTCACATCTCTGTGAAGTTGGTATGCTTACCATCTCCATTTGCCTTGATGGTGAAATCGAGGCATAGAAAGACTTGTTCATAGCCAGCAGTGGTAAAGCCAGATTAAAACCCAGACAGTGTGGTTAGGGTCCCTGCCATTAAGAACCTTGCTTTCTCCAAAAAGAGAGTTGATAAATGCACAAATGAGTAATATAAGACATAAGAAGATCAGATGCCATGAGAGACTCATGTGAGATGAGGAGGAGGGATAATGTATAGTACCTCAAGGGAATAAGAGAAGGATTCCTGAGGAATGGTAGTTGATGTGTATCTCATAGGATAAAGGTATTTTGACAGGGAGAGTAAGAAGCTATAAAAGAAATGAAGGATTACAAAGAGATTGCATCTGTCTTTCAGAAATTTTTTTACTTGAATCTCCATGTGATCACATACCTTAAACCTAGCAAGATTTATGATGGGATTAACCTGAATTGACTGATTTTTTTAAAGCATTCTGTTTCCATAGCTTATCTTATGAAAGACAATTGTTTGTCATTGACTTAGATATGTTGTCTACCTTTTAAAGCCTAGCTGATTCACTATCGCCTGAGAAATGTTTAGTTGGCATTGAGTCTTACATAAGATATTTTTCTGTCCCTTCTGAATGCTTTGTAGTTGGGTGAAATGTTACATCTTAGATTATTTTGTTCTTCAGATGTAAAGTGCAGTATACATTGGTTAAACTCAAATAGATTTTGGATTATTGTTCACTGTCATCTATTGTCAGCAAGCCTTTGAAGCACAACAAAGCAGAAATTGCATGCTTGAGTGTCTGTAAGGGCCAGGCAGGTGGGAACTGTGGCAAACAGAGAGTGCCTTCCTTCTCAGAGGGGGACAGAGACTTTTCAGTTCCAGCCAGTTGTCACTATATGGGATGGGGGTCCAATGCAGCCCGATCAAAAATATAAAATCTGAATGATTATCTGAAATTTCCCTATTTTTAAATGCGGGTAACTAATTCATATTTTTAAAAAATATGGTGTTGGCCAAGCAAAACATGCTGATGGGCTAAATACAACCCAAGAGCCACCTGTTTGCAACCTTTGCTTTAAGACATACTACTAGAAATTACTAAAAACCTTCACGGGCCCAAGCTTGAATAAACATATATATATTTTTAAACCCACTAAGCCATTTATTATGAAAATTTTCAAGCATTGAAAATGAGAAAATAAATACAATTTTTTTATACTGGAAAATATAGTTTACTTAGAAAGTAAATTAGAGGGAGAGAGAGGAGATTCACCTTCCCGAGGTAGGGGAGGTGACCAAAATTAGGAAACACGGTGGCCATAGCTCAGAGAGCCATGCGGACACACCAGAGTTTAACAAAGCAATGGCCAATAAATACAACTTAAAAGCTGTTTAAAACACTCTAAGCCTTCAGAGAGATGTGACTGTAATCTGAGTCAATATGGTTACAACTTTTGTTTCTCAGATTATAGATTAACTCACTTTCTTGTTTTTCTCATGCTGTACAATAATATAGAGAATTAAATGATGTTAGGGACAAAAGCCTACTGCTTTTTAAATTAATGACCCTTGTTATAGATTAACTTCACTTTTGTTGTCCGGTTTTGCTTAGAACAAATGACAGAAAACCCATGTCTATTACACCCTCTGTAAAACATGTTAAATATACCCTTCCCAAAAAGTAGTGTCTATAACCAATCAACTTGCTGTGACTATGTGCCAACGTTGTGTAAAAAATGTTGTGATCCTGCTAAAAACTCTTCTGTCTCTCCTATATAAATGAAACCTTTACTTCTCTACTTCAAAACACTGACTTCGTTCCTCTGGAGTCGGTGTTTGGATGGGCCATCCTCACAATTTGCACTTGAGTAAATTCTCTTTAAGTTAGATTCTGACCATTTTGATTCTTTTCAGGCTACAAAAAAGTGGAACAGTATAATGAACCTTTTTATACACAACCAGTTTAGACAATTATCAACTCATAACCAGTCTTGTTTCATCCGACCTACTTTCTTAGATTATTTTGAAGCAAATCCTATGCATCATATAATTTTATCTGTAAATATTTCAGCATGAACCTCTAAAAGACAAGAACTCCTTAAAATATATAATTACTATACTACTTTTCCACCAACAAAAATTAACAATATTTCCTTAATATTACATATTCAATGTTCCAAAATTCCTTCCTGCAATAAACATGAGTGTGCAGGTATCTTTTCTGTATAATGATTTGAGTTCCTCCAGGTATATTCCTAGTGGAGGGTTGGGTTGTATGAAAGGTCAATCCCTAGTTCTTTTGGAAATCGCCACACTGTTTTCCAGAGAGGCTGAACTAGTTTGCATTGCTACCAGCAGTGGAGAAGCATATCCTTTTCTCTGGGTCCTCACCAGCATCTGTTGTTGTTTGTTTTATTAATGATGGCCATTCTTACTGGGGCTAGGTGGTATCGCAATGTGTTTTTTATTTGCATTTCTCTGATGATTAGTGAGGCTGAGCACTTTTTCATGTGCCTGTTGGCTGCCCATATGTCTTCTTTTGAGAAGTGTCTATTCATGTCTCTTGCCCACACTTTAAGGGGACTGTTTTTTTTTTCCTTTCAGCACGTCTGAGTTCCTTGTAGGTCCTGGATGTTAGGCCTTTGTCAGATGTACAGTTGGAAAACATTTTTTCTCATCCTGTGGGCTGTTTCCTCACTCTTTTGATGGTTTCTTTTGCTTTGCAGAAGCTTTTCAGTCTAATGAAGTTCCACTTATCTATCTTATCTCTTATGGCAGGGACAGCTGGGGTTTTGACCAGGAATTGGTTGCCTATTCTGATTCCCATAAGAGTGTTTCCTGAGTTTTCTAAGATTCTTATAGTTTGAGGTTTTACATTTAAGTCTTTGATCCATTTAGAGTGGATTTTTGTGTATGGTGATAGGTAGGGGTCTTGTTTTAATCTTCTGCATGTGGTCAGTCAGTTTTCCCAGCACGATTTACTGAATAGGTTCTCCTCTCCTCAGTGGTTGTTGGTGGAGGTTTTGTTGAAGATGAGTTGGTTGAGAAATTGAGATTTTGCTTCTGGAATCTCTATCCTGTTCCATTGGCCTATATGCCTGTTCTTGTACCAATACCAGGCTGTTTTGATTATTGTAGCCTTATAGTAAAGTTTAAAATCTGGAAGTGTCATGCACCTTTTCTTAATGGAGTTTTAGTTTCATGGAATGAGGAAATAAATATTGCTTTTGCCTCTTTTGTTCCCATTACTTAAAATGAGCCCTGTGATGTGATGCTCTCAGCTAGGTCTTCACTTTCACACATCTCGCCAAAAAGGAAGCTCATCTTTCATGTCATTCTACTTAGGACTCATTAGAGGTTTCAGGGCATCTTGTACTTCATGATTCTCCACAGAATTGCCTGTAACATAATTGAGGACTAAAAGTCATCTTTCTCGCAGTGCCTTATGGACTCACTTGTAGGTTGCTGAATGTGGCTAGATTGAAAACTGCTCTATTTGAAAGGAAAAGAAGATCATTAATCCTTCCAGAATTTTAAAAGCTACAGGACAGACAGCTCACAAAAAATAGGGACTGCCTAGGAAATCTCCTATAGAGTGGCGGCACCAGCAACCTGCTGAATTTTAATCATCTACTTGGCATATTTGCTATAGAATCATTTACCATTGAAAACCTCTTTTTTTATATTCCATGGCCTAAGTCATAATTTGCATAGAAAAAGAAAGAGAAACCTCCAAGTGTTGTGGTAGCTCTTTACGACTCTTTTATTATATAGTGGCACACCTTTTACTATACTATTTGTCAGAGTTGAATAGACAGACAGAAGACCCAGAAGAAATCAGCCAGTTCCCACTGATTCCAAGACTCATGTGGTCAGCTGTGGTACTGAACTTTCAATTCTTGTATTTCTAGGTTCTTTGTTGGAATTGAGTCTCTGAAATATTTTGGTATATCTGTTTCCTGTAGCCATAATTGACCTGAAGATATTCTGTGTGTTGTGGAGATAGGGGTGGTTGGCCTTGTCAAATTCTCTCAAATGTATTGAGATTATGATCACAGCTGCAGAGGGAAATTTACTTGTGGGAGGACTTGAAATTTCTATGTAATGACTAAGAATACTAAACCTTAAATTGGATGAGTCTTCCAGGAGGGCTAACTGCCACTGAGGAATGAGGAATGTGAATGCTGTTTCATGTGTGGATGGATGACTGGAGGGCCATAGATACATGCTCATATCTCTTAGAAGGACATGGAGCCAGCCTAGAGGGCAGATGGAACACCCTTGCATTTTATTCCACATGCTTCAGTTTGGTTTGATGTTTGTTTGTTTGTTTTGAGAAGGTGACTATTTGTACTATGTAACTGAAAATTAATGGGGATAAAAATGTAAATCTTGAACTAAAGTGAAAACCAACCCCAAAATACTTAGGTAATTGACACCAAATGTTTTGGATTAAAAAAAAAATGCTAAGTGAGAGCGCACTGATTAACAAAAGCATGATTTTCTTTACTTCTTCTTCCTGATCCTCACACGGCAGTTTAAAAAATGCTGTTCCCATAATCTGTTAAAAAAATTAGCCTGTACTTACTGAGCATCTACCCTATGTGTTGGGCACTGTTAAGTGTGTTAAGATAGACGCCTTTACCTTAAATCCTCACCAGAATCCTAAGGAGAAAAAGGGTGAATGTTAGAACGTTAACCGTGTGGGTATCATCTATAGCTCTTACAATCAGATGCATTATTCTTAGGAATGCCTTGTAAATACTGAACTTCATGGAATATCATTTGAAGATAGTGTTTTTTCATTGAATTTACTATCAAGATGATGGACTGTTTAAATAGGATTGACTTATTTTAGTCATCTTGTTGCTACTAGAAAATAAATCTCTGAGGGTCACATTGTACTGTCTCCCAATATACCTGTAGAGATAGCCAATGTTTTAGAATTTTGGCTTGAAGATTATATCCCAGGCTAGAAGAGCCACATTTCAAGACAGATTGACAGGGTTTTTTTTCTCATAGCATTTTAGCTATGCTTTGTTATTTTCTTACCTCCATGCTTGTGATAAGAAGTCAATGATTGTAAATTATTACTATGTCTTACTTCTTTAAGATTTTTCTCTATCCTAGATTTTTAGCAGTTTGACTAGATATACCTAGGTATGGTCTTTAAAAAAATATATGGTCCTGTTTGGAGTTTATAGGATCTTCTTGAATTTATAACTTTATTTTATTCACTAAATTTGAGAACATTTTGACTGTGATTTCTTCAGAGTTCTTTCTGCCCTTATTCTCTTTTCTTTTGAAACTGAAACTCCAATTGCACATATGTTAGACCTTTTGATATTGTTACACAATTCCATGCAACTCTGAGTATTTTTTAAAAATAGCTTAATGTATTTTAAAAGGAAACTTACAGGAACAGCACAGAAGACAGACAACATTAAAAACATGTACTTGCATGTAGAACAACTCAATTAGAAAAGTATAGTGAATAGATGGACTCTATTGTATGATAAAAATGCTACAAGCACCAATTGGTTGCCATCAAAAAGAAACTTAATTGTTTTTTAAAAATCCAAATGCTGCCATTGTCCAGAAAAACTTAACAAGTTTATTTATAATTGTTATAAAATTAAATTGCTGAATCTTGGTAATGGAAGCATTGTGACTTGCATTAATGCTTTTTGTCACCACATTTATATTAAAAATTTACACACACATGAAGATGGAAAAACTGTCAATACTTTATTTCTGTCCTCTATTTTTCCACCTGAAATCATACACTTTGGTGCCTTTGATCCC
Organism: Cephalopachus bancanus; assembly: GCA_027257055.1. Taxonomy (NCBI): domain Eukaryota; kingdom Metazoa; phylum Chordata; class Mammalia; order Primates; family Tarsiidae; genus Cephalopachus; species Cephalopachus bancanus. Next base: position 2,760,507 of record JAPVLO010000087.1, read on the forward strand.
ATGGGAAAAGAAAATCTAATGTTTTAGAACTACCAATAGAAGGAAGGAAAAAAAAATTTTTGAGAATGGAATGTTCTCCATCATAGTGGATTCTTGCTCATGCTCTCCATGTGTGCAGCATGTTAGCTTAATGTCTTTTGGCATGACTGTTACACATTTGGCATTGATAGTGCATAGGTTGATGTCTTAACAGAGACCTCATTTGCCTCCTGCAAAGTACCAACAGCAGCACTCTGAATGTGTAGATTTATTTTGAAGTCCTGAGCAATTTCTTGCACCATACGTTGGAAGGGAAGTTTGCAAATCAGAATTCCACTGGACTTCTGAAAATGTCTAATTCCATGGAATGCCACAGTACCAGGCTATAATGATGAGGTTTCTTCACCCTCCAGTAAAGGATGCATTCTTAGCAAGTGGCTTTTGTAGCCAGTTGCTTCCTGGGTGCTTTACCACCAGTTGATTTGTGGGCAGTCTGCTTCATATGCACTATGTATGAAGACCTCCTTACTTACCCGCCCCTTCTTCTTGGGCTGGAGCTCCTCAAGCTAGAGGTGGTGCTGGTGTTAGAAAGCAACAAACTTTTTAAAAAATCTTTATCCCTCTGTTCTTTAGGTTGGGTATTTCTTTTATTCTCTCATCATCCTCACTTAATCTTTTTAAAAAAATCTTTATTCTGTATTAAACTCATCTAGTAAATTTTAAAATTTCAGATATTTCATATTAATTCTAAAATTTCTATTTGATTATTTTTAATGTTTTTTTGTTTGTTTCTCTGCTGTGATCCACCATCTTTTCTCTGATTTGGAGTACTTTTCACCCTCCTTAAACAAAGTTATAATAGCTGATTTAAAATATTTGTCTGATAACCCCAATATCCGGGTTGTACCAAGATTGGTCCCTTCAAGCTCTGTGTTCAGCTGGGCTTAGGTCTTCACTAGGATTCGCTTTAGGTCTGTTTCATATGTGTTCATTTTGAGGCCCAAGATAAAGAGGAGGTGTCTATCCAGGGAGGGCTCTTTTCATGGCCTTCACAGAAACAAAGGAAGATAATCCCAAGTGTGTAATTACATTTCAAGTCCCTGCTTGCTTTAAGTGTGCCAACATTTCATTGACTAAAGCAAGTTACAGGGCAAAGCCCAACATTAGTGGGCAGAGAAATATTCGCCTCTCATAGAGGTTGGGGTCAGGGAGATAGGAAGTGAGTATTTGTGAACAATGATCTACCCCAAGGAGTATGTCTTTGGCTGTCAGAGATAGGTAAACACAGATCAGCACACTGGCCCTATACTGGATAACCAGAAGTTTCATGGATGCCTTTGAATATTTTGGGGGCATAATGACAAGATATTGCTGGACACAATATCTGATATCGGAGACAACTAATTATTCTTTTATTAAGCCCTCTTCTAATAAAACAGACATCACTCATTTTCTTTACAAAGCTTGTTTGTCAGCAAAAGTATAAGCTTGATTCAAAGAAAAAATGAAATGTTCAGTCCAAGTTTGTGTAACTCAAGAACACTGCCTGCTGTGTTCATGGCCCAAGCTGAATTTTTAACTCCTTCTCAGACCATCATGATGTGGTAGGTAGATGATATGGAAATAATAGGACCTATATGTTATATTTGGCCCTAAAATACCTGAATTTCTCAATTCTGATTTTCAAGGATTGTTGTAAAAAGAAATAAAAAGGCTATACTACTGATTTAGGGGATTTGACTAGACATCCTATACTCAGAGTGTAAAGTATTTCCCCAGATTATTTATTTTCATGTCATTTATTTTTAACAAAGTCTCTTTATTTCCCATCCTCCCTCCCAAATAAGCTACTTCCTTGTTTCCAGGGAGGATGTGATAGTCATTTATCATATATAAACCCAGTGCTCTGACTGAAGTTGACCTTACCAGAGGTGACCATCTGACATAAGTTGGGCCATTCATTTTTCTCTCTTAAGCACTAACTTCAATCTTTTTTCCACAAAGCTTTTTGGAACAATTGGTTGGGATCTCTTAAAACTAGAAATGTTTCTGTTTGACTTCTCCTTTTAAAGATGTGGGGTATACTTTAGGGTTAGGTATACAAATGTTCATGATGCAGGTACCCTTGTTGATGAAGTGTGCTCCCCCCTCCCCTGGCAGTTGCCCACTACTTCCAATCCCACTCCTCCTCCCCTGGCAGTTTCTCACTACTGTTAATCCCTTTCTTATAGTATGACAATTGTTCAAGGTCTGCTTATGAGTGAGAACCTGTGGTATTCAGTTCTTTGTTTCTATGATAGATCACTCAGTCCATCCAAGTAGCTGCAAAGTTCATAATTTTGTCTTTCTTTATGGCTGCATAATATTCCATTGTATATATGTCTTTTTTTATCCAGTCCTCTTTTGATGGGCAGCACGGTTGGTTCCATGTTTTTGTTATTGTGAATAATGCTGCAATAAACATGCGTGTGCAGGTATCTTTTTCATAGAGTAATTTGAGTTCCTCCAGGCATATTCCCAGCAGGGGGATTGCAAGGTCACATGGAACGTTGGTTTTTAGATCTTTTAGGAATCACCACACTGTTTTCCACAGAAGTTGTACTAGTTTACACTCCCACCAATAGTGTAGAAGTGTTCCCTTTTCGCCTCATCCTCTCCAGCATCTGTTGCTTTTTGAGTTATTGATGATGGCCATCCTGACTGAAGTTAGGTGCATTTCTTTGATGACTAGTGAGGCTGATCATTTTTCCATGTATCTGTTGGCTCCTTGTAAGTCTTCTTTTGAGAAGGATCTATTCATATCTTTTGCCCACTTTGTAATGGGACTGTTCATTCTTTTTTTTTCGCATGTTTTGAGTTCCTTGTAGATCCTAGATATCTTTGTCAGATATACAGTTGGCAAATATTTTTCCCCAGTCTGTGAGCTGTCTCCCTGCTCTCTTAATGATATCTTTGGCTTTGCAAAACCTTGTCAGTTTGATAAGGTTTCACTTGTCTATCTTATCTCTTATGGTATGGGCACTTGGGGTATTGATCAGGAATCAGTTGCCAGTTTCAATTTCCATAAGGATGTCTCTTGCATTTTCTAAGGTTCTTATAGTTTTATGTTTAGGTCTTTGATCCATTTAGAGTTGATTTTTGTGTATGGTGATAGGTAGGGGTCTTGTTTTAATCTTCTTCAGGTGGTCAGTCAGTTTTCCCAACACCATTTACTGAATAGGTTCTCCTCTCCCCAGTGGATGATGGTTAGAAAAGTGTTTTTTCAGGGTTAGGGTAAATATGAACATTATGATGTTCATAGTAAATATGAACATTATGATGAGGTAGATGGGGACTCAGCCTAGCTCTTCATGAATTTCATACAGCGTGAGCTAACTGATTTTGGAAAATGTTGGAAAATTAGCAAAGATTAACATGAAGTGGAGAGTACCACAGGAAATAACATGACTTTCCTTGGATCTAATGATGTACATTGAGAGGGTGCTCCTTAAACCACATGTAATGGTTTCATGGTAACTGGGCCAGATCCTGCGGGGTCAAACAACACCCATGTTGGCAATTCTAGAAATTCCTCACCACTTCCCCTCCTTCATCATTAAAATGGTAATCAATAGTATGTATATGTTGTACATATTTATCCTACAGACCAGAAAACTGAATCTTGAGGAGATTACATAGCTTGCCCAAGATCACATGGTATTTTATAGTTATGTTGACCATGATTCTTGCTTTTGAAGATGACAGAAATCAAAATTGCAATTAACCTAAACAGAATAGACAATTTATTGGCCAATTATCTAAAGAGTACAGTGGTAGACATGGTGTCAAAAAGGTGTAAAAAAGCCGGGCTTGGTGGCTCAGCCTGTAATCCCGCGCCTTTGTGAGGCTGAGTTGAGTGGATTGCCGGAGCCCGCGGGTCGAGACCCGCCTGGGCAGCGAGACCTTCATCTCTACAATAAATCAAAAAATCAGCCAGCCATGTAATTCCGGCTACTTGGAAGGCTGAGGCGGAAGGATCGCCAGAGTCCAGCAGATCGAGGCTGCGGTGGGCGACAGGGTGAGACTCCAACTCAAAAAAAAAAAAAAAAAATCTAAAAATAGGAATGACAACATCTTCAGGACTTTCTCTACCCTGACTCTGTCATGTTCTGCATGCTGGCTTCATTTTTCTCAAGCTAGTTTCTCCATGTGGTAGGGTATCCTTTCCCTGGCATTTCTGAGAGCACATTTCAGTTGGATTTACTACTACTAAGACATGGAATCTTTCCAGTCACCTCCAGATATTGTACTCTCTGAAGGACTCTGATTAGCTGATTTGGGGTAACCAACACAGCTGAGGCAAGGGTCACCACCAACACAATCATGTGTTTTGAAGCATTTCTTAGAGGAAAGATGTTGCTCAAGGCAGCAAGAATAACAAAAATTCACCACAATGGTGGAGCTGGAACTGAAGTCCATACTTTATGACTCCAATTCCAGCAATGCTTCATTTTTCTTGATATTGAGAATGCCATAATAATTTTCAAGTAGTCTATCTAAAGGACAGTTTGTCATTGCACTTGGATGTTTCACAGGTACCTTGAACACATGCTGATGTCAGAACCAACTTGCACCATGCTGCCACAGACTCCAGCATCATGCCCTCCTGGTGTTCACTGTTTTTCTGTATCAGTGATAGTTGGCCCGAGGCTGAATTATAATTGCAGTGAGCCCTGGGGACATTTGTTTTCTCCATTAAAATATTCAAAATTACATTTGATTGCATTGGTATAAAGATGAGTATATTCATATTATATATTTATGCATTTTCTTTGATCTACAGTTCATTTTACTTTTTTTTTATAAAGATGTGCGGTACAATTCAGGGTTACGTATACAAACGTTGATTATGTAGGTACCCTTGTTGAAGAGGTATGCCTCTCCCTCCCCTAGTAGTCTCCCTCAACTGCCAATCCCATCCCCTGGCCCCAACAATTTACCACTACTGCCAATCACTTTCTTATAGTATTATAATTGTTCAAGGTCCGCTTATGAGTGAGAACATATGGTACTCTGTTCTTTGTTTCTGTGATAGATCACTGAGTATGACTGACTCTACATTCATCCAAGTTACTGCAAAATCCATATGTTTGTCCTTCTTTATGGCTGCATAATATTCCATTGTGTATATGTACCACATTTTTTTATCCAGTCCAGTTTCGATGGACAACAGGGTTGGCTCCATGTTTTTGCTATTGTGAATAGAGCTGCAACAAACTTACATGTATAGGTATCTTTTTTGTAGAATGATTTGGGTTCCTCTGGGTATATTCCCAATAGGGGAATTGCTTGGTCATATGGAAGGTCAATTTCTAGTTCTTTCAGAAACTGCCACATTGTCTTCCAAAGAGGTTGCACTAGTTTGCACTCCCACCTGCAGTGTAGAAGCATTCCTTTTTCTCCACATCCTTGCCAGCATCTGTTGTTGTTTGTGTTATTAATGATGGTCATTCTTCATTAACTCCATTAACCTGGGGTTAGGTGGTATCTCAGTGTGGTTTTGATTTGCATTTCTGTGATGATTAGTGGGGCTGAGCACTTTTTCACGCATCTGTTGTCTGCCCGTATATCTTCTTTTGAGAAGTGTCTATTCATGTCTTTTGCCCACTTTTGAATGGAGCTGATTGTTTTTTTCCTTTCGGCACATTTGAGTTCCTTGTAGATTCTAGATGTTAGTCCTTTGTCACATAAACAGTTGGCAAATATATTTTTCCCATTCTGTGGGCTGTCTCCCTGCTCTCCTGATGGTTTATTTTGCTTTGCAGAAGCTCATTAGTTTGATAAGGTCCCACTCTATCTTATTTCTTTTTCTTTCTTTTTTTTTTTTTTTGAGTTGGAGTCTCATTCTGTTGCCCAGACTGGAGTGCAGTGTCCGCTCCCGGCCACTGCAGCCTTGACCTGCTGGGCTCCGGCGATCCTTCCACCTCAGCCTTCCGAGTAGCCGGAATTACAGGCATGCGCTACCACGCCCGGCTGATTTTTTTTTTATTAATTGTAGAGATGAGGTCTCGCCAAGTTGCCCAGGTGGGTCTCGAACCCGGGGGCTCAGGCAATCCACTCAACTCAGCCTCCCAAAGCGCGGGATTACAGGCTGAGCCACTGAGCCCGGCTTTATCTTATTTCTTAAGGTATGGGTATTTAGGGTTCTGAATAGCAACTGATTGCCAGTACCAATTTCCATAAGGGTGTCTTTTGCGTTTTCTAAGATTCTTATAGTTTGAGGTTTTACTTTTAGGTGTTTGATTCATTTAGAGTTAATTTTTGTGTATAATGATAGATAGGGGTCCTGTTTCAGTCTTCTGCATCTGATCAGCCAGTTTTCTCAGCACAATTCACTGAATAGGTTTTCCTCTCCCCAGTGGTTGTTATCGGAGGCTTTGTCAAAGATGAGTTGGTTGAGAAATTGAGGCTTTGCTTCCAGAATCCCTTCCTGTTCCATTGGTCTATGTGTCTGTTCTTGTACCAATACCAGGCTGTTTTGTTTACTGTAGCCTTATTGTAAAGTTTGAAGTCTGGAAGTGTGATACCTCCTACTTTTCTTCTTTTACTAAGGATTATTTTAGCTATTTATGGATGTTTATGTTTCCATATGAATTTCTGTATTGTCATTTCCAGGTCTGAGAAGAATGATGTGGGTAACTTAATGGGTATTGTGTTGAATCTGTAGATTGCCTTTGGTAGGATGGGCATTTTAACAATGTTGATTCTTCCTATCCATGAACATGGAATATTTTTCCATTTGTTTGTGTCATCTTAGATTTCTTTGAGCAGTGTTTTGTAGTTCTCATTGTAAAGGTCTTTCACTTCTTGGTTAGGAAGATGCTGAAGTATTTCATTTTTTGGGTGGCTATTGTGAATGGGATTGTGCTTTTAATTTGGGTCTCTGCCTGCTTGTTGTTGGTGTATAGGAATGCAGCTGTCTTTTGCACATTTATTTTGTACCCTGAAACTTTGCCAAAATCCTTTATCAGTGCAAGCAGGTTTTTGACAGATTCTCTTGGATTTTCAAGGTATAATATCATATCATCAGCAAAGAGGAATAACTTATTGACTTCCTCTTTTCATATTTGGATACTCCTGATTTCCTTGTCTTGTTTAATTGCCCAAGCTAGGACTTCCAACACAATGTTGAATAAGAGGGGTGAGAGTGAGCAGCCTTGTCTTGTTCCAGTTTTCAGGGGAAATGTTTTTAATTTCTGTCCATTTAGCAATATGTTATTTATTTATGTCATAAATGGCACTTGTATTTTGAGGTATGTTCCTTCTATATCTAGGTGTGTGAGGGTTTTTATAAGAAGGGATGCTGGTTTTATCAAAAGCTTTTTCTGCATCTAATGAGATAATCATGTGGTTCTTGTTTTTACATCTGTTGATGTATTTCATACATTTATGGTCTTGCGAATGTTGAACCAGCCCTGCATCCTAGGGATGAAGCCTACTTTGTCATGATGGATGATTTTTGAGATGTGTTTTTGGATCCAATTTGCTAGAATCTTGTTGAGGATTTTTGCATCTATGTTCATAAGGAATATTGGTCTGTAGTTCTCTTTTTTTGTTGGATCTTTACCCTTTTGGGCTATCACTGTGATGTTAGCTTTGTAAAATGATTTGGGGAGCATTCCATCCTTCTCAATTGCCTGGAATACTATCAATAAGATTGGTATCAGCTCCTCCTTGTACGTTTTGTAGAATTCTGCTGGAAAGTCATCCGGTTCAGGGATTTTTTTTTTGAAGGTAGTTTTCATATGACAGAGTCAATTTCCTGGGTTGTCATTGGTCTATTTAGTGTCTCAATGTCTTCTTGTTTCAACCTGGGGAGGTTGTGTGATGTCAGAAAGTCCTCCATTTCATTTATGTTATCAAGCTTGTTTCCACATAGGTGTACATAGTAATCTCTGATAATCTTTTGTATTTCTTCGGGGTCAGTTGTGATTTGGTCTTTTGTATTTCTGAATGTGTTTATTTGGACTTTTTCTCTCTTTTTCTTGGTCATTCTGGCTAGGGGTCCATCAATCTTGTTAATTCTCTCAAAGAAACAGTTTTTTGTTTTGTTGCTGTTTTCTGTGATATTTTTGTCTTCTATGTCCCATATTTTTGGCTCGTATTTTGGTGATTTGGATTCTTCTGCTAAAGTTGGGGTTTTGGTGGTCTTCTCTTTCCAACTCCCTTGGGTGATTTGTTAGGCTCTCTACTTCTGATCTTTCTGTTTTCATGATGTGTGCTCATCGAGATATAAATCCCCCTCTTAGAACTATTTTCATGGCATCCCACAGGTTTTGGTAAGATGATTCTTCATTTTCATTTGTTTCATGGAATCTTTTAATTTCTGCTTTGATTTCAGTGTTTACCCCATAGTTGTTCAGCATCATGCTGTTTAGTGTCCATGTCTCTGGGGGTTTGGGGGGCATTTTGTTGGTGATGATATTTATTTTTATTCCACTGTGGTCTGAGAATGTGCATGGCAAGATTTCAATCTTATGGAATTTCTTTATGCTTGATTTATGGCCAAGGATGTGATCGATCTTGGAGTGTGTTCCAGGTGGTGATGAGTAGAATGTGTATTCTGTGGTTGTTGGGTGGAATAATCTGTAGGTATATATTAAGTCCATTTGGTCGAATGTCAAGTTTAGGTTCTGGATCTCCTTGTTGGTTTTTTGCCTCGATGATCTATCTAGGGCTGTTAGTGGGGAATTCAAATCCCCTGCTATAATAGTGTTAAAGTCAATATCTTTTTTTAGTTTAGTTAGTAGTTGCTTTATAAATGCTATTGCTCCTGTGTTGGATGCATATATGTTTAGGATGGATATTTCTTGTTGATGGATTGAACCTTTGATCATTATGTAGTGTCTTTTTGCATCTTTTTACATTTTTGATAGCTTAATGTTTGCTTTGTCTGATATTAAGATTGCAACTCCTGCCTTGTTCTGTGATCTGTTTTCCTGGAAACTCGTTTTCCATCCTTTAACTTTGAGTCTGTATGCATCCCTTGTGGTGATTGGGTCATGGTTTCTTATCCAGTTTGCCATTCTATGTGTTTTCAGTGGTGCATTTAGTTCATTCACATTCAGGCTGATTATTGAAATGTGATTGTTCATCCCTGTCATGAGGTTCTTACAAAGTTTTTTCTTTGTTTGCCTGTTTTCTTTTGTCTTTGGGGTTGTTGTATGTGTGTGTTTTCAAGTTTCTTGTTACACTGTATTCTCTGCTGATTCTGTGATTTGCGGTTCTCTTGGTTAGTGTGTGGTCATTCTTTTTTTTCTATCTTCTGTGCTTAATACCTTTTTAAGTGTCTCCTGTAGAGATGGTCTGGAAGCTGCATAATCTCTTAGGGATTGGATGTCTGGGAAGGATTTTAATTCTCCATCACTAATGAAGCTGGGCTTGATTGGATAGGAAATTTTTGGTTGAAACTGTTTATCTTTGAGGACTTTGAATATAGGGCTCCAGTCCCTTCTTACTTGTAGTGTTTCTGCTGATAGGTCTGCTGCTATTCTGATTGGTTTTCCCTGGTAGGTAGTCTGACCTTTCTCTCCTGCTGCCTTTAGGATTTTTTCTTTTGTGCCTACTTTTTGTAGGCAAATTACTAAGTGTCTAGGGGTTGATCTTTTCATTTGATGTCTTTCAGGGTTCTCTGTATCTCTTGTACTTGGCTGTTCAGATCTCTGGTGAGATGGGAAAAGTTTTCTTGTATTACCTCCTGGAATACTTGCTCCAAGTTGTTCTCTATTTCTCTTTCTTCTTCTGGGACACCAATCAGGCATAGGTTCAGCCTCTTGATATAATTGAACATCTCTTGTAGGCTTTGTTCTTTTTTCTGAGTCTCCTTTCTATGTTTTTTACAGATCAGGTTAATTCCATGCTCTGGTCTTCAAGTTCTGAGATTCTTTCTTAAGCTAGATTAATTCTGCTTTCCATGATGGTCATCTTGTTATTTATTTCCTGGATGAAATCTTTTATTGCCAAAATCTCTGTTACAAGTTCTTTTAGTGTTGCATCTTGTCTTTCTTGAGTCTTATTTACCCTTTCCATCCATTCCCTAATCCTTGTCATATTCTGAGTCCAGTCATTGGTGACTTCCATTGTTTAGGCACCAAGGTCTGATTTTTCAGGAGTTTTGTCTTTGGTACACTTGAAATTGCCTGTGGTCTTCTTTTGTTTTTTCCTCATTTGTGGCATATCTCTTGTTTTTCTCTTTATTTCTGTTATTCAGTGTCATTGGGAGAGGCTTTCCCTTCTGGTGTTTAATCAGTCCTCTATTTTTCCCTGATCTGGGCTCTGGATTTGTTCTATTTTGAAATAGAATGGTGGATGGGAAGCTTTGTTGTCTCTTGTAGTTTTTGAAATTCAACTAAAGTAGGGGATAGGGTGCGAGGATTCAGAAACAATTTGCAAATTGCAATGTTCACTTATTGTGGTATGTGTTCTCTGAGATTCACTCCCCACCACCACTCTATATGATGATGCAAAGCAGAAACCAATTGAAAAAACAATTGAACACACACAGACACAGACATACACACACACACCCCAAAACAAACTGAAATAACAACAAAGTTTAACAAAACAAACAACAAAAAACCAAGAAAACTAAACACACACACATGCCTAGCACAAAGTGAATAGAGAAGAAAAACAAAAAGACCAGGAAAAAAAAAATTCAGATCAAACTCTCACACATATATTAACACACACCTTAAATTATAAAAAATGAAAATGAAAATACCCCAGAAGAACAAAAACAAGCTAACAACAATAACAAAATTGAAAGATGAATGCTCAATCATTCATATACACACATAAACAGAAAACAATAAATAAAAGAAGAAAGAAACAGAAAAAGAAAAAAAATGGGGGGAATGCAGATCAAACCCTCACAAACGCATTCATGCACAGAGGAAAAATATTTTTAAAATAACTGAACTAACAAACAAACAGTCACAGAATTTTTAAAAACTAAAAAAAAAAAATTAAAAATTAAAAAAAAAACCCTGCCCTCTTTTGGCAGGCTCTGTAATTGTTCCTCTAATCAGGTCTCTCCTGCTGAGCCACCTCTTTCACTCTCCTCAGTGTCTGGAGCAGAGAAGGAGGAGGGGCAGTGGAAGTGGGTGGGATTGCAGTCCTCCCCTCCCACTCCCGCATGGTCAGGGAGATTTCTATTGCGACTGACGTCCAGGATCCACCTGGGTTTGTCCCTCTCAGTAGTGACCCAGTTATGTGGGTCTGATGTTCAGAAGATTGCTGGGGAAGAGGAGGTTTGGGTCAGTCCTGGACTCACCACTGATCTCTTTGGAGTCCTTCCTTGTCCTTTTCTGGCCATACCCTTTGTGTCGGGACTGGATCAGGGTAGGGGGTGGGTGCCTAGAACTCAGCACTCTCAGGTCCCTCTGATATTTGTGTCTTTCAGAATATTCCCTCTGGGTCACGATCAATCTCTGAGTAGTTGATTCACCAGTCATAGAGATCAGGTCTGTTGCTCTGTGGTCAGCAAGTTGGAGCACTCCCCTGCCTGCCTTCAAGATGGTGGTGGGGTTCCTCTCTTGTCCTCTTTCGTGGAACTTTGCCTCTGGACTCCCTCTGCAGCCCCTGCTGCCAGTGCTCTGCCTGGTGCTGAAGTGGTGAGGCAAAGCCTAGAACCAGCAGTCTCTCCTGCCATTGGTGAGGGAGAGCCTGGGACGACAGTCTCTCCCTGCTACTTTTCACAGGAAAACTTCTGTCTGTTTTTAAAAAAATGGCATTCGGCTTCTGCGACCTTGAAAGAGCCAGGGACCAAGCAGAGAAGCTGCACCACCAGCTATTGCACCAGGGGCCCGGCCACTTGCCCTTGAGCCCCCACATAGGCAGTATCTCCCAGCATTTTCTTCCCAGGGAGGGTTTTGTTGATTAAAAAAAAGAAAGAAAATGGCACTTGACTTCTGCATCCCGGGAATCGCTAGGGTCCAAGACCAGCAGCTGTGACACCAGCCGCTGCACCTGGGTAGCCCAGGCCACTAGCTCCCTAGCCCTCACTCAGTCACACACTCATATGCCCACTCACTCACCAGCAAGTACACAAAATTTTCCATACACTCACTCACTCACAGCAGGACTCGCATAGTCCGGCTGGCTCAGCTGCCATCTTCCCCCTGTCTGATCCATAATATTTGTATATACAAAGAGGGACACAAAAATCCCCAGAATTTATTTATAAAAAATTATGTATTCTTACACGTTTAAGCTTTAGTCACCTTCAAAGTACTCTGCGCTTGATGCAATGCACCCATCAAGATGCTTTTACCATTGCTCAAAACAGTTTTTAGTTCATCAGTTTTGATGCCTTTTAGTGTTTCTGCCATGTTTTGTTTCACCTCTTCCACATCAGCAAAAAGTCTCCTTTTGAGGACTTTTTTCATCTGGGGGAAAAAAAAACAGTTGCTTGGGGTGAGATGAGGTGAATAAGAATGGTGGGAGCAAGGGAGTCATGCCATTTTGGCCTCAAATCGTCAAAAACAGTGTGGTGTGGGCAGGTGCCCTCGTAAATCATCCATCATAAATGGGCAAACATGTTGAAAGGATCTGCAAAAAAAATTCACTGAAGTCAAATGCAGCATCTCACAACAATGCTAGTTGGTATATCAATACTGACTGATGAGTGCTTACCTAGCAGGGAAAGCTTGTACTACAAGGGGTCTGTCCTCCTAAAGATAATTTTTGGGAGGTCCCCTCTCATATTTATGGGGTACACATCATATTTTGATACATTCATGCAATGTGTAATGATAACATCAGGATGTTTAGGATATTGATCACCTTGTACATTAATCATTTCTTTGTGTTGGGAATATTTCAAACCTCTTCTAGCTATTTTGAAATACACAATACATTGTTGTTAACTATAGTCACTCTTCTATGCTACTGAATACTAGAACTCATTCCTTCTATTTATTTGTATATTTGTACCCATTAGCCAACTTTTCTTCACTCTTCCCCACATTCCCTTTCCAGTTTCTGGTAATTCTGATTCTACTCTCCACCTACCTCCATGAGATCAACTTTTTTAGTTCCCACATATGAATGAGAACATACCATATTTGTTTTTCTGCATCTGGTTTATTTCACTTAATGTAGTGACCTCTGGTTTCATTCCTGTTGCTGCAAATGACAAGATTTCATTCTTTTTAATGGCTAAATAGTGTTCCATTGTACACATGGACAATTTCTTTATCCGTTCATCTGTTGAAAACTTAGGCTGATTCCATTTCTTTGTTATTGTGAATAGTGATGCAATAAACATGAGGGTGCAGATGTCCCTTTGATACGCTGATTTCCTTTCTTTTGGGTAAATACCCAGTAATGGGATTGCTGGATTGTATGGTAGTTCTATTTTTAGTTTTTTTTGAGAAGCTTCCATACTGTTTTCCATAATAGCTTTACTAAGTTGTATTTCCACCAACAGTATGTAAAAGTTTCTTTTCTTTGCATTCTTTCCATCAGTTATTTTTCAGTCTTCTTGCTAATAGCCATTCTAACCGTGGTAGGGTGCTATCTCATTGTGGTTTTGATTTACAATTCCCTTGTGTTTGGTGAAATTGAGCATATACATTTGCATATACCTTTTGGCTATTTGTATGTCTTTTTTTGAGAAATGCTGATTCAGATTCTTTACTTACTAGTTAATGGGATTATTATTATTATTATTATTATTATTATTATTATTATTTTGTTGTTGAATTGTTCAGGTTCCTTATATATTCTGGATTTAGTCCCTTGTCAGATGAATAGTTTGTTAACATTTTCTCTAATTCTATAGGTTGACTTTTCACTTTGCTTATTGTGACCTTTGTTGTGCAGAAGCTTTTAAATTTAATGTAGTCCCATTTGCCTATTTTTGTTTTTATTGCCTGTACTTTTGAGATCTTAGCTATAAAATTTTTGCTTAGACCAATGTCCTGAAATGTTCTCTCATTTTCTTCTGGTGGTTTTAAAGTTTCAGGTTTTACATTTAAGTCTCAACAAATTGGGGATGAAAAGAACATGCCTCAACATAATAAAGGCCATATATGACAAACCCACAGCTAAAGTCATACCAAGTGGGGAAAAGTGGAAAGTCTTTCCTCCAACAAATGAAATAAAACAAGGATGTGTACTTTGACCACTCTTATTCCACATAGTACTGGGAGTCCTAGCAAAAGCAATCAGTCAAGAGAAATATATAAAAGGCATTGAAACTGGAAAAGAGGAGTCAAATTGTCCCTCTTTTCAGACATGATCTTGTATACGGACAAACCAAAAGACTCCATCATAAAAACTCTTAGAGCCGGGCTCAGTCTGTAATCCCGCACCTTTGGGAGGCTGAGGTGAGTGGAATGACTGAGCCCGTGGGTTCAAGATCTGCCTGGGCAGCAAGACCTCATCTCTACAATAAATCAAAAAACCAGCCAAGTGTGGTAGCACATGCCTGTAATTCCGGCTACTTGGAAGGCTGAGGCGGAAGGATCGCCGGAGCCCAGCAGTTCGAGGCTGTGGTGGCCAGGAGTGGCCACTGCACTCCAGTCTGGGTGACAGAGTGAGACTCCAACTCAAAAACAACAACAACAAAAAAAACCTCTTAGAATTCATAAATGAATTCAGTAAAGTTGCAAGATATAAAATCAATACATAAAAATCAGTAGCATTTCTATACACCAACAGCAAATTATCTGAAAAAGGAATCCAGAAAGCAATCCCATTTGCAATAGCTACAAAAAAAGTCTAAAAATAAATTTAACCAAGGAGGCAAAATATCTTTATGAGAAAAACTATAAAACACTGATGAGAGAAATTGAAAGGACACAAACAAATGGAAAGACATCCCATGTTCATGGACCAGAAGAACTAATATGGAAAGACATCCCATGCTCATGGACTAGAAGAACTAATATTGTTACAATGACCATACCACCCAAAGCAATCTACAGATCCAATGCAATTCTTATCATCATACCAATGACATTATTCACAGAGATAGAAAAAACCATGCTAAAATTTGTATGGAACCACAAAAGACCCCAACTAGCCAAAGCAATCCTGAGCAAAAAGAACAAAGCTAGAGACATTACACTACCTGACTTTAAAATATACTACAAAGCGATAGTAACCTGAACAGCATAGTATTAGTATAAAAACAGACATAAAGACCAATGGGACAAAATTGATAACCCTGAAAGAAACTCAGGTATTTACAGCCAAGCAACTTTTGACAAAGGTGCCAACAATACACATTGGGGAAGGGACACCCTTTTCAATAAATGGAACTTTAAAAGTTGGATATCCATATGCAAAAGAATGAAACTAGACCCTTATCTCTCACCATATGCAAAAATCAACTCAAAATAGATGAAAGACTGTTCCTTTCCTAGAAACTAGTTTTGAGAAGCCACTACATTTTCCCCCTTTTAGATTTGAGTTTCAAATGTTATTGAATATTTACTAAATACAGATAATTTAAGTCCTTGAGTTTTCTGACTTCCTAGTCAAATTATTGGAAACTTTCTCCATGAAGACTTGTAAAACATCTGTTCATGAAACCATAATGTTTATTCTTTAGCTTCTTAAGGTAGGAGGGAGAAGATTTTTCTGATTTGATTAAGAAAAACAAAACCAAAAGACTAAAAGTCTTCGGTGCATCATTTGGACTAGGTAGAATGTACTGAGGAAGGTTAATGAAACCAACCAAACAACCAACCAAACAAAAAACCCCAAACTACTCTAGAGTACTTAAAACCAGAACCTGAGCAAGACTATAAGGGCGTATGACACAATTAAAGATAAATATGTTGTCTTTGTCCCTGGATTCCTGGCACACAGTTTCTAAAATCCATGGACTCTCTGGAGTAGTAAAAGCATTTTGCTTGCTAATGAGATTACTGATGCTGTGGGCCCCTAGATAGCTTTGGGATGGGGCTGGCCACCAGAAAGACCAAGGTGTGATTAGAGAGCTGGAACTTTCAGCCTCACCCTCAGACCTCCAGGGAGGGGAGAGCAGCTGGAGACTGAGTTCAATCACCAATGGCTAATGACTTCATCAATCATCCCTACATAAAAAGACCTCCATAAAACCCCCAAGCAAAGGGTCTGGAGTGCTTCCAGTTTGGTGAATACATCTAGTGTGGGAAGGTGGCACACCCCAACACCATGAGGTAGAAGTTCCTGTGCTCGGGACCTTTTGAAACCTTGGCTCACGGTCCTCTTCATCTTCCTGATCATTTGTATCCCTTACAATATTCTTTATAACAAACCAGTAATCGTAAGTAAAACACTTTCTTGAGTTCTGTGAGTCATTTTAGCAAATTATCAAACACAAGAAGGGAATTGTAGAGACTCTTTGAATTTATGGTTGGGTCAGTAAGAAGTACCATGACGACCTGAGGCTGGCAACTGGCATCTGAAGTGGGGGCAGCAATTGTGGGGTGGAGCCTTTAACTTGTGGGATGTGATGCTAACTCCAGTACATAGTGTCGGAATTGAGTTGAGTTGGAGGACACCCAGCTAGTGTTGGAAAGTTGGAGAAGTGGTGCTGGAAAAGATACCATGAATTTGGTCATAAGTATTGTGAGGAATAACAGTTGGGAGGGTGACAAAGGTGTCTTAGATTCCCCCTACATTTCTTAACATTTCAAGTCCTCCCCTCCCCTTCTTCTCCCTGCAACTTCATTTGCTCTATTTTCTTCAGGGTCTAGATCTCAGTTAGTTGCTGTAACCATGTAAGAAACTCCAGAGGTCATCTGGTTTGATCCAGTATACAAATGTTTCTTCAAGGTTCTCTAATAAATAGTCATTTGGCCTCAGCTTTAATTCACCTTCCTTCCTCAGAATGTTAGCAAGGCTTAATGCATTACCCATGTTAGGGTCATTTGCACTTAGTATGTATTATTAAGGGCTGCAGAAAGTTTTCAAGTTCCAAAGAAATGAGCTACAGAATGGTGAAAATCTGGGCATTAATATGGGTGAGAAAGGAAACATATGGGAGCAGAGAAATCTTTTTACCTTCTCTAGTATCAGACTGGGCTGTTTTCTATCCTGCCCATTCTTAAGCCACCCTGGCCAGTGGTGCTATTTGCTTTAAGCGACATAGTAATTTCAGACTTTGAGATGTCATCTTAGGCTTCTCTCAGATGCCGTTGCTATGGGGGAAGTGTTTTGGGCTGAACAGTATTTATTAACTTCTCACCTGTCTGCCATAGTCAGGTCAAAGCGGTTTTAAAAGAAGACAAGGCTATATTTATAGAAATAGAAATAGAAGAAATATGAAGGAGATTTTAAATTGGAACTAATGGTTCTTCCCACCCAAAGGTACATTTTCTAAAACCTTCATGGACATGGAAGCACCCCAAATCCAATTTTTTCGAGGGCTCTCTTGGGTGCAACCTTTCTTTCTCCCGCTAGATGTCATCATACTACATGGTAAAGAAGGAAAATGACACTGTGTGAAAGCCTTCTAGACTTGAGAGAAGTGGTCACATTTAGGTTAGCAGCAAATTGGGAATAATTAGTTTACTTAATAAACTGTATCTTTAAGATGAAAATCTCACAGAATCAGGCCAGAAAGTATATTATCTCATTCATTCACATTCTTATAATGCTATTATTCCTAGAAACCTAGGCAGAGAGGAGCTTAAAAGTCACTGTCTGTAAACTAGCTGGATTAAACCAGTTGATGACCCTGCACAGCCGAGTGGATCTCACTCTCCAGGATATTAAATCTTTTTGTTGAGAGGTCGGATTACTGTGAGATCCTTTTATCACCAGGGCTGAGCTCTTGTGGCTGCTAGGGATTAGACATGATCCTTCTCAATCCACATCTTTCCCCCTCCTAGTGCCTTCTTTGTGGTCACTCTTCTGTAAAGGTGAAGATAAGATGCCAGAGATAAGGAAAGAGTGAATGTGGAGCCTTAGGCAGCATCTCATTGCCAAGACCCCAATTGCTGAGCTGTCCCACTGATAGTGTAAAAGAGCCTTTTTATTACCCAAACATCCAGCCTCTGCAGGCCAGGCCCATTTGTGTTAACTCCCATTTCAAATCTAATTTGGGATGCAGAGGTGCTTGGTGGAAACAAAGTACCTGGTGACTGAGGTGGGAGGACCACTTTAGGCCAGGATTTGAGACCAGCCTGGGCACCATAGCTAGATTCTATTTAAGAGAAAGAGAGAGAGAGAGAGAGAGAGAGAGAGAGAGCACAAAAGCACAGCTAATCTAATATATCTCTCACAGGGTGAATGATACACTCTTGTGAATGGTATCTAAATCTAACAGCGTTCACCTCCACTGGGTTGACTCCTTCCATTTCCAAGACAGACCTCTCTGTGTGCCATGGTCTAACTTCCTATGGATAAATAAGGGAGCATTCAGGGGTTAGGAAGTTTGAGGCTCAGTGATCACCTTTTGTGTTCTGATCTTTACCCAAGACAAGATGCCACTGACATCTGACACATTTTGGTGCAAGGTTTGAAATTTCATTTCAGCTAAATCATCTGAGATGGCTGTAAAAAAGTCCTGGGAGTTTGTAAGTTCTCAGAGAGACAACTGGGATTTGGCCACCATCATTAGCATCAAGCGGCATTTATACAGTGACTAACAGTGTATAACTCAGGGTGAGTCTCAAATGTGTCTTACTCTACGTGTGAACACACTTCTAAAGAAAATCTTAAGCAGAGCCTGAGTTGCCACATAAAGTTGTGCACCACTCTAGGGGCTGCCATTTACATGGTTGTCTGCATGATCCTAGGTGGTGCCGATCAGCACCCCAACATATAAAGCAGACACAAGCAGCACTTAATTAATATACAAGGTGTACGTTCCAATTTTGAACCTTTATTTATGGCCAATCAGTGGGAAATACCTTTCTGGTGAAAATAAAAATTTGAAATCATGAGTTGTGGTTGAAAGCTGTCCTTTTTCCTCAGTGTCTCTGATCATGCATCTCTGATCATGCAGTTAAGCAGCCGGAATCTTAGGAACAATTTAATCAAACAAATCCAGATGCACATAAGTAAGAGTAGCAGAGATTACACACTTTAGAATTTGGATATTCTTTGAGAAAGGGAAGAAGGCAATATCTATCAAGCGCACATACTGTTTAACCAAGCTATTCTACCTCCAGGATGTTATCAGATCTACTCTTGACTATGTAGACTGAGTTATTCATTGCTGCATTGTTTGCAATAGCAAAAGACTGGAAACAACCTAAATGTCCCATAGAGGACAGATTACACAATGGAATACTTGGCACTTCTCTTAAGGAATGAGGAAGCTTTCTATGAACTAATGTGGAAGGTCTTCCAGATCCTGGGTCCAATTAACAGAGCAAAGTGCAGAAATGTGAGAATAATGTTATGGGGGTGGGGGAGAGAATTTATTTATCTGCTTGTGTATGCATAAGGAATACCAGAATCAGATGAGAACAAAACAGCACTGCTTTTCTCTGTGGTAAGCTACTGACTGGTATGGGCAGGGATGGGGCACTTACTGGATACCTTTTGTATGTTTTGAATTTCGAATCACATGAATGTGTTACCTAGCCATGTAATAATACAGTAGTACCCCCTTACTGTGGGGGATACAGTCCAAGTCCCCCAATGGATGCCTGGAACCGAGGATAGTACTGAACCCTATCTATACTTTGTTTTTTTTTTTAACCTCATAACCGAGACAGCCACTAAGTGACTAATGGGCAGGTAGTGCTTTCAGAGTAGATACAATGGACAAAGAGAGATAGATGAATCACATCTTGGAGAGAGGGAGCAGGATGGATTTCATCACACTTCTCAGAATGATGTGCGATTTAAAACTTATGAAATGTTTATTTCTGGAATTTTCCATTCAAAATTTTCAGGCTACAGTTGACCATGGATAACTGAAAACGTGGAAAGTGAAACCTTGGATGAAAAGGGAGGACTACTGTAGTAGTAATAGTAGTAGTAGTAGTAGTAGTAGTAGTAGTAGTAATAGTAGTAGTAGTAATAATAAATGGCCAGATCCTCCCACCAAAAAGAAAAACTGTCCCAAACTGATGATAATTATGGTAGCAATCTAAAGTATGGTAGTCTCACAGTGTAGCCGACCCATTGCTAATTCACTTTGGTGTTGCAACTATACACCAGGATCAGCTCACTTTAGACAAGATGGCATAATTTACTGCTAGGTTTTAGATTCTGCCTTCACTAATTGTTAGCTGTGTGACCCAGGGCAAATTTACTCAACTTCTCTGTGCCTTAGTTCTCTTTTTAATAAATGATGATAGGCCGGGCTCAGTGGCTCACCCTGTCATCCCAGCACTTTGGAAGGTCGAGGTGAGTGGATTGCCAGAGCCCACAGGTTCAAGACCAGCCGGGGCAACTTGGCAAGACCTCGTCTCTACAATAAATGAAAAAATTAGCTGGGCACGGTAGTGCGTGCCTGTAGTTCCAGCTACTTGGAAGGCTGAGGTGGAAGGATTGCAGTAGCCCAGCAGGTTGACCATGAGTGTGCCACTGCACTCCAGCTAGACGATGGAGTGAAACTCCAACTCAAAAAAAAAAAAAAAAAAAAATTATAAATCCTACTTCAGAAGGTTACTGAAAGACTAGATGACTTAATACCTGTTAAGTTTCAGTGAAATGTTTAAAAAGAACACAAGCTGGATATGCACACCTATAGTCCCAGCTACTCGGAAGGCTAAGGCAGGAGGATCATTTGAATCCAGGAGTTTGAGATCAGCCTGGAAAACATAATAAGACACCCCCCCACTCCCAATCTCAAAATAAAATAAAGAACACAATAGAACCAAAACTTGCACTCTGTCTGGCATTCATTCTGATGCGCATGGACTATAGTGATAAGATTGATAAGCAAGAAAATATAAGTATAGCCTTTGATGACTCTTAAGAAACATGAATTCCCTCCCCACCCATACTTGATTGGGCTGCCAGGGCTTTATAGACTCTCTTTTTCTAAGTAGACTAGAAAGTAATTTTCTATCAAACACATTTGTGAGCTCTATATTTCAGTCTGCAGATGGACCCTTTGAGCTGTGTGAGACTGGGTCAGGGTGCTTTTAAAATGACGAATCTGTTTGACTCTCTTATTTCTATGCCAGTTTCTTAGGTTTATCTAAATAAACATTTCCATATTTTTTTGTCCATGTTTGATATGGATTAAATTGTTGCTGTGGAAATGCATCATGCTGTGAAATGCAAAATCTGTGGCTATGACTTCAAGCATAAATTGAAGGAAAGGTACGAGGCAATTGTATGAATAAGTCTTAGGAAAGTAAAAACAAAACCAAAAATAAATTGCCCCCATTTTTTAGCATGATGGGGATCATGCCAAGCACTTTACAAGTTTATTTAGCTTAAATTTATTTAGCATCTTTGTGGGACTTTCTATGATCAGTTCTAGTTTACATATGAGGAAACTGAGGCAATCTGAGGAAACTGAAGTTACAAGGTAGGAAACGGCAGACACAGGATTGAAACCCAAACCTAGATAATTTAAAGCCCCAAGTCTATAAATACCATCTCCTGTAAGGCAAATCATTATGAAGCAAAATGTATAAGTCATTTATTTGATATGAAGGGACTATCATTTATTTGATTTGAATGTGTGCTAGGGTCCTTATATGCATTGTTTTAAAATAATTCTTACATTATCCCTGTGAGTTAGGAACTGTTCTCATCCATCAGGCAAAGAAACCAAGGTTCAGAAAAGTTATATAACTTATTCAAGCTTACACAGTAAGTGGAGAACAAAGAAGGCTTTTAAACTCAGTTCTGTCTATTTTCGTAGTGCTCAGACCTGTAGATCTGTAAGAATGTATCTTCACATTTTCTTGTTTGTTTGTTTGTTTGTTTGTTTGTTTTTGAGTTGGAGTCTCACTCTGTCGCCCAGACTGGAGTGCAGTGGCCGCTCCGGGCCACTGCAGCCTCGACATGCTGGGCTCTAGCAATCCTTCCGCCTCAGCCTTCCAAGTAGCCGGAATTACAGGCGCGCGCTACCACGCCCGGCTAATTTTTTGATTTTATTGTAGAGATGAGGTCTCGCCTGCTCAGGAGGGTCTCGAACCCATGGGCTCAGGCAATCCACTCACCTCAGCCTCCCAAAGGCGTGGGATTACAGGCTGAGCCACAGAGCCCGGCTCATTTTCTTGTTTTTTAATCACCCTCCCCCACCATGGGACTTGAGTTCAAAGGGAATTCTATGTAAGAGCCTTGGAATTGGTCTTATGGGTTCTGTTTCTCCTGGTCAAATAGCTAACTCAAAATACAAAACAGACTTCCACATTAAGATGTCTCTGTCTTTCTGTGTCTACATTCTATCTACCTCTATCTGATAAAATATTTCTCATTAGAATATGCACTCATTAGAAAATGGACCAGGTGCAGTGACTCATGCTTGTAATCCCAGCATTTTGGGAGGCCGAGGCAAGAGGATTGCTTGAACCCAGGAGTTGGAGACCAGGCTAGGCAACACAGCGAGACTTTGTCGCTACAAAAACCAAAAGTAAGCTGGGCATGGTGGCATGCCTTACCAGGGAGGCTGAGGTAGAAGGATATCCTGAGGATGATGAGGCTGTGGTGAGCTTTGACCATGCCACTGCACTCCAGTCTGGGCAACAGAGTGAGACACTAACTCAAAAAAAAAAAAAAATACAGTAGAATACGCACCCATAGCATGATTCCTAAAACAGTGCTGTTGTTTCTGTGGTTCTGTATCATCTGAGTTGTTGGTGCTGATGGATTGGAGGGAGACTGCCGGATGCTTGGTGCTTTGGGTTCTAGACTGGGCTTGGCATTTGCTGGCTCTGGGGCTCTGTCTCTGTAGAATGAAGGAAATTGGGCAGTACCCCTGAGGCCAAGAAGCTGGACTGTGGCCCCTGACAAAAGCAAAGTTCTTCTTCACATGTGAAGACTGCATGCCTGCCATGTCACACCCACAAC
Organism: Cephalopachus bancanus; assembly: GCA_027257055.1. NCBI lineage: Eukaryota > Metazoa > Chordata > Mammalia > Primates > Tarsiidae > Cephalopachus > Cephalopachus bancanus. The sequence goes on from JAPVLO010000087.1 coordinate 2,783,454, forward strand.
TCACGACAGATGCAAACTTTGGGATTCTGAGAGGTTTGGTCACTTCGTCCCAAAGTCCCGCAGTCAGTAAGTGGTAGAGCAGGGATGAAAGCCTAGGCCATTTGGCTTAGGCCCTTGCACCTTTACCTCTTAAGCTCAACAGCCCTGGTGCTAATAGAGTTACCCATTCTTGTATTGCATAGAGGTCATTCTCTATGCAAATGCATTCATATGCATGCAAAAGGCAAACATTAGATTCTACTACTTGTACTATTTGGCAATTTGTTTTCTGTCAACAACATGCTCTAAAGTTTGCCTTCATTTTTAAGGGAAAGTTCTTATGTCCCCATCGTTCCTCCATTGCTGCTTTCTCTCTGTAGGGCTGGGCAGACTGAAGGATGAGACACTATGAGTACACAAAGGCAGCTTGGGCTCACTGTTAAAGATACCTACGTGCCAGGGCCTTTAAATGACCCCCAAACAGCCAGATCCTATTCAGCAGAGGAGAAAAAAGGATTTTCTTGGCCGTGTTTTGTAGCTTCCATTAGCTTAACTGTCATCAAGAACAATGCTGAGTCAGGACCTGAATTATCTTTTTCTCCGCTTGGGTTCTTGCCTTTGGCTTGGTGCCATTCTCTGCATACTATCAGGCACGGAGAAAGGACTTCACTTCATCTATCTCTCAAGAAAGGCGATAGACAGTACGTACTTTTAAGTGGGGAGTAATGTAGCATATGGGTTAGAAGAGTCCATTCGAGTCCTGGCTGTAGCACTGTCGAGATGGGTGTCCTTGAGCATGTTATTTAATTCAGAGCCTTACTTTCTTCCTCTGGAAAGGACCAATTCTGAGGCTGCCTCCCTCATAGGGCTGTGTCAGCGTGCAATGAGATAGGCATGACATTGCTTAGCACAACACTGAACACCAGTCCCACACGAGGCTGGGGGGAATTCTGCTTCTGTGCTCTACTCGGCTTCATGGGATCATATTGCTATTCCCATGTCACATGGTGAGTATATTAGTTCATTTTGCATTGCTATAAAGAAATACCTGAGGCTGGTTAATTTGTAAAGAAAGAGATGTATTTGACTTATGGTTCTGCATGGCGCCCACGTATCCTTAGCTTCTGGTGAGGTCTCAGAAGCTTTTACTTATGATGGAAGGAAAGAGGAGATGGCATGTCACATGGTAAGAGTGGAAGCAACAGAGAGAAGGGAGGTACCAGGCTCTTTTAAACAACCTGCTCTCTCGTGGACTAACACAGAGAGAATTGACTCATTACTGCACCAATAATACCATGCTATTCATGAGGGATCCAAACCCACTTTCCAAACACCTCCCCCCAGGCTTCACCGCCAACATCAAGAATCACATTTCAACAAGAGATTTGGAGGCAACAAACATCCAAACATCTACCTTAGACCTCTGTCTCGACATGCCTCAGCATACAGGCCCTGGAGAACTCTGGGTCTTGCTACTTACTGGGCTCCCTGGGGACAGGAGAATAGCTCTCTCTCAGATGCCCCAAATTATCTGTGAAAGGTCTATCCTCCCCTTCAGCAAGAATTTGGTCCAGAGAGGCAGAATGCATTGCCCCTTCTCAGGGATGCATCAGCATCTGTGAATTTTTTCCCTGCCTCTTTTCTACTTTCTCCTTCCCTCTAAGCACATGTAATTTTTAATCTAGCCCGGGGCAGAGGAGGGACAGCTGTTAGACAGAAAAGCCATCCCCTACTGTGCATTCTTACAAATCCTCTAACAATGTAAGGGGAAGCATTCAAAAGCCAGGCGTTGACCCCTATATTTGTTGTGTCCTATTTCAAAATAGCAACCTGCCACAGTTGCCTGGCTTTATTGTATGGAGAATGCTAAGCAAATCAATACCTTTGATTACCTGGTTAATATCTGTAGAGTTTGGCCGTTTTAGACTCTTGTGTGGGCACCTCAAGGGGCCTGTGGACGCCTCAGTCTTTGGCACCCAGCACTCCATACATGCCTGTCAAATGAAGCATATTTTACCCAAAAGATGTTCTGCTCTGATTTGTTAAATGTGATTTTCAAGGTCTTCAATGGTAGTTTTTGTGTACAAAATAGGTTTTTCTGAAGTAACTTTGATTTTTATGTTAGTCTTTGATTGATTAAAGTTAGAATTTAGAGAAAAACCTTTGTGTTTTTTAAACTTTTAAGTTTAGATTACAACTTTTATTATCTTATTTGTAACTTCAGCAAGTTATAACAGTCATTTTTTTTTTGAGTTGGAGTCTCACTCTGTCGCCCAGACTGGAGTGCAGTGGCCGCTTCCGGCCACCGCAGCCTCGACCTGCTGGGCTCCGGCGATCCTTCCGCCTCAGCCTTCCAAGTAGCCGGAATTACAGGCATGCACTACCATGCCCGGCTGATTTTTTGATTTATTGTAGAGATGAGGTCTCACTACCCAGGCGGGTCTCGAACCCGCGGGCTCAGGCAATCCACTCACCTCAGCCTCCCAAAGGCATGGGATTACAGGCTGATAACAGTCACTTTTAAGGGGACTTTGATTAATGTTTGGTCCTACTTACAAACTTGGTTAAACTCCTTTTATAAATTTAATATATTTAATTTCCTTTTAAGTACTATAATTGTCTGACTTAACAAAACCCTCCTGAATACTTAAATAACTTATAAATCTAATGCACTAGACTTAGAAATATGGCAAAACTTTAATTCTTTTAAAATATTTCATTCTGTAATATGCCTATTAAGATTTGAACTTAACATCACTAGTCTAAATCAATGATGTATTTAAAATTGGAATTGCAAGGATGACTTCTTATGCCATTAGGTTAAATTCTCTTAAACATTATAAGTACATAAAATGCCAAACATGCACAGAGTCCTTCACCTGAAAATATTAATACTACACATTTGAGATTGTTCAACATTCCTATACTGATTTTAAACCATCCCAGAATTAAAAGATATGAATGCACCAAGAAAATAACTATGGCATCCTGAACAATCTTCATCTTTTCTTTTTTTTTCTCAATATGTTTGCACCCTAACTAACCTGACTATATCTCAATGAGGGCCTTTCTTAAGTTACAGCTATCTTAGGGTTTCTGTTTACTTTAGCTATCAAAAATGAATGGGATTAGATTAAATAATCTCTAAGATCTTGGCCATAAAATTCTAGAATTCATATTTTTCTGTTTATTCACAATATGGTTTTCCATTTAGACTAATAGAAATGAACAAAATTACTAAAAGACATACTATCTACTGCTTCTGTAAAGCTACCATCACAGAGAATGCTCACGATTGCAAGGATTATGTTTTCAGTCTGCTTCTGTTATGATGTCATTCATGTGATGCATGGACCCTAATGCAGTGAAGAAGTCATATCTGGAAACATCTACAAAGAGTTAGGAGGATCCATTTGTAAAGTACATCTTCCAGTTTATTTTGAAAAATTTTGTACCTGATTGGTAGGTTATATCATTGCTACTTCTTCTGAGAATGGACTGAATTAACCTCTCTATGTCTGCCATTTTATGCCTGGTTTCTATCAGTTAATAGCATATTAACTGATAAATGAATAAAAGATGGTATGCATAATATTAATTCAATATTAATATTGAATTAGACTTCCAGATTCAGTCCTAAAAGCATGTGACTTTGATGAACAACTTTATGCCAACAAGTTTGATAACTCACATGAAATGAACAAATTCCTAGAAAGATATAAACTACTGAAACTAACTCAAGAAGAAATAAAAAATTTGAATAGACTTTTAATAAGTAAATAAATTAAATTAGTGAAAAAAAACTTCTCCAAAAATTTGAATAGGACCTTTAAAAAGTAAAAGAAAAAAATTAGTAAAAGAAAAACCCCAAGTTTGATGAATTTTACCAAACATTTAGAGAAGAAATAATAGCAGTGCTGCACAAATTTTTCCAGAAAACAGAGGATAATAGAACCCTTCCCAACTCATTCTAGAGGCCAGTATCGCCCTATTGAAAAACCAGGAAAAGTCATCACAAGAAAGGAAAACTACAGGCTCCTCTTTCTTATGATTATAGATGTAAAACTTTTCAACAAAATATTAGCTAACTGAATCCAAAAATATAATCCCAAAATTATACACCATGACCAAGGAGCATTTATCCTAAGAATGCAAGGTTGGTTTAACATCCCAGAATCAATTAATGTAACACATCCAAAACCACATGATCATTTTAATAAATAGAGAAAAAAATATACCACTATCTAACACCAATTCATGATGGAAACTGTTACTAGACTTCAAATAGATAGGAACTTCTTCAAAAAGGTAAAGAACTTGAAAAAACTACAGTAAACATTATACTTAATGGTGTAAAATGAATGCTTCCCCACCTGACATAAAGACTAAGGCAAGGAGATCTGCTGTGAGTTCTTTTATTCAGCATTGTAATGGTTCTAGCCAGTGGAATCAAGCATGAAAAAAAAATAGAAGGCATCCAGGTTAGAAAGGAAGACTTGAAATTGTTTTTATTTACAGAAGATCCTATATATAGAATTCATAATCCTATATGTAGAATGTTATAAGAAATACACACACTCATACACAAACTGTTAGAACTAATAAATAACTACAGTAAGGACATAGAGTATAAGATCAGTATACAGAAATCAGTTGTATTTGTATATATGAGCAATGAACAATTCAAAAATGAAATTAACTATAATTCTATTCACAATAGTATAAAAATAATAATAATACTTAGGAATAACTCTTTAAGTGTAAAACTGTACACTAAAATTACAAAACTTTGCTGAGGGCAATTAAAGAGGATTTAAGTAAATGGAGAGACATTCCAGACTCATTGTTTGGAAGACTCAATATTATTAAGATGTTAATTCTTTCCAAATTAATCTATAGATATATGCAATACCTATCAAAATTCCAGCAAGCTTTTTCTCCCCCAGAAATTGAAAAGCAAATCTTAAAATTTAAATGGCTCTTCAAACACTTAGACAATTCTGAAAAATAAGAATAAAATTGAAGAATTTTCATCTTTCAACTTCAAAACTCACTTTTAAACTACAGTTTCTAAAACAATGTGGTATAGGTACATAAATCAAAGGAACAAAATTGAAAGTCCAGGAATAAATCCTTATGTCTATAGTCAATTGACTTTTGGCAAGGTACCAAGGCAAGTTTCTGGGGAATGGATAGTCTATTCAATAAATGGTGCTGAGATAACTAGATATCCATATGCAAAAAAGTAAACTTACATCCTCTCTTTGTACAATACACAAAGATTAACTCAAAATGGATCTTATATGTAAATGTAAGAGTTGAAACAATGAAACTCCTAGAAGAAAACACACAAGAGAATCTTTCAGATCATGAGTTAGGCAAAAATTTCTTAGGTAATAATAAAAAAGTAGAATTAGTAAAAGAAAAAATTGTTAAATTGGACCTCACCAAAATTCAAAATGTTTGAACTTCAGAAAACCACATTAAAAAAAATAAAAGGACAAGAAAAAGACTGAGGGAAAATATTTGCAAAACATATATTCAATAAAAAAGTTTGTGAATTTACAAAGAACACTCAGAACTCAGTTATAAGAAGACAAATAGCTCAATCAAAAATTAGTAAAGGATATAAATAGAGTTTTCACCAAAAATTTATGTGTTGTGAATGTGTATGTGCATGCGTGTATATAAATAGCTAATAAGTACATGAAAAGATGTTCAGCATTATCAGTCATTAGGGAAATGCAAACTAAAACCACAATGAGGTAGCATTTTGTCATCACTAGAGTGGCTATCATAAATAGACGTGCTATTATAAATAACAAATATTGGCGAGGATGTGGAGAGACAGGAACTCTTAGACACTGCTGGTGGGAGTGTAAGATGGTTCAACCACTTTGAAAACACTTTGGCAGTTTTTCAAAAAGTTAAACATAAAATTACTACTCATCACTGCAATTCTACTCCTAAGGGGGTAGAGATGACAGAAATGAAGACATAAGTGCACATAAGACTTACATACAAATGTTCACAACAGTGTTACTCTTAATAACCCCAAACTGGAACAAATGTTCATCAATTGGTGAATGTATAGACAAAACGTGGTACATTCATACAATGGAATATTATTCAGCAGTAAAAAGCAATGTACTACTGACACATCATGGACGAACCTCAAAAAACAACATTATGCTAAGTGAAAGAAGTCAGACCCAGAAACAACACATATATGATTCCACTTATAGAAAATGTCCAGAAGTGGCAAATTTATAGAGACAGAAAGTTGATTAGGGATTGAATGGAGATCAGAGTATGAGTAGGCATTAATTGTCAATGGGCATGAGGGATCTTACTGGAGGGATGAAAATGTTCTGGAACTGATTTATGGTGATGGCTGTACTATTTGGCAAAATTATTAAAAATCATTGAATTGTTCACTTGAATAAATTTTATGACATGTGAGATATACCTCAACGCAGTTATTAAAGAAAAAAAGTCAGTGACTTTAGGCAAGTGACTTAACTTCTCTATGCTTTGGCTTTTTCATCTGCAAAATGGGGATAATGTGAATGTTAACCTTATATAAAGTCATTGAGCACAGTAAGTGAGATAGTATATACATAACGTTTAAAATTAGAGTGCCTGACATAAGTAGACACTCAATTAAATGTTAGTTTAGATAATTGAAACATCAAAACAAAGGCTTGGAGAAATGAGCGAAGTTTGTTTCTTTTATGGAAGATACTAACATACTAAAAACCACTTGCCTCTTATCCAATCCTAAACTCTCTATCAGTGGCATGGAAAAAATAGTAGGAAAGAGAAAAAAAAAACAACTTTGGGAAACAGCATTTGATTTATTAGGTCAAGTAGGCAAATAATTCAGTTTAAGAGATAATGATATTAGAAAGATTTATCATTTCTTTTTATTGCATTCTAACTTAGTAGAAGTGAAAGATGTTAGCCGCCAAAATAAGTTTCAATCAAGATGCTATTTCTGCATCTTTAATGTCTTTAAAGACATTAAATAAAATGTCTTTCTATTTTATTTAAAAATTTTAATAATACAAAACATTTATACAGTTCCAAAGTCAAAATTACACAATAAAGTACATCGAGAAGTTTAGCTTCCATCTCCAATCCCTCTAACTTGTCCCTTTCTTTCCTCTATAGGTAACTTTTTATTTGTAGTTTTTGAATTATCCTTCACTTTTTTCTTTAATGAAAATAGAAGCAAACTTTTTTTTTTTTTTTTTTTTTTTTAGTTGGAGTCTCACTCTGTCACCCAGACTGGAGTACAGTGACCGCTCCCGGCCACTGCAGCCTTGACCTACTGGACTCCTGCGATCCTTCCGCCTCAGCCTTCCGAGTAGCTGGAACTACAGGTGCGCACTACCACGCCCGGCTAATTTTTTGATTTATTGTAGAGATGAAGTCTCACCAAGTTGCCCAGGCGGGTCTCGAACTCGCGGGCTCAGGCAATCCACTCACCTCAGCCTCCCAAAGGCGCGGAATTACAGGCTGAGCCACCGAGCTCGGCTAAAAGCAAACATTTTTAATAAGTTAATTAGTAACATGTAATTTATCAAGTTAAATTTCAGGTTATTTGGAGTTTGACAGAGCCTTAGATATATTTCTCCCCTCCTCCTTTGTTATCCAAAGAAAGATACCATACTGTTAACCCTGTCCCCATGCTTTGTGTTTTTTTCACTTAACAATATTTCCTCGTGATTATGCCACAGCAGTGGAAATCTTTCCTATTCCTTTTTTTCAGGGAAATAGTATTCCACTGCGTAGACCCAACATGGTTTATTCAGTCAGATTATTGGTGATGTTCACCAAATAGTAATAATCCAAAGACTTCTAGTCTTTTGCTGCAATACACTGCCTTGAAGTTGGAGTCAGTTTAAGGTGCAAACTATGAACAGTCCCTGGCATCTGAAAACATTTTTTCTTGAGTAAACCAAGTTAGCTATTGCATATATAACTGCTGTAGTACTGTTTGTGAGGAGATTCCATTTGGTTCACTTGTTGGTTTGAATCACTTTGAAATTATTCATTTTTATAAGCTACTAAAATGTTTTGGAAATGAGTCCTTGAATAGTAAATATAATTTCTTATTAAAACCATCTTATGTAAATATTGAATTGCTTACTATCTACAGCCAAATTATTAGACCATTTAAAATTTGTATTTCTAGGACTTTCCATTTCATTGTATTAGGCATCAACTCTGTGAATTTGTTTCACTTAAAGTGTGAAAATTTTGGGTCAAAGAAAATATATCAAGTCAGAGTTTGACATAGTTTTACATTTATATTGCAGAGACTTTTAAATGTCTTGACTTTTTGACAAACATTATAGTTTCAGACTGTGATTATTTTTACATAAGTTATCTGTGTTCACTGGAAAAAAAATTAGGGAGAGATAAGCAGAAAGAAAAATAAGTACCTGTAATCCAGATTGTCAGAGATAACAAATATTAGTATTTGGATGAAAATCCTACTGGACTTTTCCCATGAGCATAAACAACCTCCTTCTCCCCAACTCATATGCATATGCAATTTATTTCTCTTAACCCTATATAGTTCAAGGGAAATGTCATCTTTTCTTTTTATTAGACTTTATCTTTTAGCTTTGCTGTTTGCATCATACACCATATAGATTTTTTTTTCTGTTTCTTTATCAATGTTAACTCTTTATATTTCTTGTAGTATTTCTTTTAGAAATAGAACATCAAATTTTCCTTTTTTGTTGGATAAATTAGTGGGAAATCCCTAAAATTTCTTTTCATGGTCTTCTAAGTGTGTGAATGGCCCTCTGTGTGTTTTCTCAGGGACAGTTTATGGATTCCTAAGGGATCAGTATAGAAGACCAGGTAGAGACCTGTTCTTGGAGAAATTGATTATGCAGAAATGGAAGTTAAGCAGATTATCCACGATCATTGTTCTGCTATTCAAAATGTTTGTGGGAAAAATAATAATTCTGGCAAGCACTTTCTGTGATCATGGTTGCCTACATCTACTAACTACTAACATTGAATATCTAATTAAAATGGAAAAGTTTAAACATCTGAATGGTGCAATATCAAGCACCAAAAAATTTCTGACAGTGAATTAAATTTTTAATTTTCTGTGTGGATAGATTTTAACATTTTGCCCACTAGTCTTGTGTAGCTGAGGTGGAAAGGGAACATTTTTTCTTGATTCCAATGGGTCATTGGAATCAAGATCCACATGAAAGTCACTTAATTACTATATTTTATTTTATTTCCAAGAGAGATATGAAAGATAAAACTACCTAATTTTTTATTTGACAAACAAAAACCAAAAACTTGCTTCATGATTAGTTAAAATTTAAAACTATGTCTTTGTGTCATATTACGGTCAAACAGCGTGATACAAGGATGGTGGACTCTAAGTAGACAGAAGTGGAGATTAAAGCAGGAGAGAGGGAAGGAGACAGAACCTAAAGGAGGGAGGAAAAGTGGAGAAGGATAGAAGGGCCAAGGGTGGGAGACAGAGGGCAAAGACCATTCCCCAAAGCATAAGAGGAACACATACAGACAGAAAGAAGTTGATTAGGAAAGCCTTTTAGAGAACAATTTACAGTATCTATCAAAAATATGTTTTTCACTTATTTATTTATGTATTTATTTTAGATTAGGAAATATAGTTTATTTAGAGAGTAAATTAGAGAGAGAGAAAGAGAAGCTTCACCTCCCCAAGGTACTAGAGGGGGCCAAAGCCAGGAAACATAGCCTGGCCATAGCTCAAAGAGCACATTGGCCACGCCATAGCTTTGCAAGGCAATAGCTGTTTCCTAACTCTTTAACCCAGTAGTAGTCCTTCTGGGAATCTATACTACACGCAGGATGCTTATTGTAGCATGTTTGTAATAGCAGAACCCTGAAGACAACTTAAATGTCTAATGAAAGGAAAATGGTTGAATTTAAAAAAAGCACATTTATTCAGTAGAATTCTAGGTAGACATTAAATGAATAAGGTAGAGTTAGGTATACTGATGTGAAAAAATGTATCTGATTAAGTGCAAAAAGCATGTTGCAGAACATTATGTGTATTATGATTTCAATTTTGTAAAAACAAAAAGCATATGTATGTGTATATACATTGAAAAATAGTCCAGATGGATACACATTAAACTGTTAATAGTTTTGGGTGGGAACATTAGAATGGTTGCAATGACATTTATTGGTCTTTGAGAAGATAAGAATGAGAGAATCACTAATGTGTTTGAATGTATTGAGAAGAAATTCCACAACTGGTATGGAATTGTTCTTTGAGTTCTAATAGGTGCCTAGACAAAATTCAGTTTAGGCCTGGCTCAAGCCTGAGGTCTTCTGTTTCCCATTTCTATTTATTTATTTGTTTGTTTCCCATTTCTAATAGACCCCAACAAAGTCCAGACCTATGTCATTCTGTTCTTGATATTAGTAGATAATTTTCATTACATTTGTAGGATTTTGGAGTGAGCCTTGGAAGGAGAGATCTCCTCATCTATAATTTGAGAATAATAATACTCTTTGTCTTAAAGGATTATTTTGAGTATTAAGTGTAGTATGATATACAAAATGCCTAGTTCAGTGTCTGACACATGGTCAGGGTTCATAAATGGTAGCCACTATTATTATTAATGCTTTTAAATATGTTTTACAATTTCATTTCATTTCATTGCATTTATTTTTTTGAATGGGGGTTCTCACTTTGTTGCCCCGGTTACAGTGCAGTGCCATAATCACTGCTCACCACACCTCTTGGGCTCAGGTGGTTTTTCTGCTTCAGCCTCCCACGTGACTGAGACTACAGTCATGCACCGCTATGCCTGGTTAATCTTTTGTAGAGTCGAGGTCTTGCTATGTTGCCTAGTTTGTTCTCGAACACCTAGGCTCAAGTAATCCTCCTGCCTCAGCCTCCCACAGTGTTGGGATTATAGGCGTGAGCCACCGTTCCTGGCCTATTAATACTTTAGAGAAGTTCGGGATCACTTTCCCTTTTTTCTAGGTCTTCATTTTCTTTATTTTTATGCTTCCTAGCCTTGTAGCATAAAGAGCAATTTAATACATGGAATTGGGAGTAGACAAAAATTACCTAAGATTTCATGCTGGACCATCGCAGCTTAAGTTCTGAGTCTATAGGAAGAAGAATCTCTTGTTTATCTTGACTCCCCTCTCACCACAGCTTAATTGCTTACCTGACAATTTGTATTAGTCATTAAGGCAACCCCCAGAAAAATATCTTTCATTTCCTGAGTACAGACTTTTAATTTTAAAAAGCCTTATATAATTTTTGGATATTTTTATTATTTTTAAATCAAGCAACTTTCGGCACATTAAATTTATTCCAAGAGATGACATTAGGCCATGTTCTTGTATCTGTTCTCTTGAGTAGATTTAATGTACTTCCACATTCTTAAAATGTTTTTATAATAGCTTCATAATTAAAGCGATGCTTTTTAAATGTGTTGCCTCCTCAAAAGAAGAGTAGCTCTGACTTGCAGTTTTTATGAATTTTGCTAGTTTCTTAAGGCTTCATCTCCACCAGCTTGTAGGAGGAAAAAGGTCGAGGTACAGAAACAGCCAGTTCGGCTGTAGGAATTATGAAAACTGGGCAGCATTTGCACATGATTAGCGTTGCATGGCGGGAATGAGGCTGTTGTGTTCCTATTTATTTAATAATTTTATTTAATAATTGAGAAAACTATGTACTTAGGAAAAAATTGCCCTTCAGTGGAGAAATGTAAATAGTACATTTGCATTATTGAAACAATTTTCTTTTTTACAAAGGACCAAGGATTCCCTTAAGTGCAATAATAATTCAGTGGCTTCTCTACAATATTATGAACCTCAGAAGAATTATTCATGGTTCCATGCCCATAACAGGGAACTATGACACCGTATATGGCACTAGTGGTGCTCCTCCCCTTCTCAGCCCCTACCCCCCTACCCACAGGTTCCCCTCCCTGCTCCCCTCCCCCACATGCATGATGGACATCACTAACCACTTAGCAAATGTTTTTTCACTGAGATCTGGGCATAACATTAGAATCTCTTTATATACTGACCTCCAAGTGGCCACTTCTTGTCAACTGCTACAGAGAAAGAAACATCAAATGTCTAGGATTTGTCAATATATCGAGAACACGTCAACCAGTTTGGGTAATTCAGTTTCCAAATCAGTTAGTTTGATTTTAAGAAATTATTTTTGGACATCATATAAATAAAAATAACCAATTTTTTGGCCAAGATTTTTGTTTTTTAAACTATTGTTTTATAAAATCATTGGCAAAGTTTAAACAAGTATAATTAAATATGGTGTACAAGTAGCATTATATGAAGGAAAGTTAATTTAATAGCTGACACTTAATGCAGGATCATATTAACTATGTGTGAATGTATCCAAAATGTCTCTCGCTCTGAAACAGATTTCTCCCTGACCTTCATTCTTTGCCATCCTCTCGGCATATAGTATAGTTGTTTTCTGCCCCATGAAAATTCATCACCATGTCCCAGCGTTGTGACAGATGGAGGAGCATTATTTTGGAGGTCTTCCCTGTCTCTTCACTGCTGCTGAGTAGTTTTACAACTTGGGTTTACTTAGTATAGAAGGGAAACTACATCTGACCTTCATGCCATACACCAGTCATAGGTATGAAAATACCTCAGATCCATCTATGGTGGTGTGGTCAAGATCAAAGTCATTTGGGAACTATGGAACATGTTTCATCCTTTTCTCCCAGCTCTCTACTTTGTTCCAGAATTTGCAACAATTGGCAATCTGTTAAACTGGACCCCCAGGGATACAAGTCTTCCTCAAACTTTCCTTTGCTAGTCTCTCTTTAGTCTCCTTCATCAGGTACAGAAACAGAACTGGTAAGAGCAGGGGGTGACACTCCTTTCTCCCAAGCACATTCTCTAAGACCTGTTTTGCTTTTCTGGATTTTTTTGGATGACAGTTTTCCCTGTAACAATGTTGACTTGATGTTATTTAGATTACAAGGAAAAGACATGAAAAGAAACAGTATAAAAGCAACACATGAAATGCAGAGAGAAGATGGTCAAAGGGGGTACTGTTTTTAGATGCTTGCTGCTTTACCAACCACCAGGGCCCTGTCTCTGTCCTTGTCTGGTCTTACCCCCTAGGCTCAGGCACCTCAGCATTAGCACCTGGCCTCTGTGTAAATGTGCACGCCCTGCCTATTTGTGAACTTGAGACAAGCTGCAGGTATAAATACTGCCCAGCAGATGTGTGTATGAGCACATTCAGTATGCTATCTGTGTCCTTCTGCAAGAGCTGCCAGCTCTTTCTCTCTTGTTCATTGCCCCCTAAGGTGCCCTGGCAGCCTGAGGCTTGAAGCAGGCACCCCAATCTGCAGTTTCCAGGACAGCTCAATTCTTCAGGCAATGAAGGTCATGGAACGACTAATTCATTCTCTTTTATTTGGAAAATTAGAGGAGTTTTTATTAAAGTACTTTTTTTAACAACAGGACTTTTGATCTAAACTGTCTCTTAATATTGTGTTTGATAAATAATGAATGGCTCACTGCTCACCAAAACAGTTGCATACTCTAGTCAATGATTCCGAATGCCTCATTTGCATATGAAATTAATATTCGATAGGGTTGGTCCGAGCATTTAGGCCTAAGCCACCAGGAGGAGGCAGGTTGATCTGAACAGAAGCCTAAGTTGCAGTGGAATATACTATGGAGTCAGTATCAGTACTTTGATGCTCTGTGGCCGGTCCTGGAGGCATGCAGCAAGGGCAACATTTCCAGTTTTTGGTGGTGCCTTTGCAATAGCAGACTTGTTCTGATCATCAGATGCCATGAAGATCATACAATACATATTTATTAGATTTCTACTGTATACATACCACTATGCCCAGAACAGCTGTGTTAGATGCTTCTAATGGTTGTTAGAAATGCACTGAAGAAAACAAAAATTTAACTCTGCTTTACTATGGAATCAGTCTCTAGATTCCAAGCACAGACCATTGTGAATGCTTTGAAACCCACTGGTTGCTTGACATTTGTCAGTGTGAGCCATCTAACCCTTGAGTACTGTCCTTGAGTCTTTGGTTTGTCATCAATTGTGATTACATTCATCATAATAACAATCAAAGAATATTTTGTTATATATCAAGTTCCAAAGTTCATTTTTATCAATATACAAATACAAATATTCGCTTTTGTTCCTTACTGTATATATAGTAGCAGTCCTTCATAAATACTTAAAGAGTAGAATCTGAGGGCTTAGAAAGTATGCCAGATAAACTCCATCTTGAGTTTTATGCCAGTAATGTCCTCAAATGATGTAGTTATTATTTTCCTTCTTTTGGTGGTGGTATTGAGGAGGATACTTCTAGTTCATAGATGGGTCATGTATTAATCAAGGTAGGCAACATTATGCCATGATAACAAGTCCAAAATATCACTGTCTTAGCACAACAAAAGTTTATTTCTCACTTATGCAAAGTCTGCTGTAAGTCAGAGCAACTCTCCAAAGCACCTGCCCTCCATATGCTGACTCATCATTCCAGGATTTGTCAATCTTATGCCATATCCATGCTAACATGCTCTTCTGTGATCACTGTGGTAGGGAACGAGAGGACTGGAGAGTGGAGCAGCAACAAGTGACTGCTTCCACTAACAAATGTAGCAGAGCAGATGCATGCACTTCCAGGCTCTGGTGACAAGGATTGCAAGTCATCTGGCCGTGTTCAACTTGAATGGAGTAAGATGTCATCTTTCCATGAGCCTAGAAGTAGAGGATACCTGGACACTGATGAACAGCATACTTGTCTGTTGGCTTATGTCAGACTGTTGGAAAATCCAGAAGAACTTTTTTCCCCCCTTTGATCAGTGAATTGGAAAAATGAAGAAATGTCTCTGAGTGATTGTTTCTTTCTTTCTTTCTTTTTTTTGACTTGAAGTCTCACTCTGTTATTCAGACTGGAGTGCAGTGACATGCTCCCGGCCACCGCAATCTCGACCAGCTGGGCTCCGGTGATCCTTCCGCCTCAGCCTTCCAAGTAGCTGGAACTAGAGGCGTGCACTACCACGCCCGGCTAATTTTTTTGGTTTATTGTAGAGATGAGGTCTCGCCAAGTTACCCGGGTGGGTCTCAAACCTACGGGCTCAGGCAATTCACTCATCTCAGCCTTCCAAAGCGTGGATTACAGGCTGAGCCACCGAGCCTGGCATGATTCTTTCTTTAATGTGATAGTGATGACATAAATGTGAGAAATGCTTACAGATTACTGAATGGCTATGACAAAAAATTTAAAATAACTAATGTTAATCTGTATATCTTGGTAGCTTCAAAAGTGTGAACTGATTAAATTCCTTAAAGACTATATTTGGACTTCTACTCCAAAGATTCACGTGCTGTAGCTGGAAGAAAGGTGGCCTTCCGATGATGGCCATGTCGTAATCCCCAACACCTGTGACTATGTTGTGTTACATGGCAAGGAGGAATTAAGGTTGCAGATAGAACCTAATCAGCTGAGCTTAAAATAAAGAAATTATCTTGGATTACCTGGTTGGGCCCAAAATAATCACAGTACTCTTAAAGTGGAAGAGGTCAGAACCAGAGAGATGGCTGCATAAGGAAGATTCAACCTGAAATTGCTGGTTTCGAAGATGGAGGAAGGGGCCACAAGCCTGGGAATGTGATAGATCTTTAGAAGCTGGAAAAGGTAAAGAAAAGTTTTCTCCCCTGGAGCCTCCAGAAGGAACACAACTCTGTTGACACCTTGATCTAGCCCAGGGGGACTCATTTAGGACTTCTCGTCTCTAGAACTATGAGATAATAAATGTGTGTTGTTTCAAGACATTAAATTTGTGATCATTTGTTACAGCAGCCCGGGGAAACTGATATCCCATGACTTCTGTAATAGGGAATTATATTCTTTTCTTGTCAATATCCTTGCAAACATCCTGACAAGTTTCTGGAAGAAGGAAGAAATTTCTGGAGGAAAGCTAGAAAGGCACATTTTCTGGGAAAGTTGTAAAGATGCATCTTTTTTATTCTACTCATTTGTAGTCTTGTCGTGCTTTTTTGAGAAACTTATGCAGAGTAATGAGAGAAGAGGAAAAAGGAAAGCACCAATTTCATCAAAATTTCACACGACATTAGAAGGACTAAGAGTTTTGGCTGAAATTCAGAAACTATTCAGAGGAGTGACTGATGAATAGCTTTGGAGCAGTTGAGGACTGGGATTGATATGTTAGGAAATGGCTTTGTGTGTGATCTTTTTATTTGGTCAGAAAAAAAATTGGGATTATGGATAATAAGGACAAACTGTCTTGAATCTAGAGTGCAGCCAAGGTGAATAGCAAAGTTCCAGTTTTCAACAAAGACTGTCTGCTGTTACAAAAATATCTTTGCATTAATGCATGTCTCTCTGTCAGTCTCTCTCTCTCTCTTTCTCTCTCTCTCTCTCTCCTAAGTTGTTATTTGGAATAACCAGCAGTTGTAACACATTCAGAGAGGCAAGAATTTGACTTAGAATGAAGAGCTGCTGAAGGTTCTGTTCAATGAGAGCCCCCAAAGACCATCAACGGCAGATACCCTAACTAGACTCACTGCAACAATCGAATGGATTTTACCAAATCCTGATAGACAAGGAAAGATTCTTTTCTATGTGCTAACATTCCACATTGAACAGAATTAGAAACCACCCCTAAAGATCCTTTCTGTCTATACCACTTGTCATTATTCCCCTCCCCGCTTCCTATCCTCATTACCAGGAGTCATATTCTGCTGAAAAGTGTCATGTGTTTTGATCATTAGTAGTTGCCTTACGATAATGATGGCAAAAGATGGCTAGTAGTTCTATTATTTATTTATTTTCACTCCCACCTTGTTCTAAAAACAATTTAAGGTGAGCTGCAAAAAACCACGCAATACAACACGATGAAACAAAAATCAACAAATGAGGAAACTAGGTCAAGAGGAGAAGAAAGGAGGGAAAAATAAGAAACCAGGAGTACAAAATGTGCCCCACCAGGTGCTGAGCCCTTCCCAGGGATGGGCCACAAATTTGGCCCTCACTTTGTAACAGCCAGCTCAAAGAGGGGGAAATGTTCAGTCCCATGAGTCACGCAGCAGTTAGTCAGAAGCTGCACAATAATTTCTGGAATTTAGACCAGAGAGAAATTTCTCCCATGGGTCTCCATAAAGAGGACCATTGTGTAATTCAGTGAGCAGTGTCTTCAGCTGCTTCCTTCCTGAAGATATGACAAATTCCTCAGAGCCATGTTTTGTCACATCCTTCAGTATAAGGCGATGACATCACACCCCAGTGAAATTCAGCTGAAGTACTCTACAGGGTAGCAAAAAGATGTATTTCGGGTTCTCTGCATGTTGCTGGTTTCATCAAGGGATAGTGTAAGAGTATCTAAAGAAATGGATGGACAAGCAAGCCTTCAAAAACACTGTTCCCTCTCAGTTGAGCCCCTGCAGAAGTTAAACTTGGATTTTTCCCCCCCGTGTTTTAGTGAAGAGTGCTAGAAAGGTCAACGACATTTGCAGTGGACTTCAGGGTCTGGGAAAGAGTTTTAGCCTCCCCTTTTTGTGCTTGGGAGCTCTAAAAGGGGAACATGCCAGGCCCAGCAGAAGAGCCTGTAGAAAGAAAGGGGGCATGGGCATGTGCTGGGCGTGGCAGAGGATGGTGGTGGTGGTGGTGGTTCTCAGGTCATGCTGGTGTAGGTAGAGTCCTCTCCCAGCAGCAGGAGCAGTGCAGCTGTTTAGTGCTGTTCCCTTCAAGGGAGCATGGGTCAGGTGAGTTAGTGGGCAGAGAAGGTTCCCTCTGTGTGCTGAGGATCTCGATGGAGGCCCATGAGCTCGAGTGGCTGGAGCCCCTCAGCCATGAGTGAGGACTGGAGGTCTGCATCTCAGGTCTCTTCCCACAGGCAGGCCTCCTCCAAGGCCCTGGGTATTAATCTGGCATCCTAACATGTAAAATAAAATCCCTCATGCTGACCTCCAGAAGCCCAGTACTTATGCCCCCTCAAATTCTGAGGCTGTGGTAGGATTTGGGAGTCCCTCCAGGCTTCTGGCAGTAGGCTGCTCACATTGTTCTAGCAGCATTGTCTTAGTACATTTTTGGCAGGAAGAGGAAATAATGAATGTATGTTTTTTCAAGAATATTTCAATTCTTTCTCTACACTACAGGCACTGTGATCTTTCTAAAACATAAAGCTCGTCATGTCACTTCTCTGATAAAAACCCATACCCTAGCTTCCCAGGCCCCTCAGGGTAAAGCTCCAGAGTTGCAGCATGGTTGACAGGCCCTCAGCTTATCTCTACAGCCTCATCCCTCCTACCTCTCCTCCTGTGCTCCCCTCACCACCAGGGCTCTACCACTGTGGCTACTTTCAGTTCCTTGAGCTTCCCATTTTCTCTTTCTTTCCTCAGGCCTAAGCACATGCTATTTCTTCCTCTTGCAAAACTACTTTTTACTCTTTCATCCATTAAGCTAACCTATGTCTACTTACAATTTAGGTTATAGTGCAGAAATTAATCCATCCAGGGAGTCCTAGACCCTCAGTTCAGATGAGGTCTTCTGCTAGATGCCCCATAGCATTCTTTGCTTCTCCAACTGGTCATCTAGTACTAGTTAGGAAAATTCCAGCTGCAGAGACAAAGCCTGACATTTCAGTGACTTTGTGCAATAGAATTTTTTTTCTCACCCACCAAACCCTCCAATGTGGCTGCTCCTGGATGTCACTCCACAGGGTGACTCAAGGTTCCAAGCTCTTTGCATGGTAGCTCTGCCATCCTTTCGGGCCTAGAATTCTGAGCATCCAGCTGGAGTAGAAGAGAGGGGCTGGAAGGCACATCTCCCCCTTACTGCCCTGACACCACAGTGTCTCATGTCTTCCACTCCCATTTCATTGACTTGACATGGTACTGCCTAGTTGCTAGGGACAGCTGCCCAACGACAAAGAAATAATACAGAAAGAGGAACACAAATTTTCATGAGCACACAGGCTCCAAAACACCTACTGCAATTGCCTGTGATTCAACTAGACTCTGAGCTGCATGAGGTATTGCTCACTGTTGTATTCCTTTTACAGTACCATCCTGGCCCTTTGGTGCAGGGATTGCCCAATGAGTAAGAGTGGTCAGCGCTTGGCTGGAGGAGAGAGTGGGTCACATGGACAGTTCATCCTCTAGAATACCCTCCCCCACACCGTGCAAAGAGCTGGAGAGAGAGAGAGGAAGCAAGCAGATAAGCTCTCCTTGTCACTGCTGCCTGGCAAACCCCTCTAAATAGCCTCAGTTCTCTTCACAGACAGAGGCATTCATTGTGAGAAGAGAGGTTCCATAATCACAGGAGTCCATAAGGCATGAGCCTCCTCTTGGATGATGAGGCCTTTTGATTAAAGACTTGTTATTGGTACTTTATGGGGCAGAGAGAAAATGCACTGCTGTTAGTACTGGCATTACAGCTCCATAGCACATCTGGCACCTGCCTCTGAGTCCAAGGAGGTGGGTGGTGAATGCATTTTCCCCCTCTTTATCAGCCAACTGTGTCTTTGAAGTGTCTCTTCACAAGTCATTTTTTTGTGTGTATGTTGGTGTGAGCGTATAATAGTAAGAAGGCAATCACCTATCAGATTGTCTGGGTAAAAAAGGAGAAATGAATAGACATGATGTGTAATTGACTTATGAAATTGGAGAAATATAATTCACTATCTCAAGCAGCATGGTTTTTTTTTCTGAAAATCCGCAGGTAGGATAGTATTGCCTTGACTTGTGAAATAGGGGCATTCTGCATTACAATTTGAGGCCCCCAAAGTGACCTAAGGCAATGACACAAATGATAATACTCAAACATCCCATCCCCACCATCCCATATTAGGAAGAAGTCTGGTATTCTCCCCCACAGCATCCCTCTATTAATAAACCCAAGGACCCCAGGACTGACTCAGTCCAAAGGGGTTGGTATTCATTGATTTCTTCTAATGAATCTGAGTCTGCTAATGTCAGAATTGAATGAATTAGAGTCTGCTAATGTCACCGTCTTTAGCGTCACAACAGAAAAAGGGAGTCTAGCAATCCTGGACAGCCCCTAACCCAGAGACACTGTGAAGGTTGGAGGCACAAATTGCTGTCTCTGTCTTGCCTGTTTTCTCAGGGTCTGAGGGAAAGGAGCAAGTCTCACTGTTTCTTCCTTCCAGTGGTCCCTCAGCCATGGGCACTACAGATCAAGCAACTCTCAGGTAAGGCAGTCATGTCCCAGGCAGTGAGGTTCCCATCTCCAAAAGGGCCAGGGCCAGGCAGAATGGTCTTGCTCTATGCACATTCAGCTCATCATTCAGCCCCCTGTACCTGATTCTGGGACCCCTCAGAATTAAATTGATGATAATCTCACTGTCCCTCCTCAACCCTCAGCTCTGGTTAAGGCCACTCTAGGCTTTAATAGGTACCTGTGACTTTGAACTTCAGAGACATTTTTGGTTCATTTCCTCTGGGAAGACACGAGATATCTCACTTCTTCCCTAGGACCACTCTTCTCCAGATGACGGGTTCCTACATGCCTTACTACTAATAGTAATCACTAACATTTATGACCACCAACTATGTGCCGGGCATGAAGTTTTGTATACGAATTAGCTCATTTAATCTTCACACATTTTCTACATCATGGACCTTTTTATTATCCCCATTATAATAGGATAATTATTATAGGAGGAAATTAAGGCACAGAGAATGTAATGGCTCTAGATTATACAACACCTGGATTTGAGCCTGGACTCCCAGCCTGCTCCTTCTCCTTGTGTCAGCCTGCTCCTTATGCCTCATTTACATAACAAAAATTGATTCTTCTCAGAACAAAGGTCTGCTCTAATTCTCTGGACTTTACTGCATCATTATTAAAAACGTAAACAACGTGAAGGAGTTCATAAAATAAGGAGTGAATAGTTCCCAACCTCACTCAACCATCCCTTACTAAAGGTGACCACTGATAATAGCTTGATACAGACCCTTCCAGAGCTTTCTCCATCCTATCCAAACACTTATTTGTTTCCTCAAAATCAGAATCATTTCTACAGAATGAAGAGTAGAATAACTGGCAATGTCTTTTGCAAGAAGTTCAGCCTCTTGAAGCAGATGCCTCCCTGTTCTGATGACTCAGAGGTCTCCCTCAGCCACCTTAGGGGAAGCAGCCCCCTCTTCCTTCACTCTCTCTAGACTCTGTTGTTTCCCTCTGTTATATTGGCTTGGTGGTGTTAGGCTTTAAAATGGATGTGAGCACCAATAAATTAATTCTATTCGATGCCCTGGGGGTGGTTAATTAGCATATGAAGAGTCCTAATCTGAATCAACCCCTTAGGCCTGGTTAATAAGCATAGGAAGATTAGAAGTAATTTTTCGCTGGCGAAATTAGTGGTGGTTAGAGAAGGCAGGTCGAGCTACACACTTTGCTGGGTTCAGTGCTAAATACGGGCCCCACGTGCTGTGCCCACCTGGGGGGGAGAAGTTGAGCCAGGCAGCTCCTCTTCCCTTGAGTCCACTGCCCAACCCACAGTGGCTGGATGGCCCTGAGAGTATCACAACTTCTGCACTGGGACATGCTAGGTACCTGATTGGGCAGGGTGAGAGGCTTGCCCCTGCTGAGTCACCTGCTGTGGCACTGTAGACACGGTTAGGGGTGACCACTGCCATGTCTGACCCAGAAATACCTCAGGGAACCTGTTATGACCTCGACAATCTCCATGCTTGTGCCCTGGTCCCCGATGAGGGCAAAGGATGTAGTGGTCATGGGTGGAACAGGGTGGCGAGGGGGAGGCCAGGTAGGGTCCAGGATACCAGTGAGGGAGAAAACAGAAAACTAAGAACCTGTTGGGGGCAGGGCAGCAGGAGGCTGGATGCAACTGTAAATACTCCATTGTCCCTTTGGGCTTCACTTACAAACACAAATTCAAAGGCACAGTTATTAAGCATTACAATATGGTGACTCCAAGTACAAGCCCTTCTCTAGGTGCTGTGGTGGTTGCAGGAAGCCCATGAAACTCATGAAGCCCTGAGTGTGTATGACTGTGAAATCGGGATCCCTGCCGGACAGGGCTTGGGGCTCCTATGCAAAACGTGTGGATCTTGTCCTCAGTGATCTGGAGACCTGCCCTCCGCTGCCAGGGGGCTGCCTCACACACCAGAGGGCAGAGAGGGGCCTTTCTCTGCAGACAGGCTTGGGACTTTTTCTGCTTGGTAATAAAACGTCTGTGCAGGGTTGGAGTTTGATCTAGATTTACTCTCACAATGGCCAGGCAGCAAGATTGTAGCTGCGTGGGTATGCATAGCCTGGGCCTGCTTTGAACCACCAACAGCTGCTAATATTTCCAAAAGAGACCTGAAAAAGAATTGGTGATACAGTTTTGTAACATCTTTCTAGCCCTTCTCCAGATTTGCAATTTGTTATTTTTTGAGTTGGGTTTTTACTCTGTTGCTCGGGCTGGAGTGCAGTAGCATGATTGCGGCTTACTGCCCCCTCAACCTCCTGGGCTCAGGCGATCTTTTTGCCTCAGGCCTCCTGAGTAGCTAGGACTACAGGCACATGCCACCACACCTGGCTAATTTATTTTTATAGAGACGAGGCCTCATTATGTTGCTCAGGCTGGTGTAATTATTTAAAAATATCTCATAGCTTTCCTATGCATTGTTAGTCATTTTTTGTGTTGTCCTGAAGACAATGGCTTTGACTGGTCCCACTGTCTCCCTGGATTCAGCACAGTGCCTGGCCCTGCCTAGGGCTCAGTATAGCATCAGGTATCTTCTAGTGAACCTTGATTAGATACTTGGTTTGCATGGCTGGAGAGGAAGGGAAGCAGGTTTCACAAATGCCCCTTAAGGCCAACCTGCCAGTTGATTGCTTATATGTCTTTGAGTTCATGCTATTATAATCTTGAAGTTGTACTGAACTTTAGAATATTTCAGGCAAAGATCAAAATGTATGCTTCAATATATAGAACATATTTCCCTTCATCCCTTCTCTAGACTTGAATTGGTCTGAGACGGGAAAACAAGGACGGCCAAGAGTGGTGCACAGTGATGGGGCACAGATGAAGGAGCAAGAGATTTGGTGTCAGACAAACTTGAATTTGTGTTCTGGCCTTTTCATCCAAAACAACATGCTAGGTAAGTGTTAAACTTTTTTGAACTATGAATCCTCTCTGTAAAGTAGGGATAATGACACTCTCTTTGTAGGGAGATTAAATAAGATCATACATATTGAGATGCCAGTACAGCTCCTGGCACACAGGAGCAATCTGTGTACAGAGTAGCTAATATCGCCTTTGGCGTAAGAAAAGGTATTAAGTGACATTTGATTTGGGATTTTCCATTAGTTGCTCTCTTGCTTCCTTTTCTCTGATATTAGCACCCTAAAATATCAGTGACTTAAGACAACATGTTTCTCTCCCTTATCCTACATATCTGTAGTTGGTAGACTGGGTACTCTGTCCCTCATGGCCACCATCCTCACTTGGAGACCCAGACCGAAGGGACTTTGCAGGTTGCCATGGCAGGAGGTCTCACATTAGCAACTAAATAATTGGCCTGAAAGTGCTATGTCTCAGCCGGGCTCGGTGGCTCAGCCTGTAATCCCACGCCTTTGGGAGGCTGAGGTGAGGGGATTGCCCGAGCCTGCGGGTTCGAGACCCCCCTGGGCATTGAGACCTCATCTCTACAATAAATCAGAAAATCAGCCGGGCGTGGTAGTGCACGCCTATAGTTCCGGCTACTTGGAAGGCTGAGGCGGAAGGATCGCCGGAGCCCAGCAGGTCGAGGCTGCGGTGGCCAGGAGTGGCCACTGCATTCCAGTCTGGGCGACAGAGTGAGACTCCAACTCAAAAAAAAAAAAAAAAAGTGCTATGTCTCATTTCTGATCTCAGTTCATTGGCCAGAGCTGGTCATGTGTTTCCTTCCCACTTCAGGATACTAGGAACTATAATCTTACTGTCTTAGTCTGTTTGGGCTGCTATAACAAAATACCACAAACCAGATGGCTTATAGACAACAGAAATGTATTCCTCACTGTTCTAGGAGCTGGGAGGTCTAAGATCAGGGCACCAGCAGATTTGGTGTCTGGTGAGGGCCCGCCTTCTAGTCCATCTGGTTCATCAGTGATGCCTTTTTGCTGTGTCCTCATTTGATGAAAGGGGTAAAAGGCTACTAACCCCATTTGTGAGTACTCCACCTTCTTGATTTAATTGCTTCCCAAAGGCCCCCACCTTCTAGTATAGTCACCTTGGGGGTTAGGATTTCAACATATAAATTTGGGAGGGACACAAACATTCAAGATCATTACACTTACCCTGTGCTCAGAAAACAGAGAACCAGAAATAATTGGTGAAAAATGAAGGGAATAAAACATATAATTTATTTTGCTAACCCTCTTGAGTTTTTAGCTGGGACACCTCTGCAACAAAAGACAGATTGACAAGAGAAAACCAAGCATTTTTATTTTCAACATGTATGTACTGTGCTCATCACTGGGAGAAACTTTAGTTCAAAAGTATTTGTCAGCAGAGCTCCGTGGCTCAGCATGTAATCCCAGCACTTTGGAAGGCTGAGGCAAGTGGATTGCCTGAGCCCCGGGTTCGAGACCAGCCTGGGCAACTTGTTTCTACAATAAAGAAAAATAAAATAAAATAAAAATGAGCCGGGTGTGGTAGTACACACCTGTTGTTCCAGCTACTTGGAAGGCTGGGGCAGAATTGCCAGAGTCCAGTAGGTCGACAATGGGGTGGTTGTGAGTGTGCCACTGCACTCTAGCCTGGGCAACGGAGTGAGACTCCAACTCAAAAAAAAAGAAAAAGTATTTGTCAAAATGGCAGCTTAGGGTCCCAGTTTATACAGCATATCTAACAAAGAACAATACATCTAGAAGTGCCACAACAAAGAAACAAGCTGCTTCAGGCTCTCCCAAGGCAGGGACTATGGGAAAGTAGTAAAGTTCACTCCCATGTTCCCCTGTCTCTGCTGGAGTCAGTCTCTGAGATGATAAGCAAGTGAGAATTTACATCTTTGTCTTTAGGTAGAAAGGCCCCTTGCATCTTCTTCATGGATATTTTCATGACCTGCCACAGGTAAGAAGGGGCAGCTCAGACAACCCTTTTTTGCTGCTTCCCAAGTGTCTCTAGCACAAAAAATACATATGTCAGAGAATCATATTTGGGGGTGAAATATTCTGGATTCCTTTAGCAACATTCATGACATGTACATAATCATAGCCACCATTTCTTGGGTGCCTCCAATGTGCCAGGCACTGTACTATGTATGTTACACACAGAGGACCATACTTTTATGAATAGGTTTTATTATATTCAAGCCAAGGCTTAACAAGTTTACGTAATGTGCCCAAGTTCACACAACTAGTAGGTGGCTGAGCTGGGTTTCAAAGCCAGATCTGACTTGACGCCCAAACCCTTACTTTGTAAATATTATTCTTTGATGAATGTGAATGAATATCTTCAGTGTTCAGGACAAACTGACCTTCACAAACTTATAGACAAGCTCCAGGGAAACAGGATTCTCTCCTGCTGTTCCCTACCACAACTCTTCTGCTATGGATGGAACAACTAGTTAGATTGCCTGAACACACCTGTACTACCCCATCCTCACACATATATGCACCCTAATAGGTCCTCTCCCCATTAGAACCTGAACCCTCAAGGTGAATGAAAAGCTTCAAGGCCCAACTCGGGTTTTAGTTTGTCTTCCCTGGAGCAGTAGCCACAGATATCTCTCCCTCTTCTGGGCGCCTGTAACACTTGCCCCTTTATCAGCAGTTGTCAAAAATTATCTAATTCAGGGGTCCCCAGCCACCAGGCCGCAGATGGTACCAGTTCATGGCCTGCTAGGAGCTAGGCCACACAGCAGGAGATGAGAAGTGGATGAGCAGAGCTCTGCTTTCTGTCAGACCAGCGGTGGCATTAGATTCTCATAGGAGCATGAACCCTAATGTGAATTGCACACGTGAGGGATCTAGGTTGAACACTCTTTATGAGAATCTAATGGCCGTGATGATCACCCTCATCCATGAAAAAATTGTCTTCCTTGAAACCAGTCCCTGATGCCAAAAACGTTGGGGACTGCTGGTCTAATTATTAAGATAAGTTGCTGGCAAACAGATTTTCTTTGGTATTGTAAGGTGCATGAACCTTACCCTTGGTGGCTAGGTTCTGTGGTACACAATCTGTGTGACTGTTCTACTTTCCATTAAGACTTTCATTCTGGGCCATGTGGGATTCTGAACTGTGGACTAAGGAAAAGCAATACTTACAGAAGCCGCTAGGGACTAGCAGTACAGGTGGCAGACATGCGACTCAGGAGAAAGGGTATATAAATATTTTTTTCTCAGATTCATTGTCAAATTTGGAGTTCTAATATTCCACTTCAAATAAGGCCCTGCTGCACAGTATAAATGTGAGGCTAAGGGTAGTCACATAAATAATTGTTTGGGTTAGGCAAAGGTGTTTTTCAACCCATTTTGGGAAGAAGATTAGGCTTAAGGACAGGCCACTTTGAGCCATACTCCTTTTGAGGTTGCCATGGCCCAGATGCTGTTACCTCTGTCTACTCCAGGGCTGCTCAAAACTGGTCCCTGCTTGGCATGGTGGCTCATGCCTATGATCCCAGTACTTGGGAGGCCGAGGTGGGAGGATTGCCAGAGCCCACAGGTTCGAGACCAGCCTGGGCAACTAGGTGAGACCTCATCTTACAATAAAAGTCAAAAAATTACCGGGCATGGTGGCACATGCCTGTAGTTCCATCTACTTGGAAGGCTGAGGTGGAAGGATCACCTGAGCTCTGCAGGTCAAGGTTGCAGTGGCCATGAGTGTGACACTGCCCTCCTGACTGGGTGACAGAGTGAGACTCCAACTCAAAAAAATTAAACAAAAACTGGTCCCTATGTCTGAGTGTCATTCAGGACAGCAGAAGCCTAAGATGGTACTGAAGCATACATTGGTAGTTCCTCCCCAGCATCCATTTCCCCTTTTTATTCCAAGGCACATCTGTTTTAGAGACTCCAAATGTCCAGCCATGATCTATTCTCCTTTTCTTTCTCAGTAACACAATCCTGATCTTTATCTGGGCTGCCCAGGGACAAAAACTATATTTTTTAGCCTTCTTTGCAACTCAGCAAGACCATGTGACTAAGTTTAGGTCAAAGAGATAAAAGCAGGTGTATTGCATGACACCTCAGAAGGGTAACCTAAAGAAGCTTACTCACCTGAAAGGTAGATCCCTCTTCACCCTTTCCCCTTTTCCCCTTTATTTCTGCCTGGAATGCAGATCTGATGGCTGGAGCTTTAGTAGTTAATTTTGTATGAAAACCACATATGAGGATGGTGGAGCAGGAAGTTTAAAGGGTCTTTGGTTCCCTGATGACTGAACTACAAAGCTGTCCTGCCAGCCTGGGACTTTCTACTTTTAGACTTGACGTAAGTGGGAGAAAAGTACATTTTTATTTTGTTTTTTCATTTTACTTGCTTTTTTTTTTTTTTTGAGTCAAGGTCTCACTGTGTTGTCCAGGCTGGAGTGCAGTGGCATAATCATGACTCACAGAGACCTCAACCTCCTGGCTTGGCAATCCCTCTGCCTCGGCCTCCTGAGTAGCTAGGACTAGAGATGCATGCCACCATTCCTGGCTAATTTTCTTTAATTTTTTGTAGAGACAAGGTCTTACTAGGTTGTCCAGGCTAGTCTCAAACTCTTGACCTCAAGAGATCTTCCTGCCTCAGCCTCCCAAAGTGCTGGGATTATAGGTATGAGCCACTGTGCCCGACGTTTTTGGGTTTTTTTGACATGTCACTGACCCTATCCTGCTACTGTTCCCTTTCTGTGCTCTCAGCCCAGTGGATCTGGGACATCAGGGGTGGAACCTGGGACCTAGGCCTAAGCTAATCAGGGCAATGTACTCCCTTAGCCTTAAGTATTAGTTCAGGAGTGGGCATAAGACCAATCAGAAGGAATTTGGGGAGGTTGTGAGGCTGAAGCTGTTGGCATCTGAAGGGGACAATTTGTCCTGTGACCTTACTTGGATCCTGGATTAAGCTTTGCCTGAAATTAGACCTACATCTAGACTTTCACGTAAGTAGGCCAATATATTATCTTTTTGCTTAAGCCAAATTGAGTTTTTGGTCACTTGAACTGTTGCAAGTACTTAATTGATCTTTCTACTTTCACATTTGTCTCTGAGCTGGTCTTGGTAACCCACAATGTTTTACTAAATGGACTCCAGATGTACCAGGATCATTTCTATTCATATTACATTGGTAAGACAGGTCAAAAGGCCATACTTAACTTTTAAGGAGGGAAAATGTCATCTAACTGTGGGCCCAGAAGGAAGAGGAGGGCCAGGATTCTGGAGAACTGTTAGCCATTCCTGCCATGCCATCCTCTGATCCTTCCTATTTCCTGCAGCCAGAGTGGCCCTCTTGATACACGGATTGACTCATGTCATTGCCTTGCATGAGACTCTTTCAGTAGCTTCTTAGGAACTCAGGTGATTCTCCATGCCCACAAGGCCCTGCCATATCTGGCTCTTGCCATGTCTTTTCTCAACCCCACATGTGTCCTGGCTCCTTTCCCATGTTGGACTTGGGTCAGCTCCTACCACTCACGGGGCCTTTCCTGCCTCTGGACTTTCTCTTGATGAAATACCCTTATCCCAGTTCTTCACAAGGCTGGCTCCTTCTCATTCTCTGGAAGTCCTCCTGAACGTGACTTCCTCAGAGATACCTTCCTGGACACTCTACCTAACAAAGGTCTCTCCTCTTTATCCCAGGAGCAAAATGGGTAACTATTTATTTGCTTTCCAATTTTCTGTCTGCATTCCACTCTAGAATGTAAGATTCAGTGTGTGTGTGTGGGGGGGTGCCTGTGCCGGCTCTCTTCTATCTGTAGCACCTTTGCAGGATCTGACACACAATAAGTGCTCAAAGAGTTTTAATGAATGAATGGGATGGGATGGATGGATGAATAGAGCGTCTTTCATGCCAGTCTGTGGATA
Organism: Cephalopachus bancanus; assembly: GCA_027257055.1. NCBI lineage: Eukaryota > Metazoa > Chordata > Mammalia > Primates > Tarsiidae > Cephalopachus > Cephalopachus bancanus. The sequence continues at coordinate 2,812,478 of JAPVLO010000087.1, forward strand.
TTGGAAAGTTAAAATATTCTATTTCTCATGCTGCATAGCATAAAAGAAAGTTGCTGGGACCCGCTGTAAACTGTTTACCTGAAGAAAGGCAGAGGGGTGGAAACCATTCAGATTCCCCACCAGTCCCTGAATTTGTGCACATTAGAGAAGGGCTTTGCTTCTGCTTCATTTCTCATGTTCTGTGAGTCTGTGGAATTGAAGCCGAGAGCATCCAGCAGCAGAAATGTGAGCATGTGCTCCATGAGATGCTGCAGCACATCAGGGGAGTGGAGCTGCTCTTCTCACTGTGCTCAGTTGCCACACACTTGTTTAGTTTAGTTGCTGCCTTGACATTCATTTTTAGGCCTAATGTGAGTTAGTTGAAGCCCAGTTATATCCTGTCACCTTTGGCCTAATTAAAACTTTCCTTCCCTGTGTGATTGTTTTCAATGTAGCTGGCTTGTTCTTCATCTCACTGACCCAAAGCCCAACACAGCCCACAGCTGCTGATCACAATAAAACTCACTAGTCAACACCAGAGTCATGCAAATAAATCCCCTCCTTTGTGTATATTTTCTTTAAACTAGCCAATCTACAACCCCCCAAGGAAAAACCTAAGGAATAATGCCAGTGGACTGTAATAAAGTTCCACAGGCTCAACCCACTGGTTGAGCTTGCTGCCACCTCTAGAATTCCTGTAAATATCCCTAACCTCTCTGGGACCTATGAGTAATAAATTTCTTCTGCTTCATGCGTTTTTGTCTCACTTCTTCATTGTATCTCACTGACATGCACACCTGAACTCAACCCTCTTCTCATCCTAGAGAGTAGCTATCTTGGCTCAAGAGAGAGACCTCAAGACTGAATGAGAAATATACCACAACAATGGGAACCATACCAAAAGTCCACATCTGAACTAGGAGCAGAACACCTTGCTTGTGTCCGGCCCACAGAGCTTACATCTCAGGGACAAATTCTCTTGTGAGATGTTCCAGTGACATTTAACATGTCAGAAGACTGGAGACTAAGACTATTTGCATCCTGATCACTGGACCTTAAGAACCCAGTACCCAGGAACAGTCTCACCTGCCTTTGAAAACAGCTTTTGGATTTTAATTTTCTCCCTGGGAGGTGTAATGAGAGAACTCTCTTGTACTTTTGGAGCTCACTCATAGGCATTGAGAAGTTCTCAGCAGTCCAGAGAGGGAGGGATATCGAGCACATGCTTTACCCAGGGTGACTTAATGAGTCAGAGCCAGAGGACAGACACAGAGGCTGCAGACTGGGTCCTCCCTACACACACACACACACACACACACACACACACACCATAGCCTCTTCTAATGCAATGTTTAAAAATACAGATAAGGAAACTCAAGAAGGAAAATTCCTTCTCTTAAAACTTACTGTGTTCCCACACACATGGTCATTAGGGCTCCTCAGAATGCAATACAATTGTGATCTGTTTTTCGAATAAAGATTATTCTATTTAAGTGTCAAATTTACAAAAGAACTAAATTAGGAATTGATTTTAAAAAGAGTCACCACAATGGTTATTTAAACAGAGAGGTACCTTGGAGGCATTTCAAATGATTTGATTTACAAACACTTAATTTGCACACAACCTTTCAGGAAAATATAATGTGTAGAGAGGAAGGTAGACAAGTGTGATCTGTGTGGGCACAGTGTGTTACTTCAAAATACTGTATTTCTATGATTCCATCTATTGAACTCTATGTGTTGTGATAATTTGTTTTCATGTCTGTTGTTACCATGGTAGTGTGTGTCCCTTGCTAGCAGGGAGCACACCGTAATCAATTTTGTATCTCCAACAACCAACAGCCATTAACAGTTGACTTCATGTCTTATTTTTTTTTTATCCTTAGCACCTACTTTAGGGATTGGCATTCAGAGGCATTCAGAAAATGTTTGTTGAATTGAAATAGCTAAATATAATTTTCCCTCACTGGAAGTCGAGTGGATTTTTATACTTGTATAAACTCTTTCATTGGGATAGTCCATTAAAACAATTATTTAATATTCCCAGTCATAGACTGTCTGAAGGAACTCTGGCTTCTCGTGATGAGTTTATTGATTGAATGCCTATCATATGCCAGGCACTGAGTTAGTAGTTGGGGATAGAGGGAACAAAGCAAAGTTCTCGCTCCTGAGAAGCTTGCAGCCAAGGACAGGGAAGAGAAGAAAGAAACAGATAACAGTAGCTTGGTAAGTGCTGGTAGAGTGGTGCATAGGCAGGAGTGATGCATAGGTTGGTAGAGTGGTGCACAGGCAGGAGGAAGTGATGTTTCCTGAAAGTCAAGGAGGAGTTGGCCAGGCAATAGGGATGGCAAAGAGATTCCGTGTGCAAGGTATTGAAAGATATTTGGCATAGGCAGAGCACAGAGAGGAAGGCACTGAGAGGGAAGAGGCAAATGTGGAGGAGATACAACGCAGGCAGGGAGAGGCCATATTATCTATGTGGAAGTGTGCTGAGTGGATCCCAGAGAGGGTGAAGAAAAGCATGAAGACTGGCTCTGGCTGCAGCATGAAGGAGGAATCAGAGAGACCACTATTTGAAGTTTGGATTTTTAATGTCCAAGGAAGCATTTATTGTAGAAATAAACATAGGCCAACCAAATGAGAACAAGCAAAGGCTATTTATTCAGAGCTTGCTAGAGCAAGGGCATCAGTAACTGTCACCTGGGTTTTGGCAGAGACTGAAAGGCAGGCAGTGGGGTGGGGAAGTTTTTGAGTGGAAAAGAGGAGGGCTTCAGGTGTGTCCTGACTGGAGGCTGTTGGTCTGGGGAAGCTGTAGGGGTTGCTGACCTAAAATGGGCATCCTGTAGGGTTGGTTAGGGAAGCTTATTGTGGTGGTCTTAAGTTGGAAGAAGGGACTGTCAGTTATTCATCAAGTCTTGACCATTTCGTTGATTGTTATAGAAGTTATTGCTTGGCTTCTCAGATTGTTACTGAAGATAGCAGTCTGACTTTCTCTACCTCTGACTTAAAGCAATCTGGTTTCCTGGACTGATTATTGTAGCTAAGGCTTGCTTTCCTGGGCAGGTTGTTGCTGCAGGTGTAGGCCAGAGTTCTGATTTTTTTAATATATGAGTCTGGCCATTGTCTGTTTGAATTTTGTCTCTTATTATCCTCAGGGAGAACTATTTATAGTTGCAGATATTTAAATTAGCATTACAAATAAGAGTAATCACTTTCATAATGTGTATTAAATCTCCCTAAAAATTATCCCTAATTACACAATTAACCAATTAAGTTACCTTAAACATGCTATACTACAATTATGAATCTATTTAATGTATCTGACTTTTTTCAAATAATCCACATGCCTATTGGAAAGACAACCCTAACAGACAATAGCTTTCTAAACATTGAAATATTTCTTGTAACTATAATAGATCAAAATTTTAAATGTTGCAAATCTTTTTTTTTTTTTGAGTTGGAGTCTCACTCCGTCATCAAGGCTGGAGTTCAGTGGCACACTCATGGCCACCCCAGCATCGACCTGCTGGGATCTGGCGATCTTTTGCCTCAGCCTTCCAAGTAGCCGAAACTACAGGCATGCACTACCACACCCGGCTAATTCTTTTTTTATTTTATTGTAGAGACGAGGTCTCACCATGTTGCCCAGGCTGGTCTCAACCTGCAGTCTCAGATAATCCTCTTGCCACGGCCTCCCAAATTGTTGGGATTACAGGCTTGATCCACCACACCAGGCTATCATATTGTTTTAAACATTCCCAAAATCTTCACCAACCTGATCAAATTTTGATACACTTTTAACAACTTTTTTAAAAAAATTGCCTGGCCAAGCGCAGTGACTCACATCTATAATCCCAGTACTTTGGGAGGCTGAGACAGGAAGATGACTTGAACCCAGGGGTTTGAGGCTGTACCGTGACCTTGGGTGGAACCTGGTTCTATATACTTTCTGGATGCTTCTACCCAAGCCTCTGGGGAACTCTGGGTTATTTCCTAGAGCCAGGTTCTGCCTTCCATTGTCAATGGGTACCCTCTAGACCTATACCTTCCACTGGGATTGACTGCAACTCAGTATATTCCGCTTCTTCTCTTGAGAGTCTCTCTCCATTAACCATAGTTTTCTTCACTTTCTTCAACTCTCACCTGTATTGTGACTAGTTCTGTCACCACTTGATTGGATTCCACGAATCTCTTTACCATCCAATTGGATTCTGAATTCCTTATATATTTTGCTGGGCAACCTGTCTAAGCAGTAAGTTTAGAAGTCTGTTATGGTCAGAGCAAAGGTGGTAGTAGCCTGGATTTGGGGATGGAGATGAATGACCCCAGAGCTACTTGGGCAGAAAACAGGTAAGATTTAATAACTGATTAGATGTTGGGGAAGAATATGTTGAGAGGAGAGGGAAAAGTCAGAGATGCTGCTCAGGCTTCTGGCTTGGACAGCTGGGTAGACTATATTTTACATTAAAAAAACAGTGACCATTTATTAAAAACTAACTCCTTGTATGTGACTGATTTAATTAGCTAAACATGTGGTAATTTGTAAGCAGATGCAGCATACTAGAGGCAATGAGATGGGGTCAAGAGACCCAGGACTGGGAGTTAGGGAGCCTTTCCCAGCTTTGCCACTGACTTTGGTTGCTCTGGGGACAGATCCTGTCTCCCCCAGGGGTTTCTCCCTCTTGTAAATGAAAAAAATATGCCCAAAGTTCAAGTTCTATTAGCTCTAAAATGTATAAACCTGTCAAATGAGAGGGCTGGATTAGACAAATGTGTACAAGCTTCTTTGATAATTTGATGAACACCAAGAATCTCCACCCTAGGAAAATGCAGGAAACATCCACATACATTTTTGGGAGGTTCATTCGTTTTTCCTCCCCCATCTCAACATTTATGGATTATTAGATGGTCTCCAAAGCCCTTTCATATTCTTCACTACTCTGATTTTATGACAGCAAAGACATGTCCTCTTTAGCATTTTAAACCTCCTTATCTCTTCCAAAGGAACAACATAAAAATGATGCTGCCTTCCTTAGTTGCTGTATTTTTTTCTTTTCCCTTTGAATTATCCCTGCCATCTATTTAAAGTTGAGTCCCTCGGGGCAAAGGCTGTCTCTGTCATTGTCTTTGTTTCAGTGGCTAGAATGCAGTTGGATGCTTAACAATGCCTAATTATAATATATGGATTATAGTATAATGCCATCTGCAAACCTTGATAAGCTTAGGATAAATTCATGATATTTTAATAACCTGTACAAAATAGTAGATGAATAACATTTAAGGGAATGTACGAGGGACCTTGTGCTTCCATGTTACACTACAGGGTTAATCAAGCATCCTCCAGGAGTTTATCTCCAAGAATCTATGTCTCACAGTAAATATAATGTGTGTGTGTGTGTGTGTGTGTGTGTGTGTGTGTGTGTGTGTGTGCATCGTATAAAACTATATATATAGTTTTTTAAAGAATTGTTTGAGGTTATAAAGATGAATCATTAGACCTATTATTCTTAATATCAGAATAGAAGCCTGATATTCAAGGTTAGCTTTCTATATACTACCTGGAACCCTGATGGAAAGTTTAGTTTGGTTAGTGGTACTTTCTAGTTGGTTGAGGATTTACCCCTTGAAGTACCAAATCTTTTTGTTTTTTAACCATTTTAAAGAGATATCTTTCTGAAATGGACTGTCCACTTAACTGCCCTCTTAAATAGATTATCTGAAACATAACTTCCCCATATGGGCATTGATGATTATACTGTGCTACATGATAGTCTTTAATAACTTCCAGGCCTAGGTCACCCATTCCTCTCAAGGTATATGCAGAATTGCTTGCCCCAACATTAACTGGCCCCAGACTACCGATTCTGATTTTGATTAAAGTTATCCAGGCACATAGTTCAAAGAGACAATCAGTTCTTTGAGGTTTGTTAAGAAAAACAGTAGTTCCCAATCTGCCTTGCTCCTGTTTCCTGTGCCCCACAGGGAAACGCTTTTATATTTTTTAGCTGATTAAAAATTTTCTATTCATATCTATAAATATGATGGTTGTATTGCTACTTTACATCTCTCTGTTGGGCTCTATCAAGTGACTGCTCACTATGGAAGATGAGGATTTAATTCTTGCCTCTTCCCATCCCTACCACACATGCTGACTTCTCATCCTCCTGAGATAATTGATCATGATTTTAGTTAAATCAATATTCAGTGTTTTCATAGCTATGACTATATGCTATTCAGAGCTCAACCATGTAGAAAACTATAATTACTTTTCTTTTACTGCACAATTTTTTTGTTTCTTTCTCAAGTTAATAATTGTCTTTTTTCTTTAATTTGCTTTAGTGTTCTGTGTATTTATTTCTGATTCAACCCATACTCTAAATCAGTGCTTCTCAAACAATCTGCAATGAAGGACTAGTTTTTTTTAATTGACAGACACTTTTATAAAATACAATAAAAATATATTTCTAGAACAAGCATTTCACAGACAGCACCAGTTGGTTGGCCACACTTTGTGTAGCATGATTTAATTCTCCTTTCAGTGCATCTAAATACATTGAGTATTCTATCAGTTTTGTCTTCCTTTGTGAGGAAGCCTCTTTGGAGCCTTTTGGTATGCCAATATGGATTGGTTGTCATCTATATATCGAGGGCATTACTGTTTCATGGGTCTGGGTTCTCCTTTTTCTTCATTCTTGGGCTTCTCTTTTCTTCCCTCTTATTCTGGTTCCTGGGTCCCATACCCTCCTCATTTTTGATTTATTTTCTTTTTTGCATGGAGCACATTCTCCAATAGTTTCCTGGAAAATGGTCTATGTAAAACAAAATTTTTGAGACCTTGAATGTCAAAAAATGAAAATGTTTTATTTTATTCCCTTGATTGCTTATTTGGCCGTGCATAGAATTCTTGGTTGAAACTCATTTTTTAAAAATAATGCTTCCTTGTCTCCTAGTTTCCAGTGTTGCTGCTGAGAAGTCTAAGACTATTCCGGTTCCAGAATATTTTTATGAACTATTTTTATTTCTGGAGGTTTTTAAGGTTTTTTCCCTTTGACCTCAATAGTCTATATTTCACATGATGTGAATTTATTTTCATCCATTATTCTGGGCATTTGGTGAGCCCTTTTAGTTCTTGGAAATGCTCTTGAATGATTTCTTGCATTCTTACTCCTTCATTTTCTCTTTTTGTTCTTCCTGGAAGTACCATTATTTGAAAGTCAACCTTCTGGATTGGTTTCTCATATATCCGTTCTCTGCGTAAATGCATTTGGTTCTCTGATTTCCCCCCTGCTGACTAGGAGTCAGCATTCTTCAGGCTGCTAAGTCATCTGCCTTTCTAGTTACCAAAATTATATGTTGCCTTCTCTCACACTGTTTCATCTTGGAGGGTTTATACCTTTTGATAATAATTTTAATGGGGTTTCAGGAGGGAGCAAAATTAAATAGATGTGTTCAGCCTGCCGTCTTCACCCAGTACCTGGTGTCTGCTTTCTGTTTCTTCCTGCTTCCTGTTCTCAGGTTGCCAGCTGTTCCTCTGCTTCAATAAGGCATCATAATAGTTGAGGATGTAATTGTTGGATTCCAGCCGCATTGACACTCCTTACTAGTTGTTTGACTTTGAACAAATCACTTCATGTGTCAGAAATTCAGTTTTTCTGCCTGATGGGGGAAGAATAATAATAATACCTACTCCATGTGATTGTGGTGAGCACTGAGGGATCTGTGGTTAGTACAAGATCACTGTTGGTGAATGACAGCCATTGCTACTACTGTTAGAGTCTTGGCCTTTCCCCCTTTTTCCTCTCTGTCACAAATAGTCTATGGACTAGAAAATTGCACTGCCATGTAAGTTAGACTGAAATAAAATACTTAGGGGTTACCTAAGTATTTTATTACCTAAGGTGTAATAGATAGACATCATTTCACAGATTTTGTGGCATCTAGTTTGGCTACCCAGAGACTCAGATTTTGGTTTTAGCTCTTCCCCTATAAGAGTCAGTCTTCTCTCTAACATGCTGCTCTTGTCACTGAATCTATTGAGCCTCCATGATGACGGTCAAGTCTCTAGCAAGACGTCAAGGTGTCTTTCCATATCCCTGGCCTCTTGTTTCCTTGCTGTGGCCAACAGGCCCCAAGGCATTGGTATCTTTCCCTCTCAAGTTTTCCTTTGCCAGTCTTTCAAAGCCCATAACCAATCCTGCTCTTTCTTCAAGACTCAGTGTAGCTTTCACCCATTTCTGGAAACTTTCCCTGGCCTTTCCTTACTCCCACTCCTGTCTCTCAGTCCCCACATTGGGTTAGTGCATCATCTGTGCCTCATCACCTTCTGTGTGTACAACCCTCTGTCATAGTGCTTGTGACTACTGTAGCTGTTTAATCTATCTTTCCCATCACAAAACTGTAACTGTTCTGTGGCTAGAGGATGTGACCTTCTTATTGTCTTATTCTTAGAACCCAACATCCTGGTACATCTTAAGTGTGTCTACTTTTTGAAGCAAAATAATATTGAGTGAATGTATGAGTGAAAAGATCTCAAATAAGAGTTTGTTTTGCACCTGCTTAAAGAATAAAATTGTCAAATCAAGGAACTTAAAAAGGAAATTTTCTTTACAGAACTTCAGAGTTCAAAACTTCCCTGCAAATAGCAATGTTTACTTGGCATTGTTTTTAAAAGCCTGTTTGAGTAGGGAAATTGTGATTGAGATGCTATAAATGCTCTGATCCTCTTCTTCATGCTTACCAACTGCCCAGTGTATCCAGCATGAGAACAATCATCATGAAACAATGTCCAAAGCAGACACAGGCAGCTCTGTAACTTCTCTAATCAGCACAGTTATAATATTTCAGTCACATTCTTGGGTGCTTATTGCCCTTCCTAAAATACAAACTATCTGCATGCTGTTTCCAGCCAAATTAAGATAGGGCGAGCTTTACATGTCTAATGAAGGAACAGCTCGAAAGATTAGGAACAAAGCATTTTGGTCACACCAACATGAGCTTCAGACATGTGAGGGCAGGGACTCCTGTTCATTTGCCAATAGATTCTGTCAGCCCCAGCTTTTATCCTGGTTGCTCCTGAAGGAATCTGGATTAACATAATGAGGGTGCTCATGAACCAGCTCATTATCATTTGAGAAAACTTCAGGGCCGAATAAAACACCAGACTTTATGTTCAAGCTGTACTACTGACAGACATTTATTTAATGAACTATTTTCCACTTACAGATGGAGGTTGAAGTTGTAGTCACATGCTCTAAATGTCAGTTCACATCTTTAGACCTAGTAGAAAGAAGAGAAGACAAAACATGATGCACTGAACCTTGTTATGGTACCCAAAATATGGGCACTCAGCTTCCGATAGCATAACTGCATTTCTTTCTAGGATCCATTTATGAGGAGTAGGAAAGATAGGGATTCTGCATACGGAGGAAGTTACTAAAGTAATTCACAATCAGAGTTTCTTATTAGTGCTATAATTTCAAATGTGAACAATGAAAAACCCTCTATATTTCAGGTGAGAATTGTGTTCTATGAAGATGGTTTCTACCTGTGGCTGCAGTTAGTGGATTGGGTACTTTTGGACGGCAGTCAGTCTTATATCTCAAGTATATATTTTTCATCTCTCAATATGTATTCTAGTTTTACCAAAAGAAAGTGAAGACCCATTGATAGCAGTTTTTCAGGACGGTCATGGGAAACTGACAAAGCAAGATCAAATTTGCAAAACTGACATTGAGAAACAAGTGATGATATTAAGCAGGCTTATCACTATTAAATGAAATAAAAGGCCATTATATGCATATGAGCCCAAAGCAAAATCGATCAGAAGAGTTAATCACCCTCATCAAGTCACATTTCTTGAAGTGCCCTCTGGGTGCAAGTTATCACCGCTGTTGGACACTGGCCATTTATCTCTTCAAGGGCAACAGACTCAGAGGAGAGAGCAGTCCTGGACTTTGGTTGGGGCTGAAGGGAGAAGGAAAGAGAAGAGGATCTTTGACCACGGGCATTCCATTTATGTTGCTTAAGACATCAGTGGTTCCACTAACTCTGGCCAATTTGGACTCACAGCAGTACTAAAAAATAATCTTCATTAAAGGGCTTTCACTCTCATCTGGGGAGATGTATTTATATTCCAGGTAAATTGGATTTAGCTGTTTAGTTGCTTTGAGCCACGTGCAGTCAGGGAGCTTTATTGAATAACCAGGTTGATTGATTCACAGTCCCCTGGCTATAGAAAAGGCACAAGGGAGAGCTAATGATGGTGAATCAGGTATGTCCATTCCACTCATCAATGCCTCGGGCGGAGACTGGCAGACTATGGCTTGCGCTCTGCGTGAGATATCCAAAGTCCCCAGACTTGCCCTGATGTGGCTTTGCTTTTGCTCATCACCTGTAACTTGGACCTAAAGAGGCCATTATACTTTGTACTAAAAAAAATAGGTTTCTTCTTCTTCTGTTTCATGACACTGAAAAAAAGCAGTTATTATTTATCCATGGCCCATTCTGGCTAGGTATGTGCTAGTCATTTTGCCCATTTTTAGGCAAATCTTCATATCTCCATGGTAGATTTTATTATTTCCATCTTACAGGTGAGGAAACTAAAACTCAGAGAGGTACAGTGTTTTGCCCAAGTGGTACAGTCAGGGTTTAAACCCAGGTTTGTCGAATTCCTTCTCTTTCCACTCTGACTCAACGAGAGACTGTGTGTGTGTGTGTGTGTGTGTGTGTGTGTGTGTGTGTGTGTGTGTGATAACTATATTTATATCTATATGAAATCGGGGCCATACTTTATATATGGAGGAAGTCTGGGTTCCATAGAAGTTAAACATAGAATTACCATATGATGTATCAATTTCACTTCTAGGTATATGCCCCAAAGAATTCAAAACAGAAACTCAAATACTTGTACACTAATGCTCATTGTGGAATTATTCACAGTTGCCAGAAGGCAGCAACAACCCAAGTGTCCATCAACTGATGAATGGGTAAACAAAATGTGGTGTATACGTGCCATGGAATATTACAGCCAGAAAAAGGAATCAAGTTCTGATGTATGCTACTACGTGGATGAAACTTGTAAACATTATGCTCAGTGAAAGAAGACAAACATAAAAAGCCAAATATTGCATGATTTTACTTGCAATATTAGGTACCTGGAATAGGCAAATTCATAGAGACAGAAAATAGAACAGAGGTTACCAGGGGACTGGGGAGAGAAATGAGGAGTCATTACTTAATATAGCTTCTGGTTTGGGTGCTGAAAAAGTTTTGAAAATGGATAATGGCAATGGCTACATAACACTGTAAATTTACTCAACGCCACATAACACATAACACTGTAAATTTACTCAATGCCACTAAATTGTACACTTAAAAATGGTTAAAATGGTAAATTTCATGTTATATATATTTTACCACAATTTTGAAAAAAAGTCTGGCATGTTGAAAAGAGTCAAACAGACCTAAGTGTGAATCCCACCACCTGTATAAATTGAGCAAGTGACTTAACATCTCTGAAACTGTTTTCTTATTTTTAAAATGGAGATGAGAATGCCTAGCTCACTAGGTTGCTGCAGGATGTAAATTGCCTATCCAGTACCTAGCACAAAGTGTAAGACACCCAATTGTATGGTGCTGGTAGTGGAGGTGGTAGTAGTAAATTATTATTATTGTTAGTTCTGAAGGTCCATACCAGGAAGTTTTAAACACATGGATTGTGAATATTTGTCATACACACTGATGAATGGTTAAATGATAACTGAGATTTTGTTCTTGCTTTGGAAGAATTTTTTGCAATGGAATGCCAATGAAGAACCAGGTGTTTGAAAAATGTGGCTATGTTAAGTTAAATGAGCCTTTTTTGGACTCCAGATGGGAGCATAAAGCTGTCTGAAACCCCAACGGTCTTTTCCTGTTGATTTTCACATGACTGAAAAATGATTTGACCACAGTACAGAAGAGCTGTGATGTGTTCTTGCTGCCAGCTCATTGCTACTGTTTGGGAAAAGAAGAGATGTTAGAGCAAAAACTCATAGCCTTTGAAAACAGGAGACTTGCGATAGGAGCTTCTTCAAAGGCCTTTAATTATAGCATTGCTGAGGTGAAATGCTGATCACAGGACTCTTGGACAATTTCCTTCAGCTGAGTAGAGTTATCCATTGCCTCATGTACCAACAAACTGAGTGCTGTGGTGGGAGAACTGGAAGTTATCTCCCACGTTTCAAAAGATTCACAGAAAGCATTTACATACATCTAATTAGACTGTTTGATTTCTATGCTCCATAGAGTGGATGATCAACCTCTTCCCCCTGTATATACATATTAAATCTGCTTTCAACACACGTTAACATTTTCTCAAATAAGTTATGCCAAATTCTTATGAGTATTGGCTTCATCCCCTAATAAAGCGCAGCTGTAGACCTGGAAACTTGTCCTTTGAACATTTGGAAGCATCTCTGCAGGCTCCTTCCTTTGCTTGAGACACATATGGCCACTGAAAAATAATGTGCCTTTGTGTTTAACCCTTCAGGTCTTTAAATAAACTATTTTGTGAAGTTGAGCTTTACTTAGTGGTTCCCCATGATCTTCAAGAGTGAATACATCTCTTAAAAGTCAATCTCAGCCCCTCCATGTCCAACCATGGGTCATGTGACAGGGCTGCCATCAGTAATGGCTAAATATTCCTTTTCTTAATTTCCTGATGAACTGGAATTATATATATTTTCAAATGATATTTAGTGTCTCACACAAGTCCTATGCATAATACCTGCTGAAATTAATTAGTTGTTTTGTGTAAAAAGACAGACTAATCATAATAGTCCAGCTACTCATAGATAACTTTTGTTATCTCTTAGTGTATAACGCTTCAGCATTTCTTTCAATGCATAAATATCAATTTTCATTTTTTGCAAAAATGGGACAATATTATATATAGTTTTTAAACTTGCCTTTATCATATATTAATGTATTGTGAACATCTTTCCATATAATATTTTAAATGGCTGCTTGGGTTTTCCAGTGTGGATTTCACATAATTTATTTACCTAGTTTTCTACCGTTGTACTATTAGGTCATTAATCTAACAATTTATTAGATAGAATTAGATTCGGTTTTATTTATAGAAAATTCCAAAAATAAAGGCTCAAACAAGATGAATATTTATTTCTCTTTAACATAAGATAATTCAGAGATAGGGAGTCCAGGGTGGACATGGCAGTAAGCAGGGACTCCCAATTCTTCTACCATTTTGTTCTACCATTTTTCCAGATAGCTTCTATCTTTGTTTGTGTTGCTATAAGAGAATATGTAAGACTGGATGGTTTATAAAGAAAGAGGCTTATTTGACTCATGATTCTGGTGGTTGGCAGGTTCAAGATTGGGCAGCTGTATCTCGTGAGGTCCTCAAGCTGCTTCAACTCATGGCAGAAAGTAGAAGGGGAGTGATCACATGTAGAGATCACATGGTGAGAAAGGAAGCAAGAGAGAGAAACAAAGAAACTGAATTCTTTTTTTTCTTTTTTGTTTATTTGAGTTAGAGTCTCACTCTATTGTCCAGGCTGGAGTGCAGTGGCATGCTCACAGCCACTCCAGTGTCAACCTGCTGAGCTCCAGTGATCCTTCTGCCTCAGGCTGCTGAGTAGCCGGAGCCACAGGCGCATGCTATCATGTCTGGCTAATTTTTTGATTTATTGTAGAGATGAGGTCTCACCATGTTGCCCAGGCTGGTCTCACTCAGGCAATCCTCTCACCTCGACCTCCCAAAGTACTGGGATTACAGACCAGACTCTTTTTTAACAATCTACTTTCTTGGGAACCAATCAATTCCCATGATAATGAGGACTCACTTACCCAAGGGAGGGCATTCATCTATTCATGAAGGATTCGCTCCACAGACCCAAATACCTCCCACTAGGTCCACCTCCTCACACTGCCATATTGGGGATCAAATTTCAACATGAGTTTTGCCGAGGTCAAAGCAAAGGATAACAGCTTCATTCCTCAGGGTCACTTCATGGCCCAAAATAGCTGCAGGAGCTCTGGATATTCCATCCAAGTTTCAGGTAATGTAGAAGAGAAAGTAAGAAATAATCTAAAGATTTCCTCCCCAGCCAAGACAGCTGCCTTAAGTAGCTTCCCTGGAAGTTCCATACAACACTTCTGCTTTCCTGTTGTGGGCCATACTCAGCTGCAAGGGAGGCTGTGAAGGGAAGTCAAAAGGGTTCTGTTGTTAAGGATAAAAGAGAAAAAGGCTATTGTGTGGCAACAAGTGGTTTCCACCACACCGGTCTTTGCCTTTATAATCAATGCTATCATGAATCTCTTCAAGCTTAACATTCTTCCACCTTCATGATTATTTCCTTATGATTTATGCTGAGGAAACAATTGTGTCAGGTGAAGACTGAACACATCTAAAACATCTATTTTTTGCCATTGCAAAAGTAATATATGCTTATTGAAAAAATTCAAACATAATAGACACATACACTTTTAAAATACATTTTCCAACTCTGAAATGTTGTATCAATTCACATTACCTATCAATGTACAAAGTTGTCAATTATCCTATATTTTTACTATTTCCTTTTGCCCTGATGCCTTTTTAACCAATCTGATAAGTCTGTTAAGTAAAAGAAAAAAAATTTTACATATATAAATTTATATAAATTTTTTTTGTACTTCTTTGGTTACACACCAATTTCCTGTTAGATTCTTTCTCCACTTTTCTACTGGAGCACTTATTTAGAAATGATTTATATATTTGATATTTACTTGATGGTTGCTGCACGTTCTAATGTGTTTTCAAGTTTATACTTTCCTTTTTTATAGCGTTTTTGTCATGCAAAATTTTAAAACCATATACTCTCAAATCTATCTTTGCCTTTATAGCCTTTCTCTCTGATGCAAATGCTAACACTTAAAAGAAAAAATATGTATTTTAGGTGAAAATTTAAAATTCTGGTTTCATTTTGGAATTAAAGTCTTAGTGTTGAGAGTCAGCTATAGTAAAATAGGCAGTTAGTTGAGGAAGTAATTGCCCTCTTTTTCTCACAGCACAGAGCTCTGTGCAGATTATCTGAGGGGACAAAAATCGGTATATTTGAACAGTAAAAGTACAGGTGAGTCTCATTTTCTGCAATAGGTAGGTTTCTGAGAACTGGTATGTAAATGACATGTTTGTTTTACTGGAAGCCCATTTTTCTTTAATTTTCATTATACTTAGTTTTAGGGAACTTTTTTTACTAACTAGACTCCTAAATATTTATTCCTTCCAATGGAGCTTCCCTCTCCCTGAGGAGAAGTGTGGAACTATGGGAAGAACACGAACCTTGAAGTCAAACAACCTAAGGTGAAATCCGACCAACCTTTATTATTTATGGGACTTTAGGCAACTTATATGACCTGTATGGGTCTCAGTTTAATGAGGTGGTTTAAAGGATTAGAGACGATAATAACTGCAAAAGCACCTAGCACCATAATTAGCTCTTGGAGATGGAGGCAATCAACAGATGTTTCTCCAATCTGCCCAGAAACAAAAGTGCTTAAGTGTATGGTGCCTGATAGTCTCTTGTGCTAAAAATCCCGTTGCAATGCAAATAATCACTCCCTATTTTTCCGTTCGGTAGTTAACATTTTCAGATATTAGGGTCACCTAGATATGACAGGGTCTCCCTGCTCCTACACTTCAGCTTGGAGACAGGTCTTTATGTCCTAGAACACTCTCTCCCCATCCCAAAATCAACTCCAAAGCCACTGGTAGATTTTTTTTCTAACTGAAAACTTTCAGTTAATGGGAGTGGGTGAGGGTGGGATGGAGCAACTTGGTTTATAGATGCTACCTGCAGCCACACAGCTGAAAAGTCCTGGGGTCCAGCACGCCATCCCACACTGTCTGACTTCTCTTTCTTGTTAAGAATCCAAAATTTGTTCAGCTCTCTTAGACAGCATGGCATCTTCAGATCCTCGAAGAGGGGAGGGTGGGGAGCTTACATTTATGCTATTGCTGGACCTGGAGAAACTGAGGCCCGGAGAAAGGACTTGTGCAAAATAGTACAGTCAGCGGTTGAGATGAAACCAGAGCCAGCTCCGGGTTCCCCAGTCCGAGTTCTGATGACCCGTCATGGTTAGTCGTTCACAAGTTTGAGCATCAGAGGTCAAGATGATCATTAGTTGCAGCCTGGAGAAGAGCCATTTTATGTCCGAGGGGAATAATATGCCAGATGAATAGGAACATTAGTGATTTTCATTTGCTGTGTGCTAATTTCTCTTGCAAAAGGTGAGCTGACTTCTTTAAGCCGCAAGCTGGCAGATTTCATTCTGTGCTATTTCTGAGGTCTTGGCAGCAGCACTGACTCTCCATCCCAGATCTCTGAGAACTCCAAAGAATCTGGTGCAGGGTGTTCCTGTGAATTAAGATTTTGACAAGCATCAACAGAATCTGGGCGATATGGAGTAGAACAGGAACGCTTGGTGAGCAGCTCAGACCCCAAAGTCCACATCGGCTTCCAAGCAAATGGGCTGTTCAACAGCCACAGACCTCAGGGAAACCATTCACAGGGCTCTTGCTGCAGAGACAGACATGGAGGGAGCATGGAAATGAGACCTGCTAGGAGTGGGTGACTCACCATGTGTCAACCCTGTTCCCCTAGCTGTGGAGGGTATTGCTTATAAATACCAATTTCCAATTATCTATCTGGGTCTGGCAGGTTCTGAGTTTATAAGCCGTATAGCTTTACTAATTTCATCTCTGGAATTCACTGATCTAGGGCTTTTGTTTACTCTCCAGGAAGTTCAAATAATGCACATTTGTGTGATAAATGGGGGGGTTGTGGTGCATGCTGGGAAACAGTGATTTGACCCAAAAATTTATTAGTAAATTTAGAATAAACAAAAAGTTGTCTGGCACTAGCAAAATTTGCTCTGGTTCCTTCATCTCTTTGGAATGCCCAAGGAGTTTAGTTGGTTCAGTTCATCCCAACTCTAATCCCCCTGCTATGGTCAGAATGTTTGTGTCCCCTCAAAATTCATATGTTAAACCAAATCTTCAATGCCTTTGGAAGTGATTTGGTTATGAGGGTGGAGCCCTCATAAATAGGATTAGTACCCTTATAAAAGAGACCCCAGAGAGCTGCCTTTCCCCTTCTACCAAGCGAGGACACAGCAAGAAGATGTCATCTATGAACCAGAAAGTGGGCCCTCACCAGACAGGAAATCTGCTGGCACCTTGATCTTAGACTTTCAGCCTCTAGAACTGTGAGAAATAAATTTCTGTTTTTTACAAATCACCTAGACTATGATACTTTGCTAAAGCAGCTTAAATGGACTAAGACATGCTGTCCCTAGCCCTTCTAGCTTTGGAACATAGAAGGTAAAAACCTCAGAATTGAAATTCAAGCTGCATTTTCAGAGAAGAGTCTCTTAAATCTTTTCCCCCATCTCATGCATGTGCCCAGGGTCACATCGACAGTTGCTAACTGAGGACCAGAAGTCCCAGGCTGGGCCTGTCATTGGGATTCTGACAGTTCAGAGTGTATCTGATGAATTGATGGGTCAGTGTCTGGCCTGTGGCTCTCTGCAGAAGGTAATTCACATGGGGAAGACAGACTTGCTCTAAAAGGAAGTTGTGCACCCAGGAAGAGATGGGGACAGGGGAGGACAGAACAGCATGTTGTATGTTTCAAATATGAACTCTCCCACCAGGCCCTTGGTCTTCATCTGAGTCCCTTGGAGAAGGCTGCAGGCACGGCCGAGCATTCGTTTTCATCAGGACTGTGGATTGTGGCAGCAGAGGCAGTGCCTCCCATGGCCAAGGAGTCTCAGGAAGGCAGAGTGGGACAGAGGAGTGACTCAGCTGCTTGGATACAATGAAGACTCCAGGGAACCTGGGCCTGCCTTGACACCTTGAAGAGTATCTCTCTGGGAATGTCTATAGTTTGCACCTCAGGCATGACCACCAGCATTCCCATGATGGGGCACCAGGGATAGGGATGAGTCTCAGCCCTCACTTGGCTTTGTAGAGAGTTGACATCAAGGGACTGAGTAGAACACCAAAGGACTGTCTGACTCAGGCAAGCCACCCCAGGGTCTTTCAAAAGTAATTGGGTAGGACTTTGAGTGGGACAAGAGCGAGTGAATGTGGAGTCCTATTAGTATCACTTGTACAGGACTTGGGGAAGGTCAGGCTATTCGGAATTCTCTTCCTTTCTCTACTGAAGGAAGAGCAACCCAGAAGTGTAGGAAACCTTGGTGATGGTAGCAGTCTCTGGCTTTTGAGTCCCCAGCCGCTGTCATCTTTGGAATCAGGCTCTGACCTTTCCTTCCCTTCCAGAGCTCTTGAATTCCCTCCACATGTCATTTATGTTTCCTGTTCTGTCTTTTTCACTGCTGTTCCCTGTCTTCTACACTGTCTGATGTTGCTGTTGGGGTTTTACCTTACCCTTGGTGCCCAACCCACCCTGCCAAGGTAGGGTGCCCTCAGAGTTAAACTTTCACTTGGTTCCTCAAAATGTTATCTATTGCTCCCTAACCTTCTTACAACCTTCCCATTCAAAACACTTAAGTACAAGTCACTGCCAAGCAGGGTCACAGGACATGTTGCAGGATGGCTTTGCAAAGTGTCTCTAGAAAAAGTCCTCTTCCCACTGATTGCTTAAGAGGGCCCTTTCAAATTCCTCAAGCTATGGGATGATTCTCGACTCCATATGCCTCTGCTTGGTGCTCATTTTTCTCTTTTAAAATTTCACTTCCTAACTCTTTAGCATTTCTCCTTCCAGACTGGAATTCCGTGAAACAATCTGACACTCCCTTTCAGAAGATTTTCCTTATGAATTATCTGGCAGTTACTTCTGTCTGTTTAAACTTGAAAAAAATCAATGATTTCAAATTGCAAATTCAGTTAAAATTTACTTTGCGATAATGTTGTAGGATAATATTGCCAGAGTTTGGAAGCAGAAAACAAATGAGGCAGGAAAACAAGATAATCGGGAGGATGATAGAACAGGATCTCTGATTAGAGAAGCACAATTACACGGAATAAATACGATATTGATTTGTGTGTAAAAGTCACCCACAGAAGAGGAGGAAAAAAGATGGTACTCTGTCATCTTTCCTTTTTATTTTTACTTTTTAAGATATTTTCAAGTTCTCTGAACTGTAGGTTCATATTTAAAAATCTATTTCTGATTTAGATGATTGATAATGCTTTAAATACCTTTAATTCCTCTTTGGAAACATGCTTCTTCTGAATCCCCATAGCTCTGTGTCAGGTCTATTCTTCGACCATCATGCCTCACTTACTACATGGTGTTGTAGGGATTTGTGTCCATGTCATCACTCTCTTGCTGGGTTGTGAATTTATTGAGAGTAGATACATACTTGAATGTGCTTTATCAACAGTGATTTCCCCAGTGGCATGAGTAGGTGGAATTCCTATTTTAAGAATATGATTTTCAAAGCAGAGTTTTAAAATAATTTCATAATGAGAATATTCATATGGAATGCATGTTTTAGTGACTTTGAGAAGGAGAATACATATTCCATTTATATCTTTAATAATTTGTAGGAGGGAAAGATGGAAGTTTCAGTTGTAAAACAATTTTTTTTAGTTAATCATATTTGCTTATAGTTCCCAGGGCATATGTAAAGTTTAAAGACACACACTCATCCACCCACCCACACACACACTCCCAAAGGAGTGGAGATCATTCCACTGTGCCCTTGTGGGAGAGGAGCAGATGTGTCCCTAATTCTAGCACTGAGTCAAAGGTTTGCAATTCCCAGAAGACTGGGGATCATGGCTCTCAGGGGAAGAGCTTGGTGACTGGTGCTAGAAGGCAGGAACCACCTGGGAGGAGGGAGGTCTGGCTGTGGTCCTTGTTGACCAGCAGGCCCTTTCACTTCTTGAAATGAGAGCATAAGAGAATGCAGAGATGATTCCTATTTTCTTTCTGTATTTATTTATTTATTTTTTGGTGTTTGATGAATTTGAATTTGTTTGAGGACCCTTCACTTGTTTTTTTGCTTAGCTCTTTTGAACCCAAAGCTTCTCTGAAAATGTTATTTTGTATATGACCTTACCGAAAGAATCATGAGTATTTCTTTGGTACTTCATGGAAAACCATTGCTGCAGGAGAGATGCCTAATTTTCTTGGAGTTGCAAATTATGTTTTGTCAATTTCTTAGATAGGGAGTATAAAAATCAGAGAGCAGGTGCTTAGAGTCCAGAACCATACCAATTTTGGATTAGGGCTCTACCACATGCTAGCTTGTAAAGGCCAGTTTCTCATGAAGCTAGCTGATCATGGTAAAATTCCAGGGTCCCTCCCTTCCCAGACCCCTTCCAAGGCTCCGGGAAGGGCCCTAGCCATGTGGCCAACAAAGTCAATTAACTTTTTTTTTTCAATTCAGTCTCACTCTAACGCCCAGGCTGGAATGCAGTGGCACAGTCATAGTCACCACAGCCTCAACCTCCTGGGATCAGGTGATCTTTCCACTTCAGCTGGAGCCACAGGAGTACACCACCACGCCCAGCTAATTTTTCTGTTTTTTTATTGTAGGGATGAGGTCTGGCAGTTGCCTAGGCTGTTCTCAAACTCCTGGGCTCAGGCATTACTCTTGTCTCTGCCTCTCAGAAGTGCTGGGATTACAGCCGTGAGCCATTGAGACTGGCAAAGCCAATTAATTAAGACTGTTGTCTCTTTCTACTCTGACTTCTTCCCAGTTGCTCTCTTCCTTGCGTAGGGTGGCACTGGAATGCCTTAAGACATTTGGGGGATCTGGCTAAGGCATAGTTGAGTGGGAAATATGCTGCTTTAACTGCAATTTGTAAGTCATTTGAAGTGTATCAATAAAACAAGTAAAAAATTATAGACACTTATTTGAACATAGGTGAACGGCACATTGTCTGTGATCATCTTTAAACTTTTTGAAGATCTGAAAGAAAATTCTTCTTAAAACAGGAACATGAAATAGAAGTGACAGAGATGAGCAATAAAATCAACGGATACTGAGAAGAAGATGATAACAAAAAATGTTCAGACCTTATGGAACTCGTTCTTTAATTAACAGGAAGAGGAATATTATTTAATCATTTACAGCAAGAGAGAAACACTGACTAAGAATAAAGAAGAAGCTCTTGGAGTTTTGGATAATCCAACTAATGAACAGGAGTGAATTACATGAACACATTGGGAACATACTTAAATTTTTTGCTGATTTGACACAAAACAAAGGTAACATGAAATTCATATTAAATCACTACAGTGAAGAGATCTATGACAACAAACAGCTTAATGAGTGTTGTCAACTTAGTGATGCTGATGCAAGATTAGGCATTGATGGGAAAACTTGAGATGCCCTGAAATCTTATAGCTCAGCTATGAAAGAAACTTGGTAGAGCTTTCTCCAAATTTGACAACAACCCCAAGGGTTTACCTCCTATCATCTAGAATGAGTCATGGAGCTGAAAATAATAAAAACAAATTTTGATCAACCACACTACAGGAAAGAAATTATTTTTTTGTTCTCTTTATAGAAAAAATATGCAGCCAACAAATGCAAGAAATAAAGGACCAGAGGTATTTCAGGTAGATGATAAGAATCACTGCTACTTTTCTGGATTTTATGATATTTGTAATACTTTTACAATTGCAATTTGTTGCCATTTCTTTCCTTACTCTAAATAGATATTAACTTACATATCTACTTCTGTATTTGTATTGTTTTCCTTATAGTAGGCATCCTTAAATTGTGAAAGCTTCAAGTCCCACAAAGCTATGTCTGCCCTGTAGCTATATGACCCTGAAGAAATGATGTGCATGTTCTGAATCTCAGTTTCCTCACAACAGAATGGGGATTGTACAGGTTCCTGAATATTAGGTTAAGAAGTTTAAATGAGAGAATGAAGATGAAGTATTTAGCACAGAAGACATGATAAACACTTTTTTTTTGAGTCAGGGTCTCACTGTGTCACCCAGGATGGAGTGCAGTGGCATGATCACAATGATGATGGCTCATGGCAGCCTCAAACTCCTTGACTCAGGCGATCTTTCTACTTCAGCCTCCCAAATAGCTGGGAATACAGGCACGCACCACCACAGTTGGCTAATTTTTTGATTTTTTTTTGTAGAGAGGAGGTTCCACTATGTTGCCCAGGCTGGTCTTGAACTCCTGGGTTCAAGCAATCTGCCCACCTTAGCCTCCCAAGTGTTGGGATTACAGGCGTGAGCCACCAAACCTGGCCAACACTTCTTATTAGTATCATCCATCCATTCACTCAGTAGAAATAGATTAAGCAGCTACATAGGCATTGAAACTTCATTCTAACCCTGTAGTAGAGTGAGGCTTGCATTTATGGTTTGTAATTCAGGCTTCTGAGTGGTCAGTGATAGAGGCAGAGTGGCTCAGCAGGGAGCTTATCACAGTACCTTGAAAGAGGCCTATTTGGTGTCTCCCACCTCTCATGTCCCTGGGAATCTTGGAGTAGCAGAGACCTTGTAGAACTAGGACCCAGATTAATCACTTGTCTCAGGACTTATCCTTGCAGGTTTTTCCGGGGTGACCTGTCATTTTGGAAATACCCTTTTCTGCACTAACAGCTTCCCAGAACATAGTTTTCTTAAAACTGGGAGTGGAGTCAAGAAAGGAGTCTGCACACATGATTCTGAGGACCAGTGTCCAATTAGACCCTTTTAGTCCAAGCATCTGTTGAAATTTATTTATAGGTTTACAGAAAGGGTCTTGGTTATTCTACAGCAGAAGCCCAGTATACTGGCTTTGGTCCAGTTTTAGAAAGCCGAAATGCTTGACTCTTTTTGTTTTATTTTAGGAGTGTGCCGTACTGTTGGAATCAAATGAGGAAGAAGTGAACTGTAAGCACAATGCTATTTTTTAATTTTTAATTTTTTTGAGTGTGGATGATTTGATTGGAGGTCTAATAATCACTTGGTCACTTAGAGACAGTTACATTAGTTATTAAGATCCCAGATCTAAGGAACCCACTTGTTTTCTTCTTGTGCTGTGAGTCTGTTTTTGACACCCAAATCCCACAAACAGATGGTGAGTTCTGGATGACTGGTCTCGAATAGTACCAGATATAGACTGTGAGGCACTCCAGGGCAGGGACCTTACCTGCTAAGTCCTGGAAATCAGCATGGTGCCTGGCACTTAATGGGTGCTTCATAAATATTTCTTGAATGAATGAATAAATGATGAATGAATGAAGGAAGGAAGGACCATATAAAGTAGCCGTGTTTCCAACATGAATAAGGAGCCCTCCTCTATGAAAATAAATTCATTTAAGGCATGCTAAAGAAGTCTCAGTTAAATGAAGTTTACTTCAAAAATAAATGTTGTGCTTTGAGAATAAACTTTTTCCTGTGTTAATACAGAATAAAGTGCTTTGCAACAGTAGAGGCATTTATCCAAATAGGAGCATTTAAATATGTGCCAAGGTAGCTAAGTTATTTACTAGGAGTTGGTATAGACCCATAACTTAGTCCATGGGATTTAAGTTAGAGAGCCAGGGCTCAACCCAGCTCTGACATACAGTGGCTGAGTGGTCTTAGCTAAGTGATCTAAGCTCTCTGAGTTTTCGTCTATATAACAGGAATAATAAACGCTATTAAGTAAGATGATGTTTGGCACATCTTTTTTCCTTCCTCTTCCTCCTCTTCCTCCTTTCCCTCCTGCTAATTAACCTGGGTGTTGGCGATTTTGCCTGCTCAATTCCACAGCTGGTTTTCAGGAAGCAGGTTAGAGTCTAGGGAAATGATGGACAGCTTTCTGTAGGCCACGTTCAGCTCAATCTGTCAGTAACATTTTTGGATAGCCCGTGAGTGTCCAGAGAGGAAACACATAAATATTATAGAAGAGTCCAGCACTTAAGATTTTGCTTATTTAATTAGTGATTATCTCCTTCTATACCCACCCACGCCCTAAGTTGAATTTCACCAGCATTTCAAGTCCTTTGGGATCACTCTGTGTTCCTTTTACTTCTTGGCATGCAAGCCTACTTTTATTTTCCTTTTTAAGAGATTTTGCTGGACTGGGTGAGACATTGACATTGAAGACAGTTTCCTATGGGCTTGGGCCTTGAAGGTGACTGACTTTTTAAAAGCTACTAGTGATACAGAGAAGCCAAACAAAACTCTCTCTTCTGGAGAGATCCCACAACACTCTAGAGCAGCCCGGTCTCCTAGCTCCTCCATGATAATTCAAGGTCAAGCTCATCTGTGGTGGTGGCTCGATTTTGCTCATTTTGTACATTATTTATGTAATATGCAGGTTGTGAGGGAGTGTGGATGTAGATGATTCATAGGCAGAAGTGGTTGGAAACAGATTGCAGAAGCCCAGCTCCTCTTACTCGGGTGTTCCCCCCACCCCCAAACTGCCTTGTATGCTGCCCCCTGCATGCCCTGCAGTGACTACCAGGGCTAAATCTAGTCCAAGGGTCCCCCCTGGAAGCCCTGTAGAATGGCAAGGCACACCAGCTCTTTAGAGGCTCTAAACTTGCAACAGACTCTGGAGACACACCCACCTCCCAAGATGTAACTCTCATAAAAAAAAAAAACAAAAAAAACCCTAAACCATAAAATAGCATAAGGAATTCTAAAAAAGTTATGATGACTACTTCAATGCTTATTTTCTGAAATATCAAGTTTTTAAAAAAAGTTGCTGGTTTTTGTGTGGCTGCCCCTGCTTTTCTAGGATATGCCTGGCACCTGTGCTTAGCTTGCCTATTTATGGGGCATCCCGGTGACCAGTAGGCATGCTGTTTTCTCATGGCTAAACCATAGAGGAAATTTTCTCAGCTTTTTAAGTTTTATCCCAACCCAGAGACCAGCCTTCAGGTGACATCCTACACTCTCTGATGCACCGGAAAGAGCACCGACTGTGGATTAGACAGGCTTGGTTAGGAAACTCATTAGTTCTGTGCATCAATTATCTATTGTAAAAATAATGCCATGGACTAAAACCCACCAAAACCTCCGTGGCATACAAAGCATTTATTGCTCATGCTTCAGGGGTGGTCAGCTAGGCAGCTCTGTTGCTCTTGACTGAGTCTACTCACATTCTGGCAGCTGATCTAGGATGGCCTAGGCTGAAGTGATGAGGTATCTAGACTCTGTGCCACATTGCTCCTATCCTCCAACAGGCTAACTTGGGAATGTTCTCACCCAATGACAGGACCAAGAGTTAGAACAGGCTTAGTCACAGAAGCACTTTTCAAGCCTGTGCTTGCAACACATTTGCAAACACCCCATTGGCCAAAGCAAGTCACATGGCTGAAGCCGGTGTCGGAGTGGATAGACATACTTGTAATCCTAGCACTTTGCGAAGCTGAGGCAGGAGGATCACTTAAGGCTAGGAGTTTGAGACCAGTCTGGGTAACATAGCAAGACCCCCATCTCTACCATATATAAAAAAAATGCTGGATGCAGTAGCATGCATCTGTAGTCTTAGCACTTGGGAGGCTGAGGTGGGAGGGTTGCTTGAGCCCAGGATTTTGAGGTTGCAGTAAGCTATGATCATGCCATTATATTCCAGTTTGGGTTACAGAGCTTGGAAACAGGAGGTGGTGAAGAATCGGGATCATTTTTGCCATCTATTACATAGTGTGGCCTTGGGAAATTTACCTGACCTCTCTGAACCCAATTTCTCCTTCTCCTGCAAAAGGGCTCATGATCCCTAGCCATCAAGCCTGTATGAGGGTCAAATAAGAGAATTTGGCTAAACGGGTTGCCAGGCTAAGGAGGGTAAATCATACTCTTTCAGCTGGTTTCTTTAATAGCAGATTAGATACTATATTAGTCAGAGTTCTCCAGGGAAAGAAAGTCAACAGCGTATACATCTATACAGAGAGATTTATTTTCAAGTACTGGCTCATGTGATTGTGAAGACTTAGTGGGTCCAAAATCTGGTGGGCCAGCAGGAGACTCAGGAAGCATTGCATTTCAAGTCCAAAGGCAGTCCACTGGCAGAATTCCTTCTTGCTTAGTGGAAGCCAGTCTTGGTTCTCTTGAGGCCTTTCACTGACTGGATGACGCCCATTTACATTATGGAGGGCAATCTGCTTTACTCAAAGTCCCATTTAAATGTTAATTTCATCCAAAAACACCCTCCCCAAAACATCCAGAATAGTGTTTGACCAAATATCTGGGTGCCATGGCCCAGCCAAGTTGATGCATAAAATTAACTCTCATGATACTGTGGGCTCAAGACTATAATTAATTATTACTTCAACAAATGTTTATGGAGGGCCTACTGTGTGCCATACTGGCACTATGTTTATGCATCAGAGTATAGCAATTAATAAGCTGCTAACCCTGCCTTCAAGGCACACAAAATGCTGTGAGAGCTGCCTTTTGTGGTGTGTACTTCCTGGACCAAGCTTTCTGCAGATATCATCTCATTTAATCCCCACAACAAAACTGTGAGGTAGTCATTGTTATCCCTGCTTTGCAGATGAGGAGATGAGGTTTGGAGAGATGAAGTGGACTCACTGGAGGTCAAATAGCTAGTAAGTGGCAGACCCAGGACTGAGTTCACATCTGTCTGACACCCAGGCCCAGGTTGGTAGTAGCTTCACTGTCATTCACACCTTTGGACAGTGGCCTCTCACAGACAGAAGAGCAGAGGAGCCAGAGGATGGTAGGAGCCCGAGGTCAGCCTAGAAGGCAGACCATCAGAAGCTGGGGAGGGCCTCTCTGCTGCTTTCTATAGGACATAAGTACCCTTCCGTCCATGCTGGGTGGTTTGCTTTGCTACTTCCTGAACCTCTGGGATGTGGGTGGCAAGCAGGCCACCAACATTATCCTGGAGTCTGAAAGTTCATCTTGGGAAACAACCTTCTCAGTATTCTCATTTTTTAAAGGGACAGTGTGCGTAGGTGTGTAGGTAGAGACAGGATGGATTTGAGCTTTTTCCAGCAAAGCCACCCCTTCATTCATTCTGCCCAGAGACATGCTCTGGGAGAGTGTGTATAGAGACACACATATGTAATATTTTCAGACTTTATCATAGTTCCAAACTGCTCACAGCGGGGGTGCAGATGGAATATGCTAATGATGTGGGGGAAGTATGCTCCCCCATAAGGATTGCTCCTATGTATGTTTAAAGCAGGTTATTGGCTAAGGGGCTTCTCTCCTTAGCAGTTAGTTCTGGGTGGAACACATCAGTCAGTGGCCCTGTCTACACTGGCCAAAAAGCCTGACCTGGCGCGTAGAGGAAGAACCTGCGGAGGCGGGGGAGAAGGAGGCGCTTTATGTAAGTGGTTTTTAGACAGATGGAGGATTCATTTTAATTGCATAAAAGGCGATCTTTCTTGAGTGGAGATGTAGGTCCTTTTGCAAACCTGTGCTAGACACATCTTTGCCGCGGCTGCTTTTCTAAACGCCCCTCTATTTCCATGAAAATCACTCATCATCAGTGTGTGGAGTTCTATCTGGGCTATTTGCATGCTCAGCATTCCCCCCACTCAGGGGAAGTTCACCCAGTCCTGAAGGGTTTGAAGCCATGTTGTAACTGAACAGTGATTTTGGGAAACAGAGAGTGGATGTTTCCAACATGGGCCACTGGGAAGGTTGAACAAAACACGTTCAGAGCAGTTGTTTTCAAATTGTGCCTCCACAGGTGGTCCAACTTCAGGAATCCCATCAAGCTCTGAATCTTTGCCCTATCAGAGTTCACCATTGAGAGAACCCCCTGAGTTCTCCCAGAGTCATCCCCCTTGAGACTTACAGGAGCCTGGGGTCCAGCATCTCCATCTTCAGAACTCATGCTGTGACCAGCCTTGGTGGCCCATAGCTCAGAGACCTGGAGGCCAGGAAGGCTGACTTCCTGGGTATGCTTTGGGCTGAAAATTCTGAGTAGAACAAGAAAAATGCCAGCCTGGATCCTCCACAGTTGTAATTGAGGTGAAATTATTTATCCCTGCTGTTTATTTTATCAGCAACAAGTGGGGACAACCTGTACTGCTCCAGCAGGAAGTTACTTCCACGAGCTAAAGGCTCTGTAGGATGCACTGTACAGGGAGACCCTTTGCCCAAACTAGTTCCCTGCTGGATGGTAGGAAGTTCACCTCAGGTGTGGGCTTTTGTAAGCACTGTGCCAATTTTAGTAATTTCTGTATAGCCAGTATTCTTCACACAAGTAACACATCTGTTAGATGGATGAATGACTGTATTGAGACCTGCCAGAGTGGAGGCAGTCTTGGACAAAATAATTCTCACCAGCTGTAAACAATACTGTATGTGAAAGTCAATTCTTGTGCAGGTTGCTGAGAACTGCTCTCTCAAGGAACAAGGAGAGACACAAGTCCTTCTGGGCCTTTGTTACTGCCCTCTCCACACTGCAAGTCATATGGGGTCTGACAGTTAGGTTTGTGAACTTGCCACCTTGAGCTTATGTTGGCAGCACTGTACAAACAACTCAGTAAGATTCCATAGCCTTGTTATATCAGTTCTCATAGCTGTGTCCATGTCGACGTGTGGCGGTGTCTTGCTGAGTGATGTTCTTTATTGTTGTTACATGTTTTTGTGTACTGTTGCGAGAATGTTGGAGCTTGAATTAAAACAATAAACAAACAAAATTTCTTGTTAAATTTGGCAAGAGTGAAAGTGAAATCAGGGACATGTTAGTCCAAGTTTATGGGGATAATGCCATGAAGAAAACAGTAGTGTACAAAAAGATTAAACGATTTTCTGAGGGGAGAGAAAGCGTCACTGATGAAAAGGGGTCAGGATGACCAATAATGAGAAGAATTGACAAAAACATTGGAAAAGTTTGTGAATCGTGTGTCAAAATAGTCAACTGACTGTGAGAACCATAGTAGACCAAATAAACATCAATAGAGAAACAGTGAGAAAAATCTTTTTTTAAAAACATGTTTTATTTTAAAGATGCAGGGTACAATTCAGGATTAGGTATACCAGTGGACCTTGTACAGGTAAAGTTTGGGCCTCCCTCTGAGAAAACTCTTAGCTGAAAATCTTGGCATGAGAAAGGTGTGTGCAAAAATGGTCCCAAAGAAGCTCTTGTATCACAATGTGCATGTGACATCACCCCTGCCTGGAATGCCTGCACACTCATCTGGCAGACTTTTGCATGGCCTCCATCACAGACCTTGGGCTCCTGGACAGTCTGGTATGTAGCTGAACCCTCAGTCTCAGAAGCCAGCCTGCCTGGCTCTCCAGCCTGTAGTTGCCACTTATCTTTTGGAACCGCAGAAAGTTGCCCAAGTCACCTAATAAATCTGAACCTTGATTTTCATCTGGAAGCCAGGAATTATAGTAATAAGACCCAGATTAGAGGATTACTATATGCGTTGAATTAGTGAATGCACACGAAGTCCACAGGGCAGAGCCCAAGACACAGCCCTCAGGACCTATCAGCCACCATCTGTGTCCTTTCTTCTCTGTGCCCCTGTCAGAATTGTCTTCTCCATTGTCTCCCCACATGCCTTTGCTCTTGTCTCTTTTGAACTCAGCACCTTGGCTGGCCCCCTCCCTTATCAAACAACTATGAGGGGTACCCACAAACCCGCATAATTATATTCGAACTCCTTAGCAGAATTCAAGGTTTTCTATTTTTCAGGTCAACCGATTTTGATAGCATATTCTTCTCATGACTTCCTTCCTTGATCCACACCTGGTGTCCCTGCTTAATGTACTTTGTCTGTGCTCTCTCACCTCCCAGTCTGGCTGGCTCTAGCTGGTCTCCTGTGGGCCTGTCCATCCCCCACCTCTGCCAGCTCAGGCTTCTGCACATGAGGGAGGGAAGATCCTTGGACCCTCTGGGATGAGCAGGCCTCCAGTCCTCTAGGCTGGGTTCTGGAGATCAGATTCTGCACTCACATTCACAAAGGCACACACTCCTCAGATCAGATTCCAAGGTATATTGGTACATTGCAGCAAAATGAAACCCTTCAGCTTTGGAGCTTATAAAAGGTTTATGCTCTACTGTCATGCAAAGTGCCCTGATTTGCTTACCTCCTGGTGACATCGATTTTATTACACGGAATTTGGTTTCTTCAGGGCCAATCTCGGTCATCTTGAGGGATTTTAATTTAGAAAATATGAAGGCAACTGCATATGCTATAGAGAGAGTCACTGTATCTTATTGTCCCTGAGTACGCATGGCTTTTTGAATCATCATTTAATGATTCATATGTAGCAGAAAATGCTTATCATATAATGTTAGCAGAAAAAAATCAGAATGTAAAATTGCATTTATGATATTATTATAACTATGGGCAAATCATGTGGGGGTCAGAACTAAAATGGTTGTAGACTAATGAAAATAGCTTGATTTGTTGGGGAAATGGGATGATAGGCAACTTTTAAAATTTCTTTTTCGATTGTGTTAATGTTACTGCTAATATGTAAAATAAAAACCTAAACAATATTAATAGTTACCGTTTGTGGTATCATATTAATAGTGTAATAAGCATATGCTTAATCTGAGACAGATCTCTGCATAATTTACTTAATCCTCCTGGCATGCCTGTGAGGTGGGGATGTTTATCCCTGGTTCATGGGAGGAGAGTAAAAAGTCACCGAAAGAGTAACAACCACTAGGGGACATTGAGCTGCTTTCCACACCATGGTTCCTCCTGCTCTAAACCTGCTCAACAACTGCCATGTTCTTATTAAAACAAAACACAATGACTTTTCATGAATCAGCAGTAAAAGTGAAAGAAAAATTAGAGAACTCTGAGAGAGAAAAAAACCTTTAAAATAAAAAACAGTCCATTATATAAGCCCTAGGGAGAACCACTGTTGACCCTCTGGACTCATCTTCCAGAATGTCACATGTCTGCCAGAGCATTTCCTCTTGCTTGCCTCCACTTGTTCTTAACCCTTAGTTTTGAGGATAGAGTCTAGAAAAACCATGAAACTACTGTTGGCTGGGAGAATTTCCTCTCTTGAAATCCAAGGTTAGGATGACAGAAATCAGAGTTTTGAATGAAATGAGTTGACTCCACCGGCAGAATGAGGCAGACTAAAAGGACACGTTGCACCCAAGTGACTGATCTAACTCTCATACTTCAGTGGTTTGGGGAGAAGGTATATTCCAAGAACCCTGGAAAATCCTCTTTAACTGAAAAATTGACCTTTAAACCAACTTACACATATCTGGAACAAAGAATGGAGACTACTCCATCATGAAAGCATCATGACACTGTAAAGCATTTAGGTAGCAATCAAAGACTTATGGTTTTCCCACATTGTTGGTGCTATCAGGAGATAATCCACACATTTCTAATAATTTTATGTTATTAAAATATTTAATATTGCCATGCAGTTTAGTTTTATCTAAAAAGAATTTCTTTATTGGTTTGGGAGTGATTGCAATCCTCCTTGGGCATTTAGTTCTGTTATACTGACTTAACCGTATAAAGAATTTGTGTGGCGTGAATGCAACGGAGCTGGTAGAGATTCATCTTTTATTCATTCATTTATTCATTTACTTATTAATTCATCTAGTAAATATTTATTGGAAAACAACCACCTGAAAATCCTTCCTTTGCATTTCTTATAAAATCCTAGTCAAGGGCATTGCCTATTATGTATATCAATGTTCTGTGTATAAAGTCCACAGAAAACTTTCTTTTAGTATTCAGTTCCAGAAAAGCGCTTTATTCCACTTGAGTCATGTCAAGCCTTCTCCTTTCTGATAATAGCCACTTATCATTGTGTTTTCCATTTTGCTCTGGCTGCCAGGAAACTCAGGGATACTTTTTATGCTCAAGCATTGTACTCACCTCATGGTCAGTATACTTATATCTTTTTCCTTTTATGGTTCTGACTTTCTGCTTTATAACCTTTGTATTTATCTATTCCTCAGTTATTTTGAGAAAAGGTCATGAGCAAGAGGGCAATAATTCAAGACCAAGTGCTAGGCATCCTCATCAAATACCTATCAGTTGAAACTAGATAGCAGGGATGGTTATACAATATTGTGAATGGGCTAGGTACCACTGAATTTTACACCTTAAAATGGCTAGTTTTATATTAACTGAATTTTTCCTCAATAAGAAAATGTGAAAAAGAAAAACCTATTAGTGATCAACTCACTTTGATGATGTTGTTGATGATAGTGATAACTAGGCTCTACTTGAAGACAGAGTGCTTTCTGTGAAGGCCAATAGCATCCATAGGAAAGCCTCCAGGGAATCATCTCACTGCTCCAGGAGAGCAGCAACCAATGCTGGCAATGTGTACAAGGCAGTCATGCAGCCGGCTTCAAGAACTCTCTTCCCCATCTCCATCTTCTCTGTGACAGTCTTAAAAAAATAAAATAATTATGAAAATATGTATTACTTTTAATTGCATAAATATAAATGTTCATTATGGAAAAATCAATGAGATACTAATAATTTCTAACAGCCAACTTTAATCACCTTTAGCATTTTATACCTACCTTTTAGACTTCTGAATTGATCCATCAAGATATGCATTCACTCATCCATTTATCTGTCTTCCTAAAGTATAGTCCCCAGGACATCAGTCTTAGGATTAGGTAGGTTTAAAAATGGGACACCAGCTCAAGTTCGGGGAGTGTGGCAGCAAGATGAAGACAGAACAGGTCAGACTGGGAGAGTCTCTGCAAAAGTGAGTGTCCTTAAAGACTCTCTGCACGAGTGGGTGTGTGCCTGTGGGTGAGTGAAAGTTCGTCTGAGGGGAGACTCCAGTTCATGCACCCAGGGCTCTCCTCTGGAGGTGACTGCAGCCCATCACCACCCTGAGATTGGAGCTCCTGACAGGCAGGATCCTCTGCTGTTCTAGGGAATCTCTTGGGAGGCAGTAGAGAACAGTTGCTCCTCACCACCTTGCACTTGGCGCATGCCATCACTTGCTGCAGCAGACCAGCACAAGCCCCAAGAACCGTGGAGAAGGCAGGGCTGGAAATCTGGGATGGAGCCTTGCTATCAGTGAGGAGATGCCAACCAGCACCATTTTCTCTATCCCAGAACCGGGCAGAGACCTGCATTGCCCCACCCAGCTCTGTCCAGCCTCCAACCTGGAACCCAGAGGCTATCTTCTCATCAGACTGAGAGAGACAGATGCCCTTTCCCCACACTGGAACAGGTACAGACACGTCAGATCTGAGTGGGAGACTTGACAGCAGCGGCACTGAGTCCAGATCTGATCCATCCTCCTCCCACGGTAGTCAATGGGGCATCTGACCCATGCTGAGAGTAACTCTATCAACCTGCACTCAGAGCAGAGGGGAGGGGTTGGAGATGAGAGCCGCTCCTTATGTGGCAATGACAGCTGAAAGGAACTTGGAGGTATAGAAATGACCACAGAGCAAGTTTTATTTTTTGATTTCTTTTTTTTTTTTTTTGCTTTTAGTTTTAGTCTTTACCTTTTCTCTTTCTTTCTGTTTTTGTTTATGTCTTTGTATTTGATTTGTTTCTGTTATTTTAATTTTTTTCTTTAGATTTTCTTTTGTGTAGTTATTTTTGAGGGAGAGTACATCAACAGGGGGGTTTTTGCTTTGTTCATATAATTTTATGATTTTGTTTGTTTTTTTTGTTTTGTTTTTTCTGTCTTTGTTGGTTTCTCTGCTTATTCATTAGTTGGTATGCCTGTTTTCCCTCTTTTTCTTCTCTCTTTCCACCTTCCTTTCATCTTCCTCCAACCTTTTATGATTCTTTTCCTTTTTCTGACCTCATCTTGCTTTCAGGGGGCAAACATACACCCCCACTGCATGGACAGATTGTAAGGTGGTGGGAAGTGGGTTCCAGGGGGTCCACACACCTGTCAGCAGATACTAGGATCTGCAGATAGCTTCTGAATCACAGTTCCCCCTTTAATTAAATCTCAAAACCACAAAAACGTGAAGCCCCCTCACCCCAGGCCAGCTTCAGAATTGAACATAAGGAAGAATAGGCGATTGAGTGAACAGAAGTAAAAACTACTCCCCCCAATCACTGAGCAACAGAATTAAAGAAGAGGTTTTTTTAAAAGGGAGGAAAACCTACACAAATGAAGAAAAACCAAAGGAATAATATGGGTCTCAGATCCCTGGGAGGTCAACCACTGAGAATACATACTTTGGGGCTCAAACAATGAAGAGTCCCCAGAATGACTGATCTCAAACCACAAACCCAGATATCAAGATATTAATAGAGAGAATAAATAGAAATGAGGAGAGACAAGAGGAAAGAATAAAGGCATTGATAACTGAGATAGCAGCAATAGAGCATATGGTGAATGAAATAAATAACAAACTGATAAGCAAGTAAAGCAGAATTAACCAAGCAGAAGAATCTCAGAGCTTGAGGACCAAAATATGGAACTAACCCAAACTGTTAAAAAATAGAAAAAAAGCTTAAAAAGACAGAAAAACTTCCAAGAGATAAGCAATTATATCAAGAGGCTGAATCTAAGATTAATTGGACTTCCTGAGGCAGATAGAGAGACAGAGACCACTCTGGAACAAACATTCCATGAAATTATCCAAGAAAACTTTCCTCATCTCATCAGTGACAAGACCATTCAAACACAAGAGATTCAGAGAACCCTTGCAAGACAACAAATGAGAAGACCAACTCCTAGACATGTAGTAGTTCACCTACACAAAGTAAGTATAAAAGAAAAAATCCTAAAGGCAGCAAGAGAGAAAGGTGAGACTACCTACTGAGGAAGACCAATTAGAATAGCAGCAGACTTAACTACAGAAACACTTAAGCCTAGGAGAGATTGGAGTCCAATCTTCAGAGTTCTCAAAGATAAACAATTTCAACCAAAATTACCTACCCAGCTAAGCTAAATTTCATCAGTGATGGAGAATTAAAATCCTTTCCAGACATTCAATTCCTAAGAGTTTTTGCTGCCTCCAGATCAGTTCTACAAGAAACACTAAAGAAGGTATTAAACACAGAAAAAGGAAAAAAAGAAAAAAGAATGACAATGCCCTTCCCAAGAATGCAGGAAAAAGATGGAAAACACACCTAAATCAACTAAAAAATCACAACAAACAAACAGCAGCAACAGCAATAAATTCTATAAGAACCTCATGACAGGGATAAACTCTCACATCTCAATAATTAGTCTGAATGTGAATGGACTAAATGCACCACTGAGAAGACATAGAATGACAAATTGAACAAAATATCATGATGCAACAATATGATTTCTCCAAGAGACTCATCTCACCAAGAAGGACACTCACAGACTCAAAGTAAGAAGACAGAAAACAAATTTTCAGGTGAATGGAATACAAAAGAAAGCAGAAGTTGTGATCTTAATATCAGAAAAAACTACCCTTTATGATATCAAAAATTAAAAAAGATACAGAAGGTCATGACATAATGATATTTTCAATCCATCAACAAGAAATATCCATCCTAAACATATATGCACCTAACATGGGAGCACCAACTTTCATAAAGCAGCTTTCAGGCAAAAAAAAAAAAAAAACTCTAACACTATCATAGCTGGGGACTTAAATGCCCCACTAACAACCCTAGACAAATCATCAAGACAAAAAGTCAACAAGGAGATCCAGAACCTCAATGTGATGCTTGACCAGTTGGACTTAATTCATACCTACAGAACACTCCACCCAACAGCTATGGAATATACATTCTACTCATCACCAGATGGAACATACTCTAAGATTGGTCACATCCTCAGCCATAAATTAAGCATAAACAAAATCCACAAGATTGAAATATTGCCATGCACCTTCTGAGACTACAGGGGAACAAAAATAAATACCAACACCAACAAATTTCCCTCAAAACCCACAAAGACACGGACACTAAACAGCATGATGCTAAACAACTCCTGGATCAATATGAAAGTCAAAACAGAAATTAAAATATTCCTGGAAACAAATGGAAATAAAGAATCATCTTATCAATATTTCTGGGATGCCATAAAAGCAGTACTAAGAGGGGAATTCATATCTCTACAAACACACATGAAAAAATGGAAAGATCACAGGTTAATAGCCTAAAAAATTACCTAAGAAAGCTAACTTCAGCAGAAGAATCCAGATCACCAAAATAAAAGCCCAAATTTTGGACATAAAAGACAGCAATATAATACAAAAAAATCAACAAAACAAAAAGCTGGTTCTTTGGAAGTATAAACAAGACTGATGAACCCCTAACTAGACTGACCAAGAAAAAGAGAGAAAAAACCCAAATAAACACAATCAGAAATCCAAAGTTCAAGTCATAATGACCCCAAAGAAATATGATTATCAGAGATTACTACGTACACTTGTGTGGAAAAAAACTTGAAAACCTAAAGGAAATGGAGAACTTTCTGACATCACACAACCTTCCCAGGTTGAAACAAGAAGAAATTGAGACCCTAAATAGACCAATAACCCAGGAAATTGACTGCATCATAAGAAAACAACCTACAAAAAAAGCCCGCACCAGATGGCTTTTCAGCAAAATCTTACAGAACATATAATAAGGAGCTGTTGCCAATCCTATTGAAAGTATTCCAGGCAATCAAGAAAGATGGAACTCTCCCCAAATCACTTTATGAAGCTAACATCATATTGATACCCAAATGAGGTAAAGATCTAACAAAGAAAGAGAACTACAGGCCAATATCCTTGATGCTAAACTTCTCCACAAGATTCTAACAAACCAGATCCAACAACACATCTCAAAAATCATCCATCATGACCAAGTAATCTTCATCCCTGGGATGCAAGGCTGGTTCAACATCTCTTAGACCATAAATGCAATTAAATACATCAACAGATGTAAAAACAAAAACCACATGATTATATCATTAGATGTGGAAAAAGTTCTCCATAAAATCCAACATCCTTTTTTGATAAAAACGCTCGAATATCTAGGCATAAATGGAACATACCTCAAAGTAGTAAGCTATCTACTAGAAACCTACAGTCAACATAATGCTAAACAGATAGAAACTGGAACCATTTCCCCTGAAAACAAGAACAACAAGGATGCCCACTCTCACCCCTCCTGTTCAATGTAGTTTTGGAAGTCCTAGCCAGAGCAATCAGACAAGAGAAGGAAATCAGGGATATCACATAGGAAAAGAGGAAGTCAAGTTATTCCTCTTTGCAGGCGACATGAGTCTATACCTCAAAAATCCAAGAGAATCTGTCAAAAACTTCCTTGCCCTGATAAATGACTTTGGCAAAGTCTCAGGGTATAAAATAAATGTGCAAAAGTCAGTCACATTCCTGTACACCAACAATAAACAAACAAACCCAAATAAAAAGCACAATCCCATTCACAATAACCACAAAAAAAAATACCTTGGTATCTTCCTAATGAGAGAAGTGAAAGACCTTTACAACAAAAACTACAAAGCACTCAAAGAAATCAAAGATGACACAAACAAATGGAAAAATATTCCATGCTTATGGATTGGAAGAATCAATTTTGTTAATATGTCCATCCTACCCAAGGCAATCTACAGATTTAACGTAACACCCATTAAATTACCAGCAGCGTTCTTCTCAGACCTGGAAAGAACAATACAGAAATTCATATGGAAAAATAAATGACCATGCTATGGTGAGAGCCAAAATAATCCTCAGCAAAAAACCAAAAACAAACAAACAAACAAAACAACAAAGCAGGAGGCATCACGCTCCCAGACTTTAAACTTTATTATAAAGCTACAATAAACAAAACTTCCTGGTATTAGTACAAGAACAGGCATATAGACCAATGCAACAGGATAGAGATTCTGGAAGCAAAGCTTCAATTTCTTAACCAACTCATCTTTGACAAAGCCTTCAACAACAACCATGGAGGAGTAGAGAACCTGTTCAGTAAATGGTGCTGGGAAAACTGGCTGACCACATGCAGAAGATTAAAACAAGACTCCTACCTATCATCATACATAAAATAAACTCTAAATGGATCAAAGACCTAAACGTAAAGCCTCAAACTATAAGAACCTTAGAAAATGCAGGAGACACCCTTATGAAAATTGTAACTGGCAACCAATTCCTAGTCAAAACCCCAAGTGCCCATGCCATAAGAGATAAGATAGACAAATGGGACCTCATCAAACTGATAAGCTTCTGCAAAGCCAGAGAAACCATCAAGAGAGCAGGGAGACAGCCCACAGACTGGGAAAGCATAGTTGCCAACTGTATATCTGACAAAGACCTAACATCTAGGATCTACAAGGAACCTAAACAAGCCAAAAAGAAAAAAACAAACAACCTCGTTACAAAGTGGGCAAAAGATATGAATAAACACTTCTCAAAAGACCTACGAGCAGTCAACAGATACATGAAAAAATACCCAGCCTCACCAATCATCAAAGAAATTCAAATTAAAACCACACTGAGATACCACCTAACTCCAGTTAGGATGGCCATCATTAATAACTCAAAAAACAACAGATGCTGAAGAGGATGTGTGAAAAGGGAACACTTCTACACTGTTGGTGGGAGTGTAAACTAGAACAACCTCTGTGGAAAACAGTGTGGTGCTTTCTAAAAGCTCTAAAAATCGACCTCCCATATGATCCCTCAATCCTCCTATTGGGAATATACCCAGAGGAACTCAAATTACTCTATGAAAAACATACCTGCATATGTATGTTTATTGCAGCATTATTCACAATAGCAAAAATATGGAACCAACCATGCTGCCCGTTGGAAGAGGACTGGATTAAAAAAATGTGGTACATATACATGATGGAATATTACGCAGTCATAAAGTAGGGCAAAATTATGAACTTCGCGGTAACCTAGATGGACTTAGAATCTGTAATACTGAGTTATCTATCACAGAAACAAAGAACTGAGTATCACATGTTCTCACCTATAAGTGTACCTTGAGCAATTATTGTAATGCTATAAGAAAGGGATTGGCAGTAGTGGGAAACTGCTGGGGAGAGGCACACCTCATACACAAGAGTACCTGCATAATGAACATCTGTACACCTAACCTTGAATTGTACCCTATGTATTTAAAATAAAAAATAAAAATAAATAAATAAATATATGGGATATCCTAGCACCTCCTCCTGGAGATTCATGATATACGTTGGCATATTAAAAGATTTGAGAAATTTAGGAACCAAGAAGCCCATTTTACTGTGATTAATTAGAGTTTTTCCAATGTGCCTGCACACAAAATCCTTATTTTCTATAACTCAAGGAACGAATGCAGTGTTGCATGGAAGCTAAGAAGCTGAGGAATACTGGATCTTAAGTCCTAGGTCTTATTTAGACTATATAGTCATACTATATTGCTTGAATTGCTTCTATGTTATAAATATCTCTCTATGTCAGTTACATCTCCTAAAACACAATAGTTAATGATAACATAAAACTCTATTGTACGGGTGTCCTGTACAAAACTTGTGGATCCAATACCCTATTGTTGGGAGTTTGGATTTTTCCCATTTTTGACCCTCATAATGGACATTATTATAGCTGACTAAGGCTATAATGACATAACCAAGGCATTGTCTAACCCCTAAAACATCCCATCATGTGAAGTTTAGTTTTCCTGGGAAGTAGTATCTATACAGATTCCACATGAGTATTTATTTATTTACTTATAGCTTCTTAGTTTAAGGGATCTGCTAGTCAGGAACATTCTGGAAAGAATGGAAAAACAAATAGTTTGAGTAGAAGTGTGGAAAGGAGGAATGGTTTTGCTGCTAAATTAGATTCAAATTCTGGTTTCTTTAAATCTGTGTGTTTGTGACTAGAATTCTGGTCTAACTAGAATTGTATTTACTTTTTAAACTATCAGATTATATTTTGGTTATATTAAGTGATCCTGAGAGTAAAAGGATTTCTTAAAAAAATGTAAGTAAAGAAAGAGAAAAATAAACACAAGTAGATAGTAAGAAAAATTATAAGTCAATAAAAATCATGAAATTTGGAGAAAAGTGAGTTAACCCAAGTCTCACTGGTCACTGGCCAGTGAGAGATCATCATGGCTGTTTCTTTGCATGATTCTCATTCATGGTTCCATTTGGGGCATTTGCCATGTAATAAAGAGTGGGAATAGGGAACCCTCCAGGAGGTTGACTCCCACTTTGGGTCACAGTGAGCCTTTCCTTCATCCTAAGGGAAGTTACTTATAATGGGAAGAAATAACGCTTGGAATCAATAAATAGAAATGAATTCACTGAAAAACAGTTTGGCCAATGATACTATCTAGGAAATGAAGAAATATTTCTCCATTCCCCTCTGGTAGCTGGGAGAGCAAATAGCCCTGACAGAGACCAGCAAATAACAGCAATAAGAACTAAAAACTAAAGCTGACATCTCCCTGAAGAGAGATGTCAGCTGAGTCGGGAAAGAGAAAGAACTGGAAGTGGAGCACAGCAAAGAAATGCAGGCTTAAGCCTAAGAGGCGCAGGTGGAATTTTTATATTAAGCAAGTGAGAGACTACAGGGGAAAAGCAGGTCGACTTTATTTTTTGATGACAGAATCAATAGAACCTAATCAAGTTTTGAATGCAATCAGGGTAAGATGAGAAATACCAAGTAGGTCCTCATAGGCAGTAACTAGAACATAATCGTGTCCGGAAGGGATTACCAGAGTGATGTTCCACATTTCTCTCCAAGCCCTGCTGGGGAGGGAGACTCTGAAATTAAGGAAGGGTGATGTGGTGGTTTCAGGTTCATATCCCCAGAGTTTTGATGCCCTGTTTTGTGTTGATTTTTTTTCTTGGGACTAGGCTTTCAGCTAAGAAAGGAAATGAGAGAGACTGTCACAGGCCACTTCTGGGATGCGCAGAATCAGATACGAGGTGCTCAGCTGGAAGATGTGAGGACTGGGAATTCCATAGGAGGCAAAGGGCTAAGCTCATTTATAGTTGCCTGCACACCCTGTCCAAGTCACCCATATATGAGTAATATAAGCAAAAACAAACTGTTTATTATGCAATTACAACTCCAACTCCCCCAAACAGATGTGCCAGTACAATCTATTTAAAATAAGAGGGCTGTTCATCACATGTGCTCTAGCCTAAACTAAGTGCCCCCCTTAAGTGCCCCAATATAGGGATTCTGGAGCTACCACTGGAAGTTGATTATGATTTGAGCGTGTTGTACAAGGAACACAAGAAACAGTGCAAAAACACAGCCACCGGCTCTCATGGCTACTTTAATCATAGAGAATCTGGCTTATGATGTCTCTGATTTGGTCCCAGGTACTGGGGAGATTGTGTGGATTGGAAGCTGATCCTTGTCCTTGAGGAATCTACTCAGACTCTAAATGAGTGACCCAGACATGAAGTCAGTAATATAACCCAGTCAAATCAGGCTGTGATGGGAGGCTGGTGTTGTGGGAGTCAGGGAAGGCTGTTACTAACTTTGGTTGGGAGGTGGGTCACGGAAAGGAAGCAGAGATAACAAGTGATCATGATTTTGACATTGATTTCAACCAGACATTGATATCAGATCACACAATCCCCTAAGGTAAGTGTTGTGACTTCAGGTACTTAATAGTGGCTCAAGAAACATTTGTGAATATTTGGATGAATGAATAAATGAATGTCTCCAGTGAAGACACCAGGACTCAGAGAATAACTCAGAGAATAAATAACTTGCCCAAGGTTACAGGATTCAGAGATAGCAAATCTGGAATTTAGACCTAAGAACTTCATTCTCTTTCAATCACCTACACAGCATTTGCTGAATGCTGGAGTGGAAAGAGCTAGAAACTTCAGGCTGTGAGGAGAATGTAATGGAAACCAACCAAAAAGAGAGAATCAGCCCTTGCTCATAAATGTCTATTTTCTTCTCATACCAGCAAGTTCACATTAGTCAATGAGCATACTGATAATTTGTAATAATACTTGTCTTTAAAAATAAAAACAAAAACTATGGTACCCTGTCTTCACTCTCTGATATCTCAATGGGTAGTTCTGGTGCTACAATCGAAATTAACTCTTTAAAATATTATCTTTTCAACTCACCTTATTTGGATATTTGATTTAGAAAAAATTAATGAAGTCCATTTGCCATATGGAGAAGCGAACTTTTAAAAAAGTAGATGTTTCGCATTCCTGCAGCTCCAGGAGCTGTTGTCATAGTAACATTTCTCCCCCTGAGTTGCAGAATGAACAGTCCATGGAACCAATGGCAATGTAGGTCACGAGTGAAAAGGGGTTTGGTGGCTTTGCCTCAGTGCCCAGTTTGGCATAGCTGGGGTTTGTTAATATTGTGGGCTCCAGAGGGGCTTACACTCCTTGGTTAGAACGTTCTGTGCCAGGACTGAGTCCAAAGAAGAGATGCGGGGGAGGGGGAGGGGAAAGTAGAAGGTGTGTAAACCACGAGGAGAGGCTGGCTGGAACTGTGTCCTGCATGGAGATATAGAATGCCCAGATTCCAGGATGGCCTGTTCTGGTGGTGGCTGTTGGGAAGTCGGGAGGTGGATGTGGCATGCTGAAGCTCAACATTGTCTCTGATACATGGTAGAAATTGGCACGCCTGCAGCCCAGAATCTATCTGGAGTTGATTCATGAAGGCCTATGTCAATTACCAATGTAAAAGTTTTGGCTGCAGGAGATCTCAGCTTTATATACAGCCTGGAAATGTGTTCAAGAAATTTTATCCATTCATTCATGTAGCACACATTTACCAAACTCCTCCTCTGCACCCTGTACTGTGATGACCACGGCCAGCTTCATCGGGGTGTAACCTGGTAGCTCCCTGTGCTCAGAAGGACCTTGCACTTGATTTACAAGCTGTTTCTGTCTTGTAATTTTTGAACTGGGAGCTCGGCATTTTCATTTTGCACTGGGCTACAATTCAGACTCAGTCCCTGCCTTCTGAATCTTATGGTGCAGGGATAGAGGCAGATAGGAATCCAACCATAAGACAAATCAGTGTAGAATTACAGCTGTGCTCTGTGCCGTAAGGAGAGGTAGAGGTATGTATGAAATGCCTGGAGAGAAGATAGACTGTCACTTTACAGCTCTATGGCTTGACAATATTCAGAACAATGGGGGTAGAGTGAAATTATAGTAGAAGGGACTTAAGTTAGTTAAGTGAGTTCTGGGGGAGACCAAGGCAGGCTTCTGAGAGAGAACGGCAATTTTTTCCCTCAAGGTTGTACAGACAGTAGGATATGCACCTGTCAAATACAGGTGCTTTGAGTGCAAGCCTCTTTCTTTGTCTTTCTCTTTCCCTCTGTTTTTCCTTTTAGTTTTGTACTTTGACGTAACTTCAGCTTTGCAGAAAAGTTGAAACAATAGTATAAAATATTCCCATATATTCTTCACCTAGATTCCTCAAATGTTTCATTTTACCATATTACTCTCTCTCACCATCTATGTACCTACTATTTAATCTTCAGTTGCAGACATAATAAATGACCCCTTGCTGCTGCTACAAACAATGTTTGTGTCCCCCCACGCTAAAGTCATATGTTGAAATCCTAACCCCAATGGGATGGTATTAGAAAGTGGGGTCTTTAGGAGATAATTAGGTCATGAGGGTGGAGCCCCCACGAATAGGGGGGTCGGTGTCCTTATAAAAGACATGTGAGAGTTTGCTTCCTCTTTGGGAGAGTACATGAAGACAGCCATCTGTGAATCAGGAACAGGACACTCACCAGAACCCAGCCATGCTAGCACCCTGACCTTGTACGTCCAGCCTCCAGAGCTGTGAGAAATAAACGTCTATTGCTTAATCCAGTCTATGGTGTTTTAACAGCCCAAACTCACCAAGACAACTGTCATATTCTTGAGTCTACTTCCTAAAAACAAGATTTTTCTCTTATATAATTATAGTATGGTTATCAAAATCAGGAAATCAACATTTTTGCAATATTAGTGTCTAATCTACAAATCTTAGATTTCCCTTGTTGTCTCAATAATGTTCTTTATAGCAAAAGAAAACTCTGTATCATATGTGGCGTTTGCTTGTCTATTTAGTCTTCTCTAATTTGGAACAGTTCTTAGTCTTTCTTTGTTTCCATGACATTGACATTTTTGAGGAGTACAGGCCGGTTATTTTTAAAAATCAGGTGTATTAATGAATGATCTATACACAGGAAAGCTCATTTTTTTTAGATGTACAGTTCTCAGGCCAGAATGCTCCCAACTTTGAACCTGTCTGATGGTTCCACATGATTTGATTCAGAATGTGATTCTTTAGTAGAAATACACAGAAGAGATGGTACATTTTTCTCAAGGCATCATAGCAGGAAACATGCGTTATTGAATTGTTCCATTACCATTGATGCTAACATTGATCTCTTAGGTTTTTTCACTGTAAAATTTCTCTTTTGTGCCTATATCATTGATCTGTGTCTTGTGGGGAGATACTTTGAGACTGTGTAAACATTCCTCTAGTCCTCAAGCTTTTACTCACTTGTGTTTTTATTCATTGTGATTCCTGCCTGAAAGTTGTTGCCAAATGGTGACTTTTCTAATTTGGTCCCTCCTTTTGCATTTGTTGGCTGTGTTGCTACCGTAAGAAAGACAACTTTCCCTCTAGTTAATTAATGAATTAATTGAGTGCA
Source organism: Cephalopachus bancanus (assembly GCA_027257055.1). Classification (NCBI taxonomy): domain Eukaryota; kingdom Metazoa; phylum Chordata; class Mammalia; order Primates; family Tarsiidae; genus Cephalopachus; species Cephalopachus bancanus. Next base: position 2,856,921 of record JAPVLO010000087.1, read on the forward strand.
GGCTTATTTATTATTTTATTCAATGAGCAATGCTCTGTTACTATTATTACTTATTTTCATGTTCAAATTGTTTCAAATTTGGTTCTTTTAAATCATTTTGACATGTCCCCATCATTCTCTGAGCATTTCTTTACTTTCTGGCACAGGAAAATGTTCTAAGTTCATCTTGTACTTTCTGTGTCCAAGCCTGGAGTCAACCATTTCTCACAAGGAGGGTACAGTTTTGGAAGGTGCCCATGTTGCCTGAAGTCATCTCAATCTTGAGATTCTTTCCAAATTTATGGGGTGAAACCAGAACATGGAGACTTCAGAGGTAAACTTTTATTCAGTATGCTTATCTGGTTCTTTTTTCCCCTCAATGGAATTTGAAGCAGCTTACCAAAATAATTCAAATGGTAAAATTTATGAAATGAGAATTTTCAAAAGGGAAAAAAATGATGACTGAGAGGAGGAAAACAGATATGCCAGCCATAAAAGTTGCTGGCTTGCCCAGGAAAACTTGGCATTCAGTATTCTGGCAGCTAAATTCAAGGAGGAACTCTTCAGGGAGAAGATGTCAGGCGCTGACAGGTCACCTTCAGGGACGCTGACCTGCTGGCAGCAGCAGGTGCAGAGCAAGGGGCCGGGGCCACAATGCATTGTAGGAATAAGGAACCTTTCCGGATGGCGTTCCAACTCAGCAGAAGTGGACTGAACTGCAGAGAGGAAGAGGTGGGGCCAGGATTTTTTTTTTTTGAAAGCATTTTGGTGATTGTCTAGCTTTGTACAAGCACTCATCTAAGACCCCACAGTTGGAAAGAAATTGCTATCTAAGTGTCCCACGATCATTCCTACACTCATTCACTCTCTCACTCCATGACTTTTATTGAACATTTCCTATGAGAAGTGAAGATAACAGGTCCATGGGAGGTGAAGACCACTAAGATCCAGACCCTGGCCATGAGGTTCAGTAACCAAGGAGGTACAACTGTGAATGATGCTAGACCCGTTTAAACACTCAACATACTGTGAAAGGTGCTATAAGAATTGAGAGACAACTGCAAAGCATCTCTCTATCCAGAGGGATGTTTCATGAAGAAGCTACTGTTTTATAAAAAAATGTGGAACTTCAGATTGCAAAAGGACCTTGAAAGGAATCCTGGCCAGTGGTCCCATTTAGATGCTTGACTCTCATCTACCACTGTCCCTTGTGGTGAATAAGGGTCAGGTAAAATATGCAAATGAAAGGAGTGCCATATGTAAATAGACATTCCACAGTTCCTTCACTTACTCGACTTATTCAATGAATAGTTATTGAGGTCCTATTATGTTCTTGACACATTGGTAGACCTTGGGTGAGCAAAAATGCACCCAATTTCTGTCCTCAGAGCACTTGAGATCTAATGGGAAAGACAAACATTAACCAGATTAATTTAAAAAACATATTAAAAACTGCTCTATGTGCTTTCACAAAAGGTACCCAGCATTTTCAGAGCAGGTCAGAGATGACTGTCTTGGGAAAGTGACAAGCTCAGAAAGTAAGGAAGAGTTGGGGTCACTAGATGGGGCAGGACAGGAGCAGTTCAGGCAGAGGGAAAAGTGTGTGCAAAGCCTCAGAAGAGTCAGGGTACACCTGAAGAGAGACCCATGCGGATGGGGCAATCAGAGGGAATGTGGTAACATATGATGAGGCTGGAGAGGTGGGGATGTCCCTGGAGAAAGTTCTTCCAAGAAGGGCAGGGAGAAGAAGAGGGGTGTGGGGGAGAGATGAGCAGATTGGATCACAAGGCGGGGGGTAGAGATGTGAGCCTAGAGCAATAATTCTAAGAGATGAAGGAGGAAGTGGGAGGTGAAATTATAAAATGATAGGAATGTTGATAATAACACTAAAAATATCACCTCCCATTTGTTGAGTGCCCCATATGACTGAGACCTTCCTGATAGAAGACAGGGCCAAGGGAAGGCAGGGTCAAGGTCAGGATCTTTCAACAGAGCTGAAAATAAACTAGGACTCAGCGATTTCATTTCTTACTGCTTACCCTATTAAAAGTACTGCCATGAGTGAGGTGATATGTCCAAGGATGTTCATTGCAGCAATGATAGTAAGCAAATTGGAAACAAATCAATGCCCATCATGATGATAATGAGTAAATAATCCATAGCCCACCCTTCCATGACACATGAGCAGTAATGGAAGAACAGAATAGATGTCTGTCTGCTAACATGGAAGCTCTCCAAGACATATGGCAGGGGAGAAAATGCGAGCAGGATCATCTGTCAGGATGGTATCATTGCTGTAAATGACGTGGGGGGGGCGAATCAGTCCTCAAATGAACACCGTCCCCCAACCCTTGCGAGTACATATATATAACACTTAAATGCCTAGAGAAATACATGGAAGGCTTCAGAGCAAGCTGAAAACAGTGGTTACTGGGGAGAGGAAAGGAGCCTAGGGTTAAAGGGGTGCCAAGGGAATTTCAGCCTAATCTGTAATGTCTTAATTAGATGACAGAAACTTTCAAGCATACAAAAACAGGACACTGTAATAAACCCCCAAGTACTGTCACCTGCAAGCTCCCTCATCCTGCATTATCTTTAAACACATTCCAGACATTGTATTCTAGTCATAAATATTGAGTATGTCTCTCTAACAGAGAGGGACCCTTTAAGAAAAGCATTACCCTGCAGTGGGGAGGAGGCATATAACAACACAAAGGTTCCCTGGTCCTGAACCAGGGAAAGTGAGGGCCATTTGGAGGCCCAGACTTCACCTGCATGCAGCCTACCTGCGTAGTTAATCCTTACTCTACCCCACATCTCTATAGCAAAATAAAATTTAAAATAAATGAATAAACAAACAAATAAATAATTAAAAAATAAAAACTTTACCCTAATACCACAATCACAACTAAGAATGTTAATAGTCATTTCTTAGGTCTATCAAATACCCAATTAGTGTTCATATTTCCCTATCTTGTAATTATATTTTGCTTGTTCATATCTGGACCATACAAATAAGGTCCATATACTGCAATTGCTTGACATGTCTCCTATGTCTTTTTGTGCATTTTTGCAAATGTATCTCTGGACTAGACTGCCAGAAGATAAGGGCTTGTGTCATTTTGCTAGATGCTATCAAATTTCCCTGCACAGCATTATAGTGTCCTGCATTCCCTTTGCAGTGGGCAAGAGTGATCATTTCCCCCATAGCCTCACCAACACGCTGTGTTTTCAAACCTTTGGATTTTTGCCAGTGTGAAAGATGACAAGGGATATCTCATTGTCATTTTCATTTCTTCAAACTAAGTTTCAAAGGAAGATGGACTCAGGGAGAATTGTGAGAGGAAAGGAACAATTGCATAGAAATAATAATATTGCCAACTACCAGTCAGCACACGTATGATCTTATTTTAAGTAATTCTACAAGGGGGGTGGTGTCATATCTCCTTTTAAAGGGAAGAAATGAAGCACAGGAAAGATGAGTAAACTCATCTAGGGTCCCACAGCAAGGAAGAGGAGAACTTCAGTGCGTGTTAGACACTGTGCTTCTGAGTTTCTCTGTTAGCCTGGACTGCCCAGCCTACAAGGTAGCACAAACCCAGAATGTGGGCATCTCCTGGAACCCTGCCTCTTTCCTACTTCTAGAACTCTGGGCAGTACCAATCATCTGTCTCAGTGGTTTGTAGCACACAGGGAGGGACATCCCAGATCATTCCGTGACAGCAGTCACTGGTTCCCCAGCAGCCTAGGTGACCCAGTGGCCAGGAAGGCTCAGGCCAAAGAGCATGCAGCCTGGACATCCTTACAAAGAGAGCTCTGAGGAACCACCCCAGAAAATACATCTAGCACCCTCTTTTTATAATATTAGAAAAACATATTTTTCCTCCCTTTCATTTTCTTTGAAGAAGAGATGAAAATAAGACAAAAATGAACTTTATAAAAAAGAAACCAACTCAGAAATACGAACTTGTCAAATCCAGACTTCTAAATGAGTATCCTCTGTCAAACACTTTTTGATTACTGAGACATTGCTTTGCATTCTTTCCTATCCACAGAAAATATCTGGTTTTAGCCTTACATTACTCTAAGGAGTGTGGCAACTGTCATTCTAGCCATTCCACAGAGGAGGAAACAGTGGTGGCTCATTTCAGGGAGTCTCTAAGGCCCCCTACCTCCTGAGGAAGAGGCCTGGGCCAAGACTGCAATCAGTCCAATCCCTACAGAAAATGTTAGCTCAGATCCTCCATAAAATGGAATTTGGTCAAAGTTTGAATATTAGAGGAAAAATAAATCCTCCTTGCTTCCCTTAGCACCTTAGGGGCAGGAACTCCAATTTTTTCATCTCTGTCCTCTTCACTCCTTAGCACTAGATTGACTACTGGGGATACAAAGAAGATTGATGCACAGGGGTGGCCCTCAAGGTGCTGAGGGAGGAAGAGAGGGAGGCATGTGATGGAGTGATAACAAATAAGTCACAAGCCAAATTCCTTCCTGCTAGCATGCATGCATGCCTGTGCATGCTCATACCACTCAGTGCAAATACACTGGGCTGGGCCTCAAAGGAGGTGGGTTTGAGCTCTGGCACTATCATTGCATAGCCGTGTGGTGTGGGGAAAGTCTTTCAAGGCTCAGTCTCCTCCTCTGGAAAATGGGACCAATGATCCTTCTGTCATGGGATGCTGTGAGGATTACGTGACATGTGTGTAGAAAGGCCTGATAATATAGCCAGTGCCTGGCATGTGGTTAGGTGTTCAGGAAATGCTAATAGACTCTTCTGGAGAAGCTGGTAGGGAGGAGGGCCTTGCTCTGATTAGGGGCAGGGCTGGCCCTGGGATCTAGCCTTTATACTCCTAGCTCACACCATCCTTGCCACACTGGACCAGGCCAGCCCGGGCCCTACAAGCATACATGGACTTTTGTACTTGTGTGTTCTCAGTTCATTCTCACTTCCTTTACACAAATGCCCAGACCCCTACACACAACCTTTTTTTAGAAAACAGAACAGTCCTTGGGCTCCATCCCTGACTGAAGCATGCCCCCCACCCCCTTTCACCACCCACCCTCACCCAAAGTCGCTGCTGCCCGTGGAGGTCCTTGGCTCCTGCCCCTCGGAGCTCTGGGCTCCCTCCCTGACTGAAGTGCCCTGCCCTGCCCAAGCCACCCATAGAGCTCTGGGGTCCCTGGCTGCAGTGCCCAACCCTGCCCAAGCCTTCACCACCCAGGGAAGCCCACAGGTCCCTCCCTGTGAGCTCAGGGCTCCCTCCCCATGAGCTCCAGGTTCCCTTGTTGGCTGCAATGTCCCACCCCCAACCACCCTTCACGCTACGCTGACCAGGAACACCAGGCAGTCTCACACTCTGCCTCCCCCTACTTGCCCCTGGCCACAGTGGGACCAGAGAACAGCTGGAGCTCCGAGATCAGGCAGAGACCTGCATTGCCACATGAGCTCCACCCAGCTCTGCGTAGCCTCAAGCTTGGGACCTAAGAACAAAGAAAGAAGAAGAAGCCCAAGCCGCATGTGACATGCCAACCTACAGCACCCAGCTGTCTTGCACTCTGCCTCCCCAAGCTAGACCCAGCTGCAGTGGAACCAGAGAACATCTGGAGCCCTGTGACCAGGCAGAGACCTGCAGAGCCTCGCCCATCCAGTTCTGCTCAGTCTCCAACTTGGGATCTAAGACTTCATGTTTGTGTAAGGGATAGCACATCATAAGGAGGTTGGCCAGCTTGTGTGTCTGTATGATTGTATGTCCTAGTTTGTCTGTTGTTGTTGCTGTGGGTTTTTTTTTCTCGTTTGATTGTTTATTTGTTTTTGTTTTTGCTTTCTCTTACTCTTTTCTGTCTTCAGGTCTATTTTCATTTATTAGGGGGTACCTTTGTCTGTTTTCCCTCTTACTCTTCTCTGTCTACACTCTCCACTCCCTCCCCTGCCCCAGTTCCATTTCTTTCCCTTTTCTTATATCATTTTACTTTCAGGGAGCAAACCAATACTCCCACTTCATGAACAGATTACAAAGCAGTGGGGAGCGGGTTCCAGCATATCCATACACCTATCAGTGGATACTGGGATCTGCAGATAAATTTTGAATCACAGCTTTCCCCTCAAATAAATCTCAAAACTGCAAAAGGTATAGCCCTCAACCTCCAGTTCAGCTTCCGACAAAGCCAGAGGATTCACATAAGGAAGAATAGGAGATTGAGAAAACCGAAGTAAACGCAACCCCACCACCCCGAGCAACAGATTTAAAGAAGACAGAGGAAAAAAAGGAAAAAGTGGGGAGGAATATCTATACAAATGAAGAAAACCCAAAAGAATATAGGTCTTACACAGACCCCTGGGAGATCAGTTAATGCAAAAACAGACTTCAGAATGCAAACAATGAAGAGCCCCAGAATGACTGGTCACATACTACAAACCCAGACATCAAGACATTAATAGAATAAAAAGAACTGAGGGAGACAAGAGGAAAATAAGAAGGAGTTGATAACTGAGATAACAGCAGTAAAAATTACTGTGATTGAAATAAATAACAAACTAATAAGCATGGAAAGCCGAATTAGCCAAGCAGAAGACAGAATCTCAGAACTTGAAAATCAAAATATAGAACTAAACCAAACTCAAAAACATAGAAAAGAAGCTTAAAAAGACAGAACAAAACCTTCAAGAGATGAGCGATTACTTCAAGAGAACGAATCTAAGAGTAATTGGACTTTCTGAGGCAGATAAACAGAGACCACCCTGGAACAAACATTCCATGAAAGTATTCAAGAAAACTTCCCTCATCTCATCAGTGATATGAAAATTCAAACACAAGAGACTCAGAGAACCCTGGCAAGACAACAAATGAAAAGACCAACTTCTAGGCACAAAATAATCCACCTGAACAAAGTAGGTATAAAAGAAAAAGTCCTAAAAGTGGCAAGAGAAAAAGGTCAGACTACCTACCAGGGAAGACCAATCATAAAAGCATCAGGTTTAACTACAGAAACCCTTAAGGCTAGGAGAGCTTGGAGTCCAATATTCAAAGTTCTCAAAGATAAACAATTTCAACCAAGAATAACCTACCCAGCCAAGATAAGCTTCATCAGTGAGGGAGAATTAAAATCTTTCCCAGGCATCCAATCCCTAAGAACTTGTGCTGCCTCCAGACCACCCCTACAAGAAACTCTTAAGAAAGTATTAAACACAGAAGGAAAGGGAAAAAGAACAATGTTCTTCATAAAAGTACAGGAAAAGGATTGAAAGTACACATGAACCAACCCAAAAAACCAAAAGAAAGACAACAGACAAGTACAATAACAACTCTATAAGAACATCATGACAAAGATAAACGCTCACATTTCAATAATTAGCCTGTATGTGAATGGAATAAATGCACCACTGAAAAGACATAGAATGGCAAAATGGATAAAATAACATGAGGCAATAATATCTTGTCTCCAAGAACTCATCTCACCAGAAAGGATACTCACAGACTCAAAGTAAGAGGATGGGAAACAAAATTTCAGGTGAATGGAACACAAAAGAAAGCTGGAGTTGCAATTTTAATATCAGACAAAATACTCTTTAAGCTATCAAAAATCAAAAAAGATGAAGAAGGTCACTATATAATGATAAAAGATTCAATCCGTCAATAAGAAATATCCATCCTAAACATATATGCACCTAACATAGCAGCACCAGTGTTCGTAAAGCAGCTTCTAGGCAAACTTAAAAAAGAGATTGACTCTAACACTATCATAGCTGGGAACTTTAATACCCCACTCACAACCCTAGACAGATGATCATCAAGACAAAAAATCAGCAAGGAGACCCAGAACCTCAATGAGATTCTTGAACAAATGGACTTAATTGATACCTACAGAGCACTCCATCAACAACCACAGAATATACATTCTACACATCATCACATGGAACATACTCCAAGATTGACCACATCATTGACAATAAATCAAACATAAACAAATTTCATAAGATGGAAATCTTGCCATGCACCTTTGCAGACCATAGTGGAATAAAAATAAATATCAACACCAACAAAATTTCCCCTAAGCCCACAAAGACATGAATACTAAACAGCATGATGCTGAACAATGACTGAGTCAACACTGAAATCAAAGAAGAAATTGAAAGATTCCTGGAAACAAATGAAAATGAAGAAACATCCTACTAAAATCTCTGGGATGCCATGAAATTAGTTTTAAGAGGGGAATTTATATATCTACGGGCACATATCAAGAAAATGGAAAGATCACAAATGGAGAGCCTAACACATCAGCTAAGGGAGCTGGAAAGAAAAGACCACCAAAACCCCAACTTTAGCAGAAGAATCCAAATCACCAAAATACGAGCCCAAAATATGGGACATAGAAGACAAAATATCATAGAAAATATCAACAAAACAAAAAACTGTTTCTTTGAGAGAATTAACAAGATTGATGGACCCCTAGCCAGAATGACCAAGAAAAAGAGAGAAAAAGTCCAAATAAACACATTCAGAAATACAAAAGATCAAATCACAACTGACCCTGAAGAAATATAAAAGATTATCAGAGATTACTATGTGGAAACAATCTTGATAACATAAATGAAATGGAGGACTTTCTGACATCACACAACCTCCCCAGGTTGAAACAAGAAGACATTGAGACACTAAATAGACCAATAACAACTCAGGAAATTGACTGTCATATGAAAACTACCTTCAAAAAAAAAATCCCTGGACCAGATGACTTTCCAGCAGAATTCTACAAAACGTACAAGGAGGAGCTGATGCCAATCTTATTGATAGTGTTCCAGGCAATTGAAAAGGATGGAATTCTCCCCAAATCATTTTTCAAAGCTAACATCACACTCATACCCAAAAAGGGCAAAGATCCAACAAAAAAAGAGAACTGCAGACCAATGTCCCTTATGAACATAGATGCAAAAATCCTCAACAAGATTCTAGCAAATTGGATCCAAAAACACATCTCAAAAATCATCCATCATGACAAAGTAGGCTTCATCCCTAGGATGCAGTGCTGGTTCAACATTCGCAAGACCATAAATGTATGAAATACATCAACAGATGTCAAAACAAGAACCACATGATTATCTCATTAGATGCAGAAAAGGCTTTTGATAAAATCCAGCATCCCTTCTTGATCAAAACTCTCAAACACCTAGGTATAGAATGAACATACCTCAAAATAGTACGTGCCATCTATGACAAACCCATTGCTAACATATTGCTAAATGAACAGAAACTAGGAACATTTCCCCTGAAAACTGGAACAAGAAATGCTGCCCACTCTCACCCCTCTTGTTCAATATTGTTTTGGAAGTCCTAGCCCAGGTAATTAGACAAGAGAAGGAAATCAGGGGTATCCAGATAGAAAAAGAGGAAGTCAAATTATCCTTCTTTACTGATGATATGATCCTATACCTTGAAAGTCCAAGAGAATCTGTCAAAAACCTCCTTGTACTGATAAACGACTTTGGCAAAGTCTCAGGGTACAAAATAAATGTGTAAAAGACAGTTGCATTCCTACATACCAACAACAAGCAGGCAGAGACACAAATAAAAATCATAATCCCATTCACAATAGCCACCAAAAAAAGAAAAATACCTAGGCATCTTCCTAACCAGAGAAGTGAAAGACCTTTACAATGAGAATGACAAAACACTGCTTAAAGAAGTCCAAGAAGACACAAACAAATGGAAAAATATTTCATGCTCATGGATAGGAAGAATCAACATCGTTAAGATGTCCATTCTACCAAAGGCAATATACAGATTCATTGCAATACCCGTTAAGTTACCAACATCATTATTCTCAGACCTGGAAATGACAATACAGAAATTCGTATAGAAACATATACGGCCACTAGTAGTCAAAACAATCCTTAGCAAGAGAAACAAAGCAGGAGGTATCACACTTTCAGACTTCAAACTTTACTGTAAGTCTATAGTAATCAAAACAGCCTGGTATTGATACAAAAACAGGCACATAGACCAATGGAACAGGATAGAGATTCCGGAAGCAAAGCCTCGATTCCTCAACCAACTCATCTTTGACAAAGCCTCCAACAGCAATCACTAGGGGGAGGAGAACCTATTCAGTAAATGGGAAAACGGGCTGACCACATGCAGAAGATTGAAACAGGACTCCTACTTATCACCATACCCAAAAATTAACTCTAAATGGATCAAAGATCTAAAAGTAAAACCTCAAACTATAAGAACCTTAGAAAACGCAGGAGACATCCTTATAGAGATTGGAACTGGGAACCAACTCCTATTCAGAACCCTAAAGGCCAATACCTTAAGAAATAAAATAGACAAGTGGTACCTCATCAAATTAATGAGCTTCTGCAAAGCAAAAGAAACCATCAAGAGAGCAGGAGACAACCCATAGAATGGGAAAAAATATTTGCCAACTGTATATGTGACAAAGTCCTAACAACTAGGATCTACAAGGAATTCAAATGCACTGAAGGGAAAAAAAGCAAACAGCCCATTTAAAAAGTGGGCAAAAGACATGAATAGACACTTCTCAAAAGAAGATATATGGGAAACCAACAGACACATGAAAAAGTGCTCAGTCTCACTCATCATCAGAGAAGTGCAAATCAAAACCACATTGAGATACCACCTAACCCCTGTAAGAGTGGCCATCATTAATAAAACAAACAACAGCAGATGCTGGTGAGGATGTAGAGAAAAAGGAACGCTTCTACACTGCCAGTGGGAATGCAAACTTGTACAACCTCTTTGGAAAACAGTGTGGCGATTTCTGAAAGAACTAGAAATTAACCTTCCATATGACCCAGCAATTCCCCTATTGGGAATATACCCAGAAGAACTCAAATTATTCTAAAAGATACTTGCACACATATATTTGTTGCAGCTCTGTTCACAATAGCAAAAACAAGGAACCAACCATGTTTCCCACTGAAGCTGGATTGGATAAAAGAAATGTGGTACATATACACAATGGAATATTATGCAGCCATAAACAAGGACAAACATATGGACTTTGCAGCAACCTGGATGGATTTGGAGTCGATCATACCCAATGATTTATCACAGAAACAAAGAATGGAGTTCCATATGTTCTCACTCATAAGAGGACCTCGAACAATTATAATGCTATAAGAAAGCAATTGGCAGTAGTGGGAAACTGACAGGGGAGTGGGGGGAGGGTTAGGATCGGCAATTGGGGAAAACTGCTAAGGGAGGGATTGGCATACCTCATCAACAAGGGTACCTGAATGATCAATGTTTATATACCTAACCCTGAATTGTACCCCACATCTTTATAATAAAAATTAAAAGAAAAAAAAAGAAAACAGAACAAAGAACTGATTCTGTGTCTTTGTCTTTGAAATATGTTTTGAATTGTTTGCTTTTCTTTATGAGGTGTATTTTTTGGTGCTTTGTCCACTCCCTTTCCCATCAATCATAAATGCATGCAAAAATTCAGCTCAGGGTTGTAAAGAGAGAGGTGAGTTTAGTAGTGAATTCTCAATCCTTCCACATACTTCCTTCCCAAAAAAACCTCAACAACAACAACAACAACAACAACAATCCTCCTCCCTCAATCTAAAAGCCTAGCCTCTTCCCTTTCCAAGGGCTCTGGGAGAAAAAGCTAGAGAATTACTCTGGGCTTTGACAGGACTTCAGAATCTTTTATTTTTCTTTTTTCCAGTAGAAGCGCAATAATTCTTGAGATCCAAATTTAGAAGCTTGTGTGGAGAGCCCTGAGAAATCAGTAGTAAGACAGCCAGGTTTTCTAACTTTTTTTTTCCCCCAAGCAATCTAATAAAGTTATTGCACAGTCATTCCCCAAGGTCAGTTTTCAGCTTTTAATAGTTTTAATGAGCTGTTTAGACGGCTCCTCAACTTGTGCCCATTCAAACTTGCATATGTTTGGGTATAGAGAGGAGAGGAAAGGACGAATAGATGGGAGAGATGGTATCAGTCCTGGTAACTTGACACAGGAAGCGGGCAACTCAAGGACTAGCTTCTGTTCAGAAAGTCCTAGGGATGTTAATGGGAGTGTGGTTCTGCCCTTGAAATAAGATCTAAATAACCTGAGAGGTTATTTATGTGTCTTTATTTCTGCTTCCAAACAGGGCCCTGGGTGCCTCCCAACGCTTGGACATCTTCAGGGTGGTGAGGAAGAAAGCATGACACAGAGTCATGATACAGACAGTGGGAGAAAGGAGAGGGAGGAGCTGTGAGTGTTGAATGAATACATGACTTGTTTAAGGGGCTGAAGAGAAAGAATGAGAGAAGAAAAAGGAGGCAGCACCTCACTGGGAATGATGCTCCAAACACAACTGGGTCCTGTGTATTAGGTGACCTTGTGCTAATAATCACCATCACCATCACGGTAATGCTAGTGAAACTCAATCCCATTCACCATCCAGTTACTGTGTGCCAGGCCTTATGCTAAGCAGTCGTAGCCCTTCACTCCTGTGAGTCTTACAACTGCCTGGGAAATAGGTTCTACTATTGTTTCCATGATACAGAGGAGGAAAACAGGGGTCAATAAGGAGGAGTCATGGGTCCAAGGTTACCTGGTTAGTAGAGTTGAATTGCATCTCGACAGTCTGACTTCTGAACCCATGAAATAACTGTAACTATTATTGTGTATGCCACCCAAGGGCAATATAAAAATTTCAGAAAAATTCAGATATCTATGTAAAGAAGAAGATAAAAATGCCCATAAGCCCACCTCATAGCCACAGCCATTTGAGCCTTTTGGTGTACGGGACAGAGACCACACACTGTTCACCAAAAGCTACCCTCTCTTTTCCCATAGAAATAGAGTTATAGCCAGGCTGTGGCTGTCCAACAGGCTGGCCTTTCCCAGCTTCTCTGGCAATTAGGCATGAACAGGTGATTTGGTTCTCACTTGTGGAATGTGAGAGGAGCCAATGTGGACTGCATGAGCCTGGGTCGGGGACAGTGGAAGTGAGTCCTTCCAATTTTCTTTTCCCCTCTTACTGACTGGAGTCTGCCATCACCCAGCTTCAGTCATGCTTGTGATGGTTGTGCCAGGAGGTGGAGGCACATTGTAGAAGGGAAGACTGCATGGGAGAGCCTGGCTACCTCCCGGGCCACTCACACTGTTATGTGTGAGAGAAAGAAAAGTCTTTGTTTTTTCAAAGCATTGCTTCATTCCTTTGTTCCTGCAGCTTTCCTAACTGCTACAGAATACTTTTTTCTAGTTTTCTTCCTTGTGAATATGTGTACAGTCATATTTCACACATTACCACCTTAGGTAAAGATAGATGCTCCTTAACTTAGGATGAGGTTATGTCTTGTACTCCTGACCTACTGAACATCACAGCTTAGCCTCGCCTACCATAAACGGGTCCAGAACACTGACATTATCCTACGGTTGGGCAAAATCATCTGGCAACACAGTACGTTGTAAATGATCACTTGTTGACCCTCCTGATCGTGTAGCTGACTGGGAATTTCTAACCAGTGATACTGCCTGGCTTCCTTAGAGAGTATTGGACTGTATATCACTAGCCCTGGAAAAGATCAAAATGCAAAATTTGCAAAACAGTTTCTACTGAATGTATGCCACTTTTGCATCATTTTAAGGTTGGAAAATCTTAAGTTAGAAACCATCTGTATTTGTGCTTTCTTTTGTATTAATGATCCTCTTTCAGGGTATGTGAGTCCTCACCATCTAATTTCAGAACAATATCAATTGAAAATGGTGATCAAAATACAAATCACCCATTCCATACCTCTAATCTGAGAAGATCCTAGATCGCAGGCACTCAGCGGGCAGAATCCAGTTCCCCAAGAACCACTGGATATGTCTGAGGCAAGTTCACTGGGTAATGCAGCCATCTCTCTACTATGCATAATCCCAGTGACCTTGCCCTTGCGTGTTGTGCTGTGATGTGCAAGGCCCAGCCATCCCAGTTTCCTCATTTGGGGCAGTCCTCATTTGAGCCTTCCATCAACACCTTTCTAAGTAAGGCCCAGTATTTCTAGTTTATGGAAATAGATTTATTGGATCTATTTTACAGATCTATCTTATAGATCAGAGAGGATGTAGGTTGGTCAAGAATTCGCACCTAATCAAGAATGGACCATGAGGTATGGTGAAGGCCAGAACTTGTGCTCAACTCCTTCAATTCTAAAACCAGCTTATTATTAAAAATAATTTTCATTTTTTATGCTTCCAAAGTAATACATGTTCCTTTTATATGCTATCACAAAAAGCAGTCAGAATAAGTCTTTTAAAACATGTCATAAAAAGACAAATAAACCAATTTTTTAAATGGGCAAGGATTTGAATAGACATTTCTTCAAAGAAGATATACAAATGGCTAATAAGCACATGAAAAGATGCTTAACATTGTTCTTCATTAGAGAACTGCAAATCCAAATCACAATGAAGTACCACCTCACACCCACTAGCCTGGTTGTAATAAAAGACAGGCGATACAAGCACTGATGAGAATGTGAAAAAACTGAACTCTCAAACACGGCTGATGGGAACATCCAATGGTGCAGCTGCCTTGGAAAACAGTTTGGTAGTTTCTCAAAATGAATTGAAAACACGCATCCACAAAAAAACTTTTTTTTTTCAGTCAGAGTCTCACTGTTGCGCAGGCTAGAGTGCAGTGGTACACTCAAAGCCATCGCAGCCTCTACCTGCTGGGCTCAGGTGATCCTTTTGCCTCAGTCTTCCAAGTAGCTGGAACCACAGGCACACACCACCACACTTGGCTAACTTTTAAATTTATTGTAGAGATGAGGTCTCGCCAAGTTGCCCAGGCTGGTCTTGAATACCTGGGCTCAGGTAATCCTCTTGCCTCTACCTCCCAAAGTGCTGAGATTACAAGCATGAGCCACCACACCCAGCCACAAAAAAATCTTGTATGCGATATTTATAGCAGTATTATTCATAATAGCCAAATAGTAGAAACAACCCAAATATCCATCATGTGGTGAATGGATAAACAAAATGTGGCATATCTTATACAATGGAATATTGCTTGATAATAAAAAGGAATGACATATTGATACATGCAACAACGTGGATGAACCTTGGAAATATGGAAACATCATGTTAGATGAAAGAAGTCAGACACAAATGGCCACCTATCCCTATCGTAGGATCCAATTTATATGAGATGTCCTGCATAGGCAACTCCACAAAGACAGAAAGCAGATTAGTGGTTGCCTGGGGCTAGGGCTGGGGAGTCACTGCTAATGGAGGGGAATGTGCTTTCTGTCTGGGGAAAGGGATGAACATACTCTAAAATTGTACTATAGTGACAATTGCACAATCCTGTCAATATACTGAAAATCATTGAATTGTACATTTTAAATGAGCGAATTGCATGGCATGTGAATTACATCTCAACAAAGCTGTTTAAAGAGCAGAAGTCGAATCCTGTCACTCGTTTGCCTTGAACTTTCTAGTGGCTCCTTGATATCCTCAGGGTAAGACCTGCATCTTCAGGATGCCCTACAAGGCCCTGGGCCATCTGACCTCCAGCTCCCCCTCTGACTGTGTCCAAATCTGCCCCAGCCGCACTGGCTTCTTCAGTGCTATATTTGTACAGCCACATTCCTGCCTTAGGGGCCATTGCTCTGGCTGCTCCAGTGGCTGAAGAAGCTCCTCCCCAGACACCCTCCTGCCAACTCCCTTACATCTGTCCAGTAACCTTGTCACTCCATGCAGAATTCCAATTCCAGCCCCACCGGGCACTGCTTACCACATTTCCCCTTTATTGTTTTACCTACAGTTCTCATTGCCTCCTAATATAACATATGATGTATTATTTATTGTATTTATTGTGTGGTTGCCTTTAGTAGAATGTAACTCTGAGATCCAGGATGTTCTGTTTTCAACACCACTGTGGCCCATCACCCAGAACAATGCCTGGCATGGGGCAGGTACTCAATAAATACTTGCTGAACACACAACTGAGAATATATGGGGCAGACATTGTTGACTGTTCCCAACTCCCATCTTCTTGCCCCCTCCCATGAAAGAGACTGAAAAACCCAGGTCCTTACTTTCCCAGTTCACCTTCAGCCATCATCCACAGGACCAGTTCAGTGGAAGGCTGCCAGGGGTGCTTCTGGCAGAATGTTTACTTCCCTGATGAAAGGAAGGAAGCCTGGTAGGAGAGACACCCTCTCCCTGGTCCTGTCTGTGTCTAGTTTCCCACCTTTGAACATTGATGCATGAGGGCATCTTTCCAGAATTTTTTTCTTTCCAGGTACACACTGTTTGATAAAATTAACAGTTGGATTATCCCTTCTGCACACTGTTAGATACCTGTTTTTTTCCACTTACTCTGCCATGGACATCCTGACCTGTTTGTCCTTCTCAGTATCCCTGAGGGAGCACTCACTTTGCTGCATCTGTTCATTCATTCCGCTCTTGTTTCCTGAGCACCTACTGTAATGACAGTTGGCAGGACAGATCAAAAGCAGTGGTATGTCCTGGGCCCAGAGGTGCTGGGGCAGGGGATGATAGAAGGATAAAAGGCTGGGCCTGACATGGGAAGGATTGAAATCCAACTGGGGAAAAGACAGGAAGGGATTTTGGGGAACAACCCCAGGACGGAGGGGCAGCTTGGTGGACATGAGGCTGCAGAGCCAGGTGGGGACCCTTTCTGTTCAAATCCTCTTTGCTTTGATGGCAGAAACTGGGTCTAGGTTTGCCTTCTCCAGGAGCTGCCTTGCTGGCAACAATATATACCTCTGAGTCTGGGAGGAAAAAACCATGGGGAGGCTCATTCCTGTGCTTTCTGCATGATGTAAATGTAATTAATCATGTCCATGGTGGTTTATAATTTAGCATTTTTTTCATTTTTAGCAGCCTAATTAAATTCATTTAAGCTTTATAAATAGTTATTTTAGGATTTTTCTTTGTACCCCCACTGGTGTAGTGCGGGAAACTCACAATAAATATGTCTCAATGTGGCTACTGCTGTTTTCAAAATGAATCTTAAAGTCTATTCAAGTAAAAGTATTACTGTGTTACTACAACTTAAATTAGCCATAGAGAAAACTGGAGAAGTATTCCTTGTGTCTTTCTTCTTAAAAACTTTTCAGTATTTTAAAGAATTAGGACAGGTGAGCTGAGGAGGGCCACTTGACAGGACTGGTGGGTGACTGTGGTGATCACTGCCTGCTCCTAGAACATGGCTCTGCTTGGGTTTCCAGCTCTCTGATTCAGAAAAGTCATACTACCAGTTCTGCTTGAGTGACGTTTTCTGTCACTCAGACAGAAGCCTATTTCCTAACACCTTGGGCAGATCTCATTTTAATAGTGTTATAATTAAGTTAGAACTATATGGTGTTGCCAGGTGCAGTGGCTCAAGCCTATAATCTCAGCACTTTGGGAGGCTGAGGTCAGGAGATTGCCTGAGCCCATGGGTTCAAGAACAGCCTGGGCAACTTGGCGAGACCTCATCTCTACAATAAATTAAAAAATTAGCTGGGTGTGTTAGCGCATGCCTATGGTTCTGGCTACTTGGAAGGCTGAGGCTGAAGGATCGCCTGAGCCCAGCATGTGGACGCTGGGGTAGCCATGAGCATGCCACTACACTCTAGCCTGGGCAATGGAGTGAGACTCCAACTCAAAAAAAAAAGAAAAGAAAGAAGCCGGGCTCGGTGGCTCAGCCTGTAATCCCGCGCCTTTGGGAGGCTGAGGCGAGTGGATTGCCTGAGCCCGCGGACCCGCCTGGGCAGCAAGACCTCATCTCTACAATAAATCAAAAAATCAGCCGGGCGTGGTAGCGCATGCCTGTAATTCCGGCTACTTGGAAGGCTGAGGCGGAAGGATCGCCGGAGCCCAGCAGGTCGAGGCTGCGGTGGCCGGGAGCGGCCACTGCACTCCAGTCTGGGTGACAGAGTGAGACTCCAACTCAAAAAAAAAAGAAAGAAATATGTGGTGTTTAACACCCTTATGAATGCTTTACTCACTGGGTTTACATTTTTTCCATTGAAGTCAGAGAAGCATTACTTAAAATAAGGATTTTTAAGCCTCTATTAATAATCAAAGAAATGCAAATTAAGGCAAGAACAAGATACCATTTTTCTTCTACTAAATTGTCTAAAATATTATCAACAATTAAGAGTGCTGTTAGTTGTACTGGCAAAAGTTTGCATTGGTACAATCTTTCTAGAGAGTAATCGAACAGTTAGTAACAGGAAACTGTCTTCTGGATAACTTTACTTTTATAAGGATAATTTTTCTATAACCTTTGAACCAGAAACCTACCCCCTAGCACTGTATCTCAAGGAAGTATAGATCTTAATCAAATATGTAGATAAGATGATTTTTTTTTTTGAGTTGGAGTCTCACTCAGACGCCCAGACTGGAGTGCAGTAGCCGTTCCCGGCCACCGCAGCCTCGCCTGCCGGGCTCCGGCGATCATTCCGCCTCAGTCTTCTGAGTAGCCGGAATTACAGGAATGCGCTACCATGCCCGGCTGATTTTTTTTTAAATTTATTGTAGAGATGAGGTCTCGCTGCCCAGGCAGGTCTCGAACCCGCGAGCTCAGGCGATCCGCTCACCTCAGCCTCCCAAAGGCGCGGGATTACAGGCTGAGCCACCGAGCCTGGCTGATAAGATGATTTTTTATTCATCTGGTTATTATTTGCTGAAAGTATTTTAAAAGAAAATTTTAAATACATTTTTTCTCTCCATTGTCAGATACATAATAATTTACTTTAATTCCTCTAAGGGAACTGTGTTGGAAATGCCACGTGAGCTCTGGTGAGAACAATATTGGGGGTGCAATGTTAGTTTGGACCCTGGCATCAGGCAGCCTGGGTTTCAGGTCAAATGCCCCCACTTAGTAGCCATTGTGTGACCTAGGACAAGGTTGTGCCCCAGGACTAGGTTGGACCAGTCTCCATTTGTTTTCTTCTTATTTAATCCTAAAATTATCTCATTGGCTCTCTTGTTTGCTTTCTGGCTCCTTAAATGTAGGGACTCAGTTAGGGCTGCTCACCACTGTGTTTCTACAGCTCGGTCTTACTCTCTATCCTGGCAGGGCCTCAGTTTCCACAAACACGAATAAGAGATGATATCAATACCTACCTACCTCATGTTAAATGCGTTTAATACATATAAAGCACTTAGGACCATGTCTGTCATGTGGCGAATGCTCAAGGATTGAATTCTGCAATCTCCCAAATGAGTGAGAAAACACTGGTAGGAAACCAAGTGAACAGAAAGAAAAGTCAGAGGGACAAGAGCATCTCTAAGGAAATGACCATTTCTGCAGACTTTGACTTGGAATCCAAGTTGCCAGGTGAAATGGAGTGGGGAAGTGATTCCTTGGTCTAGGAATCCCAAGAGTCACTTGTTGCTGGGGGAGGTAAGACCAGCTAACCCACCAGCTGCAGTGAACCTAGCAGCAGGCTGGGAGCTGGCTACCCCACTGGCCAAACCCCGCTTCCGTGGGAGCTGGGACAGTGGGTGGTTTCCTCTCTCTGACAGTCTACGGATGACTCAGGTCTTCTAGAAACCTGGGCCTACAAACATTTGAGTTCAAGTAGAATTAGTTCTTTGGGTAAAGGCTTTGTGAAGTCATCAGTGCCCAGTGTGAGTGGCATTGAAGCCTTCACCAACCTTACTTAGAAGGAATTTTCCTTGTAAGAGTCCATTTGGGGACCTGAATTAGAAAGGCCACCTGTAAAGGTGGAATCTGACATTTTTACTTGGCTTCTGTGATTTAAGCATGAAGTCCAGGGGGTTAGACCTTGACCTTGATGCCCAATGAAGGGAGGCGAGAGGCGGGGCAGGTGGCAGCTAATTTGGCATTTCATGGAGGAGAGGACCTCCAGAGAGCTGGCCAGCTCTCCATGGACAGAGCAGGACGCCAAGGCCACAGAAGGCAGTGGCTTATCCAAAGGTGTTCAGCTGGTTTGGGGCAGAAAGGGCACTCAGCCCCAGGTTCTCAGATATCAGGCTAGTCCCCTTCCCACTGAGTCCAGTTTCCCTGTTTTGTGGTGGAGAGAATGAAAGCAGGTAAGGCAGCCCATTTGTGTAGTGAGGGCCCTCATCCAATAGAAGCAGTTGGATCTGGGTGTTCACCACACAAGCACATTTGCCTGGCCTCATTCACTGTACCCCTGGCTCTAGAAATGCTCTTAGTAATGGTAGTCATTCTACAAAAATGCCTGTCTATGCTCAATTGAATCATCATTTAAAAATTTAAGTTTCTAGTCATATCTGAGAACAGTAAAACTTCATTTTAATTTTAGGTTCAAGCAGTGTCAAAAGTTAACACCAGGACTCTGAATGTCATGTGTAATGTTGAAACTGATCCATATGAACATATATTCCCTTTTCTTCTGTGTGGAACTGTGC
Organism: Cephalopachus bancanus; assembly: GCA_027257055.1. NCBI lineage: Eukaryota > Metazoa > Chordata > Mammalia > Primates > Tarsiidae > Cephalopachus > Cephalopachus bancanus. Next base: position 2,877,267 of record JAPVLO010000087.1, read on the forward strand.
AAGGGCCTGGTGATACGGGCATAAAGAAAACACTCATAAATAGGCCTCGCCTGTAGGGACCTTCATTCTAAGGGGGAAAGATAGACATTAACCAAGTAAGCAAAAAACAACTTTAAAATATTAAGTGCCGTGAAGGAAATGAAGATTTCCTACTGTCTTTGAGACAAATTCTCGATGTTCTTCTCTGTAACCTCAGATCAGTCGCTCAAAATTCAAATTTCTTTCTTTCCTTCATTCTGACTTTTCTTCCTGACCTCTGGATCTTTAGTAATAAGATCAGCCCTTAAAAATGGTTCTTAGTGTTTTTAGGATCAGAGATCACTTTGAGAACACACTAAAAGCTATCAATGCCCTTTGCTGATACACATCTTTTTCTGCATTCAGATTTAGGGGACTCGTGGTTTCTGATGAAGAACACTGATATTAGAAGAATAAAAAGACATGGAGAAGTGAGGGGCCCAGCTCAGCCACAGCTTCTAGAACTTGTAGAGCAAGTACTTAGACTGACTTATCTCTGTAGCACTTTTTGTACTTCTGTTGACCTTAAGAACAGACCCAAAATAATGTAATATTCATTCTTTCCTTCAGTCACTCAACATGTATTTATTATTTGAAATGCAAAGAAGTAAAGTGACTTACCCATGGATATCAGCTAGTTAGCAGAGTCAGAACTATAGTCCAGGTCACTTTTTCCTCTAGAGAACTTGGGGCAGTGCTGAGAAAGATAAGACTTCTTGATGGGGATGGTGATAAGTGGAGTAATGGTGTTGATGATGGTAGTGCTAGTGATGGTGGTGGTGTTGTAGTGGCAATGATGGTGGTGTTGTCGGTAACAGTGATGCTGGTGTTGGTGGTAATGGTAGTGATGGTGTGGTTGGTGGTGGTAGTGGCTATAACAGTGTTGCTGCTGTTATAGTCATTTGTAGTCATGGTATTGATGGTGGTGATTGTGACAATGACAGGGTTGTTCCTGGTAGTTGTATGCGCACAGATAAAAAAAAGATAAAATTGTTGGTGGTGGTAGTAGTGGCGGTGGTGGGGATGATAGAGGTGGTGGTGGGGGTGCTGCTGGTGGTGGTGGTGGTATCAGTGGTAGTGCAGAGGAATGGTGGTGAGTGGTGGAGATGAAACCAAATATGGTAAGTAAGATCAAAAGTAAGATTTTAGGGAATGCAAAGCAGTTAATCTGGTTACTTTTCTAGCATTTATTTTCTTTTCTTTTTCTCTCTGTCTCTCTGTTTCTCTCTCTCTCTCTGTCCCTCACATTCTTGGTATCACAGATACCTGCTTTCATTTAGGGGTTCTCTTTTCTTTCTATCTGCTTATTAAGTTTAAAATAAAATAATATATATTATTAGAATGGCAGGCCATATATCTCTGCTTTGCTTTATAAATCATGGGTATGTTCCATTGTTGTGGAACAGATACCTGCATCCTATAAAAATGCAGTCTTTTCAAAGCAAGGCTCTTAAATCTCCAAGAGTTCTTTTCAACTTGTGTATTGTTGCACATGACCTAACAAGCTGCAGTTACAGGATGCCCAGAATGGAGAGGCTGAAAGCAGCTACAATGACGACCCATGGGATGTGTTGACCTCCCTTCACTATTCTGTCCTCAGCACTTTTACCTCCTGTGGGAGGAATCCTGCCTTCTTCTGCTGGCATGGATACCAGAAAAGGTTCAGTCCAAATGGATATCAAGTGGTATATTTTTGGAGACACTGGTGGGGCTGTTATCATTGTCAGGCCAACTGCTAGTATTGTGTTTGCATTTCATCTCTGGCTGCTATCGTATTCGGGTTTTTTTTTTTTTTTTAGCTGTTTGGGTGAGCACATGGATGGCATGCTGATCACATTTCCAGGTCGCCATGAGGCAGGAGTGGAGCTAATAGATTGGATGAAAGAATAATGAACCAGAGCAATGCTGACAGGGAAGCCAGGGCAAGTCAAACACAACAGAGAGAAATGCAAAGGCCAGCACTTGGGTCCAAACAACAAGTTGCACAAGGACGGCAGGTAAGGGACTCAGCCTGAGTCTGGGAGAGACTCATGAATTATAGGAAACTGCAACCTCAAGGTGGGAGATGGCTGCCAAGAAAGTGACACTTCGGGTGCTATCAGAGTGAGGGGGAAACAGCTCTGTTCTGGCAACCTTCCTGGGGGGCTTGTTTTGAGTTTCTTCACCACCTTTGACAAAGAGGGATGGTATTGGGGAGAGATGTCAGGAGAGTGGAGCTGAGGTAGAGTGTTGACATGCCACATTGGACCTTAGCCTGGAAGCCTAGATACCTGCAGCTCTGGCAAGCTGTTATTGGCTAAAACATGTTCCACTGCAATGTATGAAAAGCTCAACTAGCAGTGGTTAGGTGATAAAATTGTGATTGTCTCATATAACAAGATGTCTGGAGGTAGGCCACGCCGAGGGGAGTTTAGTGATATCATCCAAGGCCCACACTCCTTCTAGGTCTACGTTCTGCATCTTTGCCATCTCATTCATAAGTTTATCACCTCATGGTACCAAGATGATTGCCATAGCTCCAAGCATCACACTTCCACAAAACCACATTCAAGGCAGGGAGAAGAGGAAGAGACAAAGCCAGGGAGTGCTTCTAAAACTTATTATCCCTCTATCAGGAAGCAAAACCTTTTCCAGAAGTTTTTTTTTAACCGGGTTTGCTTTTATATCTCATTGGACAAAATGTATCGTGTAGCTACCCGTTTGGCACTTCAGTTGCAATGACTTCCTAGACATCAATCCTGGGACTGAGGAAAGGAATGTCTTTTCTTAAACACATTGCTACCTACCCTATAAAAATTTGGGGAGCATTTTCTTATCCCAGAAAAAGTGAGTGTGAGGAGTAGCTGTTGTATGAGCAGTCAAGTGTATCTGCTACTGGGCACAAACTCACTTTTCAAGCATGAGAAGACCTGGTATGCAGAAGAGGCCTTGTTTATGATGCTCTAGAGGGAAAATTTAGGCAAATGTGCCAATTGGTAGGTTACAATGAAGCCAATCAAGATTTCCTGATAACTGTAGGTTAATCTGAAATGGAAGGTGGAGCTTCGGTAGAATCATGAAGTAGAATTAGCACCTACTGGTAGGGACATATTAAAGGAGATTCCTGTATCCCATGGGGATTTTGAGGGCGAGAACAGTCATTTACACTGACCTGTGTGGTTCCTTCCAACCCAGAGAGCCCATGATTTTACTAATTAGTTTTTTCCCCTTTGCATGTTCATTAGATAATTATGCTCATTAGAGATAATGTTTCTACTTAGGGAGGTATAATTTCAAAAATTAATCCTTAGCATCATTGTATGAGATGCAGAGTTTGTCTTGGACCTGGACCTCTACTGTACTTTGTTTATAACTATTACTTTTACAAGGACAGAGCAAGGAGGAACACCTTTCTTCCTGAGAATGGTTATGGGGGATATGTACCCGGGTCACTACCTGGTGCCTTAAGTGTCAATTCCCAGGGCCCTATGAAACTTGTTAGGATTGTTGCATGAGGCAGAGTATCAGCTAGGCAGAGCCATCCTTCCATGTTTCTGATATTTTATGCCCAATAGGATAGCAGCAACTCCATATGGACCAGGGTATGGAGGAGAAAAGGGTGAATCCAACTGATTAAAGAGACCTGCTTGATTTCTCTACAAATGAGAGATCTCTAGTAGGTTGTAGTGTTGATGGCAAACATGATCTCTCATCTAAAGTCTCTATAAGTTTGTTCAACAATACTCTCAGTCTCCGTGCTGTCACTTAGTAAAGAGAAGGAAAGGACTTGGAATAGACTCTCTTTGGCCATTTTCTTTCCTCTCTTCTTTCTGTATTGCTACCACTTGGTGTAGTCCCGCCCGTCCAGTTTATCTTAGAAGATCCTGTTCCCCAACTCCAATCAATATGAGTGGGACTAGACATGTTCATCTGACCAATCAGATTCTCTTCTCAGGAAATCTGAAGTTGGGACATGGAGGAGCGAATCAGTTTCTTTGGATGTCTGGTCATCACAAACAGTGTGGGTAGCCACCTTCTACCATGGGCTCAGGGATGCCTAAAGGGGAGGTACAAAGAGAGACCATGTGACCAAAGAGAGAGCCCAAGGTCTTGTCCGCTTGCATCTGGCTGCGCTATCTGTTCCTGGGCCTATCTATCCCTGAGCCCAGCTCCCTCCAAAGCCCATGGATATATCCTAACCTCCTATTCTGTGCCACACCTCAGAGTCTATCCTGCAACTCCTGCCCTGTTCTGGTTTGCATAGAATTCTGCTTTTTATAAGAATCTGGGTGAGATCCCATCCTTAGGAGGGCCTAACAGGAAGCCAATATGAACTTTAAAAAGAACTTTATTATTTTTCCATATACAAAATAATAAATGCTCATTGTCACCAAAAAAGTATACAAATATATGTCTTAGAATGTGAACATTCTGACAATAATCTTCCTTGGAGAAAACAGCTCTCAATAGTTAGGGAGTGGGAACGAGGGTGAGTACAAGCTGGTACCATCCAGCCTTCACTGGGCTCTGACCAGGGGCCATGTTAGAAACATTTCTAAGCACTTGACTAGTATTAACGCCTCTACTTCCTACTAGGAGGCTGTGAGGAAACTTAGACACAAAGAGTTTGGGGGAGAGGCAGGATCTAAATCTAGGCAGTTGGCCTGGGCAGCCTGGGCTCTTAACCACTGTTTTATGCAGCCTCTCATTTTATCACTACTGTGACCGCATTTGTCATCTCCTGCTGTGTAACAAATGGCCACAAATTTAGGGACTTAAAACAACACATATCTATTATCTCACAGCATTCAGGCACCACTTAGCTGGGTCCTTCTCCTCAGGATGTCCCACAGGTCAGTAATCATTGCATTGTCCAGGGCTAGGGACTCATCGGAGATCCCACTGAGATAAGATTGTCTTCTAAGCTCATGGGATTGTTGGCAGGATTTGGCTACTTGTGGGCTCTTGGATTGAGGACCTCAGTTCCTTAAGACTGTCTGCTGAGGTCGCTCTCAGTTCCTTGCCTCGTGGGCCACTTCATAGGGCAGTTCTTCATATAGTATCTGGCTTCCTCACGGCCAGCCAGTCAGAGAGAGAGTCTGCCAGCATATGGAAGTGACTATCTGATGTCACTTAATCATGGACATTTGCCACATTCTATGGGTTAAAACCAAGTCAGGAGGCCTGCCCACAGTTAAGCATCACACACAGATGAGCTGGGGTACAGTCAGTGTCATTCTTAGGATCTGTTTGCCACAACACTACTCTTCTTTTAACTTTTAATACTTTTGACAGCTTTTTGGTAATGGCTGGATTAGAGCAGTTGGCTTAGGGGAAGGCCACATGGCACCTAGAATTGAAGTCATGCGGGCTTGGCTCACAGCTCAGCCCTGTTGCTGGAGGAAGAGCTGGACCAGAAGGAGAAAGCATGGGTCTGGTCATCACTCCTTGCCTGCTTGCCTGCTGGGGAAGGGAAGTCTGGAAGGATCTGAGAGATGGCATGAGCTGCTGCCATGCCTTGAATAGGAATTGTGAAACCTAGGAGAACTTGGGCACATGTCCACCTCCCTATCCTCTAGGACACATGGCACAGGGGATAGTCAGTTCTCCTGGGGAGGCTGAGTCAGGGATAGAGAGAGCTGAGAGGTGTTTGCTGCAGGTCTCCTCCTGGAGAGGAGGGAGGAGAGGTAAGGTTCTCTCTGACCTGTATCCTACAGAGAGTTTTGCACCTTGCTTGTGTCACTAGTCCATATAATTTGGACATCTTCCTATGTCAGGACAAGGGATCCTTTTCATCCTTTGTTTTGTGGCTGCTTAGTACTCTACTGTGTGGGTGGCCTGGTGGAACCTCAACTCTAATTGCTCCGAGGCCTAGCTGCCACTGTTCTCAGTGCATCGGTTCTGGAAGGCCCCGTTGTACTGTCATTGTGGAAGTGTGTGTTCTAAACATAAATCTCCTGAAAATAGTCTTTCTAAGTTTGGTGCTTGTGTATCTCCCAAGGAATCTCTCTGCCAAATGGGGCCTCGGAGGCCTTCCATTAACAAGGACGGCTCCTGGAGCAGCTCCGAGCGGGTCCTGGGGCCTTGGAAGGAAGGCAGCCAAGCCTCTGTCACTCCTCCAGGGCTGAGGAGTGCTCTGCATTTGAAAAGGCAGGTGTGTGACACCCTGGGTGACATCCTGTATTAGCTCATCTTCCACAATGAAAGGAGGTGTTATTTCCTTTCAGACAGCTTCCACCTCTGGCCCCTACACTAGCGTCTATTTCATGCTCAGCTGGGTCTTTCACTGTGCACACTACAATTAGTGAGGTCTGTTTGGTGCACACCATGCCAGAAACAGGCTCTAGACTGTCTTTCATGCCCCCTTTCCTTTATTCAGGGTTTTAATAAATAATCTTTTTTCCTCACTTATCTTTTAGTTTCCTACAACATCTGAAAGCATACGGTTCGACATCTGCATACAACTCGCTTTCCTCTCATGCTTCCCCTACTTATTTAGAGTGACTATAGTTTTAGCTTACTTATTAGTGAATAGTTGTAATTCACGGAAGTTTTCATGTGCACCAGTCCCTTGAAATTTTACCACAGTCTATGAGATATTATTATCAGACTTGTTTTACAGAAGAGGAAACCAAGGCAGAGAAAGGGATGCACTGAAAGTCATTGATCTAGAAAGTGTTTGCATCTGAATCTACAACCATTTAGAAAATCCACCCTTTCATGGCCTCTGTCATGCAGAATTATCACCTTATCCCTCTGTAGATTCACTGTGGGTCCCGCTAAGAACAAGGTTATTCAGCTTCTCAGGAGGACAAAGAGAAATTGGAGAGCCTCCAGAGAAGGCCCTGGAAAGTGATTAAGAGGACAAGAGTATGGCTGGTGAGAAACCTCAGAGAAATAAGAGTAATTTAATCTGGAGAAATAAAACCTAAGGGCGAAATTAATGGCATTCTACTAATGCCTTCATGAGAATCAATTAAAGCATTTTTAAAAACAAGAGTTTTATTATGTGATACCAAAGGGATTATTTAACTATTATTTTATTTAATTTATTTAACAAATATGTAGTATGCAGCCAACATGGCCAGGACACAGAGTGGACAAGACAGGTGAGGATCTCCTCTGATCGAACTTGCTTTTGGTGGCAGAGGTCAGGGAAGAAGGGAAGAGAGGCAGATAAGGAAAGGGTGCACTCGTGCCAGTCAGTGATAGATGCAGTGAAGACCAGGGCAGAGAGATGGGTGAGCCAATAGCCATGGGTGGGCTTCTCCAGGAAGGAGACATTTGAGCTGAGACCTTAAAACCATGTGAAATTCTGGGGACAGAGTGGTCCAGGCAGAGGGGCCTTGAGAGGGAATAAGTTTGACAAATACAAGGAACAGAAAGCAGGAGTGTGAGGCCAGTTGCCAATCTGGTGGGAGAACATGGAGCCTTACTACACAGGATGGGAAGCTGACAGGCAGGGGAGCTCTTAGGCTGGGTGGGGACTGTAGGAGGTCACGGTGAGAGGCATCTGCATGAGAAAAGCTGTGGCAGCATGGACTGGAGGGGGGAGGTGGCAAAAGGGCGACCCTTTGGGTCTATCTTGTGTCCTTAGCGTTGACAGGAAATCTTGGTGGATGAGGTGTGGGGGGTGGGAGGAAGGTGAGAGAAAGAAAAGACTCAAGGATGACAAAGTTTTTGGAAAGAAGAATCAACTATTTATTTTGTTGTCATTTTACTAGAGAAGGAAGTTTTAAGGGTACCTTCCTTGGAGGTTCTTAAGCTGATACTCCCAGGCCATCAATTCTGTGTGACGTTTGGGTCCCTGTATATTTTTCTAGGGAGAGGATCCAACCTTTTATCTGCTTCTTGGAAGGGGAAACTACCCTCTCCCTGCCTCCCAGCAATGGAAAAATTGAGTCTGACCTAGATTAAACTCTCCCCATTCCACCTTATTTTGCAAGAAAGGAAAACTGAGGCTTTGACACCAAGTTACAGGTCACACTGAAAGACGGTGGCGCGCAGTGAGACTCAACACCCGTGAAGGCCAAGAGATTTTAATGGGACGAGCGCGGTGGCTTCAGAACCTGAGAATCAGGCTGCAGCGTGGAGGCATGGGTGTGGCAGGTTTTATAGAAATTTAAAGCGACCTGTCGGTTACCTACTGGTTGGCAGATGGGGCATTTTTGGGATTGGCAGGGGCTTTCGTGGCGTGGAAACGGTGGGCTTCGTTGTGGAAGAAGAACCCGGAAAGCCTTGTCCGAGCCTCCATGTTAGTTTGTCCGGGCGCCTTCTTAGGTGGGAGCGCCATTTTAGGTGGGAGCCACGCCTAGGCTTAGCCTTTGGAGGAGGCGGGTTCCTCGTGGCTGGCTGGGGCCTTTCACACACCACATCTGATTATTGGTAGATTCTCAGGTCTCTTGACTCCCCTGCCAGGGCTGTCTTTACTACATGAACTGTCTCTCAGTCTAGGAGACAGAGGGTGGAGCAGGCATTGTTGCCTTCCCTCCTAATCTTGACAGAAAAAGGGCTCATTCTATTTAGAGATCAGCTCTGCATTGGTGGCCTCACCTCCCAGTGACCTCTTTGCCAAATAGAAATTTAAGCAGGTCTGTTATTAAGAGAGCCCCCCCAATATTTGAGTGCTTATGAAATGCAAGTAAAATCCAGGTGTGACTGGAACTGAAGTGAAGCAGCAGTGAGGTATGTGTGTTGATCTATTTTGGTGTACAAATCACCAAGGTTTGGGTCCTTCAGCAGGTGTTCCCTTAAATGTTTTCTCAGTAATCTCTGAATTATAGATTTTCAGACAGGATCTTGAACAGAAACCTCTGTTGTCCCAGTAATACCATCATATACCTTTTAAAAGCATGAGTCAGAGTCTTAGAGTAATCCAAGGTGGGATGAATATATATATATTTAGTTTTGACTTTCCACACTTCAGGTACACTTTTATGGGTCAGTTTAGAAAGAAGTGCCAAAAAAACTCCCCCAAAACAAAGCCTGTCTTAGGAGGATGAAACCATTTTGTTCCTAAAGGTATAGATAGATACAATGAAGACCTCCTTTCAGAAACTGGCAAATGAAACATTTTTAACTTTATAATGACCTTTTATGTAGCCTGGTGAGCAAATGCCCACAATGATGAAGATATTACAATGACAATGTTCCCTACCCGGAAGCTTAATGCAATGTGGAGAGAATTTAGACGGTCTCTGCAGTCATGTTCCTTGAGGACTCACCATCTGCCTCAAAACCTGAAGCTGACTTTTATAGTATGGCATACTTTTAGCCAAAGCTAAACTGATAGAAACTTACTCCACCAGAATTTTCAAATGTACTGTGTGTGTGTGTGTGTGTTAAGGCAAGTAGTTCATCTCAGAGAGGCCTCTTTTTAAAGGAACATGAGTCCTTTGGGAAATACTATCAAGTTGGTTGCCTGATTGAGTGCTTGGCAAAGATCTGAGGGCATGAGCCATGCAACAAATACTTTTGGATGAGTTAAGGAAGTGAAGAACCAATGTGAGGTTGGAAGTTGCCCAGGATGGGGAAATTTCTGGGTTGAGTAGTCCTGGCATGGCTCTTGAGGATGTTAGAAACCAAGCTAGTCTACTGGTCTGGTCCTACTGGGACTGGTTAAGGCCTTGACTTGGCAAACAGCTTAGTTTCCCTTGAAAGGGCACCGAAGTTTGAAGTTTAAAGCTTTAGGTGGGATATTTATAGCCCGAGGAGTGAGGGTTAGCATCTTACAAGCTCAAACAGCAAGTTGAGATCTGTTATGTGGTAGTCCACCAGGCATGGGCTTGCAAAGGACATAAAATTTAGTCACCTCCAAGAATGGAGCCACTTTCTCCTAGAAGAGATGACTTTTCTCATTCAAGACCTGGAGAGGAGCTAGCATATTTCCATTTTTCCATTTTTAGCTTAGCCAAGCTTTAGCAGGAACTGTAGTGATTGAATCAGCAAAGTGCGTTCTGGGAGTAAAATGTTTACTATATAAAGGTTAATTCACCTCTACAAAGAGATGCTTTCTCTTACTTTCAGAGCCTCTACAGATTTCTGTGGAAGTATATTTGATTTCAGTGCCCTGACCACAAAAACTTCAGAAAATATATTAGACTCTTGAGACTTTCAGGGAGTTAACTACCAGTTGCTCCTGGAAAGCTCTGGGTTTTACTGGTATTGCAGTAGGAAATAATGAAAAGAGAGTAGGAATCTAATGCTTGTTGAGTGTTTAGGCTGGGCAGATGAGGAAACTGAGGTTCAGAGAACTTATCTGCTTGCTCAGTCTAGATGGGAGTTGAACTCAGATTCATCTGGCTATGAAATTCATCACATTTCTACTATCTCATGCTTGATAAGAACAAGTTTCGGCAAGTTGGTAGTTAGAGTGGGTTTGGGGCAGGAAGGAATTTCTGGCATCACAAGAGGGAGAAATGCCTCCTTATTTCTTTTTGAGATATTTCATAAAATCCATGGTGTACTACATCAGTGGTGAATGATTTGGGAAAGATCCTTCTTTTCTCACTTTCCCATCTGTTCAATTAGAGGGTGGAACCAGCTCACCTCTCAGGCCCCTGCTGGCTCTGACTCAATGTTTGCCTGACCAGAGTAGAGCCAGTGGGCAGTTCTGGCTATGTGTTTGATGTGGATTGGGTTTGCCTTTGTATCAGAGATCGACCAGGTGGCCACAAATCTGCTTCCTTTTCCTAGGCACCCAGCTAAATGGTATTTCCCAGCCCCCTTGCATCTGTGTGGGACCATGTGACTAAGTCCTCACCAATAAATACAAGGACAGATTGATGTGTCATTTTCAGGCCAAGGCAGCTGAGAGCAGTTATGCCTTGTCTAGTTCACTTTGCCCCTTCCACAACAACCTTGCAGCCTATGTGGTATGGAGAGCAGCATTTCCAAGATGGAAGAAGCCTGGATTACTGAGTCAGTGCTGGTGGAGAACTGCCAATGGAGCTGCCCAACCAGAACGTGTCTGTATTTGACTTTGCATGAGTGAAGAATCTAACTTATTGTTAAGCCAAGCCATGAGTATTTGGGATTGCTTATCATAGTCGCTAATGTTGGGTGTCCTAATACAGTCATCCAAGTGTCCATTCATCTTTCTAAGGGAAACAGCATCACACTCCAGAGGATTTACAGTCACCTACTAGTATCCGTGGGGCATTGGTTCCAGGACCCCTATGAACACCAAAGCTTGTGGGTGCTCAAGTCCCTGATATAACATGGCATAGCATTTGCATATAGTCTATGTGCATCCTCCCATATACTTTAAATCATCTCTAGATAGATTACTTATGGTGCCACACAATGCCTACATATCACTTCATTCATGTAGATTCAATGTAGTACTCAGTGAGTGGCAAATTCAAGTCTTGCTTTTTGGAATTTTGTGGATTCTCCCTCCCCACTAATACTTTAGATTTGTGGTGGTTGAATTCATGTATTCAGAACTTATGGACACAGAGAGCTGTCTGTATAAGCAATATAAGCCTGGCCTATCAGAATATTGCATATTGCCTTTCCCCATCCCCCTCCTCTACCCCACCACAAGGATTGGCTTAGAAATTGGCATTTGAGTCAGGCAGAGCCTTTGGGGGAAGGCTCTTTTTGGTGGGCTCTGAAGCTGTGATCAGAGTGCAAGTGCTGAGGGCCACCACTTGAGGAGTGTGCACTTGAGAACAGCCACAGAAGAGAACAGACAAGAGTGAGGGAAAGTGAGATTAGGATAATCTGCTGGCACTGCATAAGTCCCTAGGTTAAATCACACTTGAAGCCAGATCTATCCCAGGATATTTCAGTCACCAGAGCCAATACCTACTCTCTTTTTGATTAAGTCATTTCTAGTTGGGTGTTTTTTGTTTTTTTTTTTTTTGTCACTTGTCGCCAAAAGGATATTGACTTATATAGACAGTAAAAATCAGGGAAATATTGAATAAAAACAAAATGAAAGCAGCTGCAGTTTCAGTGGCATGCTCTATATCACAAGTTCCTTTTGCAATCATTTTTCTATTTTGTATAAGTCATCAATCTTTATTTCCCCAGTTTTAGAATGAATGAATGAATAAATGGCCACAGAGGCCAAAACTGGGAGGAGAGTGAGCTATGATTCAGCCAAAATACAAAAGCAGTTGGTGGCAGGTCTCAGGGAGTACAGCTCACCTGAGCTAGAGCTACATGTTTTCTGGATATTTGAAAATGTGGTGTATTAGAACAAGTTATTATAACACTAACTAGCATAATGAGTATGTATCACAATACAGGATGTACAAATAAATGCAATACTCACACAATGTTTGATGGATGTCTTTGGCAATCAGCAGTGATCTAGCTTGAATTCTTCCTGAATGCTGAGGCTTAATTATCATTGCAGGAATGATTGTATCACTATAGTTAGGCTTAGTTTGGAAGCCTTAGTATTTGTGAGAGGGGAAAAAAAGGTCTTCACAAAAACAGAAAATAAGATATGCATTTCAATATTGAGCTCTCAGCTTTGAGTTTTTCATGGTTCATACAAATTGGTATCCTTCCTTACTTAGCCAAATTCAGAACGAGTAAGTGAATGAGTAACAAAGCTACATAATTTACAGTTGAAAACTCAACAATAATTGGTTGAACAATAAGAGAGTGGTATCCCTGTAAAATTGAAGACCAGAAGTCAAGTCAGTATCGATCCAGATAGTGAGACAAGGTCCTCTGAGATCCTCAGATTTTCCTCATGGAGCACTTTGTCTGCAGACTTTACACAGTCCTAGTAGATCTGCTTTTCTTCAGCAACAGCAAGTCGGCTGCAGAGTTCCAGGCCTTCACATCATTGCAAGGCATTCTCCAGGTTTAGAGAGAGGGTCCCTTGTGCTAACTTTTGCAGAGGATGAGAAATATTTTTTTTGTTGAAAGAACTCAACGATCCCCCTTCACCCCCATGTGTGTTACCAGCCAATCCCTATAGCCAGAGGGTTGGTAGGAGGACACTGGTTGACCGAAGCCAATCAGAGACCACATATTGATGGGGATTTCAACATCACTTAAATAAGATGGCTGAGTGTGGATGGGAGGATGGCTTCCCAAAGAAAATACGGGGAGATTTTTCCCAGGAAGAGGGTGAATAAAGGGTGGGCAGCAGGTAACAAACTGCCATTCTTCCCCCACACCAGCCACAGTGATGTTAGGTGCCCTAATACAGCCTAATACTTCTACAAATGGGAAGTTTCTTGAAGCAGTGACCCTGAATATGTGACACAGAACTTCTTTGAAGAGTTTTTTGCTTTATTTTGTTACATTGAACTGGTTTCTAAAGGACATAGAAAATCCACAATAGGCATTATTGAAAGGAAGGAAGGAAGGAAGGAAGGAAGGAAGGAAGGAAGGAAGAAGGAAGAAGAAAGAAAGAAAAAGAAAGAAAGAAAGAAAGAAAAAGAAAGAAGAAAGAAGGGAAAGGAAGGTAAAGAAAGACTCTTGGTAAAAGTAACATTAAGTTTCAATAATTGAGTCCCCATATTTCAGTGGCTTAACACAACAGAAGTCTAATTCTCACTCCTCTCAAGGTGCTGGTCTGGCAGGTGATTTTTTCATACTCTGAATCTGAGACCCAGTTTCTTCTATCTTGTGCATCAGCCCAAAAGACCCCATAGTACTCCATTTCCTGACAGTGGATGGGAAAAAAGAGTGGAACATAGCCTGTAAAAGGTTTCTGGAGGCCAAACATAGAAGTGATACACATCACTTCTATTTACAATATATTGGGCAGAATTCAGTCACAAGGCTATTTGTGACTTAACTGCAGGGTAAGCTGGAAAATGTAGTCCAGCTGAGTGTAGAGAAAAAAGAAAAAAACTAGAAGAAAGAAAGGAAGACAATGAAAAAAATTTCATTCACCTAATGCATTTGCTGTCAAAGAAAATATTTATCTAAATCAAAATATATCATATACCTACAGATTACATTGCCCACACATGTTAACATATTTATTTATCTTAGAGATAGAGTCTCACTCTGTAATCCGGAGTGAGTGCAGTGATGCCATCTTGACTCATTGTAGCCTCAACCTCCTGGGCTCAAGCAATGTTCCTACCTTAGCCTCCGAAGTAGCTGGGACTACAGGCATGCCACCACACCAGCTAATTTTTATAGTTGTTTGTAGAAATGGAGTCTTGCTATGTTGTCCAGACTGGTCTCAAACCCCTGGCCTCAAGTGATCTTGCCTTGGCCTCCCAAAGTGCCAGGATTACAGGTATAAACCACTGCACCAAGGCAACACTATTTAAAACTTTAAAAATGATTCAATTGAGTAGCAATTTGACATGAAATCTAGAAAATGGTGAAGCTAAAAACATATTGGGAGTGCCTCTTATTGAATGTTCTGTGAGCTTTATTTTTGAAACAATTTTTTTGAGGTCTAATTCACATATGATAAAATGCCAGCATTTTAGGTGTATAGTTTGATTGGTTTTGACAATCTTATTAAATTTTTGATAGGGAAATGTATAGGGAAGCAGGTTTATACTACCACTATACAAAAGGGGTACTGAGGGAATGTCTGGAAACTTAGCTAAAACAATTTCTTTTTCTTTGAGGTAATTAGCAGTGAAAAAAGAATTTTTTCCAAGTCATATAATTGCTTCAGTTTGCTTAACCAGGACAGATGTGACTTCAGCCTTTGAGTATCAAGAGAAGTTCTAGAATGAATATAAGTAACAGGTTTCTGATAAACCACATAAGCGGTGGTCAAGAACTTGGGTTTTGGCATCATATAGATCTAGGGTTGAGTTCCTGCCCTGTCACTTGGCATTCTGAGTCTCAGTTTTCTTTTCTGTGAAATAGGACTAATAATAGCATACTAACACTTGATAGGGTTAGCAGAAAGATTAAAAGAAATAATGCATGAAAGTACTTAACACAATGACTAGCACACCGTAAGTGCTCAATACACATTGACTGTGATTATTATTTATTGCCCATTAGAAAATACCCATTCTTCCAGAAATGCTGATTTTATACAGTATATGACACTGAAAAGTGCCTGAAGAAATCATGCTCAACTTGACTTCTGCATCTTTTATAAATTCACCATCCCATTATTTTTTATAAGATATTTTGAATTCCCTGTGGAAGCAAGAACCATAGTAACAAGCTTTCAGCTTCGTTTTGCTTCTGAGACGATCATTAATGGAGTTATTTTGATATATTTTTTTTACAAGACAGCCTTGAGCTGTAACTACAAATGCCTTTTCAAAATTCCCTGATTTATTTCTCTGTTCATCTGAACTGTTGTGTCTTGGTTTTCATATGTTCTTGATGAATGGATAATATTGTCTTTAGATGTTCTCAACTATCCTGAGCACATTAAAACCCACCTGATGGCTCTCATCAAGTGGAAAACAAGAAAGGGAAACCCAAGGAAAAAGGTATCACAGACACATCTTCTGAGACACATGTGCACCTGCTAAGGGGTTGGTATCAGAGAAATCTACAAAGTCAGCCTCTGATTATCAAGGTTCTTCCTTAAGGAGAAAAGAAAAAAAATAATAATAACACATTTACTTCAAAGAACTCCTGTCTGATTGAGTGAAGGAAAAGTAGCCTCATTGCTTTGATCCTTTCACTGAGAAAAACAACATGAAAAGAAAAGTAAAAGCAAGGCTCAAAATACGGGCTTTTGTTGAGAGCATCATTAGAAGTGTTTATTGGTTGCTGCAAATGCACATTCCAGCTCTGGAGCTCACAGTAAGTTTTGCTCAGTGAAGCCTTGTGAGCAAGCCCTCACCAGCTTGCACCTGGAAGGCTGGGCGGTTGATTCTGGGCCATACTCCTTTCCCAACAGAGGGAATAGGGACTTCAAGTTTCAACCCTCCTTGACCCCTGGCGAGTTCAGACTTGGGAAATACACCTGAATTTTTATTTAAGGTTTTCGTTTGTTTACCTTTGTAAATATTGTCTGATTCTTTCTTCCCCCTTGAAGAGATAAGCTCTCGAAGAAGCTGATGAAAAGGCTTTTTGCATAATAGCTTCTTCAAAACAACACTGTGATGAGTTACATGCAAACAAATCAGAATCAGATGAATTACATTTTCCCTTTTAAAATAGAGTTGAACGGATTTAAGCTGACAAGCGAAGTGTTTTTGCAAAAGTGCTCTTCAAATCCAGAATACTAGAGGCCATCAGGACACTCAGAGTATGGACAGAATTTGCCTTTCTATACAATAGTGTTCCTTAACTGGTATGCATATCTTCCATCCCTCACAGGTGACATCTCACATTTTGATGAATGCATAAAGTTAATTTGCTCTACAGTGAGGAAATTCCCAACACAGTGACACTGATCAGACAGATTGTGACGCTTAGTGGCACAGCCATTGCCTGCTACTAGGAGGTGAAAGGCATAATTTAATTGTCAACTGACACCAAAGAAAGATTGAGTAATTTGGGGAATGTGTGAGCATTTTGCTCCATGAGCATATGAAGGAGAATGGCCAGGGCAGGAAGCAGTTCCACATGGTGGCTCTGCTCTAAACTCCATGCAGGCAGAAGCTCAGGGTCTCCTCTAGCACCAGGTGCCCATTGCTCCACACGGGGCTAGACAACAACTGGTCATTAACTGTTTCATGAATGAATGAATCAATTACACAGTGGCAAAAGACGGCCAAAGGGCCAGGCTCTGTGGATGAAATCTACCTTCAATTAGGCCAGAAAACTGAAAGACCTTTGTTCTGAGTGGGAATAATCCTTGTCTTTTCTACGGTCCTTTCTTAGGATTTCTGTGTTTTCTTGCTTTGCCTCTCCTCCTGGCCTTGAAGCTCACTGAGGACAGAGTGTTTGTCTTACTATTTTTTCCCCTAGATGGCCTTGTGCTTGACATGGGACCCTCGAAATGATTCTGAACCCACGATAGACTCTAGACCACCATCTTCATCACCTTCATCATCAGCCTTCACTGTCTTCATTATTGTCTTCATTATCATCATCTTCATTACCTTTTTCTTCTCCTTCACTGATTTCATGCTCCATCGGGGAAGTGACGTGCTGATTTCTCAGTGTCTTTGCGGACATGATTCTGCTGGAGGTATGTACTTTTCTGTGTGGCCAGCATCAGCCCTTCCTGAGCACCTGCCACTGGTTCTGCTGGTCTTCCAGGCCCGTCTTTAGGCAGGGGTGGCTTTAGGCACAGTAAAAAAACCATAAGCCTGTGTTATAATAGTAAAAGAGAAATTAGTTACATCACTTAGTAAAAATCGCTAGTTCAAACAAATAGGAAAAGGGACTAAAAGCAAAGTTACATAGCTTTTAGTACAGTGAAAGATTCTGTGTGGACCCTATTTTGGCCAATATTTTCAATGAAGAATGCTCCAGTTCTTAAATATCACATCAGTACTTGACTGGTCTTAACAAAACACCAAAGAACCTTGTATCTGAGGATGGTGAGAGCAGCCTTTCATCCCACTGATGTCCATACAAAGAAAGATTTTCCTTCCAAAAGTGCCACAAATGCCTTTATTTCATCATTTCTGATTCTTTCTTGATTTTCAGATCATTCCTATCTCTTTTCTTTTTCACTCTGGCTTTCTCTGTCAGAAGCATGAAGTAAAGATTCATGGAGCCCTAGAGAGCTAACTCTTTTGTTTTCAGATAATTCTTCTGAATAAACTTTGAGGGAATACATTCATATTACTTGACAACTTATGCATTTAAAGAGACAGAGCTACCTTGAACCCTGTCTGAAATGAACAATGTTTAGGGCCTTTTAGAGGAAAATGATACCAGCACAACACCCTTACCACCACCAAAGTTTGAGCTTTGGAATGATAATATTACTTACACATATATTGCAGAAAAGCAAATAAAAACTTCTTTTGTTTGTGGCTTGCATAAAACTGTAAAACAACAACAAAAAGTGTATAGGTTAAATTGAAGACAAACAATGAAACCAATAAAATTCAACTTAACACTAATGTGAAAGCTGATATGATTTTTCTGGAACTAAACTGCTGCTTGAAATAAGGTGCTGACCATCTTGCCTTTTGTGTGCTTTTTTGGTATAGATGCGGTCACTTTGATGTCATGGCCAGTTCGATTCTTTACTCACTAGCTTTTGACAAAGTAGTATGATTTGGTGCCTGCATAAATATAAAGACAAGTATAGACTTGGGCTTTGGCATTGCTTTGTATAGGCTAGCCATCCGGATGATATGGAATAAACTTACATTAATGTATTTTATCATCAGCCGAACACCCCAAATTAAAAACTCTTTACAGAATTCACAAATATATCCAATAACCAGTTAAACCAATAAACTCAAGCTTATAATGAAAATGTTTTGGTTGTAACACAGTGACCTTTATACATTTTAAGGATAATTTAGTACTTTTTCTAGGGAGTGTAATGAGCTTACTTATAGTTTACCAAATGGGGAATGGGTGTTTCTATAGGCGCATAGAGACTTTGAAGGAACTTAAGGTCTCCTTTCTTTTTCTTTTCCTTCTATACAATCAGTATGGGCTAGGTTACGCTTCAGTAACAACTGCCAAACTATAGTGGTTCAACCTAGTAAAACTGCATTTCTCCAGTGCTGCTTGGGAGGGGGACTCTGCTCATGTGGTTACCTGAGGACTCAGGCTGACAGAGACTTGGTCTTAACATGTGTACCCATTATCTCCCTGGCCAGGGAAGGAGATGTGATGATTTATGGCTTGACTCTCAAAACCTCAACCTTTTATACACAAGCTGTTAACCACAGATAATTATAGGGCCATCCTAATTTCAAAGGAAGTAGGGAAATGCAATCCTACCATCTGCTCACAGAGGAGAGAATTGCAGTGTTTGTGAACAGCCCAGGTGCCTGCCACCCCTTCCTTAATCCTCCCGTACTCATTACAGTGGCTGGACAGGCTGGGGAAGATGCTGCCTCTGAAGTCTTTCTTAAGTTGTCTGCCTGCCTCTCTAAAAATGTTACTGCCATCTTAGCAAGTAGGTAATGCAAAATAGGAAGGTCCATTTGTTACTTTTAGAAAAGAAAGAAGTATGTAGTTGAGCAAAGACTGAATCAAAATGCAATTTTATGTTTAAAGGTAATTAATAAAAATGATATCTTCTTCCTTCTTGGAATAAAACTTATCTGAAATGGCTCTGATTGCAGCAAGGTTAGCATTGGTATTTGAGTCCTGTGGTCGATATTAGTTAGCAAGTGGAGCTCTCAAACCTTTTAGGAGTACGTGAACCATTTAGGGGTCTTAGGTAATTATCACTTTTTTGATGATTGCACTTATCGAGGGAAAACACTTTCATGAGTATTTTGTGTTTTTACTTTTGTATTTTATTATTAAGTGGTAGTGGGATCAAGGATAATTATGCATGTCATTTGTATTTCAATAAGGCATGTGAGTGGAAGTATCGTTAAATTGGCCTCTCAGAAACCAGGCCTCAATTGCATTGTTGGAATGTGTATTTAAAGTACCTCATGCTCTGATAATTAAATATTATGTTTTCCAAAGATGCTAAATGATATCTCCTGAGGGTGTCAACATTTGCAAGTGTCTCTATTTTATATAATGGAACTTTAAAATGAGCAAGAGTAACTATTTTATCAATTGAGAATTTAAAGTCAACATTGGACATATTCATGCTCTTGAGATAGTTTATTCTAAGACCCTTAACTCTCTGGGTACAGTGCATAAAGACTTGAAATATTTTTCTTTTACCAACAGACTGTGCTGTATAGGCTACTTTTTAGTTTTAATTTGACCATTATGTTTTCAAAAGGTAAAAGTAACTTATTTTGTGATAGGCAGTACAAATTTAGATGGAAAACAGCTATTGCCTTTGATGTCTAATTACAGAAGAAAGTATGTTCACTGTAGGAAAATCTGAAAGTACTGAATAACATAAAAATCTAAATCAAGCAAAGCAGAATTAAAAACAACCTAGTAATAATCTCACTACCTAAGAACAATCACTTAATATAGTGTTTTTCTTGCCAGTCTTTCTTTAAATAGTGTGTGTGTGTGTGTGTGTGTGTGTGTGTGTGTGTGTGTGTGTGTAATACAGTTGGGATTATATATATAGGGAATTTTATTTTCTACACTTTTAATTTAACATTAGAATATTTTGGGAAGTGGTGGTGAGGAATGTAACAGGCCCTGTTCTATAAGCTTTTTATTTACAATTATGTAACCTTCTTCCAAATTCCAGAACATTGTTCTGCTTGGGATAAAGGCAACAACAATCCTTACCCACAAGGAGGTATCCTGTGGGATAATTTTGGAAGCAAGTATCAGAAAATCTGACTCAAATTGGCTTGGTTAATAGGGAAATTTAATATTCCACATTATAAGAAGTCCAAAAGTAATTCGGTCTTCAGAGTTGTTTGATCTAGTGACACAATATCCTCATGGACCAAGGATCTTCCCAATATCCCCTCTCTGCTGTCCACCCAATTGGCTTCGTTCCTTGGCTGACAGTAGCAATTGGGTCAGTGGGCTTTTTAATGCATGCCTGCAAGGAGAAAGACATTTCCCACATGTATGGGAGGAAAGTCCTCCCATCATTTGGGGGTCTGATTGGTCCCATCTGGGTTACGCTCCTACCCTTGCACCATTAGCAGTTGTCTCATGCGGTGCTTAAACCTGAGATCCAGAAGGACTGAAACTATTTCTTGAAACTCTCCCTGGAGCTGAGGGCACCATCACCTCCCCGCATCATAGAACTGTATGGGGGAGAGTTGAATACCTCTACAAGGTTGGGGTTCTACTGGGAAAGGTGGGAATGGATTCTGGGTGGGTACCCAGCATCATCCAGTAAAAAGGCTCCTTACAGTGTCTCTCCTGCCCACTGTATCCACGCCTCCAGTCTCACCTTGCATCATGGTCCAGCACCTCCTTCTTGATTCCAGTTTCCACAGGGTCTTTGCACCTGCTGTTTGCTCTTCCTGGGCTGATCTTGCCTCCACTCATCACCTTTTTGAGTTAATGCCTTCTCATCATTTAAACTGTCAGCTCAGCTCCCATTTCCCCTAATGAGGTCAAATCCCTTATTCCTCTCCTTTCTAGCACTTGTTATTGTTCCATCTTTCCCCCTAACTGTAGCCTCCCTAAGGGTAGAGATTACCTTATCATTTTATTGCCTGGGCCTAATACAGCACCTGAAATGTGTAAGGTGCTCAATGAATAACTCCTACCTTAAAAATGAGTGATGGAAGCTGATTTTAGGCAGAGGCCAGTTGCCAGTGTATATAGGTGAAATTCAATGTCCACAATCTAAAATAAGTTTTTATCCATATTTATTTCAAATATCATTTTATGGAGCAACAGAGATGGTGTTTTACAGTTGGCACCACTAGGGGAGGTACTGAGAATATGGAGATGGGGGTGGGGCGGGCAGGGAGTGAGGGGAAGATTTGGTCATTGTTAGCTTGCTGTACTATGTGGTAAAATAATAACTCACCACCCTATTGCGGTAGATCTCATGGGAGTATTGTTTATAGGGACAAATGATATCATGGTGACCCCTCTCCTTTCCTTACTTTGTCACCTGAAGAAGGTGAATCTCTTTTTTTCCTATGAGAAAAGGATAACTTTGGGTGCAGACTATGATGAGAAGAGAGAATATAGTCACAGTATGGAGTTTCTCATTGGTAATACTTTTCTGTTTCATTCAATAATAAAAATTAGATGTCTTGTTAAGAAATTAAATAATTTATATATTTTAAAACTTTAATATATTGATGATTTTCAAAGAGTGTTACTCATTGTAAAGAGTACTATTTGTTAAAATGCTAATAACTCACTAGGTTTCAAAGTGTTGATATAAACTTTCTATCAATAAAAATATATAGCTTCTGCAAAGCCAAGAAACCATCAAGAGAGCAGGGAGACAGCCTACAGACTGGGAAAAAGTATTTGCCAACTCTAGGTCTGACAAAGGCTTAACATCCTGGATCTACAAGGAACTGAAACATACTGAAAAGAAGAAAACAAACAACCCCATTATAAAATGGGCAAAAGATATGAACAGACACTTCACAAAAGAAGACATTCGAGCAGCCAACAAACACATGAAGAAATGCTCAACCTCACTAATCATCAGGGAGATGCAAATCAAAACCACACTGAGATACCACCTAACTCCAGTCAGAATGGCAATTATCAACGACTCAAAAAATAACAGCTGCTGGAGAGGCTGTGGTGAAAAGGGAACACTTCTCCACTGTTGGTGGGAGTGTAAGCTAGTGCAACCTCTGTGGAAAGCAGTGTGGCGATTCCTGAAAGCTCTAAAAATTGACCTTCCATATGACCCTGCAATCCCCCTACTGGGAATATACCCTGAAGAACACAAATCACTCTATAAAAAAGATACCTGCACACGTATGTTTATCGCAGTGTTGTTCACAATAGCAAGAACCTGGAAACAACCATGCTGCCCAACAAAAGAGGACTGGATTAAAAAAATGTGGTACATATACACGATGGAATACTACGCAGCCATGAAAAAGAACAAAATCATGAATTTCGCAGCAACCTGGATGGAACTAGAGTCTATAATACTGAGTGACCTCTCACAGAAACAAAGATCAGAATATCACATGTTCTCACTCATATAATGGACCTTGAACATCCAATGTAATACTATAAGAAAATGACTGATGGTACTGGGAAATTATGGGGGGGGGGATGGGATTAACAGTAGCTAATATCTATCTGGGACTGGGAAAACACCTCTTATCAATAGGGTGCCTGAATGAAACGTAATTGTACACCTAACCCTTAACTGTACCCCACAAAACGATAATAAAAAATACAAAAAAAAATATGTATATGGGGAAATATATAGTCTATATATATATTCTATTTTGTACAGAAAAGTCACTGGTTAATATTTTCTTATATCTTTAAGCCAAGGATGTAGGAAAAACTCTTTATATTATGCTAACATCTGTGTACTATCTCACTGTCTGAGCATACCATATCTAACCTTGACTTTTTGGGACATTTCATGTTTTCTCCATCTCTTGTTATTATGTGTAATGCTTAGATGAACATCTCACATATAAATCTCAGCACAAATTCACATTCCAGGTTATGTCCTCCAGGCAGATTTCTAGAAATAGAATTACTGGGGTGACTACTTTTAATGTCCAGCTTCAAAAGCCTTCTGTGGTTTCAATATTATAAAAGTGTGTTGGCTTACTACAATTCTGAAACTGGAGAAGACCAGGCACAGGGGATGTGAGTCCAGCTCAGGTCATTGCACTGACTCACTTGTGATACTCACCAAGGGGAACTCTGCAGATGTGCCAATGACAAGGGCGTCCTGCTCTGCCCAGATGTACAGAGTGTCAGAGAGATGGTGCATTTGTGGGAACATTTTCTGCCCACACCCCAGCATATGAGAAACTTGAGGGGAACCCAGGCGAGGTCCATGTCAGCAGCTTACCTTTAAATAATAGAATATTAGAATAAATATTGGAATGTGATCAATCAGCAAGCCACAAAGGAGGAAGTATAAATAAAATATGTCCCTTGCAAAAAGGCAAGGATGCAATTTGCCAAATGCACTATAATTGCTTCTGGTTAATTATCTCAGTGGTGAGCTGTGAGCACCAAAGGCACACACTTACATCCACATTGTGGATAAAAATAATGCCACTCCTTGGCTGTTGAGATGTGGACAATGCATCCAGTTCCTCTGAATGGTAAGAGATGAATGGTGACTTCAGTTAGCTCCTCTTTTGAGGTCATCAATTTTTATCATCATTATAGTTACTTATAATAATTATAGTAACATAATTATTGATAATAACTACTAACGATTATAATCATGCTTACTGAAGGCAGTTGTTGGGTTAAGCACTTCCCATGCATCAGCTCCCTGGATGCTCACAATGACTCTAAAATGGTGTATTATTTTCCTAATTTTCAGATTTGAGAACTGAAACTTAGAGAGGTTAAGTGACTTGCCCAAGGTCACAGCTGATACTGAATCCCAGTTGTTATGCTGGGATCCAGAAAATTTTCTCTTAACCACTGTAATAGACACCTTTGGTGGCCCACATAGATCTCCTGGGACTCCTTTTACCATTTAGTGCACCCACTCTTCAGCTGCTGGAAGTGTTGCTGTTACTAGCTCACACTCAAAACCTTTTTAGAAGGCTTGCCCTTCAGAGACTACAGCCACTTTACCTGGAGGTGCCTAGGAGTAACTGTGGACCCCTGTCCTGGGCAGTGCATAGCTAACAATCAGATGGTGCAGAAATGTAAAAGCCCAGTTCCCCTATTTAAGGTGACTCAAGTTCTGTGACACAGTATGTGCTCTAGAGCTCCCTGCAGGACCAGACCATGGCTTGATGTCACCTGAGCTACATCCTTGATTAATTTCTTCTTCCCTAGCTTATTTCCCCCGTCCATATAGGTATCCCTTGAGATCACTCCCATGATAGTGACTTTGACACAAAGCTCCTCTTGGCTGTGCCTCCAGGGAACCTAGCAAAAGACAAGCATTATGCTTAGTTGCCTCCCAGGATGTTTTGTTTTTTGTTTTTTTTTTGAGTTGGAGTCTCACTCAGTCGCCCAGACTGGAGTGCAGTGGCCACTCCCGGCCACCGCAGCCTCAACCTGCTGGGCTCTGGCGATCCTTCCACCTCAGCCTTCCAAGTAGCTGGAACTCCAGGTGTGCACTACCATGCCTGGCTAATTTTTTTGATTTATTGTAGAGATAAAGTCTCGCCAAGTTGCCCAGGTGGGTCTCGAACCCACGGGCTCAGGCAATTCACTCACCTTGGCCTCCCAAAGCGTGGGATTACAGGCTGAGCCACTGAGCCCGGCAAACTCCCAGAATGTTGACTGATATGCTGAAGGCATCCTTCCCTCTGAAGCAGTGTCACCTTGTCTTGTCTATATGAACCTGGATATGTCTCACATCTCAGGGCCTCATGTGCCCTCTTTGCCAGATAAAAGGACTAGAATGGATAGTCCTTGGGTACTCTTCTGGGCCAAGAAGCCACTAAAGTTTTCACACTCTAAAATTCTTTTGTAGATTTATGGCTGTGCCCCCAAAAGGGACATTTGTCTTGACAGTTTGTCCCCGGTAGGAAGGTTCCCAGGGACCATGAGCTTACTTTTCTGTGTTCTTTCCACCTCTCCCATAGGGGACTCCTGAAAAGACTGGAGTCCTCCAGGGCTTGTGTGACCCTGTGGGCTGGAGTATTCTGCTAAGTCTGAAATATCTTTAGGAGGAAATGGAACCCTTAAGGTTAGGCAGTGAGGACAGTATTCTTCAGGGCAGGAAAGTTGCTGCTTGGAGCAGGGTAGGGTAGGCACTTCATGTCTAGAATGCATCACATGAACACTGTGAATAGATCATTGGACTAATCAAGTGGGAGGACACTAGTGACTTTGACGGGAGTGAATTTAATGCAACTCACTCTGACTGGAGTGCATTAACTGGGGCATAATAGACAGGTCATCCAAGTAACAGAAGGAAAGCTGTGTACACAGTTTAGCTAACCAGTTGGCATTCTAGATGTGGGGATGGCAGGGTCCTGCTCTTCTAAACACAGTCATCAACTGAAAGGGAGAAAGGCAGAGAATGGAATGTTTTTAAAAACAAAGGAGTTCTCAAAATAGCCTCAAGGGGTGGAAAACAAATTTACTAGAGAAGTTGCTAGGCAGTATCAAGATACATTGTCATCAGTTAAAGTGAGGCCTGTTGACATGGTGTGTTTCTCTACAGAATTCAGCTGCTCAGGTACAGAGGTGGGTTGGGCTGGGTCTAAGTAGGAGTGGGGTTTTGCTAAAGTGATTGGATAAAGGGATAGAGAAGTAAGAAGTTGGAGACAGAGTGAAGGTATCTGTGTAGTGAGGCCTGTGCTATCTAAGAATACAGAAAGGATATGATGAATAAAAAAGCAATAAAGTCAATGGTTTGGAGCTTCTGGTGGGTCAGAGGAATGTAGGTACCTTTGAGAAAGTGAGTGGGCAGCACAGGAAGGATGTCCAGAAAGTAGGGTGAATGAAGCAGAGATATTGAGGTGGTACAAATATTGGAAGGGACAAGGTCTAAAGTGTGCTGAGATGGGTGGGAGGAAAAGGTCAGCAGAAATCAAGAGGTTGAGGAACTTAGTGCCAGGATGTTAGCTGATATTCTATATCTATCTGTGTAGGCTACTAAGAGTGATCAGGAGAGCAGAGGGAGAGAGGAAGGATGGTGAACAAGGTGCTTGCATCTTTAATAATCAGTCATTAAAGTCTGAAAATGCCAAAAGAATCTGCAAAAAAACCTAAGAAAGGACAAAGTGGATGGGCCTCACAGGAGTCGAATTTTTGAAAGAGAAAGGACAAGGGGTCTTGATATGGCAACGAGGAGCAAAGAGAATACCTACCCCAACTTTGGGAAATAAGTGGATCCCACCTGAGAGACCTGCAGAAAAGCCATCTCGGGAACAACAGATTTCAGAAGCAGGCAGTGCTGTATGGGTGGACTTCCTGAGGCCCCCAGACCAAGCTGTGCTGCCACCAGGGAAAGAGCAACTGTACAAAGAGCCATGGCAGCCACAGCAGAAGATTATCTGTCAGGCTGTTGTGGAAATGAAAGGTTGGTGCTCAGCATCCATGCAGACCTGGTCCCATACGCCTTCTGTAATGCTGAGGCTAGAACAGGGAGGGTGGAATTTCCCAGACTGCCTTGCTGCCTGGCTTCCAGATGTGCTCCAACTCCAGCCAAATACATACATTCAGGTGGGACGTAGGAGGTGAGATGAGGCAGAAGCTGTGTCTCTGCAGCTTCTGCTGGCAGCAACAGTCACGGAGTGGTATGTGTGGGGAGCAGGGTGAGCACTACTTTGTGTATAGGAAGAGGCAGTGTATCTACAGGGCAGTCATTTTGTGCTGCAGACTGTAGCAGGCAATGAGGTTGTACAGTTAGCAGCAGTCCTGGAGACTTGCTACTCATGATGGCTCTCTGATCAATCATGGTAATGGTTGTGTTGGTATGGGGTCAACAGTTGTCATGGAAGTTTCCAGATCAGGCAGTGATCATGATTGCTTGTCAGAGGAGAGGCAGCAGTCTTCTCAGTGGTCCAATTCCATCATTCTAGAAAAGTTAAGCTAAAGTCATTTTCTTCATGTTTCTAATGATTAAACCCCTTTTGCCTAAAGTTGCTAGAGTATATTCTAAATTCTACAACTGAACTCTGACAGTCCTAAGTTAGACAGTAGAAGTGAAGATGCCCTGTAAACACAAAGCAGTACCCTCAACATAACCTGTTCCACCAGGGTATAAGAATATACCATAAGCAGCTCTTTTTTTTTTTGAGTTGGAGTCTCAATCAGTTGCCCAGGCTGGAGTGCAGTGTCTCATGGCTACTGTAGCCTCAACCTGCTGGGCTCAGGTGATCCACCTCAGCCTTCCAAGTAGCTGGAACTACAGAAGTGTGAGGAACTTAGTGCCAGGATATTAGCTGATTGATGATCTCTCTATCTGTGAAGGCTACTAAGAATGATCAAGAGAACAGAAACAGAGAGGAAGGATGGTGAACAATGTGCTTGCATCTTTAGTAATGAGTCACTATAGTCTGAAAATGCCAAAAGAGTCTACAAAAAATCCTAAGAAAGCCTAATTTTTTGATATTGTAGAGACGAGTTCTCATCAAGTTGCCCAGGCTGATCTCGAACCCCTGGGCTCAGGCAATCCTCTCACCTTGGCCTCCCATTGTGCTGGGATTACAGTCTTGAGCCACTGCATCCAACCAGCAGCTCTCCTTACTGTACCCACTGTGTGCCAGACATTGTCTTGAGTCCTCACATGGCCCTGCGGAGCAGCCATGACTGTCCCCATTGTGTAGATGAGGAAGTTACAACACAGAGATGATGTTTCTTTTTTAAGGTCTCACACCTGGGAAGTGGCAGAACCAGGTTTTAAACCAGGTCTGTTAAATGGCTGGTACACTAGGCTGCCTCACAGGGTAGGTATCACTCTATCTAGGACACAAGGATCTGAAAAAGTGCCCAAGTACAGAAAAGTGGTTTTTGTGCTAAGAAATATCTCTTGGAGTAGCTTTCCCTCTTAAAACTTTGGTAAAATTGGAGTAACTTTAGTATATGAAAGGTTAGACATACTTCTGTTTTGACCATCATACTAAATCACAACGATTCCTAAATGGTAAAGATTTGAAGATGAGATGAGAAAGCCTGTTGGAATCCTGAGCTCCCAAAGATAGGGATGAAAAGAGAGGGTCATTTTAGCAAAAGAAAGAAGGGCCTGGAAGCTGCCATCAAAGGGGCTGAGCTTGGCTATACCGAGGGGTGATGTGATGGGTGCTCAGATTGGGATTTAAGTCTGCAGCAGAAAAAGAACAAAGGAATCATGGCTCAGCAAAGGTGTGAGAGATGGAAGGACAGAAGAGCCTCATCCCTAGGAAGGTGCACTGTCTAAGGGCCACCATCCCAGTACAGAAGCGCAGTGAGTCCAGCAGGTCTCAGGACTGATGTAGCATTGGGGGAAGGGGAGGAGAGAAGCCCATGGAGAGGCTAGTAGGAAAGGAAAGCAAAATAATGAAGCAGAGAGAGAGAGAGAGAGAGAGAGCCACTGAGAAGAAAGGCACTCAAGATGTGGCTAAACTTTAATTGGCTCCTCTCGGCTATTTTTTCTGTCAGATAAGCATGTGACTCTGACCTCTCTGGTTGGTAAAACAGCCTTTTGCTCCCCAGCTATCTCTGGATCTGATTGCCGTTAATCTAATCCTGACAAAGCCTCCAGGGGCCATGTGGTCCTTGTAGGCAGCTTCCATGTTGCTCAGCTCTGGCTTTTCCATTCCATTAGCCACGAATAGCACAGGAGCTTGGACCAAGGATAGACTAGGATGAACTGGCCATGCAACCTTGGGAGAGTTATCCAACCTTTCTGAACCCCAGTTTCCCATTAGTAAAATGAGAATGATGATAGTACCTGTTGTATCGCCTAAATGAGGCAATACACAAGAAAGGCCCAGAAAAGGGCTTGGTACAAAGGAAGTTCACAATACAGTAAGTGTTGACTCTTATTATCATTATTTAGCACCCCACACTTTCTCTCTGTACTCTTAGCTACTGAGATAGAAAATATTAAGACTTAAAGAAGCCAGGTGCAGTGGCTAATGCCTGTAATCCCAGTACTTTGGGAGGCAGAGGAGAGGATTACCTGAGCTCAGGGGTTCAAGACCAGCCTGAGCAGCATGGCAAGATCTTGTCTCTACAATAAATCAAAAAATTAGCGAGGCATGGTGGCATATGCCTGTGGTTCCAACTACTTGGAAGGCTGAGGCAGAAGGATCACCTGAGTCCAGCAGGTCAAGGCTGTGGTGGCCGTGAGCATGCCACTACACTCCAGCCTGGGCGACAGAGTGAGACTCTGACTCAAAAAAAAAAAAAAAAGACTTAAAGACCAGGATCCTCCTTGACTCTACCACTTGTTGTATGATTTGGGAAAGTCCCTAGACCTCCTCTCTGGGCCTCAATTTTCTCATCTCTAGAATGGCTGCACAGATGAAAAGGTTGAAATTATCAAGGTCTATCCTTACCAGGACAGTGTAATTTATAGTCCAGCAGAGATACTCCTGCAAGGTCAGTGTTAGCCATTCCTCCCTCTCATGCAGGTTGAGTTTTTCACTGATGTTCAGTTCTACAAATCATTGGTTGAGCACCTTTGTGTACCAAGCACGGGGTCAGAGGCTGAGGGTGGGTGTGCATGGGAGAGGGCAGGCCAAGTTCCTGCCTTTGAGGGACTCATGTCTAGTGGGGGAAGATAGGGAGAAATACAAAGCCAATTACAACCCACTGTGGAGTATGCAGAATAGATGCATGCACAAGAGAGACAGCAAGTGCAGAAGGCAGGCCCATTCACTTACTCCGGAGGTGGGAGAAGACTTCACAGATAAAGTGAGAAGTGCCCTTTCTGGGTTCATACAATTAATATATGTTTAGTGGAAGAAATATACAGAATGTAGAAAAGTCCATAGAAGAAAATTCCACTTTGGTGCATGTATACTCTTCTCATCCTGTGTGTGGTATGTGTGAGTACTGATCATGGTGGCATACTATGTTGTCATTTGTTTTTCAACTGTAGGCAAATACCCTGAAAGTGAATAGGAGTCTGTGTGGAGGAGTCAAGCAGGGACAGGAGGAGAAATGGGGAGGGTGAGATTTCAAGCAGCAGGGACAGACTGGGAGGTATCAGCTTTAGCTTTTTACTTGAAAGATGGTACATTTCTCTTCTAAGCACAGCAGAGCAGAGTCTAGAGTCAGTGTATTCACCTCTATGTGTCGAGAGTTTCAGTGTGGTGTCTGTCTAACAGCAGCAGGCTCACTATTTACTCAGCAATAAAGATCCTAGTTCTGAAACCAAATAAATCAGAATCCTCCAATGACTCCCACAGTTCTTCCCAAGTGGGATGAAAAGAAGAAATCTTATTGTAGCAGAGCATTTGTGATGCTCCAAGGGTCTGCCATGCCCACAGCATGTTTCTAGGAGGGGGCCCCAAGATGCTCTCCCTGCTTCCTGGTGTTAGTGCTCAGGCTGTGTGCATACCTGGGGATCAACTCGGCAGACCTACTGAACCAGGGAATATGGCCTGAGCTGTGGGCATTCAGATGCAGGCTGGTCCTGGGGAGGCCAGCCCACCAGTAAGGTGTTGTGGTGCACAGCTCCACACCACATTAGATGTTCAGAGTTGGGTCATGAGAGCTCAGGTTGTCCTCATGACCATGGCAAGCTGAGTAGTCCAATCCTCCACCAGGCTCCATGCTACTAGAAACCTCCAGTGAATCTGCAGTTGATGAGGCAGTGTCTGGGGCTACCTCACTTCCTAGCACATCATTATGCTAAGCTCCCAATGCTAGGATAATCTGTGTCTGACTCTTCCTTGAAATCAGAGCAACTCCAATACAGTATCTTTTCCTGACCAGTTAATGGTGTGCCAGACTGGCTCGCAAGTATTGATTGCTCGATTTTTGCAAATTCTGTGAGGCAGTTAAGCACAGCCACTGCTAAACATTAAATTATAAATGCATTTACAATTAAGTAAATTGTATTAAAAAGAAAGGCAACACAACTTAAAATTCATGTTTCCCTGGTTATTTTATACAGTTTTTTCTATGCTTTTGGGATTATTTACATCTACTTTATCTGTACCATGATGTGCTAGAAGCTTCTGTGGCTTCACATGAAATTAGGTGTAGTGGGAGTATTTACATCTTGGAAGTCAGCAAATGTTCCAAACCAAGGCTTTCCTCCCTGAGAGCTGGTGGTTACACATTCAGCAGCGTACCACTGCCCTTAGGCACTGGGGGAAGCCAGATTCCCCCATGTGCATTGTGGAGAGCAGTATGCCATGCTGGATTCCACCAGCAAGTTGGCACAGCCCAAGGCTGGAGGCTGTTCTGGATTTGTCACCCATTTATTAATATGGTTTCCTCACAGCAAAAGTTTCTCAGCCTATTCCTGAGGGGCAGACACTCTTGATTCACTACCCACAGACCTATTATCATTATCGCATTTCAGTTTGACTCCACAAAGTAATGAATATGGAGAAGCCGGGATCCTCCTCCTTTCTCTCTCCCTCCTCACTCGCTTGAGGCGCTGTCTAGTCAGAAACTAGAGAAGTCTCCACTGCCTGGGCCACTTGCTGCTAAATGTAGGTGGCATATGGGGAAACAATTCATCACATCCTCTCAACACCAGCAATCCCAGAAGGCAGTGGAGGGGTGGCAGGATTCCGCGTGGGGGCCCCCCTCTACCCAGAGGGAGAGGACAGACTTTGGCACCATGTCATGGAAGATGTTAATGAACTGGCCTACCGAACTGGGTAGAGATAGTAAAGTGCTGGGTAGACTTAGAATAAGGTCCCAGTGATCATTGCAAACCATTATATTCCCCTGTGGAATGAACAAAGGAAGTCTCAGAAGGCTGCTGTGTGTCCAGTTGCTAGTTTGGCTGCCTGTAGTGCCAGACCCTCAAAGATCCCTAAAGGGAAGGCACTGTGTTCAAGAGGCCAAAGAAAATGACCTGGAGATAACAGATAAGACATGGGCTTTACTTCGGGAATTTACAGGGAGGATGGTCCAGGAGCAGCTGGCTGGTCATGAAAAACTGTTCCCAATTATAAAAGGTACACGGGTTATATAGCATTTTACATAGGGTGGAGTGTGGGGTTAAGTGTGAAAAGGGTGGGGCCTCTAGTGCTCAGGTATAGTGTGGGAACATGCTTATACATACATCACAAGTACACAGAATGGCTGCGATTTCTCTCTAGGGGTGGGATTTTTAGTATTATAATGAGCTAAAAGTCAACTAAAGGTGACCAAAGGTTATGGGCATTGATCCCAACATGCCTGATGTGGTCTGAACCAGCCTGGAGGAGCAACTGCCTCAAGTAAGGTTATGTGAGAACATTCACTATGCATAGCTGCAAGATGTGGTCAGCAAGCACAGATAACACTTTGCCCATGGCCTCAGCATGATGTGCATGCCCAGGCATGGAGCCTGAGGGGAAAGGTACAACCCCGGTTGGCCACCCCCGGGACCCCTCCACAGCCCTCCCACCCACTGCTTGGGGCCACATCCAGGGTGTGCTCATGTTGCCACTGAGTATGTGTCACCCTACTCTGATCTGGGATGGGAAGGGGCAGACAAGTCCTGGAGTTGAAAGCTGGGAATGGCAGGAGATACCTAAGGGTTTTTCTGGTGCAATGGAAAACAATTTCCTTGTATTTCTGAAATAAACACACAGAAGCCAAGTGACTTTGAGACTTGTGAGTGCCTTTTGCAAACAATCTGTGGTTGAAAAGTCTTGGCCCCAGTGTGAGGGGCTCCAATATGCAGGTAAGGTCGAGGGCACAGGCTTCGGGGCTGGCAGTCAGGGTTGGCATCCCTGCTCTGTCTTGACTGTCTTACCCAGCCTCAAGCCCATTATGTTAAACAGAGGATGATAATAATCATAACACTTGTCACAGAGGTTCGTTTTGAGGATTAAATGAGGACTGTAAAACGCTTAGCAGTGGACCTGGCGCCTGGCAAATAATACATTTTGGGGGGTGGCGGACGGGAAGGGGGAGAGACATTTCTTTCTGAACTCTTTTGTGTTGTTTGAAATTTTTAGATTATGTGTTTGTAGTACCTATTTTTAAAAACGTAATTTAATCTTCATTTAAAAAAATTTTTTTTGAGTCAGGATCTTGCTCTGTTGACCAAGCTGGAGTACAGTGACACGATCACAGCTCTCTGAAACCTCAACCTCTTGGGCTATGGTGATCCTTCCACTTCAGCCTCTTGAGTATGTGGGACTATAGACACGTGCCATCATGCCTGGCTAAATTTAAAAATTTTTTTGTAGAGATGAGGTTTTGCTATGTTTGCCCAGGTTGGTCTTAAACTCCTGGACTCAGGCAATCCTGCTTTGGCCTGGGATTACAGGCGTGAGCCACTGCACCCAGCCAAATTTTATTTTATTTTAAAAATCAATACATTTTAGAGTTGACAAATAATAATAGTCATGGAGCATAAGTGACATTTAGATACATATAGCATATGGCGATCAGATCTCAGGGTAATTAGCACATTCATCATCTCAGACACTTATGAGAATAAGCAATGTCCTCCTTCTAGGTATTCGTAACTATATATTGTTGTTAACTGTAGTCATCCTACAAGTGGCATAGAACACTAGAACTTATTCCTCCTATCTAACTGTGATTTTGTACCCTTTAACAAATATCTTTCTAACCTTTCCTTCCCCCTACCATTCCCAGGCTCTAATGTCTTCTGTTCTACTTTTTACAATGTGAGAACAACCTTTTTTTTAGCTTCCACATATGAGTGAGAACATGTGGTATTTAACTTCCTAATTTTTTGATGGTAAGAAAAATAACAATGTTACATAGAGTTTTAATAGGTTGGAGAAAAGATGAGAAAGGTCCACAACTCTTCCTTCTCTCTAAGTGTTGAGTCCTCATTTATAAAATGGGGTCATAATGGCACCAACATTATGGTGTGTTGGTGGGGATAACGGCTCAGTGCCTGGCATGTGGTCACTGCTCTGTAAGTATATCTGCCCCTCATTAGTGACAAGCTCAAAGCTCACTGACTTGAGACCCTCCATGAAGCCTGCCCTTCGAGCCTTGGGTCTGTCTTCTTCATATCCAGTACTGAGAGGACTCTCTAAGGAAGGGGCCAGTCCTCAGCAGGGACCTCTGCACCTGGTCCTGGCAGGGACCTCTAGGATTAGTGCTGAGCCTGAGCCCTTTGGCAGGATGCTAAAGTCTCTAGTGTTACCAGTTCCTAGAAGTTGGTCAGTGAGAAGGTTCTAGAGGAGCTGCTGGCTTGTCCTGATTCTGGTTACCTACAGACAACCATGCAGGATTTAAGGAGGACAAAGGGAGGCCTAGGGCTTTGTGTGTGTGTGTGTGTGTGTGTGTGTGTGTGTGTGTGTGTGTTTGTGTGTGTGGAACGAGAGGTCTGGCGAGAAAGTTCAGAGTCATAGACAAAATGTGGGAGGGCAGGCTTGGAGAGGTGAAAGGCTTTCCATCACAAGTTATAGTAAATCCACCTCAACTTACCTAACCCATAACATGGGCTTTATTGACTAATGTAGCTGAAAAATCCAGAGATATCCCACTTTCAGGCTCAGTTGGATCCGGGCCCAAACAATGTTACCATTTCTCAGTTCTCTTTTCCTGTGGCTTCCTTCTCAGGCAAGATGACTGACAGTCTATGGCATCAGGTCTATACCTGGCAGGCTCAAGCTTAATGGAAAAGGAGCATCCACTTCTCTCTCAACGGTCACTGTAGAAGTCCCACCACATCTGTTTGCCTTGATTGGGTCCCAAGCCCATTTCTGAACCAATCTTTCCTTTGAGGAGAATTTAATGCCAGGCTTTTCGGATCAGGAGTTGACTGAACTCCACCCAAAACATATGGGCTACAGTAGGACCTGTGTAGTTCCCCAGAGGGAAACTGAGGTATTACTAACAGGAGAAGGATAAAGAGGTGAGAACATGGCAGCCTTCACTACACAGGCCAGCCCAGCAAGTCAGGAATTAACGGTGGGTTGTCTTGTATCAAGTCCCAGAGCCTCCTGGTCTTTCCATCTGTTGGCTTTTTGATCTGGTGGCTTTGGTTTGACTTTTGGTTTCAGGGTTGGCGATAGACAAAAGCATGCCCTTTGTCCACCCTACCCAGACTGTTAGAAACCTCACCCTCCTGCTAACCTCTTAGAAATGGTGTGCTTGCTATTTTTATAATGTGTCAGTCTGGGCTTGTGCCCTGTTTTCTCGGAGACACAGTGGAGATGACAGAATTGTAGAGGGAAATGGCTATACCATACTCAGAAGGCTTGGCCAGGTGTACTCGCTGGCCACATAGGTCCTAGGACCAGGTGACAAACCTTGGTGTCACCTCTTACCAGCTGGGTAGTTACTTGGCTTCCCTGTACTGTGTATCTCCTCTATCAAACAGAAACAGCAGCAGGACCCATCTTAGAGGGCACAAGGAATATTAACTCTGGGGTCATCACAAAGGACTTAACAGTGCCTGGCATACAGAAAGCTTTTCTTACATACATTTTCTTCTCTAATTTCTCTACCACATGTCTTGATTGTGGGGCCCTGTGCTCATCTGGATTCTCCAAAAAACAAGTGTTGAGATGGGATTAAATGTTCAGAGATTTTATTAGAAGAGACACCTGTGAGAGAAAATGGGCAGGAAAATGAGGGAGGCCAGGAGAGATGTCAGACCATGATGCCAGTGAAGAGGGAGGAAAGGTTGAGCGGAGGCCCTTAGGCCCTCATGCCACAGGAGAGTCCTCAAGTCAAAACAGGCCATCACAAGGAGGATAACTTGAGGCCAGGAGCATGAGACCAACCTGGGTCACATAGCAAGACCTTGTCTCCTAAAAAATAACAAAAAGTTGAATGTAGTAGTGTGTGTTTGTAGTCCTAGCTACTAGGGAGGCTGAGGTGGGAGGATCACTCAAGTCCAGGAGTTTGAGGCTGCAGTGAACTATGTGCCATTGCACTCCAGCCTGGGTGACAGAGCAGACCCATTTCTCAAAAAACAAAAACAGGAGGAGTCCTGGGATTTCCATGTAATGGGCTTGCATTCCTAGTACTCTGCTGCATGGGCCATCGGTGGAGCTGCTTGCAGGAAGTGGACTCAGTGCAAAGGCAGGATGGTTCTCCTCAGTCCTTTACTCCCCTGTAGTCTCTGAGGTTTATAGTCATGGCCCAGTTACCAGGATTCTGTGTCTGTTACCAGTATTCTGTGCTGGGTCTTGGTCTTGGCTGCAGAAAAGAATTTCAGAATGAGTTGAACATAGCAAGGGAGTTAGCAAGTTTATTAAAAGTGGAAGCAACAGAATAGTACACCCATTAGGGTAAAGTCCAGGTGGACACAAAGAAGCGTAGCACTGGGCGTCTTTGGCTCATGGGTGTTGTGAAATACAATAATAAAGGGATGAAATATTCTATCAAAGGGGTGGATCTTTCTTTCTTTCTTTCTTTCTTTCTTTCTTTCTTTCTTTCTTTCTTTCTTTCTTTCTTTCTTTCTTTCTTTCTTTCTTTCTTTCTTTCTTTCTTTTTGTGTGTGTTGGAGTCTACTTCGTCACCCAGGCTGGAGTGCAGCGGCATACTCACAGACACCCCAGCATCAACTTGTTGGGCTCCAGTGACCCTTCTGCCTCAGCCTTCCAAGTGCTAGAACTACAGGCATGTGCTACCATGCCTGGCTAATTTTTGATTTATTGTAGAGACGAGGTCTTGCCAAGTTGCCCAGTCTGGTCTTGAACCCATGGGCTCAGGCAATCCACTTGCCTCAGCCTCCCAAAGTGCTGGGATTACAGGTCGAGCCACCAAGCCCAGCTAGGGGTGGACTTTTCTAAGAGATGGGTGGGCAATTCCTGGAATTGGAGTGCCACCCGATGTATTACTATAAATGGGCAGGGTGGAACTGTCATGGTGCTGGAGGGTGTGTCATTTAGTATGCTAATGAGCATATAATGAAGATAAAGGTTAAAGCAAATCAACTTGCTTATTTGTGCATATGCTGAGGGAGATTCCCCAACTGGGCCCTGTCTGGTAGTCCAACTTTCAACCACAAACATCCTGAGTAGGCTGCAGCAGTCATGTTGGGTGAGAGTTATTTTAACAGTTTTCTTTTTTTTTTTTTCATGAATCTTCTAGCAGCCCTGAAATTGGGGCAGTCCCTGCAAGAGTTTCCACAGGTTTCTGAATTTTCCTCCCATCTCCTATAGCCCTGATATTTCCCTACTCTAACCTACCTACCCTATCAGCCCAATAGACAATAGACCCCATAGACTTTGAACTCCTCGAGGGCTCTGCCTCATGCCCTGCTGTCATTCCTTCAGTCCACAATTGCCCCAAGGGCAAGTATTAGTGTTTGTGAGGCGAACAAGCAGAGTGAACTGCAATCCTGACCTGACAGCTGGTTTCCTTGAAGGGAGAGTGCTCCAGTGTGTTCTTCTCAATCTCCTTTCTTTCAGCTGGCTGGGCCACACGTCCTCTTTGAGGGGAAACTCCTTTCATGTGTAAACTGCCCCAAGCGCCTTCTCAACTTGTCCCCACCACCATCTGAGCCTTGTTCCCCACAATCGCTCCATGCTAATAATGCCGCCAGAGCTACAACTAAAAATCAAAGAACATTTTTAATGAAAAAGGTCCTTTATATCTCTTTTTGTTCTGCAAATCCACTGAAATAATTTTGAGACTGTTAGTGACATTTAAACCCTTCTAGATATTCCTATCCTAGAGGAAGGCTGTCCTTGCAGCAGTTTCAAATAGTAAAATCTCTTTACATCTCACCTGTGACCTTTTCTTTCGTATAATGTCAACAATATAGAAAACAAATGTTTGAAGTTTCTATAACAGGTTTTGGTGCTTGGGTAACATTCTCACTCTTAATCACATTCATTATTCAGGAAGTGTCTTTACAGTACCATTTTAAAAGGTTAATTTGCATATACATGTCTCTTTTGTATTTTATGCTATCTGAGCATGGCACACACTGACTTTTTAAAAATATCCTTTCACAATAAGATAATATTATGAGGAATTTCTTAAATTAAGCATCCTAACAAACTGCTCTTCTTTGGTGAAACATGGTATCAGTGGCTGGCATTTGAAAAACAAGTTAGAACAAAACAAGGTTTATTTCTGAAAGAATGAGTAACAGGTGCTCCTTGGCAGTCCTGTTTGGAACTGGCGTCTAAGACTTTTCAAGCACCTATTAGGACCAGAATTTTGTCTGTCTTATCTCACCTAATCCTCGCGGCATCCCTGCAAACTAGGGTTTATCACTCCCATTTTGCAGATGAGGAAAGTGAGGCACAGCAAGACAGTGAACTTGTCCACAATTTTAGGGTTAGTATGTGGCAGGGTAGGGTCCTGTTCTCAGCACTTTCTGAATGCAAACCAAG
This sequence comes from Cephalopachus bancanus, assembly GCA_027257055.1. NCBI lineage: Eukaryota > Metazoa > Chordata > Mammalia > Primates > Tarsiidae > Cephalopachus > Cephalopachus bancanus. The sequence goes on from JAPVLO010000087.1 coordinate 2,915,702, forward strand.
TCTGTGCTGCTCTACAATTCACAGCAAAGGTGATTGTGTGACACGGGGTGTCCTCCCCAGACCACCCAAATCAGAATGGAGGAGACACACCCAGACGTCTGTTTTAAAACCATTCCCATTCCAGATTATTTCTGTGTGCAGATAGGGTTGCTGGAGAACAGCTGACCTGCAGGATGCAAACACGAATCCATGGGCTGCACTTCGCAAAAGTGAGGAGGTTTTAGTTTGAAAGTTTTATCTTTCTCACATAGACTTGGGTGTAGTTCTGTTGCTCAGGCAGAGAGAGAAACCAAAGATGCTCATGCTTAAAGGGAATTAGTTGAGTTTTGACCTAAGAAACTTAGGCAAGATATGCTTTTGGCCAGGAAAATATCTGTAAAGGGAAGCTTTATATCCTCCCCAAATCCACCCTCTTTACTTCTGGCAACAGCACGCTGATTGTGTTTGGGCCTCCCCTCCCTCAGTACAGGTGCATGAGCTGCTGCAGGCAAAGGCGTATAACCCTGGCTGGCTAGTCAAGACACAGTATCCCCCAGCTCAGTTACTAGTTTAGGATGCTTGCAAGATCCAAGCCAAGCAGTCAGGTCCAACCTGCCAATTTGAAGATTTTTGTTTGGATTTCAAAAAAGAGACACTCCTTTTTCATCTTCTTTTCTCGCCTGCACCCCCACTCCTACCCTTGCTAGACTTGGGTCTGTAAAAGCTTGAGTTGTTGGAAGTCTTCTTGGTTTCATGAGTGCAGAGCCTGAGAATGGAGCCAACATAGACAAGTTGGGCTGAGAGAGAGAGAGAGAGAGAAAGAGAGAGAGAGAGACCAACTTTTGCATTGTTTGAGCCCCTGGAGCCAGCTGAAACTATGCTCATAATCTTTGTAATTATGGAGGACAACAAATCTCCCTTTTTGCTTATGATGGTTTGGGTTACGTTTTCTGTCACTTACATCTGAAAAGAATTCTAACTGACACAGGACATTAGACATCACACTCACGTAAATCTAAATGAAGGAAATGTGCTTTTCTGGTAGTAATTACATTTAGTTGGTCATTCCATAAATATTTATTGAGCTTCTGCCATGTGCCATTCACTCTGCTGCAGCATGCTGTGGGAGATTCAGAAGCAGCCCTCAAGGGACAGATGGCCTGGTGGGAAGAGAAATTGAAGCAGGAGACAAGGGTAAAACAAGGTGAAAAAGGAGGAAGGGGCCTCAAATGATGCAGTTCATGGGCTCTAGGGACTCCAGGGGGAAACGTTCACTCCAAGGGAAAGCTTGAGAGAGGTTTCTTTTCTCATCTCGGGGCCACCGTGTTTTCCTGTCCTCCGAACCCCAGCTGCTCAGCCCAGTGCTTAGTACAGGACAAGTGCTCAGTAACTCCTTAGAGTATGAATGGCTTTGTGGAGGGCATGATGCTGAGAAGCAGGACAACCGAACCCCTGAACTGTGCCTCCAGGCAGGAAGATGGGCAGTCACAGATCTCTCCCCATAGTTCTTGAGGACTGTTCCATCTGGTAGAAGAGGGAATGCTCCACTATTTAAGAGCAGAGGGGCACACTCCATTCTAGCTGTTTATTCAGCAGCAATGTGATCTCTATCCATTGAGTTACATGGGAATCTCCTAGAATCTTGGTTTTTGGGCTTCTTGATAAATAGTCTTTTTTTAAGAAACAGAAAGATGATTATTGATTTTTTTCTGATTAGAAGTTTTCCATAAAACTTTTCATGGAATACATTCAAGTATAAAGAAATAAACTCTCATAATCCTACCGCCAAGAAATAATCACTGCTAACACACACACACACACACACACACACACACACACACACACACACGAATCATTCTGATTTAATCCACTTTAACATTATGTCATGACTTTTCATGTCAACAAATAGAACTGCATACTATTGTTTTAATGACAATTAAATATTCCATTGTAGGGATTAACCAAAATTAATTAAACACATTTTCTGGTGTTGGATATTTAGGTTCATTTGTTTTATGCTATTGTAAAATTACTGCTATGAGTAACCATCCTTATAGCTAAAATATATACATTCTAAATCATTTTCCTTGGATAAATTCCTAGAAGTGCAATTGCTGGGTCAAGTAAAACACATGTTTTTAAAGCTCTGTGGCATATGTCGCCAGTCTGACATTTGGTATTTACTTTCTTCAATACTGGGTGTTATCCTTTTTATTCTTTGTTTGCCATTTGAAGGGTGGGGGAAGTGTACACTTGCCTGAGAGTATAGGGGAGAGGTCATGTTGTTCTCCTGTGTTCTGTTCCCAGAGAGACTCCCTGACAGGAAACCTTTTACCTTGACATGTATCTGAGCAGTAAACCAGGTGCCCCCCTGGGGAACTCAGTCCCTAAGTTTGGTGGGGTCAGGAACTTAACTTTTTCTTTCTCTTGTTTTGGGAAAATTACCTCCTTTTCCCTTTAGTGCCAGGCTAGTGTTTCTTTGAGTGCTCTGGATACCAGGTTCTTGACAGGGAGAATCAAACTGCAGGTCCTGTTAGCTGACTCGGGAAAGAAATAAGAGCTCCCAAGTCTCTCAATGACAGTAGGGTCATTTCATCATACCGCAGTCCAGGGGAATCAGAGATGATACTGGCAGGAGTTTTCTTGAAAAAAAATCCTAGTTTATTCTTGCCACAATTACTATTCCTCCCTCTTTCTCTCCATTAAAGTTTCATGCTGCACTCTCAACAAGGATGCTTTTTCTTAATTGATGGGTATTCTATCAACCAAACCATCTCAGGGGATGCTGAATGATAACCAAGAAAAAGCCCAGTGTGAGGAACAAGTTCCTTAACCCGGAGTGGTGTTTCTGGGAGTCTCTGCAGAAGAATCTGGAGTTTCATTCATTTGACAACTAATTACTGAAGATCTTCTCTGAAACACACCCTGAGCTAGGTCAGAGATAGTTCATGAAGACCATTGCTCATGGTCTTCTAAGGAAACTTTCCTGATATTCCAGAAGCTTAGTCCTGCTGAAGTTCTATGGTAGAGTGAAAAACCACAGGCCTTAGAATCATAGGGATCTGGGCTTCATTCTTGTTTGGATGCGGCCCATTTCTCCTCTCTGACCCTCGGTTTCTTCCTCTGTGAAATGAGGATGGTAATGGAACCTCATAGAGTTGTGAGGATTCAGCAAGGTGACCATGAAAAGTGCTTCTCCCAGAGCTTGATGCATAGTAGGCACTCAATAAAACTTAGTTCCATGAGGATTATAATCTGTGAATTATTATGAAGAGAATAATGCTGATCATACAGGGCTATTATGAAGATTAAATGAATAAGGCTTGTTAAGTTGCCGGTACCCAGAAAGTTCTCATAAAATGGTAGTTTTAGGGTCATTTTTTTATTTTAGAACTATCATTCAGAGTGATGTGGAGAGGTAGGAAGATGCTGAGCTCTAAGGGAGATTTGAATTTTTGAACAGATGTAGTTTTGACTTTTAAAGACAGGCTCTTCTACTTGAAGGGTCTCTAGTAAACATGCAACAGGGAAGAGTGATTGCTATTTGAGAACATGAAATGTCTATAGTTGCTTCATGAGTTATAGAATAATAGAATTTGTCTGGATGATAATAGAGGGAGAAAAGCTCTTGGAAATTGAAAAAAATAGGACCAGTGACCCAAGGGCCCAAGAAGATTACAACCAGTCACAGATACTCTCAGAGGACAGTGGATGAATTTTCAGTAACTATCCATATCAAGCATTCAGTTTAAGTTTTCTCCCGAGTCCTGTGCTGCAATTATCCTCTGTTCACTCCAAATTTTGTAAAGATTGCTTACCCACAGTACCTTGGATTGGTGGCTCTCAGGAAAAGAAATGGGGGTGACTTTGCTCATGCTTAAGGGGGAAGGGTTGGAAATGAGCTCTTAGCACCAATTTAGAACATGAGGTGATAAGAGCTTGAGTTTTTACCTCTTATGGAAGCCTGTGAACTGTGGGATAATGAGATGAGTCATTTTAGTTGGGTATTAAAGCAAAGGGTTATTTTCCCAGAGGCTGAGAAACTTAAATAAACAAGTTGAAATAAACCCTCTTGATGAGTTGCTTATTAAATAGGTTTCTAGGAATCTGAACTACTTGAAAACAAAACAAAACAAAAATGCAGCAGATGCATGAGTATCTGGAGAGTGATGGGTGCCAATTTTTTTTTCAAAGTCAAGTCTATTGGCAATTTCTGCCAGAGCAAAATGATTAGCTTTCACAACTCAAAACTGTGTGTACATCAGCCTCGAACATGGTTTCTCAAATGCTTTTCCAGTCCCAGAGAGACCAATTTGGCACTCGGGGCACACATATTCTGTGAGCTACCTCAAATTTTGACATCATAATCAATGAAGAGGTACTTAATGATGAATTAGAACACTCCCTTTGGGTATAAATTACCTGTCATTTAAGGCAGAAACTAGAAAGTCTTTCTCACTTTGCCAATTGAACATGTAAATACCCACCATCCCTATCCAGATTTGAGCCACCCTAGAGTGAGTGGATTTAAGATTTAAGATGCAAAAGTGTCCTTGTTTATTTTTTTCCCCTGCAGTGATCTGGTTGCATGATTTTTCTCTTCTGTTTGTCACCGAAAGGAATTGTTAAATACATTATATGGCAAAATGGGAAAAAAGAACAGAGAAGAATATGGAAGGTAAAGATAAAACTTATGAATCTGTAACCTTGAATTAAGGGGAAAAACAAAAACCCAGGAGAAACAGGAGCAACATTTAGTTAGAAGGTGGGGAAGGAAATAGAAAGTGGAATTATTATGCATGAAGACTTGTGACAAAATATAGAAATAGCTACTTTTTAATGAGACCCTACTATGTGCTGGTGCTGGGCTAACAAGTATACCAGTATGGCAAGCAAAAGCTGGTAGGTCCCTATTCTCATGGAACTTACCCTCTGTGGTCTACACTACTGGACTAGATGTCTGTAGCAAAGATCATGTCCAATGATAAGCTGGGACTTCTCTAACCCCACCTGGCACCACTCTGTTCCAATTTTTCCCATTAAATCATTCTGAAATTTTTTTAGTTCTTCCAGACTGCTGGGCTCACCTCCTGCCCACATATTCCCACATACTCTTCATTGCCTGAGAGCTCTTTGCCCCTTTGCTATGGCTTGAATTTGTCCCCTCCAGAGGTGAGGCCTTGAGAGGACTCTGCAGAACCCTCATCAATGGATTAATCCAGTCATGAATTAATGGATTAGTTGGCTAATGGATTACTGGGTTATCATGGGAGTGGGACTGGTGGCTTTATTAGAAGGGGAAGAGAGACCTGAGTTAGCATGCTCAGCCCCTTCACCATGTGATGCCTGCACTATCTTAAAACTCTGCAGAGAGTCCCCATTAGCAAGAAGACCCTCACCAGATATGGCCCTCAACCTTAGACTTCCATAACTATGAGAAATAGATTCCCTTTCTTTATAAATTACCCAATTTTAGGTATTCGGTTATAAGCAACATACAACAGACTAAAGTATCCTTCTTACCTGGTTATCTCTTTTTCAATTCAGTGGAGACACTCTCCTCCTTTAAGGAAACTTCCCTGACCCAAGGCTAACCTAGATTTGGCTGTTATATGTTACCATAGTTTTCTGTGTGGCTTAATTAAGAATTTGTAACTACTGACTTAAGGCCTGTCTTTCCTACTACTCTGTGGTCCATGAAGGGAGGGACAATGTCTGATTTGCTCACCAGTGCCTAGCATAGGGCCTGGCACATGACAGATACTTGTTAAACACTGGGGACCTGAAAGCTTTATTTCTTATATCCCAAAGTTATGGATCTGAATTTAATTTCAAATTTAACCTTAGATTGTCAGTCCCCCTCTTTTTTTTCTTGCTTCTGTGACACCTTGGTATTTCTTAATTAGTACATTTAGCTTTTACTCACATCAAGGCAAAACAAAGGAGAAATGCTGCTAAAGAAACAGGCAGATTTTTCTCTGACATAATAAGCTGGTCTTGAGAGAATGGAAAAATTTCTTCAAGGGGAAGACTGGAACACTGGTAAAGATGTTGCTCTAAATCTCAGACTTGGACAGATGCTACATTTTAAACTCTATAGTATTAATCTATGATTATGGCTTTTTCATTTCTCACATTTGAAAAAGATATATACATTGTCACTACAACTTTAGATTACAACACTCTATGAAGATTTTTAACCCAAGGAGAACATTTACACTAGAAAATATAAGCAAGGAAATGTGCTTTCATGATGTCAAACTTTCTGTGCTGCTGAAGTCAGGGTGGGCAGTTGCATGTCTATGTAAAGTGAACCTGTTTAAATGCCAGAGGGCTCTCAGACTTACTAGCCTGAAGGAAAATTTACCAGTGCCATAGCCTCTCCCTCAGAGAGAAAATTTATCAGTGCCATAGCCTCTCCCATAGATAGCCAACGAATTGAAATATGATCTTCTGTAAGTGTGGTCTTTCAGAAACTGCAGTTTCCTGCAAGTGGTCTACAAAGGATGAATAAAGTCACTGACTGAAAATAGTAGTCACTCTGTAGTGGATTTCACTATCAAGTCATGACAGAAATCATCCATAACCCCTTGAAAATCATATGTGGCATTGAAGAAGTATAAGAACATTTGAAGGCCCCAGACCAGGATTCTAGACCTAACTCTACAGTATACAAAGGAGGGGGCCTTGGGCGTGAGCCTCTTTCCTTTCTGTAAAATGGGTTTAACAATGGCTCCTAGGCACAAGATGAGTTTTTGTAGCACATGGACCCAGGCCTGGCTCTAGTGAAGGCTCAGTTGGTGACAGTTGGCACCCCCTTTGTTTCCTCAGCTAGGAGTTGTGTAGGACTCCAGGTCCCAGGCCTGGGAAGCACAGCAGTCAGACAAACAATCCAGGCCAGGCCCTCTAGTTGAGGCTCAATTGTAAAGAGAGTTGGCAGGGTGAGAAAACTGTTTTCTTCCACTTTGGAGGTTTGCTTTATTAGAAGCAGAGCCCCAAGAGGATTCCTAAGGCCATTAGGAAGTTCAAATACTGTCTTGGGTACAATGCAGTGATTTTGCAGGTCAATTTTTCCACCAACTAAATGCACTTAAGAGAGCCTTAGCTGTGGGGGAAAGGAGGCTACAAGGACAAAAACAATGAAAAAAAAGCGGGGGTGGGGGGAGCGGGTTGGGGTTGGGGACTGAGTGGTGGGAAACCTTGCGCCAGGCTGACCAGCTCCAGATTGCTAAGCTCTTAAAAACAACAAAAAAAGAGGTAGCCAGATCCCCAGCCGCTTCATTCGTGACCTCGACCTCGTGGGGACGGCTGAGAGTGGATGTAGAGGGCGTAAGGGTCCTGGGACCTCAGGGATTTGGGCACCCGACGTGCCGCGCGCTGAGAGCTGGCCCTGGGCAGTCCAGGCGCCACCTAGGTGACCTTCTCTCCTTGCAGACCCGTCACTAATCGACCTGCTGTTTTCTTCATTTCCTGTTTAATGGCTTTTCTCCTGGGACCCTGGCAGGAGAGTCCCACACCTCCCCTAGGGCACCACCCGATGCTCCCTCCGCCATCGATGCCGGCCTGCGGGACCCAAAGTGTTCTAACGCGGTCACCGTCTAGGTTGCCGCCGGCTTCAGCTTGCTGGAGGTCAGGGACACAGGATACGCAGAGCGCCCCTGCACCGCGGCAGGGAGCCTTCCCTTGAGCATCCCAGCCCTGCTCCGGGTCCCGAACTTCCGCAAGGGGACCTCGGCCAGCCTCGAGCTATTCGCGCCAGCTCTGATGGACTGTATTTTCCTGGAGCATCTGCTGCACGCCAGGCTCAGGGTTGCTGCGCGCCAGGCTTTTGATTGCTCCGTCCTCGCTCGGTGCTGGCCTGGCAGTGTTGCCTTGCAGATGTTTCATGCGGTCCTCCCCAAAGCCCTCCGAGGTGGTGCACCGCCCCCTAGGGTCAGGGTGAAGAGGTGGTCAAGAGAGAGGCCTGGTCAACACAGCTTAGTGGTGTTTGTTCCACTGTTGGGGGAAGGCGCTTTCTTTGAGCAATTGGTTGTGGTGATGAGTAGATACTGAGACTATGGGGCTTGGGGAGGTGGGGAGCTAACCAGCCTAGGGGAGACAGAATCAGGCTTAATAATTCTTGTGTAAACCTACCCACTTTTTAAAATAGAAGGAAATTTGATATCCTTAACAGCATCGCTTGCCATAAGTGAGTATATCCAAAATAAAGCCATACTATTAAATTCTGATTTGATCCTGATGCCAGCTATAGTTGTTGAGCCTAAGGCTTGTTCTCTTTCTTAAAATTAGATTCTAGCAAGTTATTAGAGAGATGTCAAAGGCTACCTCCAAATGAGGCTTTCTCTTTGAGTAATATGAAGGATTAAAAGAGAATCAATTTAATAACATGTGAACATTCCACGAAAACCATCTCCTGGGTGCCGTTGGTGTGTATCTCACATGTGAGGCAGTGGCACTTGGTAGAGGTGATAGAAACATACTAAGCATGGAGATTCTAGACAGATCACTAATGAAGGATCTATTTGAGACAAGAATTTTCCTGCCTCTGGCCATTTTGTAGTGTCCACCCTAAGGTCACACTACAGCTAGTGGGTTTGATACTGGATCCTGTTGCCATCACCCTGTTGTCCATTGAGTTTATTCAGATGTCTTTGAAGTGCCAGCCTTTCCAGGGGCTTGGGGTTCCTCAGTCAACAAAACAGACAAGAATGTCTGACCTCATGAGGCCTGTATTCTAGTGTGGACACAGAAAACAAATCACTAACATAATAGAAGGCAAATTAATATATTGCTTTTGTACTCATGGCACCTTTATGAAATAGAAAGACACTATTACTAACTGATGTTATCCTAAGAAAACTAAGGCTCAAAGCGGTTAAGTTACCTGCCCAAGGCCACAGAACTACTACAGAAGTAGGAACAGAGTCCATGATCTCTAACTCTTAGCCGAGTGCTCTTTCTATTACACTAAAAAAATAAGGAACTCATTGGCATAACAGAAGACTTGAGTGCATGTTGAGGGCATTCAACAAATTGAGTGCATATTTATTAAGGTTTTATGTGCCTGGCACTATTCTAAGTCTGGTGCAGGAAATAGACACAGTCCCCGAGGAACTTAGAGCTCAGTGGGGGAGAGTAGCAGTAATAAAATATTATAGAAATATCAAAATTAATAAAAATGTACATATTCAACTATATAGTAGATAATCTAGTTGGATAGATTTTAGTATATAATCTAAACTTTGACATTTTTTTCATTCATTAAGTGTTTGCTGAATGCCTGCTCGATGCTAGGCAGAACTATAACTTAACTTTTTTCTAGGAGACTAATTTAGCTCCTTTATCACAGATTCTTCTTCTGTATATTATGAATGATGAACTAGCACTGTATTCCAGGCATTGGGCCTTATGGGGAAACTTTGTATAAACTTGTGTCTTATATAGGATTTTTATACTTTTGGTGCCCAAATGTGAAATAAGTAATACTGTAAGAAGTGAGTGTACATTTGCATAAAGACCAGTTGTGCTTGTGTTTTAGATGAATGAGTCCATAATCCCACCATGTCCATTTGATGGATAGGGAAAGTGAGGCAACAGGGGGATAAATCATCTTCCCAGGATCTCTCAGCCAGATGGCTAGAGGGAACTTCAGGTGGTCTCATGTCAAGGGCTTAGCTCTGCCTCCCTGGCTGAGGCAGGCATAGATGGAAGGAACAGAGCATGGCAGGTAGGTGATATGTGGCCTAGGACAGGACACCACTCTTGGGGTCTAGATTATTTCATTCAAGAAAAGACTTTGAGGGGCGATTTGTTTTTCTGAAATGGAGAGTGGGCCCAGGGGATTCATGTAAGAGCACACACTCCTTAATGATGCTGACTTCCTTCCTCTGTCACTTGCTAGGGCAAGGAATTAGTCCCTCGGTACCTCTGCTTCCTCTTCTGACAGTGTTTGTCCCCACTGAACATATTGTCCTCAAGACTTGGTGAAGTCACCCAAGGGAAGCAGCCAGCACAGTGCCTGGCATGTGGTAAGTGCTCAGTGGACATTAGTAATTACAATTATGAATTTTTAAAACTAATTTTCTCTTGAATAAAAGTAGACTGTTGTGACTGGGTGTGGTGTCTCATATGAGTAATCCCAGCACTTTGGGAGGCCAAGGCAGGAGGCTCTCTTGAGACAGGAGTTCAAGACCAACCTGGGCAACATAGTGAGACTCTATCCCTACCAAAAATTTTAAAAACTAGCTAGGCGTGGGGGCATGCATCTGTAGTCCCAGCTACTTGGGAGGTCTAGGCAGGAAGATTACTTGATCCCAGGGATTCGAGACTGCACTGAGCTATGATTGCACCACTGCACTTCAGCTTGGGTGACAGAGCAAGAACCTGTCTCAAAAAAAAAAAAAAAAAAAGGAAGACTGTTGTGTATGATATTTTTGTGGTTCAATGCATGGCTTCTTCAGAATACTTAGGTGTAAAAGAACACAGTGGACTATAAACCACTGTACTGTACTCTGCATAATTAAGCAACTGTTGCTGCTTAGTAAAATCCTTCCTCAGGCTTTCCTTTGAGTTTTGGCCTTCTGATTGTGGATGATGATTGCAGAGTGATTGTGTGGGGTGAACTGAGCTCATTTAACTGGCTTTAGTCTAGTTAAGGAGGTTTTGCATAATTCTCTCCCAGAGCTGTTAGGTGGGCCAGCCCTCAGCTGGTTGTTCTTTAGCATAAGTGTTATTGCTGGCTGCCTTGCCAGAACTGCTGACTGGGGGGCTTGACTGGGTTGTTCCCCATCCCTTGTTGGGCTAGTCTAGGCACAGCTGAGGAATTCAGCCTGTCTTCCACCTGCCCTACTCCAGCATACACATTCTCTCCTGGGGTCCCCAGGGTAAAGAGCCAGCCCTGAAGCACAGAGTCAACTCCTTTGGCCTCCTGGAAAGAAGGTTGTGAGGGTGAGGAGTGTGGGAGATCTCAATGAGAAGATGTGACTTGCTGTGAGTGTAGCCTTTTTATAACTTCAAAATATGTAAACATATAGCATACGGGCTTCCACTTGTACTCTGGGTCCATACCCGTACATTTACAGGCAGGCTTACCCACCGCCATCTCCTTATCCCTTCCTCTCCAGTCAGATCTAGTAGGCCTATTGGTGGTGGTACAGTCTTAAGGTAGAAGAGTCAAAGAATTGGCACTTTTATTATGTATCTATCATGCTCTCTATAATGTCCTCCTTTCCCTTCAGCTCCTGGACTAATCACCATGGTACCCAACTGCCTAGACTGTTGACTGGATTAGCATATTATCAACCTAAATAGTAGAGCCTCTCCAAAAGAAAATAATATTTATTTGGAAGTAGTACATTGCAATGGGAATATGGTGCCATAGTCAACTATATGTCTATTCCCATTGCAATGCCCTGTTCCCAAATAAATATCATTTTCTTTTAGAAAAATTCTGTTTGTTATTTAGATTGACAGTTCATTTGTCCATTCATTCATTCAACCTAGAGATTTCCAAGCACTGGGCTAGGAATTGGCCTTTTCCAACTCATAACACTAAACTAATTTATCTCAGTTATTCAGAACAAAATTTCATGTTACGTGGAGAATTTTTAAGGATTAGATATTCAGGTTAGGCTCTCTTCCCTTCTCCACCATCATGTGTGCAATTGATTCTGTTGCTCACTATGTCTTCCCAAAAGATTTGCAGGAGCAAGTGATTCCCGGCCAAGAACAAAAGCAAAATCCTCCCATTCCCCAGTGGACTTGGATGAGAACTGGTAATAAAATCCAGTGCAACTCCAAGAGGAGACATTGCAGAAGAACCAAGCTGGGTCTATAAGGAACTGCACATGGGATGGCATACACATGCTGTATCAAGGTTGACACCATCTTACCATATCAAACTGAAAACATCACCACGATCTAGATAGACAGATATGTTTTACTGGAAACCTATTTTTTCTTTGTTTGTGTGCTCTGCACTAGTAGGCTGGCTCAGTAATAAATATATGAGAACTTTTGTTTGGTAAAAAAAGAAATTCAGATTCGTATTATTGGTACTTTTTAAACTTATGAATTCCCACTCTGAGGAAAATTGCATTATTCACTTTCATTTTCATATATGTAGAAGATTCTTTCCTGATTTAAAACAAATATGTTTCTCTGATTCACTCTGAATCACAGCTAAGACATTTACTGAAGGAATAAGTAACAACTACATACATGACAACTGGATAAATAAGGAGAGAAATCTGTTTAAATAAATAAGATGATGCAGGCTGATTCACCTAACCAAATTGTGGTTATTTCATTAACTCTCCAATCAAAATTCCAAATCCTTCTTCTATTTGCTGAGGTAAATTTGTTTAACATGAGCCCTGACATCCTTTACAATAATTATACTTCTAAATGAAAGTTTAATTTTTAATCATTTGCTTTGCTAAAATAGAAGCAAATGAGAGGATAATATGACAATTTAAAGGATTTGCAATGGATCCCCTAGAGCTGGAGGAGACATGAATTTTTTTCTGAGTACTGCTGACTTGTGGAGGAATTTCAAATACAGTAACAGAACGACTTCCTCACAATATTTGCTTCTTTGATGGAAGTAAAACCAGAGGGAATTAGAAGGCAACAGAGATGAGGCAGGTCAATGCTACCTGATCAATCACTTACCTTAATGGGGACTGCAAGCTTCTCCTCGCCATAACAGATCTTCTAGTGGGTTTCAGGACGTTGCAATGCAAGTCTCATTGTGAAAAAGAGTCAGTGCCCACTGAAATAGAATGATAGCAATTTTCATCTTAGAACAGAAGAGGTAGATGCCATTGTGTAGTTGCAAATAATGAAGTCTATACATTAAGAAAGGCTTAGTTCATGTCCCTTTGGGCTAAATGCCATGATTTGTGCTCTGTTTACTTCTTTTTTTTTTGAGTTGGAGTCTCACTCTGTCGCCCAGACTGGAGTGCAGTGGCCGCTCCCGGCCACCGCAGCCTCGACTTGCTGGGCTCCGGCGATCCTTCCACCTCAGCCTTCCAAGTAGCGGGGATTACAGGCGCGCACTACCACGCCCGGCTGATTTGATTTATTGTAGAGATGAGGTCTTGCTGCCCAGGTGGGTCTCGAACCCGCGGGCTCAGGCAATCCACTCACCTCAGCCTCCCAAAGGCGCGGGATTACAGGCTGAGCCACCGAGCCCGGCTTCTGTTTACTTCTTAAGTCACTTTTCAGCAGTTGAATATAACACCTGCCCAGCTCAGGTTAGTAATATAAATTCACTTAAGATACATTTTAAATTAGAATTACAAAATGAAGAGAGAAAAACAAAGCCCCTTTTAATTAATAACTATCTAGATGACAGGTCTGATTAAGGAGGATTTAGTTCTTCTTTATTGTAACACACTCTTGCAAGTAACTATTTTTTTCCCTCTTTCCAGGAATTGTGAATTGTATTGATTTTCTTTACCTTTTCACATTCCTCCTTGCTTCACGTGGCAGATGATACAATTTCAATATCACATGTGCTTATTTCCTTAAAATAAAATGAAGATGGCATAGAAGGGAAATGTACTGTGGTTGCCTTTTGTCAGGTGGTTTCAAGCATCGAGCTTAGAGGTGAAGGCTTATTTTACAATGGCTCTGACTTGTAATCTATATTTTGTTTGATTAACTGTCTCTGGTCCTTTAACAACTCGTGAGAGTGCAATGACATTCACAGTAGTCAGAGTCTTTAGGAGTTCATGTATGGCTTTTTTAAAAAAAACTTACTATCATTTTTTTTATTGCACAAACAACCATATAGCACTATTACCATAAATCAAAGTGAAAAATGTTCATACAATCTTAATCAAATTGTTTTCACTTTTCAAGCTTCCTCCAAAACCTTGTCTACAGGTAGAAGCATTTTCTATACAGTTGTAATCATAGAATAAATAAAAGTTTGTAATTTACTTTCAAATTGAAGGTGTCATACACATTTTTCAATATTTCATTATACTCCTCACAATTAGAATGTTAATATTAGCATGATATTTCATTGAATAATGAGACCATAGTTTACCTAAGCATTTTTATTTAGGAACATTTAGTTAAAAATATTATAGTAAGCCGGGCTTGGTGGCTCAGCCTGTAACCCCGCGCCTTTGGGAGGCTGAGGTGAGTGGATTGCCTGAGCCCGCGGGTTCTAGATCCGCCTGGGCAGCGAGACCTCATCTCTACAATAAATCAAAAAATCAGCCGGATGTGGTAGCGCATGCCTGTAATTCCGGCTACTGGGAAGGCTGAGGCAGAAGGATCGCCGGAGCCCAGCAGGCGAGGCTGCAGTGGCCGAGAGTGGCCACTGCACTCCAGTCTGGGCGACCGTGTGAGACTCCAACTAAAAAAAAAAAAAAAAAAAACCCAAAAATGTATAGTATATAAATATTGCTGCAAAATATATTTTTACCGCATAATTTAAAAAATGACTTTGGGTTATCTTCTTGCTATCAAGTCCTCAAAGTGAGGTCAAAAGGTAGGAATGTTTTTGTTCTTTTTAGCGTATTACAAACTTGTGTCTGCATGAGTTGTATTCATTTACACTGCAATTTTGGTCATATCAGTTTTATGTTAGCATTGGGAATTCTCATTAGAATGTTTTTCTACCTGAATGGCTAGAAAGTTGGTATATTTTGATATCTAGAAAGTTGGTATATTTTGATATCATTATACCATTCTTTGTCAGTAGACCAATGAATGTTATTTCCAAGTTTTTGCTCTTGCTCTCTTGGGGAATAATGGGATAATACTACTTTAAATTCTTAGCTCATCATTTCTTAAGTTAGTAATTAAGATCCAACCCAAGGAAATATTATTTAGACACCCTAGCATGATTTAATTTTTAATATCTTATGTTTTCTTTCTTTTGTCTGTTTTCAGCTGGGATAGAAGCAGAAGGGGTCACAGCTGGGATTAAAGGGGGTTACAAAGTTACTGTGCCCAAATTAATCACCCAGTGCCCATCATGTCTTTGCTTATACATTCCACTTAACCTGGAAGTTTCTTTCCTTCTGTCACATTTTAATGACTGTGGTGGGCACAATTCTAAAAATGGCTTCCAAGATTCCACATTCCACTTCCCACAACTCGTTGATATGATGAGCTATCACTCTCACGACAGTGTATTTTTATACGGCATTGTTGACTTTAAGATAGGCTGTCCTGACCTAATCACATGACTCTTTTTAAAAGCTGGAAGTTTTCTGGCAGCAGAAGGAGAAGTCATAGATTTGAAGCCTGAGGAGGAACTTGACATGACACTGCTGGCTTGAAGATGGAGGAGGCTACATGCCAAGGAATATAGGCAGCTTTTAGGAGCTGCAAGTAGACCCTAGCTAACTGCCAGTAAGGAAACCGAGACCTCAGACCTATCATCACAGTCAGCCCACAACTTGAATGAACAAAGAAGCAGATTCTTCCCTGGAGCTTCCAGATAAGAGCCCAGTTGGTCAACATTTTGACCTTGGCCCTGTGAGACCTTAAGCAGAGAATTCAATTGAGTACATCTGGACTTTTGACCTACAGAACTGTGAGGTGAATGAGTATGTTGTTTTAAGCTGCCAAATTTGTGATAATTTGTTGTAGCAGCAATAGAAAACTAACACAATGACATGGAAAGAGATTTGTCTTACACAATAGAAATACTTTTAATCAACTTGCTGAACTTGAGAGAGTTTACATGTAAAAATAGTTGACTGATGCCCATGGTAGCCTGAATGCATTGGCTGCTGAGGACATGTACTCCTGTCCTCTCTGCTTCAGCTAACTGAGTCATATGTTCCCAAACCCGCTGCTGCCTAGTTGTATTGGCAATTATAATTGTATGCTTATATGTACACCTATTTCTGTAGTATGTCAATGGGAGATATAAGAGAGTGAACATGAAAAGAGCTGATTTTTTTTACCAAGTTGGAGTTGAACACTTTGGAAAGACTGAGTGAACGGTAGTCACTAAAAAATACTATGAAATTAGATGGGTGAGACAACTAAAGACCAGAAAAGAATTGTAAAAATATGGAAGGTTTTTGCACTCAGATTATTCTGCCAGTATCTCTAAAGTCTTCCACCATGTTAAAGGACTTTGAAACTAGAACTTGTACATAGCGCATTGGAGAATGGCTTACTCAAGAATGCTGCCATGACAACTTCTCAGCAGTGCTATTCCCAAAGAAGAGGCCCTGGCCCCATTGCAGCAGATTGGCAAATGAAAGCACAGGACTTTGTTTTAATTTTTTTTTAATTTTGTTTTTAAGAGACAGGCTCATTCTCTCACTCAGGCCAGAGTGCAGTGGCACAATCATAGCACACTGCAGCCTCAAATTGGGCTCAAGTGAGCCTCCTGTCTGAGTCTCCTGGGTAACTGGGAGTACAGGTATGAGATGTTACTCCTGGCTGATTTTTTATTTTTTGTAGAGACACGGTCTTGTTATGTTGCCCAGGCTGGTCTTGAACTCCCAACTTGAAGTGATCCTCCCACCTCAGTCTCTCAAAGTGTTGGGATTACAGGTATGAGCCATCACTCCCAGTCTGTTTTAAATTAAAATAAGTTGTTATTACTCACTGGGCACACATGGGCATAAGAATGGAAACAACAGATACTGGGTACTGCTAAAGGAGGAAGAGAGGTGGGGAGTAAAGGATATAAAACTACCCATTGGGTACCATGCTCACCATTAGGGTGTGGGTGCCTCAAAAGCCTCCTGTGTAACAAATCCCTATATGTACATCATGATTCTAGAATAAAAATAAGAACTAAGCCAAACAAAAGATGTTTTAGGCATTGAGTTGTATATATATATATATATATATATATATATACATACACACACATATATGTATATGATGACGCCTCACATGAGCTGATTTTTTTAACTGATCTGATTGTGTCTGATAAGAGAGCTTCTGTTACAATATTAGGCATGTGCATACATACCCACACACACTCAGTGGATTAAGCAGGTTCAAATCAAATAATGAAATATGAACACATTTTTGTGAAAAGTCCATATTTCTGGAAACAAATGGGAATATCAATGGTAGTTATATTTGAGTAGTAAGCTTATGTATATTTTCTATAATATAAATATATTACTTTTGAAAGAAGGTAACAAAAGAAAATAATAGTAATAAAAATAACTACTAGCTATCCTTCAAGGTCAAGGTCCAAACATTTCCTTCTTCAAGTTTTTCTTGATTCATGTGAAGTTTCATAAATCATTTATTTCTTTATGCTCCCAAAGCTCCTTACTTGTGCTTAATTAGTTCTGATATTTAGCACAGCCAATTGTGTCTTTCCTTTAATCTGAGGGTAGGGACCATGACTTATGAATATTCATATTTCATAACACCAAACACAGTTCCCACCATTTAGGAGGTACTTGTCAAAAGTGTGAATGAATGAATTGTGCTGATATAGTTACAAACACATTGAAGAGTTAAAAAAAAAGAGGCTCTCCCTTAGTGTCCTTTGATAAGCAGTTTCAAAATAATAATCTGGCTACATAATCCAGATCATGTATTTTTGCATTTTATATAACCTGAAAGTAAGCACTATATACCTAGTCCTTGAGCAGAGCATTTCTAGGTAAAATGAGAACAGCTTTCTAAAAACAAAGACAAACTTGGCAATGGGTTCTCAGGCACCATGCAGATGCCGGCCAGGTTCTGGAAGAATCTGCATATTGGATGTTCCCTTAACATTCTCCTGTTCTGCATCTAGACTACCTGTGAGCAAGCCTTCTCAGTATTTAGGGGAGCACTTGTGAAATATTTGCAAATTTTCATCTTCTGCAAGCAGACTGGGCTGTGTCCTGATTTTGTTAGTGTGATTGCTGAAAATGGAGTGGTCTATTAAAAAGTAATGGTCGCCGCCTGACGGATTTGCTTCTTGCAACATTAGTGTCACGGTGATGGATTAGCAGAATCTCCGAAGTAGAAAGACGTGTTTCCACAAATATTTTGTATAAACATAAATTTACTTGCAAACATTACTCATTTCCTTTTATTTTTAATTTATTATCCATAATATTCGTGTTTGCCATGCATCTTTTAGCACATATGTGGTCCTTGCTGGAAGGGTCTGGTAAGTGATTCTAGCAGGGCCAGAGGAAGCTTGGTGTTGTCTTGTGCCCATGTTTTCAAGTTTCCCCTCTGTTTCTAAGCTGCTTGTGGGAGGGGAGACAAGGCAAGAACCAAGCAGCCTCTTTGGGTTAGGAAAGCCCTGAGAGGGCTCTCTTTTTACTAGAAAGCCTTAGTGATTTGAACATTCCCTGCCTTTACTTCATCTTTCACTGAAATGTTACCTGCCCGTTATGTTGTCTTTAGATATCTAGAAGAACCAAATCGAGATATACATGATTTCTTCTACAAAGGCTGGACCCAACAGTTTAGAGAGCTGAACTATAATGCACTTCCAGGAATTGGAACCAAAAAACTCTTTCTATTAAGGTCATTCCACTAAGGACTTTTGAAAAAATGCACATAGTTGGTGATAAGGTTTTTCTGCACAGAGAGGAGATATGCTAGGAAGCTTGCCCAATAGGCCAACAAAGCCAACAAACCCAGAGTCCTGAGAGAGTGACCCACCACTAGAGAAGGGCCAAAGCTAATTAGGTAAGAAGTATTAGGGACTCAGACATTCTAGTAGAAAGGGAACATATACTCATTAGGACCCATTCTCTATGTTTGTGGAGCCCTGATTTCTCTTAGTCCTGATTCCCTGGATTCCCATCTATTGCTTTTGATGCCTGACCCATTCTCCCTTCTGCTGGTAGCTGCTCTTTGATTATCCTTGGGAAATGCTTTGTTCGCCGCTCTTTAGTGTGGTGGGTGAAACTCCTTGTGTTTGGATGAAGTTGACTTCATCTCTGACCTCAGGGGTGAGTGTATGACCCAGACTTATCAAGGGAAACCTCACCCTATTCTGACCCCAGACATCAATCAGCAGTGGTCACAGGTGGCAGATGCTCAATTATTGCATGTTGGATGATTTAAGAATTCTTCCTTCTATATCGAAGGACTTTCTTGGTTGTGTCTTATAAGAATTTTCCTAGCACATTCCTTCCATTATGCTTAATATTTGTCTCTTTTGTTATTGTTCAATGTCAGAGAATTTGCAATGCAGTCGAATTAACATACATACAATATTGTAGCAGCCTGGGGGGGTTAAAGATAGCTAACCAGCTGGGAGAATTCATCATCTAGCTTAATACTCAGAGAAATGTGAAGGTGGGGTGCTTTCGATTGAACATTCTAAGATAAATGAATCTTATAAGAAATGAGACTTGAAAACTGGTGTCCAGTTTTCATGGATTGCTTCAATCAGATCTGGTGGCTATAAATACCATTAACTTAAAATATTTTCTCTTACCTCTGTTGTTTGCGATAAGACAGGCCTCCAGAAAGGGAAAGTGCTGTTCTTTCACATTGAATTCCTCCTGGGGGTGTTAAAGCTAGCTAAAGTCAGCCTTCCTGCAAGCTACATTAAGCTTGTGTTCCTCCAGGGCAGAAGGGAAATTGTGATGTCTTTCTGGGTTGAGAGGCTCCAAAAGGGCTTTTTATTGCTCTGCATTTCTTTAGAGAGGAGAGTCTTGCTCTGTCATCTAGGCTGGAGTGCAATGCAAGATCATAGCTCACTGCAGCCTCAAACTCCTGGATTCAAGTGATCCTCCCATCTTAACCTCCCAAGTCACCCAGCTCTTAATATCAGAGCTTTAATACAAAAAATAAGGAGGTCTAGATACATCTACTTACATATTAGTCTTATGGCATTTTCCTAATATTCCTACCTGTACCCTTCCATCACCTGCATACTACAGACTTGATGTTCAAGATCAAGACTTGCTAGATTTTATTTTTTAATTTATTTTTTGAGTCAGGGTTTCACTCTTTAGCCCAAACTGAAGTGCAATGTCATGATCATGGCTCACACTGCCTTGAATTCCTAAGCTGAAGGGGTTCTCCTGTCTCAGCTTCCTGGGTAGTTGGGACTACAGGTGCTTGCCACCACACACAGCTAATTTTTTTTTTTTTTGTAGAGATGAGGTCTTGTCATGTTGCCCAGCTGATTTTGAACTGCCGGGTTCAAGCAATCCCTCTGTCTTGGCCTCTCAGAGTGCTGGGATTACAGGTATGAGTCACTGGACTTGACCAGATTTGCTAGATTTGAATGTTAAAAAATGAATCTGGGTTGGGTACAGTGGCTCAGCTTGTAATCCCAGCACTTTGGGAGACCAAAATGAGAGGATTGCCTGAGCCCAGGTTTCGAGACCAGCCTGGGCAACTTGGTGAGACCTCATCTCTACAATAAATCACAAAAACCAGCAGGGCATGGTGGCATGCATCTGTAGTTCCAGCTACTTGAAAGGCTGAGATGGAAGGATCACCTAAGCCCAGCAGTCTGAGGCTGTGGTGGCTATGGGTGTGGTGACTGTGGGTGTGCCACTACACTGCAGCCTGGGTGGTAAGAGTGAGACTCCAGCTTAAAAAAATAAAAATAAAAAAATTAAAAAGTGAATCTGATGTTTTGTTTAGAGATAATGATTTTTGCAGTGAATTCTTAGATGGTATTCTCAAATTAGTCTTAAATTGCCAGGAAACACTTTATGGAATAGGTAACCAAGTTTATTTGAGTCAATAACATTAAAAAAAGAAGAAAGAAAGAAAAAAGTGGTGGTGATTATGGAAACTATTCTAGAATTTTAAAAGATGAGATTTTAGAAATGAAATGAAATGGTCAGTTGGACCTTACATGGATTGTAGTTCAAACAAATAACTGTAAAATACATCTTGGGGATAAGTAGGGGAAATTTAAACACAGTCTAAATATTAGATGATATTAAGAATTCATTGTTAACCTTTTTAGATATTAAAATGGTTTGTGGTTATGTAAGAAGATGTTCTTGTATTTTAAAAATGCATGCTGAAATATTTAGAGGTGAAATGTTATAATGTCTAAGTTTTTAAAAAGATGAAGCAAATATGGCAAAATATTTGTAAGTCTAGGTGACAGTTATACAGGATTTAATAAACAATTTATTTTTATGTATGTTTGAAGGTTTTATGATGTAAAGTCTTTTTGAAAAGGATGAATACATTGCCAGTAGACTTCTTTTATGCTTTTTTTTTTTTTGAGTTGGGGTCTCACTCTGTCACTCAGGTTGGAGTGCAGTGGCACACTCATGACCACCCCAGTGCCAACCTGCTGGGCTCCAGCAATCCTTCCACCTTCCAAGTAACTGTAGCTACAGGTACGTGATACCACACCCAGCTAATTTTTAAATTTATTGTAGAGACGAGGTTTTACCAAGTTGCCTGGGCTGGTTTTGAACCCACGGGCTCAGGCAATCCACTCACCTCAGTCTCCCAAAGTGCTGGGATTACAGACTGAGCCACCGAACCCGGCATACTTTTTTTTTTTTTCTATTCTTTTTAAGAGACAAAGTCTTGCTATGCTATGTTGCCTAGCCTGGACTCAAACTCCTGGGCTCAAACGATCCTCCCATCTTAGCCTCCTGAGTAACAGGGATTACAGACACATACCACCTCCCTGGCTTCTACATCTATTTTAAGGAACCAATATAAGCACCATCCCTGATTTTAATCTATGGAAGAAAACTCCAAATATAAGTTAGGTAGATTTAAATGAGTGTTAAAAAATATTCTCTGCTACTATGATATAAAATTATGTAGCATTTATAAGTAAAAGTTCATGAAACTCTTTTAATTCATCCGTGTTCTGTGGGTGGGATAAAAGAATAACAAAAGCATTGTCTATTGAAGGAATAAAATTTTGACTCATAAATTGAGCTTCATGAAAATTATTCAAAGTACTTGTAGATATAATAGGTTCACCAGAAATAGTTCTCATTTGCATGATAGCATTTCCTATAAATGAGCAGAAAGTAATATGTGTCCATTGTAGAAAATAGAGATAATCCATTAGAAGATAAAAACCTTCCATAATTTCAACCCCTGATACTGATATATTGGTATATTTCTATTCAGTACTTTTTTGAGCATGGGTATGTATCTATTTTTTTCTCCTTCCTCTCTTCTTCCTTTTCTTCCTTTCTCCACACCACTATTAAACATGAAAATGAAACCAGATTTAGGAAAAGTGGCTACACCTGAAAGGAATTCACTTGCAATAAAAGCACTCCACACCCAGAGTAAAGCTGTTTTCACTTTGGTAACTTATGGTATTTTTTTAAACAGATGTCATTTATTTTTATTTATTATTATTTTTATTTATGATTGACACATAATTGTACATTTTTAGGGGTACGGTGTAATGTTTTGATTTATGTATGATTGTGTAATCATCACAAGGTGATTAGCATGTCCCTCATGCTACAATTTATCATTTCTTTGTGATAGGAATATTCAAAAACTTCTCTTCCAGCTATTTTGAAATATGCAAGATACCATATGAAAGGTACAATATAATTAACTCTAGTCATCCTTCTTAGCAATACATCAACAGAGCTTACTTTTCCTAACTGTAGCTTTGTACTCATTGACCAATCTCTCACTATCCTCATATTCCTCCCTATCCTCCCCATCCTCTGCTAACCACTATTCTGTTCTTTATTTCTATAAGAACAACTTTTTAGCCTTCACATATAAGTGAGATCATGCAGTATTTGTCTTTATATGCCTAGCTTATTCACTTAACATAACGTTTTGCAGGGTCATCCATGTTGCTGTAAATGACAGGATTTTATTCTTTTTATAGCTGAATAGCATTTCATTGTGCATATATACTACATTTTCTTTACTCATTCATCTGTTGATGGACATTTAGTTTAATTCCATATTTCGGCTATTGTAAATAGTGCTGCAATAACTGTAGTAGTACGGATATCTCGCCAACATACTGATTTCATTTTCTTTTTATTTATTTATTTATTTATTTATTTATTTATTTATTATTATTATTTTTTTTGAGTTGGAGTCTCACTCTGTCGCCCAGACTGGAGTGCAGTGGCCGCTTCCGGCCACCGCAACCTCGACCTGCTGGGCTCCGGCGATCCTTCCGCCTCAGCCTTCCAAGTAGCTGGAATTACAGGCATGTGCTACCATGCCCGGCTGATTTTTTGATTTATTGTAGAGATGAGGTCTCGCTGCCCAGGCGGGTCTCAAACCCGCGGGCTCAGGCAATCCACTCACCTCAGCCTCCCAAAGGCGCGGGATTACAGGCTGAGCCACCGAGCCCGGCTGATTTCATTTTCTTTGGATGGATATTCAGCAGTGGGATTGCTGGATCGTGTGGTAGTTCTATTTTTAATTTTTTTTCTTAGAGTCAAGATTTCACTCTATTGCCCAGTCTGAGTGCAGTGTCTATTCATAGAACTCCTGGGCTCAAATGATCCTTCTGCCTTAGCCCACCAAATGGCTGGGACTACAGGCATGAGCCACTGTGCCTGGATGTTATTTTTAATTTTTTGAGAAAGCTCCATTCTGTTTCCCATAATGGGTGTACTAATTTATATTTCCACTAGCAGTGTGTAAGTGTTCCCTTTTCTCTACATCCTCGCCAACACTTGTTATCTTTTGATTTTTCAATAGTAGCCATTCTGACTGGAATAAGGTGATATCTCAATGTAATTTGATTTGTATTTTCTTTTCTTTTTTCTTTTTCTTTTCTTTTTTAAGTCAGAGTCTCACTCTGTCACCCAGGCTGGAGTGCAGTGGCATGCTCACGGCCACCACAGCCTCAACCTGCTGAGCTCAGGCGATCCTTCCACCTCAGCCTTCCAAGTAGCTGGAACTACAGGCATGCACCACCACGCTCGACTAATTTTTTGATTTATTGTAGAGATGAGATCTCACCAATTTGCCCAGACTGGTCTTGAACCCATGGGCTCAGGCAATCCTCTCATCTCGGCCTCCCAAAGTGCTGTGCTGTGATTATACGTGTGAGCCACCGTGCCCGGCCTGCATCTTCTTGATGATTAGTGGTGCTGAGCATGTTTTCACATATCTGCTGACCACCTGCATGTCTTCTTTTGAGAAATGTCCATTCAGGTCTTTGGCTCATTTTTAAATTGTGTTATTTTTTTTTTCATTGTTGAATGTTTGAGTTCCTTCTTTATATATTTTGGATATGAGCCTTATCAGACACACAGTTTGCAAATACATTTTTCCATTCTGTAGGTTTCTTTTTTCTCAGTTGATTATTTTCTTGCTGTTCAGAAGCTTTTTAGTTTGATGTAATTCCATTTGCTTTTGTTGTCTGCTCTTTTGAGGTTTTATTCAAAGAATCTTTGCCTAGACCAATGTCATAGAGCTTTCTCCTTATGTTTTCTTCCAGTAGTATCATAGTTTGGGGTTTTACATTTAACTCATCAATTTTTAGTTAATTTTTGTATATGATGAGTGATAAGGATCTAGTTTCATTCTTCTGCATATCCAATTTTCCCAGCACTATTTAGTGAAGATGCTGTCCTTTCCCCATTGTGTGTACTTGGATTGAAGTCAGGTAGTGTAATGCCTCCACTTTGTCCCTTTTGCTCAAGATTGCTTTGACTACTTAGAGTTGTTTGTAGCTCCATATGAATTTTAGGATTTTTTTTTTCAACTTCATTGGTATTTTGATAGCAATTATATTTGATAGAGATCACTTTGGATAGTACAGATGTTTTAACAATATGAATTCTTCCGATTTATAAAAGGTATATCTTAATTTCATTTTTTGTGTGTCTTCAGTTTATTTCATCAATATTTTATAGTTTTCATTGTAGAGATCTTTCACCTCCTTGGTTAAATTTATTCCTAGATAGTTTAGTTTTTGGTAGCTATTGTAAAAGGGATTGCTTTCTAGATTTATTTTTCAGATAATTTGCTATTGGTATTGTGACAGCGAGGAATCTTACTGTATTGCCATGCCGGGTCTAATATTAATTGGACTCGATCCGCAAAGGACATCGCCACACACCAGCAGAAGAAAATTAAACTGCTTTATTAGATATAGAAATATATATTAGTAAGGAGGAAAAAGAAAGAAAAGAGGGGAAAACATTTTACCACAGTCCTGCGATCCTATCTCTGGGAAATTCTCATCATCATCCAGACGGGGACAGCACCTGAGACAGCATCGCCCAATTGAGAATCTCAATCTCGGGCTCTCCCTTGCTGCTCCTTCCCATGCTATGTTCAGACAAAGAGGAACCCCCCTTGCTAACAGAGCGGGCGTAAATTAATTAACTTAGTACTCATGAACTCGCCCTTGGCTAGGGTCCAAGTCCAGTTTCATGATAAACCAAATGCTCCGCCGAAAAACACCTGGTTTACAGAACATTTGGTTTACTTTTCTTGTCCCGGTTGGGTAGCGAAGCCGCCCGAGCCAAGGACGCGCCCGGGGTCATCCTCCTCTCATGTACACAGCATACCCCTTGTCAACTCTTACTCTATTTTCCTTGCCCTTTCAGGTATATAGAAACACTACTTATTTTTGTATGTTGATTTTGTATCCTGAAACTTTACTGAATTCATTTATTAGTTTTTTGTGGGTTTTTTTTTTTTTTGAGTTGGAGTCTCACTCTTACCCAGGCTGGAGTGCGGTGGCATGCTCACAGCCACCCCAGTGTCGACCTCCTGGGCTCAGGCAACCCTTCTGCCTCAACCTTTCAAGTAGCTGGAACTACAGATGCGTGATACCATGCCTAACTAATTTTTTCATGAGTTTTAGAGATGAGGTTTTGCCAAGTTGCCTAGGCTATTCTCAAACCCGTGAACTCAGGCAATCCCATCACCTCAGCCTCCCAAAGTGCTGGGATTATAGTCTTGAGCCACAGTGCCCGGTCCATTTATTAGTTTTAATTGTTTTTTGAGGGAGTTTTTGGGACTTTCTATATAGAAGATAATGTCATCTCCAAAATGAACAATTTGACCTCTTTTTCAATTATAGTGCCCTTCATTTCTTTCTCTTGTCTGATTGCTTTGGCTAGTATTTTCAGTACTATGTAGAGGTGGTGAAGGTGGACATCCTTGTCTTGTTTCAGATCTTAGTGAGAAAGTTTTCACTTTTCCCCTCTTTTGTATGCTGCTAGCTGTGGGTTTGTTATCTATGGCCTTTATTATGTTGAAGTATGTTTCTTCCTAATTTGTTGGGAGGTTTTCTTGTTTGTTTGTTTTTTATCATGAAGGGATATTGATTAAATTAAAAATAAATTTTAAAGAATTCTATCTATAAGGGTCATTAGCCCTTGGAGAGATTAGTTGAAAATATTTAAATTTTTCTGTAGAGACAAAATCTCCCTATGTTGCCTAAGCTAAGTCTTAAACTCCTGGTCTCAAGCAATCCTCCCACCTTGGCCTCCCAAAGCATTGGCATTACAGGTGTGAACCACCATGATTAGGCCAGTTATTATTTTTAAGAGTTTCACAACTTTATTATTGCCATTTTTCACATTTGCAAATACTTCATAAAATTACAAATAGTTATAATATAACAAAGCAGTTATCATAACACAAGGTAAGTGTATTAGCATCTCTTGAAAACAATGTTATTGCTGGGCACAGATGTTGTATAAAGAAATCTAATAGCAATAATTTTTTTAAAAAATCAAGACATAAATTACACACAATTAAATGCATGTATCTAAAATGCTTAGTTTTTTGAATTTTGACAATAGCATTCACCCATGCAAAAATCAACTAAACCAAAATTTGGAATATTGGTATAATCCCAGAAACTGACCTTCTTGTTAATTACCCAATGCCTCCCAACTAAGCAAGCATTTTCTGATTTGCCTCCAGTAGGTTTTACTTGTTTTTGGACTTCACATATTTTGGAATCATTATAGTATATTGTACCCAGCACCTTTTGCTCAAGTGTAATGTTTTTGAGATTCATTCATGTTGTTTGTTATATGTATTAATAGTTCATTTTTAGTGCAGAGTAGTATTCCATTGTATGAATCAGCCATTATTTGTTTATTTAAAGTCTTGTTAATGGACACTAGGATTGTTTACAATTAGGAACTAGGAGCGTTAGTAGGCACATGTTTTCATTTTTCCTGAGTAAAGCCTAGACATTTCTGGGTTATAGGGTAGGTCTATGTGTATAACAAATTGTCCTAGTGTTTCCCAAGATGGTTCTACTTTTTCTACCTCCATCAGTAGTACATGAGAGTTCAGTTGTTCCACATCCTCATCAATACTTGGTGCCGTTCAACTTTTAAATTTATTGTGTATTTAAATTTATATTTCCCTTTTGATTACTGATGACTATCATTTCATGTGCTTTTTTGTTTGCCACCCATAAATCTTCATTTGTGAAGTGTCTGTTCAAATCTTTTGTCCATTTGTAAATTGTGTATCTTCTTAATGTTGAGTTGTTAGAGGTCTTTACATACTCTAGATCTAAGTCTTTTATTAGATATTGTTTTTTGCTGAGCGCAGTAGCTCATGTCTGTAATCCAAGTACTTTGAGAGGTGGAGGCAAGAGGATTGCCTGAGCCCAGGGGTTAGAGACCAGCCTGGGAAACTTGGCAAGACCTCATCTCCACAATAAATCAAAAAATTAGCCAGGCTTGGTGATGCATGCCTGTAGTTCTGCCTACTTGGAAGGCTGAGGCAGAAGGCTCACTGAGTTCAGCAGGTTCAGGCTGTGGTAGTTGTGAGTGTGCCACTGCACTCCAGCTTTGGTGACAGAATGAGACTCTCACTCAAAAAACAAAGAAAAGCCCACAAAGATTGTTTCTTAAAAAATTTTCTTAAAGTGTCTTTCAAAAAGTAGGTGTTTTTAGTTAATTAAATTCATACTATTAGTTTCTTTTTTGGGATCAGTGTTTATTGTGTCCTAAGAAATATTTGTCTATATTAGGGTAATGAAAATCTTTCTCTTTTCTTCTAGAAGTTTTATGGTTTTTGCTTTTAGGCTCATATCTATCCATTTCAGCTAATTTTTTTAAAATGTATTTTGAAAGTGTTGGGTACAATTCAGGACTAGGTTCATTACGCAGGTACCCTTGTTGATGGGGTGTACACCCCCTCCCCTGGAAGTTTCCCACTACTGCCAATAAGCTAATTTTTGTGTACAGTGTGATGCAAGGGTTGAAGATCATCTTTTTTTCGATACAATACAGATATACAGTTGTACAGAGACTGCTTTTTTCCTGATTGAATTACCTTGAAATCTTTGTTGAAAATTAATTGACCACATAAGTATAGGTCTATTTCTGGGCCCTCTATTTATTTTCATCTATACCTAAATAAATGCAACATTGTCTTGATTATTGTAGCTTTATAATCTGTTTTACAATAGGGTCATGAAAGTCCCCCAACTTTGTTTGAGTTGGAATCTCCATCCATCACCCAGGCTGTAGTGCAGTGGTATGCTCACGGCCACCACAGCCTCGACCTGCTGAGCTCAGGTGATCCTTCCATCTCACGCTTCCAAGAAGCTGGAACTATAGGCACCTGCTACCATGCCCGACTTATTTTTTAATTTATTGTAGAGATGAGGTCTTGCCAAGTTGCCCAGGTTGTTCTTGAACCCGTGGGCTCAGGCAATCCTCTCATCTCAGCCCCCCAAAGTGCTGGGATTATAGGCTTGAGCCACTGCTCCCAGTCACTTTGTTCTTTTTTAATCTCATTTTGTCTATTTTAGGTTCTTTGTATAAATAAATTTCAGAATCTCCTTGTCTACTTCTATAAAAATATCTTCTGGGATTTTATGTATTACCAATTCAACTTGCTTATGTTTTGTTAAGAATTTTTGCATTTATGTTCATAAGAAATATTAATCTGTAATTTTCTTTCTTATGCTGATCTTGTCAGATTTTGTATCAGGGTTATGCTGGTCTCATCAAGTGAGGTGGAAATTGTTCCCTCCTCCCCTATTTTCTTAATGTGTTTGTGTCTATACATAGTTCTTGAATCCTTGATAGAATCTACTGTGAAGTTATATGAACCTAGAGGTTTTTGTCAGTTTTTATTAAAAATTCTATTTGTTTCATAGATACAAGGCTTTTATATTTTCTGTTTCTTCTTGTGTCTGTGTTATGTAAAGTTTTTTTCTCAAGGAATTTATCCATTTAATCTAAATTTTCAAATTTGATGGCATAAAGTTGTTCACAATATTCCCTTATCATTCTTTTAATATCTGCGGGCTCCACTGGGATTTATGTCAGCCCTTCTGCCCTACCTTGGACTTTGAAGAGTGGCTAAAGTTCTCATGATAAAGTCCTGGAGTCCTTTAAAGGTATTTCTCAGAGTTATCTGCCCTTTCACCAGTCTTTGGTGGGCTGCTATCTTTTACTTGGGGAATGTTCCTACCTGCATTAAAGGAAGACCTTGTTTGCAATGGGTGGATCTGTGTCAGCAACTTTGCCTTGTCCCCAGCCTTCAGAACACCACCCCCATGTGCGCAGTGAAGATCATGGGAGAGACTCAGTAAGTGAGTGAAGACGTGCCCTGTGACTGGGGCTCCTCAGAATTCCAATCCATCATGCTGGTTCTCAAGCAGTCATTATATATTTAGCTGATTCTCTTTATCCTTCTCTACGCTGAATGGATTTCTTCTGTACCCGCTTCTCTGCCAAAGGTTTTGTAGGTTATCCAACTTATTCTCATTTTTAAGGTGACAGTGACACCTTTTGCAACTTTCTATTATCCTAATAAGAAGTCGAAGTCTGTTATTATTTGGTTTTGCTTGAAATATTTTTTTATTAACCATATTCTATATAATTTAAGCTTCTCTATGCAGTTGAACTGTTTTACAATTTCTAGAGTTTTTTTTTTTTTTTTTGAGTTGGAGTCTCACTCCATCACCCAGGCTGGAGTGCAGTGGCATGCTCATGGCCACCCCAGGGTTGACCTGCTGGGTTCAGGTGAGCCGTCCACGTCAGCCTTCTAAGTAGCCGAAACTACAGGCATGTGCTATCACACTCAGCTCATTTATTTATTTATTTATTTATTGTAGTGATGAGGTCTCGTGAAGTTGCCCAGGCTGGTCTCAAACCCGTGGGCTCAGGCAATCCTTTCACCTCGGCCTCCCAAAATACTGGGATTACAGGCTTGAGCCGCCGTGCCTGGCCGTCTTCTAGATTTTAAGTCACAGTTAAACAGGTCTTTCTTATTCCAAGTTGTTTTTTATTTTTTATTTTTTTTGAGTTGGAGTTTCACTCTGTCGCTCAGACTGGAGTGCAGTGGCCGCTCCCGGACTGCAGCCTCGACCTGCTGGGTTCCGGCGATCCTTCCGCCTCAGCCTTCCAAGTAGCTCGAACTACAGGCGTGTGCTACCACACCCGGCTGATTTTTTGATTTATTGTAGAGACGAGGTCTCGCTGCCCAGGTGGGTCTCGAACCTAGGGGCTCAGTCAATCCACTCACCTCAGCCTCCCAAAGGCACGGGATTACAGGCTGAGCCACCAAGCCCGGCTTATTCCAAGTTTTTAAAGAAATTCTCCCAAGTTTTCTTCTAGTACATTTTTGGCATGTGTATTAGAGAATGGGAATTGTTTCTTTATATTTAAATCTCATACCCAAATGAAATTTACCCTGAAGTGTTATAAACCTAAATTTAATTTTTCCAGATAGATATTCAATTTTAGCAAGTACAGTTTTTTTCTATTTTCACTGAGATCTCCCTTTAATCATATATTAAAAGCATGTATAGTATTTATTGGGTTTATTTCAGGATTAGTTTGTTGTTGTTTTTTGGCCTAATTATCTGTTCGTTTTCCAGTATCGAAATGTTTAATTATTGAGACGTTATATTTTAATATTTGTTAGGTGTTCCATCAGACCAAACTCATGGCTGCAGTCACTCCAAAAGCAGTAGCAAGGGAGTTCCCACAACTGACCGTCCCAAACCTTCCTGAGATGGGGTCAGGTGGTAATTCAGAGACAGAAGCAAAAAACACTAAAGTGATCAGCCCAAAGCATTTATTAGGAGAACTTACATACAGAAGATTCTGCAGCGTATTCTTGAGTCAGACAGCAAGACAAGGAATGTTCTACCCTAGGTGTGTCTGCGATAGAGGGGTCTGGTTATGAGCTTCTGTATGAGGATTTAAGGAATTTGGTTTAGAGTGGGGGCTAATCTCTACATGTTTAGCAAAAAGCTCAACTTCTCAGTGTTTTTGATCAATTACCTATGTATCACTACCTGGGAATGTTCAAGGCCTCTGCTTGGGATCAAGCCTGGAGGGAAAACATGCAGCTAGTCAGGTCACAGAGTGGTCAAGGTACTCTGTGCTTCTCAGACAGGTCACAGAAGGAAAGTGTGTATTGGCAGGAGGTTGGGGTGGGGGTGAGGGCTTGGAGGAGGTGGAGGCAGGTGAGGGCCTGGATAAGTACTGGGAGAAGTACTGGATAAGTCAACTTATAGTTGATCTAGTCTTCCCTTATTACATTTTTTTTCCAGCATTTATGGAGGTGATTTTTATCATTTTTCTTTGTTAATCTATTAATATTATTATGATGAATTATATGAGAAGATCTCCTATTATTGAACCATTCTTGACTGAACAAACTTTACCTGGTCATGATGAATTATTCTCTTAATGTGTTGCTAGATTCTGCTTGCTAATATATAATTTGGAGGTTTGCATCACCGTAAATAAGAATGGCCTGTAGTTTATTGTTTTGTTGAGGGTATGTGTGTGTGTGCTTCCTTTGTAAATTTTAAATAATGCTTCTAGTCTCTAATTTCTGCTCTTAACTTTACCTCTCCTTTGTTCAACTTTCCTATGTTGTCCTTTTTTAAATTTGGGGGTTAGCTGTCTCTTCATTAGTTGTCATTTTATCATTTTTATTGCTATAAATACTTAAAGATATGAATTTCCTTTCAGTACTGCCTTAGCTATATATCCCATAGCCATTTATTTAGCTTCTAAAATATTTTTATTTCCCAGAATATTTGCAATGCATGTTTGTATTTTTTAGTTTTTGAAGACTTACTTGAGAGTTTTACATTTTCAGGTAGAAGAGATTTTAAATTTCTATTTTGCATTAGGATCAAAGAATACTGTCTATAATGTTAATTTGGGGAGATTTATTGAAGTTTTCATATAGTCAATTTCTGTGATTGTTACACAAGCATTTGAAAATGAGACATGGCTCTCTATTTTGGGGGTAGAGTATTAAACATGTATCAATTATATCTGCCTCATTAATTGCATTATTTAGAATTTCTGTATTTTTACTTTTTTGTATACTAGATCCCTCATGGTGAGATAGTCTTTCCCAGTAATTATGTATTTCTGTTTCTCCTAATTTTTGCTTTTTGTCTGTTGTTCTGTGGTATTTGATAAATAAATATTTATAAATTTATATCTTCACTGTGAACTCCATCATTTTATTTTTACAGAATATTTATTCTTTGCATTTTAAAATGCTTTTTTTAAGCAATAACTTTACCTTTTGATATTTAAAATTACAATTCTTGCTTTCTTATTATTGTCATTTATTTGGCTTTCCTCTGCCCCTCTTATTTTTTCAAGTTTCTGTGAATAATTTTGTTTCAAGTGTGTTCCTTGTAATAGAACACAGAACTAGGTTTTGCTTTGGTATCAATTTAAAATTCTTATTAAAAATGAGAATTAAAACCATCAAAAAATTTTAATCATTTTGGTTTATGTTGTATTGTTTATTTAGAAATATTTATAAATAAAGATTTATAAATAAATCTGTCGGTACATGGTCTATATATATTTCTGGTTTTTTCTATGTAGTTACTTTGATATTTAGGAAAGTTTGAATTTTTGTTCTAATACTTTTTATTTCTAGAATATGCTTAGTTCTTTATTTCTTTGAGCTGTATCTATTTAGTAATATACAATAAGCAATGATAAAATTAAAATTCTCTCTTTTTCTCCCCCCTTTTCTCCATCCCACACCTAATTTTAGGCAGTAA
The DNA here is from genome assembly GCA_027257055.1 of Cephalopachus bancanus. Classification (NCBI taxonomy): domain Eukaryota; kingdom Metazoa; phylum Chordata; class Mammalia; order Primates; family Tarsiidae; genus Cephalopachus; species Cephalopachus bancanus. The sequence continues at coordinate 2,948,577 of JAPVLO010000087.1, forward strand.
TTCAATCTTTTTTAGTATTTACCATTGTACTGTTAACTATACTATATTTACACCATTTATAGCCTTTAAGTGGTATCTTTTTGACACTTAGTACTTCAGATGGGACAATCAACAACTTCTCTTGCTCCTACCTTCTTCCCCCCTTTGCCTTTCCATATTTTCATATCTTACTACACTGTCAGGACAAATAATACTTACATTGTATTATGTTGCCATAATCCACATTTTTTGGACTTAATTATACACTCTACCTACATTCCTTTTGCCATTGTTCTCCAGGTATCTCGTATTTAGCTGAAATTTGTATTTTGGTAAGGATTGCAAGAAGATCTCATGTACAGAGCATTTACTGAGATTTTTTTTGTTTAACACTATTTGTATGTCACTGTTACTGTAGAAAGTCAGTTTGGTTGGTTATAAAAATTCTTAGCCCACACTCTTTTCTTATGAACCTGGTAGGAATTGCTCCATTACCTTTTGGCCCTCAGTGCTGTTGTGGAGATACCTGAGGCCAGTCTGATCTTCCCTTTTTTTAAGCAACTTGATACTTCTACTAAGCTGTCCAGTTTCTTTAAAACCCAGTTTCTTTTCTGGATGTGTCTTAGGGCTAACCATCCAGGGAAACCTTTCCCTAATCTTCAGTATGTTCTTTCTTTATATGAATTCAGATTTTCTCATATTTCCATGAAGTGTTCTTTAAATATTAATTTTATTCTCATCATCTTGGTCTCCTTCTTCGAAGACTATAATCATGCATATCCATATGTTGAATCTTCAATATCTTCAATATCTCATTTTCTAGCTAATATTTTAATGCTTTATTCCCATTTCATTTCATTTGCTTTTATAATTTCTATTCTCTATGTCCCTTTGTGTTTATTTTTGTTTGTTTATTTATTTATTGTGCAGTATTTATTCTCCCTTGCGTCCCTTCCAGTTTCATCTTTATTTCTTTGGTGGTTTTGTCCTTTTTGTGTAATTCTTTCCAGAATTCCACAAGCTCACATTTTATTTCCTCCTGTTGCCTCATCATCTCTTCTTTGAGTTCTTGCACTTCTGTGTTGTGATCTTTCATCTCTGAGGAGGATTGCTTCTTATGTTTTTAAAGTTGATGAAGTTAAAAACTACAGTTTTTAATCTGCTCCATAGCAACAGTTTTCTGATGATGTTTACTGTTCTTTGGTAAGTTTGCTATTCTTTTTACATTTAAAAAAGTAGACTCTTTGTACAGATGCTGGGCCAGTTGTTTCTCCTCATCATCTTTGTTGTCCTCCTCCTCCTCTTCCTCTTCTTCCCTTTTTCCTTCTTCTCCTTATCCTTCTCCTTTTCCTCTTCTCCTTCTTCTCCTCTTCCCCCCTCCTTCTTTTCCTCCTCTTCCTCTTCTTCCTCCTCCTCTTCCTCTTTCTCTCCTCTTCCTCCTCCTCCTTTTCCTTCTCTTCCTCCTTCTCTTTTTTCTTCCCTTTCTCTCTTCTCATTCATCATTGAATTGCTTGATTTCCCAGATCACTAACTTTACAGGAGTTTTAAGCATGAGCAAATGGGTAGGAGGGCAGGCAACACGCTGAACTAGTCTTCCTTCACAACCACAGACTTCCTCCTTTTCTGCTGTCATAAAGACAGACTATTAAATTTAATATGGCTGTAGTATCTCCTTTGCTTCAAGGAGCCATCCTGGGTCATGGAGAGCCTCTAATTATGTCCAATTTCAATGCTATATTCATTGTTGCCACAAGAGATAGATCACCTGCATTCAGGGAGAGACCTTAACTCTCAGGCAGTTGTGATTTCTGGAGGCAACGCTGGGACCCCTCACCTCTCTCTGTCTTGGCCTCCCATCCTCAAGGCAGCTTCTGCAACACCTGCTTCTTTGGGCAGTCTTTACTTGTATTTTGTAGTCTGCAGCCAATATCTGCCTTCAAGTTTTGTTGAACATGGAGTTTTGTGATTTTTAAAATAAACATCTTTGTTTTATGATTTCTCTGAGAAAGGAAAAACGGTTGACTCAACAGAGCCATGTTTGTACCAGAAATCTATGTGTTCTCTGTGGGTGCAGTCACCCTTCATAGCTTCAGAGAGACTGATCATAGTAAATACATTACAGTTTAATATTGTAAATGTGTCTTCTGGATTTCAATTTTTATAATTAAGTTTTATAATTAATCTGTAGCCCTGGATGATTGACATAAAATAAAATGTAAGCATTGTAAACTCTGACAATGTAAAAATTGTTATATAGTTAAAGTCAAGAGAGTGTAGAAGGGAGGCTAAGTACATGAATCTGAAAGTCTTCTGTCATTGGGATGTGCCTAGGGACACTGGCTAGTGCAGCATGAGAGAATGAAGTTAATAACCCTATTGGACAGTAAACTCCACAGGGACAAAGACTGCTTCATACATCCTCACATCCTCAGCATTTACAGCTATACCTTCATTATAAGGTATAATTATAAGGTAAGGGCATTATAAAAGTGGATACGTTAATGGTTAAATAATTTACAAAGTAGAAATGTAAATATATTATTGGAGATTGCAATGATAAACACAAAAAAATCTCAAAACAGTTTTTTTTTTTTTTAAATTTTTTTTGAGTTGGAGTCTTGCTCTGTTGCCCAGGCTGGAGTGCAGTGGCACTCTCACAGCTAATACAGACTCGATCTGCTGGGCTCAGGTGATCCTTCTGCCTCAGTCTTTCAAGTAGCTGGGAGTATAGGCATGCACTGTTACACCCGGCTAATTTTTTGATTTATTGTAGAGACGAGGTCTCTCCAAGTTACCCAGGCTGGTCTTGAAACCCTGGGCTCAGGCAATCCTCTTTCCTCCATCTCCCAAAGTGTTGGCATTTACAGGTGTGAGCCACTGTGCCTGGCTAAAAACAGAAATTATTAACGTCCATTTCCTTTGGAGAGAAGGGAAACTTCACATCTCATTTTTCACTTTTTTTTTTTAATTTTTAATTTTAAAAATGTGAGGTAGAATTCAGGGTTAGGTATACAAATGTTCATTATGCAGGTACCCTTGTTGATGAGGTGTGTACCCCCCTTCCCTGGCATATTCCCACTACAGCCAATCCCGCCTCCCCCGAATTTTCACTTTTCTGTCCTGGTTGAACTCTTTAAAAAATTATATTAACAAATAGCTTCTATAATTTAAAAGAAATAATTGAATAAAGAGAGAGAGAGAAAGAAAAACATAGCAAAATCACTGATTGTTTAAGATGTTTGGAATATTTTTGTGGTTTATATGTATTCATTGGCCATAACTATTTCACTGCATTGGATTGTTATTATATAAATAACAATACATTTAATACATTTTCTGATCATTGTTGAATTTTTTTTTTAGTTAAGGTATCATCAACATCATTCTTAATAGCATCATAATACTACACGAATCAACCATGATTAATTTAACCAATACCCCATTTTTTGGCAGTTGTGTGGTTTCTCATTCTATTATGGGCAACATTATATAAATATTCTTATAATTAAATATTTGTGCTCATGATTATTTACCTAAGTAAAATTCTTGAAATTAGAATTTGCAAAGGGTTTGCAAAATTTTTATTAAATGGTATTGTTGTAATTCATGTTCTAAAGAGAAAGTTTGTCAAATAAGTCGTAATTATTCCAGTGAGTTTGGAGTAGGTCCCACACTCCTTAAGTGCAAACATTTCTCCTTAAGTATATGATTATTAAAGATCGACATAGAAAAAAAAAAAAAGGCCTTTTTTTTTTTTTGAATTAGAGTCTCACTGTCGCCCAGATTGAGTGCAGTGGCCACTCCCAGCCACCGCAGCCTTGCCTGCTGGGCTCCGGGGATCCTTCCACCTCAGCCTTCCAAGTAGCTGGAAATACAGGCATGCGCTACCACCCCCGGCTGATTTTTTGATTTATTGTAGAGATGAGGTCTCGCTGCCCAGGCGGGTCTCGAACCCGCGGGCTCAGGCAATCCACTCACCTCAGCCTCCCAAAGGCGCGGGATTACAGGCTGAGCCACCGAGCCCGGCTAAAAGGCCATATTTATTTGACCAGAGTATTTGAATAGATAGGCCATTATATGATAAAGAGTCAACTCATTGCTAACTCATATAATAGGAAATGTAGAAATTCAAAATTTTAATGAAATGAAAATTCATGGGCATACAATGAGGGGATCCCTAAGCTCTCTAAATGAGTTGAGGACTTAGAGTTCTTCTTTTCGCAACAGGAAGTCATTCTCAGTTCTTACTGCCAACTCCAGTCTTTGCTGAGAGACAGAGAACTGTTGACAATGAGTACTCAAAAACAGTGGCTAATCTCGTCCAAATCGACATTTGCCTTTGGAATGTATGTGTGTTTAAACAGATAGTTTACAAACCTAGGTAATTTCTATTTATCTTATTTGAAAACTGGTTTCTTTTCCAAAGTGTAGCCTATGAATAGTGTCAGGTGGTGCTGATTGGCATGGGAAACCTGACCTGGAAGAGAAGTTGAGGGTGGATAACACAAAAACAGAGGGTCTCCATATATATTTGAAATCTGGTTATTGCATACAAGATTTTTAATGTATATTTACCTTTATTACAAAAATAATATAGCAGAACATAATGTACTTTTTTGATTGTTGATATTCCTAGAGTTTAATATCCCAAAACGTGACCATTTAAAAAAAATATTTTAATGGTTAATAGATATTTGCATGATTGAAATTCAGCATTTAAAAAATAGTTGCTAACTCAGTGAGGGGAAAAGGTGAAAAAGCATGTATGTAAAGGGATCAGAGGCATTGCCTGGGCCACAGTGCCTGGACTAGGCCTACTAATGAAGTCATGCTTCTCAACTTAAAAGGCACACATCACTTCCTCCTTGTGGGTCAACTATTTCAGCCCTGAGGAGTGACTCTTTTCCCTGCTAGCTTGTTAGCATTCACAGGTCTTCATTTTCTGCCACATCACAATTTTAGAAACAGATAGTCACATATACATCATCCTTTTGAGACATCTGTGTTGTTTGTATATTTCACATGTTAATACCTCCATACCTACCATCTTCTACTCCACGTGCTTTTTGTAAAGATTCCTCTGATACTTGAAAAACAGCATTAGATAAGGCATTCTCATAGCAATTTTTAAAATTTTCAAGACAGCTTCCTTATCTCTCCTTCTTCCTTCAACTGGCATCCTTCCACAGAGATGTAACTGAGCGTTCTCTTCAGAGAAACAGTTTCCCTGGTTCTCTTTTTCTTGGCAAATCTAGTGCTTTTTAAAAAGGCTCTGTGTCTAGGGTGAGGTGGGTGCTATAGCCTAGGAAGAATGGAAGGGGTAGGAACTTAGGAGAAAGGAATTCCAAGAGGACATTTCTTCCTGTCATTCAGTTGATGTTCATTGAGCCCTAGCAATATTGGAGACCTCGCTAAATCCACTATGGTCACACGATGAAGAGGATGATTCCATCCAATGGGGGAGATACATTGTAAGCAAACAACAAATAAATCAGTAGTGATGACTGCTAGGAAGGATAATGAAGCAAGGTAAGAGCACAGAGGTGTGGATGTTTGCTTCTATTTTACCTGGGATGGTCAGAGAAGTTCTCACCACACAGGGGACTTTGGAGCAGAGACCTGAATTCAGTAAGAAACAGCCATGGGGCAACATGGAGGAAGAGTGACCCATAGAGGGCAAAACCCATGCAAAGGCCTGAGGTGAGAACGAGGTTGGATTGTTCTGGGAACTCCAAGGAGACTGGCTGGAGTAAAGCAAGCAAGGGGGAGTGGGAGAGACAAAGGGGTTTAAGGGGTAGCTGAGGACCCTGGGTGCCCTAATAAGGAGTCTGCATTTTCATTTAAAACAGAAGCCAGTGAGGGGTTTTGAGTAGGGGAATGCTTAGGGTCTGATTTTTGTTTTTAGAAGGTTGGCTCCGACTACTGTGAGAAGACAATGTATTTGAAGGGACAAAAGAGAAGAGATGACCCATTAGGAGTAGGTCACAAAAGAGTAGGCAGGAAATGATAGAGGTCTGGGCCAGGCAGCAGTGATGGAGATGGAGGGAACAGCTCCCTGTGGCTTTGGCATGCTGAGTCAAAGTGAGAGCCAGAGCACCCTAGGTGCAGAAACGCTTGTCATGTTTGCAGGATGAAAATAATAAGTAACATTTGTTGAATACTTAGCTGCATTATCCCATTTCATCCTCCTTATGGTTGTGTGAAGTCGGTTCTGTTATTATCCATCTTTTGCAGTTGAGAAAAGGGCAGTTCAGAGAGGTCTGATATCTTGTCCAATGTCTCACAGCTAGGTTGAGGGTAAGCTATGACTTGAACCTAGGTTTGTTTGACCCCACAGTCCATACTGCCAGTAGGCTCCACACTGCCCTTCGTATAAGAGAAGCCCTGTGCTTGCACAAAGGGGTTCCGTGGACACCAGCATCAGAATCCTCTGTAGAGGTGATTAGAAATTTAGCTCCCTCCACCTAACACCCTAACTTAGACTTCCTAAACCAGGACATCTGGGCGTTTGAGAACCACTTCTGTAGAAAACCAAGGATCTTAAGTGTCTTTTACATTTCATTCTAAATCGCTACTTTAGCACAGACCCCACTATCTGAACTGAATCTGCCTTCTTATTGTTCTGAATAATATATCCATAGGTTCAAATATCATAATGATTTTAAATGACATACAATGTGAGACATCATTCTCGCTTCAATCTCCAGCTCCTCTATTTTCTTAACCTCTCAAGATGGAATAATTGTCTCCTGTGTACCTTCCATTGTTTCTTTAAGCAAATACAAATACATATTCTTATCTCCCCCTTTCTTACACAAAAGTAGCACACCATATATACTGTTATATACCTTGCTTAAAAAAAAAAATTGTATACCCAGGCTGGGCGAGGAGGTTCGCACCTGTAATCCCAGTATTTTGGGATACTGAGGCAGGATTACTTGAGTCCAGGAGTTCATGATCAGCTTGGACAGCATAGCAAGACCTTGTCTTGCCAAAAAAAAAAAAAAAATTCCAAACATTAGCCAGATCTGATTGCATGTCCCAGCTATTCAGAAGGCTGAAGTGGAAAAAAATCAGGAGCTCAAGGCTGCAATGAGCCATGGTTATGCCACTGCACCCCAGTCTGGGTGCCAGAGTGAGATCCCAACCAAAAAAAAAATAAAATAAAAGATAAAAACTAAAAATTAGTATACCCTAGAGATCTTTGTCACATTCATACGTAGAAAGTATTTTCCTTTTTAAAAATAGTTGCATAATTGTATTGTGTGGATGTATTTTTTTTTAACCAATTGTGTATTGATAGCCAGTTGGGTTGTTTCCAGTTTTCTGTTCTTGGTGATAGTGTGGCGATGAATAGCTGTAAATGTACATCGTTTAGTAACTATAAAATAAATTCCCAGAAGAGTATTTGCCATTCTGCTCCTCTGGAGTGAACCACTTGCTTCCTCATCAGCAACGTTCCAGTCTTTTAACTGGTATTCCTTTTGTAGCAGATCTTTACCCAGTTAGACTCAACACCCCCCCTTACTATCCTTATACGGAATTCTGAGAAAATATAGCCTTCTTAAAGTCAGATTTAAAAAAATCAATGTGGCTATTTGATAATATCACAGAAATAAAATATAAGTAATTTATAATAAACAAACATTTCATGATGTGAAATGTTCATACAAAATTAACCACAAGATCTAATTAAGTTAGTAGATGCTTGTGCCAATGTGCAGACAAACTGTGAATGCCATGTCCTAAATGCAGACTAATACACGTGTGTGTGTTGGTGACTCAGGACCTGTGAACACAGATGCTGTTGGAGATTTTCCAAAATGGAAAAATAAAATGAAGTAAAATAAAAACTCTAGACAAACACGCAAACAACTTCTTGGTGAGGTTCTGAACAACAACAACAACAAAAAAGATGAGTTTCCTTTATTTACGTAGTAGTTGCATTTCTGGAAAATTCAGTGCTTATTAGAGTCATGCAAAAACTTCTTTTATTTATATATAAAATAGGTTTAGGTTCTAGATTCAGATGGATTCAAGTGAGTTTTTCTCCTACCTGAATGTCCAGGGTGACACTTGAAAGTCTTGGGGGGAATACAGGTCAATTCTCCCCATCCACTAAAGACCAGTAGGACCTCAAATCATTACAACAAACAGAAAAGTCTCAACTGTTCAAAAGGCCCCCAGAAGCAACTCCCTCTCCTTCCTTGAGAACCACTGCTCTGGGATCTCCTTGGGGATCCTTTCCATACACCAGGACCAGGTGAATGCTTCTAAAACCTTTGCTACCGTTTTGTCATCTTTCATTTCTGTTCAAATGTCCAGCAGCTCCTCTTTGCTGCAAGACAAAGTGCAGCCTCCTCAGCTGCATGGGATAGAAGTGTATGTTTGCCAATGAAAGGTGCATTTGGCTGGATTCAGCGCTTTGAGAGCTAGATGTTGAAATATACACTTTTGGGTGAAAATGGCAAGTAGGACCTGATACCCTGGAGCTTACTGGAAGGTACCTCCTGTCCCTTGTCCTGATGTGGCTGCAGGAACCCACTGGCTCAAAGTCAGGAGACCCTCCTTCAAGTGGCTGTGTGTCTTTGGACAAATGGCTAAACCTTACTGGCCTTAATGGTCCTTTTCTGTTAAATAAGAGTATAGGACTAGATAGTTTAGAGATCCCTTTCAGTACAGATTTTGTGATTCTGGAAAGAATATTAGAGTGTGTAAGTGGTACAACCCCAAATCTTTTAAATATTCTAATCTTTGAGATAGTGGGAAATGTCTAGTGGGATTCATCTTAAATGTAATATGCATAATGTTCTGCTTAAGATGGTCTGCGTGTAACAATTATAAATGCTCAAAATGCTGTCCTCCTGGGGCTGTGACTCCCTGTTCCCATGTCTTCTTGCTATTCTCTAGTTGCCACCAAACAATGGCAAAGTTCACCCGTGTCAGACTGACAGAGCATAATGACTTTATTACAAAATGTCTTCATGGCCTTGGTGCCCAAGTGGCCTTCCATATGGTCCAGCAGTCAAGCTATTGTGTAAATATCTCCTAGCTGTATTATTTTCCTTTGCCTCAATTTTCCCATCAGCCAATAGACAAAACAATGGTATGAATGTCACAGGTACTTTTTCCTTCATACACAGTATAGCTGATTTCTGTCAAAGTACACAATTACGTATTTATCACCCTGGCTCTTGGAGCAAAGTCTGTCTCCCACCTGGTGTATAAACTCTGCCAGGGCAGGCTCCTGATTGTCCACCACTAGCTTCCCAGCACATCATCAGTCAGTAGAAGATAACCGACTATCACTGAATTCATGAATGAGTGAAAGCATGAAGGGCTGTTATCTCGGAAACACCATGTAGGTAACGAATGAATTCTTACTTACTAGTAAGGGTGAGTATGCACTCACACACTCGTTCACTCACTCATGCATTCATTTAGAAAAAACACTCCTGTGTTTTGACAAGAAAACAGATTTTCTCCCAACCCCCATTTTGAGCGTCAAAGCTATCCCGACCCGGTGCCTAGGGGTCAGGGCGCACTTAGCTCGGTTAGGGAAGGGCTGGCATAGGCTTCTGTAGGCGGGAGGTGTGCACAGAAGCCGAGAATTCATTTTAATCGGTTAGTCATCCGTGGAGCTGTAGATACTACCCGTGGGCGGGGCGCACTTGGCGCTCTCCGGGTGGGGTCTGCTCCCAGGACTGCGCTCCGAGTTGCAAGCGCGACTGGCCAGAGCCCACCGGAGCCCGGGGTCTGCTTGCACTCCGAGAAAGCACCCGTAGCCCCTCTGCGGCAGTCCTTTTCCCTCACAGCCAACTCGGAGATCAAGCTCAACATCTGCAGGGGTAACTTTTCCCAGGGAACGCTGAGCAGGAGGGCCGGCCTGAATCCCTGCCCAATTTCCCAGCGGAAGCTGGAGACCACCTTTACTCATTTCCCTGCAACGTGAGGGTGCCGAGGCCGAGGGTGGGCGACTGGACAGAACGCAAAGCCCCTGTTGCAGAGAGGCAAGCACATAAGGAGAGAACTCAGGCGGCGGGCGCTGGGAGACCCGGCGACGCTGGGAGCGCGCGGCTCTCCGGGGTCACTTGAGTTGCGCTCGGCCGGGCGAGAATGACTCAGCCTCACTCTGGCTGATCTTTACCGCTAACCCGCGCGAGGGCTCCACAAAGTTCCCGATCACACACTTGACCTCGAACAGGGGCCAGGGGCTCCGAAGCTGGGTCCCGGGTGGGGGCGGCAGCGAGAAAGGCCGCGGGGAAGCCCGGTTCCCCAGGCGCCCAGGGCTTTCCCGGCCTCCTTTCACCTCGTCCCTTCCTCTGCGGGCAGCCAGAAGAAGCCTCAGCCGGGCTCAGGGGTCTCCTGCCCCATGGGGTGGGGGTCGGAGTAGGAGTAGGTAACCCCCTGGGTTCGGTGGAAGCTTTTAACCCGAGATCAAGGTGTCCGCGGTCAGGAAAGACTCGGAGCCGCGTTTGCTTCCTCTCCCAGCCCTGACATCCCGGCCGCCGCCGCCCGCCGCAGCCATGCGGACCCCGAGCCGCCGCCGGCTCGAACGCAAGCCGCTCGAAAGTCCCCGGCCCTGGGTCGGGCGTGCCGGGGCGGCCGTGCTGCGGGCCGACGCCGGGAGCCCGGCGCTCGTGCGCCCGCGCCGCGGTGTCAGCACCGCCCTCCGCTCCGCGCCTTCCCAGTCCGGCGCCGCGACCAGAGGAGCAGCTGCGGCGGGCAGCGGGGTCCGCCAGAGCCCCGGAGCCCCCATCCCGACCCCAGCCCGCGACGCCCTGCCCACGGCTCCGTGTGCCAGCGCGTGCCCGGGCTCCTTCCTCAGACTTCTGCTTTCCCCCCCAGCTCCCTTCCCTTGGGAAAACTGCGCGGCGAAGGTGGGGGTCACGTCCTCTCTAGGTTCCGGTGCACCCGACTCCTTGGCCCGACCGCGTGGCCCCGGCTCCGACCCCGACCCCGAGGCAGGCTGCGCGCGAGGCGCCCTCTCGGAGCCGCCCCGGCAAAGTGCGGAGTGCCGCGCCGGGGCCTCGGCCTCCTTCCTACGCCCCCAACCCCCACCCGGCTGATCTTGGGAGTCGCCAGGGTCCGGGGACCGCCGGGGACCAGTCCGAGAGTCGCGCCCGCGGCGGCGGACTGCGGAGTTGTAAAGAACTCGGCGGCCGCAGTGGGCCGGGCGGGGCAGGGCGCGCTCCGCCGCGGCCAAGGACACCGGAGTTTGCGAGTCCCCGCCCGCGCGGCGCCTCCCGCCCTCCCGCCGCGGCCCGCCGGACTCCCCGGGGCCGCCGAGGCGGGGCCGCCGCTGCTAGAGGCGCGTCTCCCAGCCTCCTCCCCCGCCCGCCTCCCTCTCCACCTCGCTCCCTCCCTCCGCCTCCCCGCCCTCCCCACCCCCCGCTCCTTTTTCTGCTCCCCAAGTGAGCCGAGCGCGCGAGAGGCAGGCGGGGCGGCGCGGAGCGGAGCTGGCAGCCCCGCGCGCTCGCCCACCGCCCGCTCCGCGCAGCTCCCGCGGCCGCTCTGGTCGCCGCCGCCGCCGGCGCGTCGGAGGAGCCCAGCATGGCCGGGCCGGGCTCGCCGCGCCGCGCGTCCCGGGGGGCCTCGGCGCTCCTCGCCGCCGCGCTTCTCTACGCCGCGCTGGGGGACGTGGTGCGCTCGGAGCAGCAGATACCGCTCTCCGTGTAAGTGCCGGGTCCTGCGCCGCCGGGGAGGGGACCCGGCCGCCCGCGACCCGTCGTGCCCAAGTTTGGGCGCCTGCAGGTGCGGCTGGGCAGGACCCGCCGTGGGCGTCGGCCTCGCCTCTCGCACCTGCCTTCGGGACCGGCGTCTGGCGGCGAGACTGGGGTGGGATCCCCTGCCCCCTTCCCTCAGGTTGGCGAGTGAGACCTGGAGAGTCTCACCTCAAGTGACAGCACCAACTTTGGAGCCTGTTTACCGAATCCAACTTCCATGGGCCGCCGAATTCACCCCCACCCCCCTTTGCTGTCTTGCCATCTCACTTCTTTGTTGGGAGGGAGGACATGGGGGTTTCTTCTGACTAGTATTTGCCAAGTGATGCCCAGTTTCAGGGGATCGAGTCCTCAGGCAGTTATTCAGATGAGACCCGGTGGTCTTTTTACAGAGCCTGACAGACTTTGCGCATTCTGAACTCTGTGATCCCCCGCGCCCCCCCTCCCCCCCGCGCTGCGCTCTGCAGTTTGGTGCTGGCAATTTCTACCAGGCGTTTCTTCTTCTTCTTTTTCTTTCTTTTTTCCTTTAATGTGATATCGCCCAGTTCCTTCAGCCACAGCCCCTTGTGTACGTGTGCGTGCGTGTGGATTGTGACACGGGTGTTACATTTCTTCCTGTGCCCTTTCTCCCCGTAGGGTGAAGCTCTGGGCCTCGGCTTTTGGTGGAGAGATAAAATCCATTGCCGCTAAGTACTCTGGCTCCCAGCTTCTGCAAAAGGTAAGGTTTCTGTGGTGGCAGGAAGCGATGATGATTTTTTTCCAGCACAGAAAATGGAGGCAGATTTAGTTTTCCAAACAAACGTGAGCCCCGAGCAGCATCAGTTATCAGAGGAGTCTCTGATCCCCCAGTTTCTTGGCATTGTACTGTGCAGTGACTTCTCCCTACCAACCGGTTATTTTTAGATGACACTTGATTCTAAACACAAAGAAAAGCAGGAGACTCACTCGCACTGTCCTGGCTGGGGCTCGGAAACTGTGTGTTTTTGCATGGCTCTCCTCTCAGTGTCGGTATTGCCGTTTCCGCGTGAGAGCAGATGCTCCTCGGGCCACAAAACGCTAACTTCATCCGAGGGGCAGACCGGGTGCCTATTTTGTGATGCCTTTCACCTTGTGTTGGAGGCGTGGGGTTCAGTGTATCTGAGAAAGACGCTGCACTATTGTTTGTCATCCCTGCAGTTGTACAATCCCATTATTCCCCAATCATCTAGACCCAGGGCTGGGATGCATTACATCATTACAGATAAGGAGGATGAATGTGGTTATCTTTCCACTCAGCTGCACTGCTGGGTAATAACCTATGAGAGTAGTCCACAAACTTAAGAAATTGGTCTGTGTCCATATAATTCTGGAGAGTAATGAGAATGGAGAATTGATTATTAGGCTTTTTTATCAGAAGCTGCATCAATTTTAATTCAAACAGTCAGCATTATGCTTAAAATTACATAGTGAGATATATGGCCCTTCCTTCTCCCCTCTAGAAAATACAGGGAAAAAATGGACTGGGGAGGAGAGATTAGAGGGGTTAAAGGAATTTCATGTTAGTAAATCAATAGGATTTATCAGAATATTCTCTTGATGATAAAAAAATAAAATTGAACTTTAGGGGATAATTCTCTGAAAATGGGTACAAACAGCTTAAATTGTGAAGTTAACTTTTAAGCATTTTTAAATGTGTTTTTTGGGCCAATGTACCATATGTGTTATGCATGCTGCCTGGTAACCAAGTACATATTTTATTTATGGCATTCCACTTCAGAGAGTAGCGTTTTGGGGACATTATAGGAAACAGTTTGTGACATGAAATCCAGATATCATAATAAAGTGTCGGCCCGTAATGGAATGACTGAAGTTATTCTGGCTTAAAAATTGCCAGTATCCCTATTCCTTGAAACCATGGAAAGATTGTCTGCTCAACTCTGTTGTTTGTGAAGGAGTCCATTGAATTATAGGCAGTTGATAAAAACTTGAGGCCACAAAATACCTTTCTGGAAGTTGATAATTTACATACCTGTGATCCACCTCAGAGCTTATAGGACTTGCCTCTTTCCCTAGTATTCTTTTAATCAGGACCAGTCTGTATTCTGTTTTGGCATTTTGCCCACTTATCATATGTTTTCTGTGCGAGTTCTGGATTGTGGTATTGCCTGTGTGTTTTCCTCATCCTTTTAAAGAGGAGAACATTTTGTATAACTTTAAAGAAATATTTCTTATCTGCATGTTATAGTTGTAGCAACTCTGAAAGAATTCCTTCAGAGCCTGTGAATTTTATTTTTTAATTGTGCTTGCATATCTTTTATCTCACATTTTATAGGAGCACATGGAATGTGTGTTTTCTTCCTCTCTGAAGTTAACACACACACACACACACACACACACACACACACACACACACGAACAAAACCCCATTATTGGCTACTCTGTAATAGCACATTGGAAACAGCTAAAATGCTTCTCTTACCTTCTCATCAGCATCCTTTCTGATACTGAATTCACTAGCCTTGCTTTGCTTTTGTCATGTTTGCGACTTGACAATTGTGTAATTATTTCCAGCTGTTTATGGCTTTGTTGTCATTTCTTGCTCTGCCTGGCATTTTGTAATCTGATGCAAGGGGAAGATGAGGTGTTGCTTGGCATTAGGTTCCAGGGTGGGTATCTGCCCTAGCAGTTGAATTGCAATTGCCTGCTATGGGGGTCCTGAAATATCCAGGGCTTGTGGTTGCTTGGCAGGGACTTTTCATGAGTCCCTGATGGGAAAGACATGTTAGACAACTTGGAGAGTATTTTTCAGGTATCTTTTAGCCATGTTGGTCCATTACCCCTGCCAAATATGACTGTATTCTTAAAATTAGTAAAAAAAAAAATTGGTTTCGAGAATTGAATATGAATGGAAAAATAACTGAGGTGCTCAGAGTGTAGGAAATATAACATCATTTGGGAAAACAAGGAGATAATCTTTTCTCTTTTGCTTATTTTCATGAGGAATTACTCCTCTAATTCAAAACTCTGTGCACCTTTCCATGTCATTACTGCGCCCTTAACAATTAAGATACTTTTAAAATCAGTTACAAAATTTGGTTGGAAAATGCACTAATACTGTAGTAAGGGGACTCAAAGGTGGTAATACTATGTTGCATAATAGACTGCAATTGCACTTTTAAGGCATGGATGTTTAAACTTGATTTTCAGTTGAGTCAGGTATACTGTATACCATTGTATAATTTTATGTATTTTATGTAGTTTCTCTAATTGACACTTCATGTTGTGGATTGATGCCGTATGTTCATTTTTAGAATGAGAGTTTAGTCATTTTTGTACTAAGGCATAAACTTTACAAAGTAGTTATTGTGAATATAAGTTAAATAGTAATTGGCCATTTATTTTAAGGTGTTTGTAGACTGGGAAACCTGCCATTTTGATAACATGCTTTTATTAGGTAATATAATTTGAGGGAGCAGTATTATTACTGACTTCATCAATGTAAACACAAACATTTAACAATGTACCTCATTGTCATGGTCTCAGAAGGAGAATATTTCATCAATTGTTTCTGTGTTTGATACCATGGCTTTCAGTACTTTAGCTTATTATATTAGGTATTCAGTGCCAGACTTCTCCTATTTTTTCTTCTTTTTGTCTTTGCTGAGCACAGGAATAACAACCTATTAGTTCCTTATAAAGAGGATATTTTTGATTTTATAAAATGTTGTAAGCCATGCTTTAGCAAAGCTGTCTGTTTTCAGTATAGAATGAAAGATTGTGGGACTTATATGTTGGCATCAGAGTTCATCTTGAGGGGTTTTAGGTGTTGCCAGAGAATAGCAGGCCCCTGGAAGGAAAGTGCTGGTTTGGTGTTATGTGCCTGTGTGCTGCCTTCTTAAGCTGGCAGATACTGCAGGGGTTTTCATTCACTTCAACTTTTAATTAACTTTCCTATTTGACATATTCATGCCAGTGTTCAGCTGCTTCTGTCTTGCTTCATTTTCCCCAAAGAATGCGCTTTGTTTGGTTCTTTGGGGGAGGCATGGTTTCATTACCTCTATATTTTGGGATTCAATGAGAAGCATTCTGGAAACCTAGGCTGTTAAACTCACAGGCCCTACACCTCTAACAATCACAATAAAAGGCATTAAACTGGCGGGATTCTCATTTCATTCTCCTTTGGGAGAATTTGGTAGGAGCTTGGTTTTTGGTTTTATTTAGACCTTCATTCAGGGAACAAATGTTCGTGGAAAAGAAGGGTTCCAATTATATTTTCCAAAATCATGATAAATACACAGTGGAAATACAGGTAATGTGTGTCTCCGCCAACAATGCTAGCAAAGAATTGACATTACCTTGGATGCCTCATGCAGCCCTTACCAAGCATGCACTTCTTAGAATGCACAACCAGGTTTTTTTGCATTATCAACTATTTATTGAGGGGGTGGCTCTAGTACATAAAGTTGATGTCTCTTTCCACAGGACAGAGTCAGCAAAGTAAAAGGTTGGTTCTTCAGGCCATTTTTATAATTATGACTTTTCATCAATGTGGAAATCAATGGACTTTTAAATAATTAAATAGGTGTATTCACTTATCAGGAATTGTGTAGTAGTGCTGTGCTGCCTGTGGGAACCCTGACACTCTTCAGTTTGCTTTCATGGGGGAGGCGCTGTTTCTCTAACATTTTTATTGAATAAACACGGTGACTTGCCATCCCGAATGATAAATGCATTCAACCTGTGCTGCTGATGCTTTAATTCATGGCATTACCTCAAATTACTGCACTTTTCCTCAACAGATTATTTTGAAAATCTTGAAATCTTTGAAATGATAGTTTTAATCTTTCAGAGTAATTTATTGGTCCATCAACACAATCACCAGGTCAGTTTTTGCATCTTAATACATATATCCAATTGCACTTGTAAACCCACACATGGTCACTTGCTAAGTTTTTGTCTGAACTTCTTTTATTTTTTCCTCTTCTTTCTTTCTTTTTCTGTTTTAAAAAATTCCTTTCCTGCCAGATACATTTTTATTTTGCTTTTTCTCTCATTAGGAACTGCTGCAGCCTGTGTTGCACAGGAGACTGACAGATGCTAGTTAACATTAAGGGAAAATGAAAATATAGGCGTGGTTTTCTGACTGAAGGCAAGTTTCAGATTTTTATTCCAATCTGACTATAATTTTGATTGATTAGTATAGTGATCTCATGTTGATTTTAATTAATTCATTAATTCTATTACTCAGTGTGATTTTTTAAGGCAAGCACATGAATACCAAGCAACCTGATAACTATGAATTCCTCAACACAGTAGTGTTTCCAGTTTCTAATGAAGACATAGTCATGTATCAGGATGAACAAAAGAAATGTGAAACAATCTCTCTAGCCCAGTGGCCCTTCTAGGTGTTTCTTTTCCCTGAAGTTTGAAGCACATGTTCTTGGAAGTGCAGGTTTGGGATTTTAGCCTTATCAGTCTTTGATTGATCTTCATGTGTTTAGTGCTCCCACTTACATTGGCCAATGAATGATTTGGTGTGTTGGGGGTACTTAGTGTACATTCTTACAAAGGATCTTTTGTTTCAGGTTTGTCGTTAATTCAGATTTGCCATCATAGATGCTAACGAATGGCCCTTTTCTCTATCCAAGTATACATCTTCTGTCAGAAGTGAGTGGTACCTATTTCAGGAGTTCCCCATGTTTTGTAGTCACATTGCTTGCTGAAACAGCCTTCTGAGTCGAAACCCACAGCATCTTCACAACAGGGAATTTCATCTGATTGTGTGTTCCGTGGGATACTGTGATTTGATTTAGAGGTTTGCTATGACTGAGACAGAAAAAAATCAAATAGATGTTATAAAATACTAGCATATGAATTAGCATGTAAGATTTCCCCACCTTTTACTATGATTTTTATTCAAGAGACATAATGGCCTATGTTTTATCTCCGGTGACTGCAGGAAGCTTGTGTACCATTCAGTGACAGGAAAAGTTCCAAATGTCAGGTTTCTGGCAAAATGGATAGAATCTTTATCAGCCTTCTTTGGCTCATTAAGCAAAACTTAGCTTCTCCTTCAAGGAAAGAAAATGATGTGAGGAAGAGGAGGTTGCTTGATTTCTCATGATTTTACTGAATATTTAGTGACCAGCAGACTCCTTCAGAAGTTGTTGTTACTGTAATGTAAAGCCAGACTCAAAGACCCCTCTACTGTTCAATCCTCTGGCCTATGCTGCTGCATCTCACCCTTGGTGGATTAGGCATGTGTATAGCTGGTGTGTTTTAGGGGATTCCAATGTGCGTACCACACATCTACTATTCAGAAGGAAGTTATTTCACAAATACAACTTTGAAAAGACTCCAGTTTATTTCTAATAAACGGTGAACATTTTAATTTCCATTTGCTTTGAACATTCATTGGGTTCTCATTCCAAAGATTGTTTAAATAAGGCATTAAATTTATATCATGTATTAAATTTATATGTTGCATAGCTTTCAGGTACCCCAAATCAAGATTAGGAAAATAAACAACTCAGAAGCCAAATTATTAGTGCTCATTTCAAGGCCATATTGGAAAGGAGAACATTATCTCTTGACAAGAAATAGATGGCTGTTCCTCCACTTTGTGCACTTCGGAATATTTATCTTGGCACCTATTATTGGAAAACAGTACCATCCCAAGGTTAAAAGGGCTGTTATCCACGTAAAATGATCTGGACAGGCAAGGTGGGTGAGGCTGTAAATGCTGTGGGTTCACAAAACAAACCTCAAGTTTTCCATTGTTGGTGAAACAACTGCCAGTCGACATTTGGGACTTGCACATGTCATTACCATTATACTTACTAGATTGTGTGTGTGTGTGTGTGTGTGTGTGTGTGTGTGTGTGTGTGTACGCCTGTACCAATTAAAATGGATGCTTCTCATCACAGAACTTGCCAGATGATACCTGCTGATGAGGAAGACTGTTCTTGTCCTCTTGGGCTGCTAGAGAGGCTGGCTTGAGAGTGTGAACCAGGGCACTAGGACAGAATTGAATCACCTAGTCCACCAGGACTGATTTGTCCAGCATCTGGAATTTTGGAGGCAGTTGGAATCTGAGAGCTTGCTGAGACCAGGACTGGCTATATCCTTGGTAGGGTCCAGTGCAAAATGTGGAATCCCTTGTTAAAAAAATTATTAAGAATTTCAAGATGTGACAGCAAAACACTAAGCCACGTATGGGGCTCTGGCTGAGCCTCTTGTGGGATAGACTGTCCCCATTTTGGCTTTCTCTCTTTCCTGCTGGGAAGCTTGTCCTCTCAGCCCCATTCAGTCTAGGAGGCTTCCTTTGCCCACCTTTGTTCTGTCTCCAGTGAAATCATTTTCTTATTTTATGAGTAATAGGTTGAGAACTTGGAGCATTTTCAAAGATGCACATCTTTGGAGATGCTGTGCTGTTAAAAGAAGGGTCACTGACCTTGAGCAGTGGCATCTGTGTTTTCATCTTTTCTGTATGTATTTCCTGTGTGGCCCTGGGCAAATTGCTTAATCTAATAGTAAAAATGGATAACATTCATTCTGTAGTTTCTGCATTCCAGGTACTATGATAAACACTTTATATATGTCCTCTTATTAAGTTCTCCCAACAACCTAATGTGACAGGGACTACCATTCACCCCCATTTTACAAATTTAGAAGCCAAGTCTTGCAGAACTTAAACAACCTCCCCCAGGTGACTGGAGCTGGGCTTCCAGAATCTGTACTCTGGCAACGGTGCTATATTGCCTCATCTTTGTGTGATCTTTTTGGACTTTAGTTTCTATTTGAAAAAAAAAAAGTGAATACCTACTTTTTTTTTTTTTTAACCTCACGGTGTTTGGGAGGATTAAATGAGATAACATCTGGGACATTAACTCAAAAACAATTAAAGCCTGAGATAACAGCTGAGCAGTTATAACCTTGGAGTCAAATGAACTTGCATTTGAGTCCCAGATCTGCCATTTACTTGCTGGGTAACCTTGTATTTTAACATTTCTGAACCTGTACCCTTCAATGAGAAAGAAGACCTATAACTCCTATCTTATAGGCTATGATGAAGGTTAAATGTAATAAAATGTGCAAAGCACTTAGCACACTGCCTGGCTCCTGCCAGCAAGGTGTGGCTATTACTAGTTGCAATATATAAATGCAAGCTCTTCAGATAGCCTTCACTGTCCTTCTGTGGGGCTCCATGTATACTCATGAATCTAATGAATGAGCAAGTACATGAGTGCCAGGTGTTGGTGTATAGGAAGGTGGTCTCTACCTGGCACCTGACCAGAGTACTTCAGAGCAGGAGGAGGGCTACAGTGGCACAGCCTCTGTCAGGGTTCACAGACTTCCCCTTGAGTTCAGCTCCCTTTTCCCTAAGGGTCAAGAGAGATGTCCAGAGGAACCTGTCACTAGATAAATCAGCATTTTCTTACCTCCCCCCTCCCTTGCCCTGCCTTCTGCGCAGCGGGTCAGTCTGAGAAATGACTACATCTGCCTTCAGCCCAGAGCGAGGTCCTTATGCCACAAGAGAGCCCAGCACACACAACCATTTGCCCTGCTGTGGGAGTTAGTTAAGAAGCCAGCTGCAGACACTTCCTAATCCAGACACCCTCTTGGATAACCTTGCAGTTGTTTAGAACAATGTGCAGCATATGGGAAGCCCTGGTTCTCCGGCCATCCTCTCATTCATACTGTCCTGCTGCATTGTTAATGAACAAGAAAGGCTCTTGGAATTTTTGTCACTTTGATCCCATGATGAGTTCATAAAATTAAGGCAGTGTATGTTATACACATTTAATGTGATGGGGCACAATGGGAAGAGCATTTATTTTGTCCCAGAGAGGTGGATTTTTCTTGGTTTCCCAAATCTTCCTAATCTTGTCCCTTGCACGGTAAAGGTGGGCAGTTGTAGGATTAAAGTTTGCTCTTGTCATAACATTGTATTGTAATTTGCAAAGCAAGGAGAAAGTTTGAAATACAGGGCAGGCATTTGGCTCTTTGTACCTGTACCATCCATAATGCCTTTTCCATTGTACGCTGTTGAGAGCGAGGTGGAACAATATTGTAAGAAGAACAATAGATGTGGGAGGTAGTAAATTCACTGGATGCAGGTAATCTCTGGCCACGAGTCATAACATCCAGCTTGACTCTCAGCCTCCTCCTGCCTTCCATTGTTAGCGAGCTATTAGTGCACTGTGATTGCATCATGTACAAACTGCTCAATGGGCATAGGCTTTTGCCCCACTGACATAAATGATAGTCATTTAGCTTCTGGGATGGTAAAGCTGAAGTCTGAATGATCTCTCTTCTCGGATTTGGCCTGGGCCCCTCTTGGATTGCTATTGTCATTTGCTTTCTTAATACAGAATTTGCACAGCAACTCAGACAGCACACTTCAGGTGAATCACCATCCTGCAACCAATAAAAGGTGTTCATGTGCGTGTGTGTGTATATGTGTGTGTGTTTTATATACATGGGCTGCTTCCCTTTGTTAATAAATACTGGTAACTAATTTAAAATATCAGAGTATGTGGCCAAGTTTGAGCATTCCAGAGCATCAGGAGTTACCTGGTCGCCCTGAAACAAGATGTAATCCTCTCAGGAGACATCTCACAGCTCACTAATCTTTTGAAACAAACCGACAATACACATTTCCCAATACAGAAATTTCAAAATTATAGAGCCATAGCTGGATTTTCCACTTGAACAGCAAGGTTTTCAGGGCTTTTTTTTTTTTTTCTTGAAACAAATGCCCTACGGATGATAGGAAAAAATATTTAGACTTAGAAATAAATCAGAAGATTGACTTTTAAAAGTCTGATTTTAAGAGAGGTGGTTGATCTTGGGAAGGCAGGACTGTGTAGAGAGTCTGAACCTAAGTGAGGCCAATCTGGGTTTGAATCCAGGTGCTACCACTAACAAGCCGTATGGTCCTGACAAGTCAGTTGCTGGGTCTCAGTGTTCTTGTCTATCAAATGAGCACAATGGTACTAACTTCTAGGGTGGAGCTGAGAGGCCCAAATGAGAAGATGCATGCAGGATGCTTGGTGGCTCATAAGCAGTGTTTAGAAAAGGTGAACTGTTGTTGTACTGTTGTAATTATTATTCTTCCCAGAGTTGCTTCCATATATCGGGAAGTGTTGACTGCTAAAGACAGCACTTGGTCTGCTTGGAAAGCAGTTAACATCAGGCCATTCAGAGACCTTTTTTGGAGACCTTCATCAAAGTTGCTCACTACTCAGTCCTTACAAAATAATAATGAGGTTTGTGCTTTATTTGTATTTTATACTTTGTGCTTTATTTATAATAATCATTTAATTTCTCACAGCCACCCCTGAGGTCATTCCTATTATCATTTCAGTTTTAGAAATGTAGAAACCGAGACGAGAATGTACCTTTGCCCAAGGCTGTGCAACTCCAAATGGCAAAGGCAGGCTTTGAGCTTGGGTCATGTGAATTCAGTTCTGGTGCCTGGGGTGGGATGGGGTCAGAGGAATGGCATTTGGGTATTAGCTAGGACCAACCATTTGGTCTTAGTGTGGTATTGGCTCATCAGAGTGTTTGGTGAAAACTTCTTCCTTGCCCTTAACGTTTTCCCCAGTGGGATTCTTAGTCTTATTGCTTGGTACATTGTCATTTGCTTTCATAACAGAATTTAAAAGGGGTAAGAGCTGGAATGAGGGGAGAACTGTGAGGCTCTAGTTTTCTCTACTTTCCCTTTTGTTATGTAAAATGCTGCTGTTTGTCTTTTAGCTTCCTTTGCAGGTCAGCCCTCCCTCCTCATGAGATCTGACTTCTAAGTTGCCTTTCTGAGAATCCAACTGAATTTGTTTAACTTTCTCTTTGTGTATTCCCCTTGATGGAAATGGATAGTAGTGTGAAAGAGCCAGCTTGGGCTCTAGGGCCCTGGGACTAGTTGGATCTGGCTTTGAGATCCAGTGGACCCTTCTTAGCTTCACTTCAGGACCTCAGGTTCCTTACCTATAAAATAGGGTGATGGTAAAGATTGGGTATGGAGACATGTGATAGGCTTAGCACAGCACTGGACACCCAGAAAGTGCTTAGTAAAATTTAGTTTCCCTGTTTCTGTTATTCCCATTCTTTGTTTATCTTTCCTAGATGTTTGTTGGTGCTTGTATTTTTCCTCTCAGTGAAGTCACAATTCTGCTTTTCAGCTCAATTGATGGCTAGCTTGAAGGCCACAGCTCTTGGGCACACTAGGATAAATTTTATCTTACATGGAACAAATAGGATAGATCCTTCTATGTCCCTGGCAGGTCTGGGGATCTGGGGATGTGTGATATCCTGGAACCCCCTTATCTCCTTCAGTGGTGAGGGGGAGGGGTGAGCAGGAGGCTAGTAAGCTGGACCTTAAATTCCCCAGGGCATGCTTGCTCTTTCTGATCTGGAGAGGGTCCCCCTTTGGCACTTAACACAGAGCCCTCTTTGGGGTGGGCTTCGGGGGTTGTTTGTGTGTGGCAGGCACGGATGTACAGATAAACAAAGGAAGGAGCAGCCTAACCCAGCCTTTTCCTTGTTCTTGCACACTGGTGATGGAAATAAGAATGCTGTTGAGCGCAGGCCGATCACAGGGTCCCTCACATCCCCTCCCCCACTTACTCTCCAAGGCCGGGGTTTGATGAGCCCCAGTATCGGGCATGGATGCTGTAAAAAGTGGGGGCTGCCTTCCCGCTACAGTAGTGCAGCCCTGAAGCTCTGCAGGCAGGACCTTGCCCACAACCCTCCCAGTGCTAGCAGGGACTTCCAGGCAGCAGGGCTAGCTGGCCCTCACTTTACCTAGTCAGGTCAACCCCTTCTTTGCTCCTGGGGGGGCATCCCTGCCCTTTGGGGTCAGCACCCTGGAAGCACGGCCGGCCGAGCCTCCTCCACAAGTATCCAGTTGAGCTGAGGGGTCCTGGTGCCTCTGCAGCGCCAAGCTGAGCAGCTGCCGCGGGAGCACCGCAGTGCCGGGCGGGTGCACGAGGAGCACCAAGCGAGACTGATGGGGCCGCTGCAGCCGCCACCATCAACCTGGGGGAGGTAACTCAGCAAAGGCAATTAGGAAGCTGCTGCAGCTAATTCCATAAAGCACTCGAATGCCACATTCCCAGCGATATTAGGGAGAAATGTGAATTTTAATTTCAGTCCACTTCATCTTCACATGGGAGTGAACTTCATCTGGCCTTCTCTGAGTCCCTGCCAGCATCAAGATGCATGTGTGGTGTTTGCTGAGTGAGATCTCGCCTTCTCAAAGAGGGGCCGGATTTCTGAGACTGTGCATTGTAGGCTATTGGGAGCTGTATCTCCCTGCAACATACCTGCAGTATCCACAGAATGTTCCTGGGTTGACCTCAGGGGTGTGGCCCTCATAGGCTGTGCCCTGCACCTTCGTGTAGGAGGGAATCCCTGGGAGAGTCCATAAAGTGCATTTGGGTTATTTTTATTTGCATTTGTGTCCTGCAGCTACAATTGTGTGTTCTCTTCCCCAGATCCATTCTGTGGATGTACGGGAGAGCTGGCACCAAGCGGAGCCCCTCTGAGATGAGGGAAGGCATCCACTGGGAAGTGGAAATTAAATTATGCATTTAATGGGGGGAGGTTTTGCCAAAAGATGCTTCACTGCAGCCTCCTTCTCTCAAATATCAGGACCCAACAGGGTATTGTTGTTTTGGGACTTTCATGAGAATCTTGTATCTTGTTCCTCCCTGGGACTTGACTCCTCTGTGGAAGCTATGGCTTCTGTTCAGGGGAGCACCCATGTGGCCCTGAGTGAGCAGGATTCGATGCCCACCTTCTACCTTCCTGCTGAGGTTGACCTGCTTGTTTGAAGGCAATGAGAGCACTTTGGAGAAGGGGCAGATTTTGGGAAACAGCTCCTCAGCTGTGAGTGTGGAGTAGCTCAGTGGCATGCCCCAGGTCTCATAGCGAATCAGGAAATGGTCAGTCCCGGATGCTAGAGTCCTGACTCCCAGACCTGGGCCCTTGCTAGGCCATCAGGTTGTTGAAGCCACAGAGGGAAGCGAAGATTCCACGTCCCACAGTGGGCTTCTTGGGGGACAGAGAGAGGCAGCTTGAGTCCTGTCTGCACCCTGTCCAATGCCCTTAAAAGCTCTCTGTCTGGACTCCATTGGAAATCTGTCCTAGTTGCCTTTGCAAAAGGGTATGTTTGCAACCTTTCCTTGGATTGAATTGCATTTGAGTCCGAATTTCACATAGAAAAAAAGGTCCTCTATTGTATCTCTTTCTAACAGCCAAAATATTTTGTCCCAGTGTGTCATCAGGGAACATTCTCCTTATTAACACTATCTACATAAGCGAAGCTGGTAGGAGACAGAATAATTAGTCAAGCGTTTATTCAATACTAATAACCTATCTGGAAACCTGCGTCCTTCAACCTTTCCCTTTTCCACAATACAGGTTCAAATGATCAAATGCTTCATTTTGGGCAGAACATCATGGTTTAGGAAAATCTTTAGCTGTCTTAACAGACTCTCAAGAACACATTTGCTTTTGTCCAAACGTTGGACGTGTTTCCTTCCTTTCTTCCCTCACTTTCTTCTTTCCTGCTTCAGGAAACACCCATTGAATACTTGATGAGGTGTGCAGAGTTGTGTTGGTGTCTGAATCCCTCTGCTGTGGCGGCCACCTTTCCCATCCTCACCCTATGTGCTTCAGTGGCAACACACCGCTAGAGTTGCCCTCGTGTACCTGGCTGTGTCACGCCTATGTGGCTATGCCCATGCCATTGTTCTGCCTACATTGCTGACCCTGTTGCCCTTGTCTGGCTGCTGAGCTCTGATTCTGCAGGATATCAGGCTTTAGCATACAGAAATGTCATCTGGGGGCTTGCTAAAATGCACTGTTTTGGGGACTTGTTCCAGGAGACTGACTCAGCAAGCCTGGCCCTGGACCCAGGAATCTGCATGCTAACAAACATCTCAGGTGATTCTGATTTGGTAGTCCATGGACTCCACTTTGAGAAATGCTGTTTACATCTTGCGTCTGGGAAGGCTTCTGGCTTTCCCTAAGAAGAACCAATCATTTTCTTGTTTCCCTTTTGGCCTGTGCACATCTTTCCACTATGATTTGCTTGCATAGCTGTGTGCATGGGGTCTGTGTTTTCCTGGGCCAGTGGCTGGGGCTGCTCTGCCCCTGAACTAGGTCTGGAGCATGGGCTGGCACTGGGTCCAGGCTTCTTCAGGGCAGATGGCATGGATGGCAGTTTTCTCTGCCATAGGAGTGAGGGCTTTGGAACAAGTCAGACATTTCATCTTTTAAGTCAAAATGTACCCAGTTGCAAGTCTGATTGTTGGAGCAGTTTATTTAGAAATCACTGAGCACAGTTGAAGTGGCCATTCTCCAATTTGTGAGGTGGAGAGAAATTTGTTGACCTGTCACTGATGACTTTTTTCTTACCAAATAGATTACTGGGACCTGTGGTTACTATCCCTTTAACAGAAAATTGTTTAGTGAACATCAGTATGAAAGACACCATCTGCTTCCCATAAAAGCCTGCTCCTAATCTCCCTGGTGCAAGAATTGCTCCCTCAGGGGCCTGTTGGGCACAAAACTGTGGTTTTTCTAAGTCAGTGCTTTTCAAACTTTTTTTGACCATGCCCCACAATAATAAATACAGTTCATGGCAACTCATTACTCACAACCTTACATGTGAATCTCATTCCATGAAACATTACTTAGCCTTGATACCAGTGCAGTCTGATATTTTGTACTCTTTTCAATTCGAGGTAAGATGACTAGATTGAACTCTGTTCTGTATTATTCTACCCTATTCTGTTACTCTATTCCTATTCTATTCTATTCTATTCTATTCTATTCTATTCTATTCTATCCCATCCCATCCCATCCCATCCCATCCCATCCCATCCCATCCCATCCCATCCCATCCCATCCTATCCCATTCCATTCCTTCCCATTCCCATTCCATTCATTTTAGAAGGCTGGTTCTGACCAATAAACTGATTTCACAACCTAATAAATACGTTTTTTAAAAAGTCTGTGCTGCAAATATTACAATTATAGGCTAGTTCAGTTTTATTATGAGAGGTGCAGCATTGATCCCTGAGACTAAAGTTGTATTTTCCCCAATTAGCGGTGATAGTGAACACTTGTCACCCAGTCACAATGCGAAGCTCTCTGTATAAATTCCATTTCACCTTTTCAACAATCCCATAAGATAGGTGCTCTGATGGTGCCCTTTTCTGGAGCAGGACACTTAAGTTCAGGGAGGTGATGTGACTTACCCAAGGTCACATAGCTGATAAGGGTGGCATTGATTCTTGAATCCAGGACTTTCTAAATGTGGAGACTGTACTTTTAAGTGAGTTTATGTTTTCTTCTTCCTTTTGCCAGCAGCCTCCTTAGTTTGACTCAAATGGTACCACTGGGCTCTCCAATGTGGGAGGCCCAGTTAGTGGCAACTTGGAGGTGGTATGGTGGGGAGCACTGAGGAGGACATGTGAAAGAAAGGAGGGAGAGTGAAAGAAGGAAGTCTGGGAAGTCCAGGGTGAGCAGTGGTCTTCAGAGAATCTGGAATTTTGCTTAGCACTTGTAGAATTTACATCTCTGTGATATTGATTGCCTCCTCCTTAGAGCACCTGTACCTGTTGGGCACTTTAGTTTAATCCTCACAGCTAGCCCATGAGTCATGTTCCATTCTCATCCTGCATTTGAGGAAACTAGACCCAAATCATGTAGTTAATGATGGAAGAACCAGGTGGAAGGCCACCACCCCAGATGCAAATGTAACTATTGTGTTTGTATTTGTTTGTTTTCTGAAGATTAATTTTGTCATCTTCTACATCCTCCTTAGAATTTATCTTCTTACCATCTAGATCTGGGTTTCTGAGTTTGGTTCCCTTTCTTTGATTGTTTGGGCATTATGTGGTTGTACCAGAGAGTCACTGGGCTGAGGAAGGCAAGGTTCTTGACGGGAGTCTTAAAGTCCAGCTTCTGATCTGATACTGCTGAACTTGGGGAGGGTAGCAGATCCAACCTCATTTCCCAGCATGCTCCACCACGAGGTGGGTAGCACTTGATTTTGGCTCTTTCTTTTTATTTTACCCCCATGTGCATCCATCCTACCAATATCTGTTGTCCTGCACCTATTTGCATCAGGTGTCTGCTGGAGTGAAGGGAGGCATGGAGCTACTCCTGGCTCTGCCTCAGGATGCCAGGGCAGCAGACGCACACCAATGCTCACTCTGTAGACAATAAAGGAGATTTAGCCAAGTGGCCCAGAGAAGACTAAAGTCTCATGAATGTCAAAGCAGGTAGAAATGCCATTTTGGTAAATTCTTCTCTGTGTTTTTGCTAACACTGTCTCCCAGGAATCCTTTCCCCGTACCACAGACTTATTCTTAGAGTTGTGTATGGGAATAGAGTCATCTTTGAAAGTAAAAGGCAAAAATAAAAGGGACTAAAATATTTGACATATGATGAAGTTCTATGATATTTTAGACAGTGAGTAAATTGGTATTTATATAACCCAGCACATTCATTTCCCCTGATCCACCATTCCTTGAATGTTGACTTAATAACACGCCTGACTAAATGGCGTTAATTGCTTTAAACTGCCAAATTAAAAAAAAAAGCCAGCATTCATTCAACAAGTATGGTGTGTTCACAGCCCAGACTGGAGCCAGGGAAGGAGAGCTGAGGTCTCTTGGGGGAGGCAGAGTTGAGATGTAACCTGAGTGGCTCAGGGGAGAGGACATGCACATCTCTGAAACACCAGCTGCTTGGGCCAGACATAAGCAATGGGACTGAGTGGAGGGGTTCCTGGGACTGGAAGCTGGCTATAAGTTTCAACCCTAGCTCCACCAGTGGGTAGTGTACAGACTTGAGCAGTTTCTTAGCTTCTCTATTTCCCATTTTCCTCTTCTTTAAATGATCTCTATCTCATTGCACTGTTATAAGAATTAAATTAGATCATGCCTGTAAAATTTATCTCAGTGTCTGGCAGTTGTAGGAATTCAATGGATGGCAGCAACCATTATTTTAATTCTTCCCATCATTGAGTTATGCAACTACCCTCTGAGGCCAATAGTGTTGCCTCATTCAGAGAATGTCAGCTCTCCAGAGCAAAACCTTTATCAGGCTGGGTCATTGCTGTCTTTTTGGCTCCTGTAATAGTCTCTGCCAGAAAATATTTATGGAATAAATGAATGAGTGAGGGCAGAGAATGCATGAACTTTGCCAGCTGAGAAAACTGAGGCTCAGAGTAGTCAGTGAGATCATAAGGGACAGAACAAAAGTCTGCCCTGTCCTCAGCCATGACCGTCAGTTAGTGGGGACTTGTTGGTGCCTCTCTGTAGTGTCACCTGAATTCCTAAGAGAAACATCATTGGTCCCCTACTACCTGCAGGTGAAACCTGTGTATGTGTTTGGGTGTCTGTGTGCATCTCCAGACTATGTATCATATTTAGTGTTGCCTCATGGGTGTTTAGAAACTAATGATTTGTTTAGTTCTCATTCTTGGGTGAAATGACCTATGGGTACTCCTTCTCTCTTTGGGGAGAAAGCTCTCTAAAAGTGCTTCTGTTCTGAATTCACCACATAGTCCCTTTCGGAAGTCAAAACAACTCATACCCAAGGCCCTAATCAAGATACTTTTTCTTGATAAGGGAAAGCTTTTCTCCTGAGCCACATGTGTATGCATCATCTTCCTCTTGTTTGTTGCAATGGTGATTTAAAGCTCCCAACTCACCCGCCATTCTCCCGAGGAAATGGGCTGCGAAGTCTCACTGCTCATCTTCTTTCTCAGATCCTGTTTTGTGGGCATAACTTCTGGGCTAAGAGAGGAAGAGAAGAAGAGGTAGCAGGGCTGAAGTGTGAAGAGGATCACTTTCTGTTCTTTTTTTTTTTTTAAGTCCTTGAATTCAGCCCTTGAATAGTTCAGTATAAATTTGAGAGATGATGGCTATTAATACTTCTTGTGTGGGAGCTTTTGGTCCAGGATGTCAAAATACATCAATAACATGCTCTTTCTCCATTTCTTCATTTCACATGCAGGGAGGAGATTGAGAGCATCTTGAGAGGGAACATTGCTGCCTGGGACCATGGTTGGTCCTCAGCAAGAGCATGAGAAAACTCAGTCTTGATTCGATGATTTTTATTTATTCATTAATTTATTCAACAAACATTTTTGTATCTTGCTACTTTGTCCCAGGTATCATGCTAGCTTTGGGGGTACAAGGACAAGAAAAATAAAACTGTACTCTTATGGAGATTACAATCTAATGTGTGAATCAGACATTTCTCAAAGAATTAGGCTAATGCATGCAGATCTTCTTGTGGTGCCATGAAGGAATGCTGACAGGACATGACCGGAGGATTTGCTTTGGTCACAGTCAGAGGAAGCTTGCCCAGGGGGTGGGCTTCTTCTGAGACCTGAGGAATGGCAGGAATTAGTATGACAGAGGGGTAAAAGAGGCGACCCTGGGACCTTTGGGATGCTTCCTTACTCATGCTGACCCAGCCTCATCACTCCTTGAGTGAGTTTTGGGTCCCAGAAACTCATTCCATACTTTATTTTTGCCTTTGGTTCTCTTGTTTTTACTGCTCCAAATTCCCACCCTCGCCCCCATAGCAGCTTGTTGAATTTTCAATCTTCCAGGCCTAATTCTTTAGTTTAGCAAAGAGCTTTTAAGTTCTTACTTTGCCAGAGACTCAGTGCTGGGCCCTCAGTTGCTAGTGCCTTCAGGAAGGCTTTTCACACCTATCCTTTTTTGCCTTTTGTGGTCATTATAGTTGACCTTGGTTTCTAATTACTGTTATGCTATTCTTAGGCCCCGCCCTCAGTTGCATAAGCTTTTTGAGACCCTTCTGTCTTTCTCATCTCATTTTTGTTTTCGTTGTGGCATCCAGGAAAGCACGATGATGATAACGATGATGTTAACACAATACTACTTGTTGAACATTTATCATGAGCTAGACAGCCTTCAAAATACCTAACACATACTCAGTTCTCACAGCAATCCTATAAGCAAGCTAATCTGTTGCTATTCATATTTAACTGATGAAGAAACTGAGACATGGAATATGTTAATTAACGTTTGCAAAGACACTTGGCTAGGAAGTGATAGAGCCAGGATTCCAGACCAGGCATTTTTACTCCAATGTTTGTGTCTGTAAACACTACACTCTACTTTCTTCCTTACATGGCCTGCATCTGTGAAGTGCGTGTGAAAATGTTTGTGCTAGTTAGTGATAGGTATAAGGTGTCACTCCTCCAGAGTGTGCATAAGTAAAACAACCCCGAATAATGGAGTAACTAGCCAATACTGGTTTGCCAAGTATAATGAAAAGCAGGGTCATGTACTAGATTTCTGTACTACAGAATTTGTTCTTATAATAGGAAGTAGGTAGCAAAGTTGGTGTATGCAATGGTTACTTTAGCAACCTTGCTTGGCCCTGGCCACATTTTTTTTTTTCCTAGTTGCTTTTCTTCCCAGGATTGAAGATGCTCCCTGACCAGTTCAAGTTGTAATATAGATGACTTCCCTTCAGAAGAAGTTCCTTATTACAGGTGCAGATTCTTTGTGCAAACTCATGAGCTTCAGAAGTGCCAGGGGCATGAATTTCCTTATTTTCATTCATATATTCTGGATGACCACTTGGAAGAAATGATAACTAAAGACATAAATGTGTAGCTTTTTAAATTGCCAAGTGTTGTCTATTCATTATGAAAAATTTTGGAACTACAGATAAATAAAAAGCAAGTGAAAACAAACTGCTATCCCATTGTCCTGGCCTGATCATTGTTATTATTTTGGTATATTTCTTCCAGTCTTTTTTTCTTTGCGCGCGCGTGTGTGTGTGTGTGTGTGTTTGTGTGTATGTGTATATGTGTATACTTACATAAATAGGATCATACTGTACCAACTATTTTATAATGGCAAGGCATTTTATAACAGACTTGGACAATCTAGGGACCATATAAAATAATTATTCTTAGTATGATACAAAAATTCACCCTCTTCTTTGAAAAATTGGAAACTATTGGATGATACAAAAAGAAAAAAATTTCCTAATCTTGTGATGCAAGCATAGCCACATTAAAATTTTGCAGTATTTCTTTCAGTTTGCTTAAAATTGAAATCAGACTATTGATATAGCTATTTTTCATTTCCCCCCTAACTTTAATCCATGAACATATTCTTTATTATTTAATATTCTTCAAAATGATTTATTTTCTGGCTACAAAATATTTCCTCCTGGGGAGTCCTGTGGTTGTTACCTGCCCCCACTTTGGAGCACGGAGAGTATTGCCGGGTCTTTTCCTGGTGTGAACAGCACTTTGATAAATGTCTTTTCTGTCTATGTTGGTTCCATTCCTGGTTATGCCCCTCAGAATGAACCTTAAAAGGTGGTGCCAAGGAAGGTTGTTATTAGCATTCTCCACTCCTGCTTTTGTATGTGTGCACGCGTACATGCACACGTGTGTGTGAGCTTCTCCTCTTTGTTTCTCCCATGGCGTCCAGCTCTGTGTCTGACACAGGCTTGCCGGGGAGACCAGTGGTTTTTGTTGGACTAAATGGTCTTTCCTCTTCCTAACATGTGCTAGTCAGCATGGGACTCGAAGCATACCTGGGTTCAAATACTGACTGTGCTGCTTGCTAGCCATGTGGACTTGAGCAAGGTACTTACCTTTTCTGAGTTTTAGTTTGCTAAGGGAAAAATGATATCTACTTATTGGAATTATGATGAGGATTAAGTGAAGTAATACCTGTCAAATGTTTAGCATAGAATTGAACATACAGTGAGGGCTCAATAATGGCAAATGTTATTTTTACTGTTTATTCCAACTTTCAGGCTTTAGGATTATAGGGATTTGATTTATTGAAACACTTGCTACTGTTTATACAAATAGAACTTTAAAATGTTCTAGAGATCAGTTGTGTGTTTGTTTTAGCTACTCTTTGTGTGGTTCAGAGAGAAGTGTTAGGGTGTCAGGCTTTACCTTAAATATCTGTTTATAGGATCCCCCAAATGAGATTGAGGCTTTAGATTGACTCCTACCCTATAAGGTTGACTTTCAACAGATAGACCATGAGCTAAGTGTTGGCTGGGAGAGAGCAAGCTGCCTCCTTAAGCTCCCAAATGCAGTCATTTTAGCAGTATAATAAATTAAGAGTAACAGAAATAATTCCTATTAAACAACAGTTAATTAAAATGAGGTAAGTTGCCAATTATGTAATGGTGTCTAAACCCCAGATTAAATTCAGGTATCTGCAGATGTGAATTCACACTGTACACAAAGTGTGGCACCCAGGGGGCCAGGGTATTTTGATAATGAAAGCACCCTGCATGCTTAGAAGTGGATTTCTGGAGCCTGATTACCCAACTAGAAGCTGTTTATACTGCTAGCATGAAAAACAGGGGCTTGCCAGGCTTGGTGGCTCAGCCTGTAATCCTGCACTTCGGGAGGTTGAGGTGAGTGGATTGCCTGAGCCCGCGGGTTCGAGACCCGCCTGAGCAACTTGGCGAGACCTCATCTCTACAATAAACCAAAAATTAGCAGGCAGTATGTGCCTGTAGTTCCAGCTACTTGGAAGACTGAGGTGGAAGGATCACTGGAGCCCAGCAGGTTGAGGCTGCGGTGGCCGGGAGCGTGCCACTGCACTCCAGTCTGGGTGACAGAGTGAGACTCCCAACTCAAAAAACAACAACAAAAAAAGAAAAACAGAACCTCTAGACACTAAAGAATTACTTTTTTTTTTATATAGGTAAATGTCCCTCTCTGCCATTTAATATCCCTAAAACGTTTAAGAAAGTAGAGGAGCAATTCAAGGTGCTTTCTGAATACTAGGGTGTTTGTAAACAACAGAGCTTAGTTCTGCACTGCATGTTCCCATGTCCTGGAGGCTCTGGAATCCAGGCTTCTCCAGGCAGGGTCTGCTGGTGCCTGTCTCTGGTTTTGTACATCCTCACCACCCAGTGCAAGGCACAGCATCCAGCAACTACCTGAGGTCGACTGAGTGAAACAGACCAACAGGCAACTTTTCAACAGGGAGACCTCTGTCTGCTTTCAGTTATGGAAGGTTCTACACTTTTATCATTTTCAATACTTCTTCCTCTCTTCTCTCCTTCTGTATGGTTGTTGAAGCTACTCATTTTGACCTCCATGTCTCTTAGTACCACTTCCATATTTTCACTTTATCTTTCTGCACTGCATTGTGATTGATTTCATTAATTTGTCTCTCTCTTTTTAATCCATTCTCTCTATCTGGGTCTAATCTCGTTATTTTATTTATTTATTTATTTATTTTTTAACTTTTATTGTATTTTTCTGCTTCTAGAATTTTTATTGTTGTTGTTTGAATTGGCCTGGTGTTTTTGGTCCTCTGTTTAGGGTGGGACAGCCCTCTTTCCTGCCATCCTCAGTCTGGCAGCCTTGACTTCTGTCCTTGACCTGGTGTCAAACTCCAGCTCTGAACTCTGTGTCCAGCATGGCTGACCCTGGGACTTTCTTGATGGTGCTGGTCCCTGGGTATTGCTGTGTGATGAATTTGTTGGCTTATTTCCTTCCAGTCTGTGTCCTCCACTACAACTTAGGTAATATTGGTCTGGGGAAGAGACCAGACTGGTACATCTAGGAGTCATGGGGATGAAAGCAGGCCTTCTGGGAATGAGGTCTCTCTCTTTTCCACTGCCAGGAGGGCAGGAGGCTCAGCTGCAGGTGAGCAGCTTGGTCTGCAGTCTTGCCTGCTGCTCACATAGGCCCGCAGACAGCAGAGAATGTTTGAGTCCATTCTTTCCCTTTTCCTCTGTAGGGAGGCGAAGGTGACACTGGAGACAGTAACGGTTGGTGCATGTTCCCTTTGCATGGGCCGACACAGGAATGTGGGGAAAGGGAGAGTGACCTAGTTTTTTCATGAGTGAGCTCCATGTACAGGGCCCTCCACACATTCAGCACTGCCCACAGAAGTGACCGTGGAATGTGGTCTCTCTGAGCCACCTACACTCAGGAAGCTTCTCAGGGAGACCCTGAGGGATTCCCAGGGGTATCAGTGTCAGGGGCCCAGCTCATCCCTACCCAGCTCCCGCCCTGTGTTGCCTGCCTGCAATTGCTACAGTCTGTCACACGGTGGCAGCAAGAGTCAGATGTGGTGGCTGTGGCTCGGCTCTGGCATAGCTGTGGACAGAGCAGGGCTGGCTGCTCCTGGTCTCTCCTTGAGCTGGGGATGGATATCCCAGGCAAGGCCATGGCTGAGGCTCAGCACCACTTATATCCCTTCTCTTACTTGCGTTGCAGGTTCAGGGAAGAGGGAAAATTTCCCCTTTTAATGAACAATGCTGATAATATACTTTGACTTTTAATTAGCCTTTTGTATATCAAAACCTATACCTTCTCCAGGGAACTTTCTCTTTCTCCGAGAGTAAGAGCTGGGATGCGGGTACAGATATGGATCCCCCTGCATGGTCTGGCTCCATCACTTGGGCATGTGACCGTAGTGTCCCCCTCTATAAAATGAGGAAATCAGAAACATCTGTACCATGGAGCTTTGTGTGGAGTAAGGAACTTGAGCATTGAAGACCATCAGCTTGTCATAGAGGAAACTTTTGTTCTTCTGATTCTTTAAAAACCAATATTTGGTGTACATGGAATTAACAGGTGAAAGGAATCAGAGAAGTACTTGCTTGGAGAATTTCTCACTTATATCTGATAAAAGAGGGACCAAAATAGATTCCCTCCCTCTTTGCTATTGTTAGTGGCATCTCATAGTAGAGAAGATAACGGACTTTGAACCCAGACTGCTTGGGTCAGATCCTGACTCTTCCATACTCTGTGTGACTTTGGGCAAGTTATGTACCCTCTCTGTGCCTCTGAAAAATGGGGATAAATGTAAGATTTTTGTGAGGATTACAGAGTTAATATAGGTTACCTGATACATGGAGAGCACTTTGTTAGTGTTTGCTCTTATCGTCCTGCTCGACTTTCTATTTGAGAGCCAAGGTGGGCTTTTCCAAAGGTTTTAGATTAGTTATATTTGGAAAGTTTTTATGCCACTGGCTTACACAATGATCCAAAGATGCTCCTTGAGAGTCCCAGGAGCTCTCAGGCTCATATGTTTCCTTTGTCCTTGCTGCCCCTTCACATGCTACACACAATGCTGGGACACAGAGACCAAACTATGGTTCCTCTTCTTGAAGGACTCACAGTGCAGAGGGACAGGCAGACATGGAATCAGGCTTCAGCCAGTTGGAATCACTCCCAATACAGACTGCAGGCCCAGAGAGAGGTGGCACCTGGTTAAATCTTCTTGGGGAGGCCTTGAGGTGCAGTAGACCTCAAATAAGAGGAAAGTGTTAAAGCAGAACTTGGCACTGGAATGGGCGTGCCAAATGGAGAATGTATTTCTAGTTGGAGAGCATTCTGGACACTGGTATTCTATGGGGACAGTGGGGGGCTGTTTGGGAGGGGCACAGAGTTTGGTGTGGACTGAACCCTGCATATAGGTACAGAGAAAAAGGAAATGGAGCTGGTGAGGTGAGGAGGAGCCAGTGGACGACAAGTGGGTTTGTTTCCATGCTAAGAAGCTTTAATCATGGGCTGGGTGGAGGATAAGGGCAGGATCTGACCAGTTTTGTGCTTTAAGAAGACAATTCAAGTGCCAACCAGTACAGGTTACAGGAAGAGCTTGGGGACCCTGGAGGGGAGCCAGAAAGCCTAGTGATGTGGGTTTTATGCCAAGACAATGAGAACTGGAAGAATGGGTACCGGGGAGATGTTCTGGAGGTGGAATCTAGGCCTATCCCTGACATTCGTGGGCTCAGGGAAGGAGCAAAAATTGAGATGCCCCCAGTCAATTTCCTGATCCCTTTCTCTGTCCATCCCCTTTGCTCTAATTTGTACTGCAGGAGGTCTCATGCACACTATGTATGGACACCACAGCCTGCACATCTGTGCTACCTCCACCAGCTATGTCTGGGCCCAGAGTTGCACATGTTGGTATTGTTGTCTACCCTCAGAAAGACCACCTGAGGAAGGATTTCACACAAGTCCTGGAAGCAGACTCAGGTCAAACATTGGGTAGGGAATTTCAGGACGCCAGGTTCCTAGAGTGAGGTATAGAAAGGGAAGAGTGGGTTCTGGGTGAGCCACAGACTCTTCTTCTTTTTAAGAGAGCATGACTGAAGGGAGTCTGGGATGGAGGGCCTATAATCCTTGGGGTCCAGGGCAGTGCCTTCAGTCACTGGGTAGTCTCATGAGCCAAACAAGGAACACAGGACAAGGAACACTGGATGAGTTTGTAGAGTGAGGATGATAAGCTTGGTTTCCAGCATGACATACTGAGTTTTGGGTTCCCACAGGCATCATGGTGTATCTCTTTGTCCTCTGAGGTTTACTAGAGGTCAAGTTAAGAGGAAGATGGGTGGTGTAAAGCTTTTGAATGAGTGCTGTTATTTTAGTAACAACGAGGGCTCTCCTGAGGGAACTTCTCTCTGTGTCTCTCTTTCTTTGTCTTTCTCTCTCTGCCTCTCTCTTTTATTTATTTACTTGTTAGTTTTGTATTTTTTTGAGTCAGAGTCTCACTCTGTCACCCAGGCTGGAGGGCAGTGGCACACTCACAGCTCTCCACAGCTTCGACCTCCTAGGCTCAGGAGATCCTTCTGCCTTAGCCTTCTGAGTAGCTAGGACTATAGTGGTGTGCCACCACGCCTGGCTGATTTTTTTACTTTTTTGTAGAGACAAGGTCTTGTTATGTTACCCAGGCTGGTCTCCAACTCCTAGGTTCAAGTGTTCCTCTTGACTCAGCCTCCCAAAATGTTGGGATTACAGGCGTGAGCCACTGTACCCGGCCTCTCTCTCTTGCTCTTAGTTTCATATGGAGACACATGCACACACACAAAGACTAGTAGCAGATTTGATATTCTCTGGGGAAGTTACATTTTAGAGATCTGCTTCCCTCCACAGGGGGAGAAAGCTTCTGGTGGTCCCTAGGGAGATTAAAAAACACAACAAAACTAAAAGATGAAAAGACCCTAGAATGGATGAAGTTTGCCTGCTGGGAACTAAACTAGATTTGTCATTTTCTAGTTTTTCTCTTTCAGTTTCTACTTTAGCTGTTAAAGGTCTACGTTTTAAGAAATGATTTGAGGATTTTGAAGGAAAAATGTAGTGAAAATGAAGGGCAGATGGGGTTATCTCATTCCAGGGGTAGGAGGGTTGGAATGAATGAAACCCAAGTGGGCCTCTCTTCTCATCCTCTTTCCTTCTCCTGAGGAGGGCAAGGGCTAGACAGGGCTGGGTGCCCCATTCCAACCTTGCTTCTTCACCAAAGTGCCTGTGTAGTCTAAGTTTGGGAACATACCGGTGTTTCTGGGAACCAATAAGTGGTGACATCATCATTATTTCTATTATTGTAATTACTCAATAAGTGGTGACATCATCATTATTTCTATTATTGTAATTACTATTTAATTTAATATGGTATAGCCATCCTGAAATTATGCTGGAAGAGGTATAAGTCATATTAAAACAAAAATACTACAGAGGAATACATGAAGTGACATTTATAATTTAGCTGAGAGAA
Organism: Cephalopachus bancanus; assembly: GCA_027257055.1. Classification (NCBI taxonomy): domain Eukaryota; kingdom Metazoa; phylum Chordata; class Mammalia; order Primates; family Tarsiidae; genus Cephalopachus; species Cephalopachus bancanus. Next base: position 2,986,825 of record JAPVLO010000087.1, read on the forward strand.
TTGGAAATTTTTCTTAGAGGAGATAACTCTTGGTATAGCTGCAGAACTTGTGCTTGATACATGATGGATGGATGGTTGGATGAGTTGGTGAGTGGAGAGAGGGAGAGATAGATGAATGATTGAATTAATGGAGGGATGGAGGGATGGGGGATGGATGAATGGATGGATAGGTGAATGGATGGAGGGATAGCAAATGGGTAGTTGGGTGAAGGAATGGATGGATGGATAGATGGATGGAAGAGTGGGTAGATGGGTGGGTGGATGGTTGGATGCATGGATGGATGGATGAATAGATGAATAAATAAATGGAGGGATGGGTAAATGGATAGATAGTTGGGCAAATGAATGGATAGATGGATGATCAGATGGATGAGTAGGTATATTAATGGCTAGATAGGTGGAGGGAGGAAACGGAGGGAGGAAACAGAGGGATGAAGGGAAGAAGGAAGGGATAGATGAGTAAGTATGTGAACATAGATAGATGCTCCAAATAGCTTTGTGTTCTCCTGTTCTCAGGGCCCTTGGAATTACTGGTCATTCTCTGGGCAATTGTTTTGCCTCCTCACTCAAATTTATATCTCCATTTACTTTACTAGTACTGGAGCAATGAGCAAGGTCACCAGGGGTAGTGCGACTCCCATTAAGAGGGATGTTGTTTTGGGGCAATGCTGACAGAATGGTCTGTCCGTGAACCAAGAACATGCTTGCCCCTAGCACTTGCTGTACTTATTCTTCTGTGATCTATGATGTGCTGCCTGCTCCTTCAGCTTTTCCTGTGCCGTCCGGTTCCATGCACAAGCTACCTTCAGCCTTCTCTTCTAGATTCCATCTTCATCTCTCTGCCATTATTTCCTCACACCCTCAGGAAGAAACTGTTTCCTCAAAAGATCATATACTTCCCCTTTCCTTATTGTTGCTCATACTGTTCCCTGAGAAATCCTCTCATATCTATTACTCTTCCTGGCATCCTTTCAGGTCCTGCTCAAATGCCTCTTCTTCTATGAAGCCTTTACAAACTCCTTGAATGGGCTAGAATTAGAAACATGCTTATGCTGCTGTGATCCTGCAGGACTTGTCTACACTCTTCCCAAAGGCTCTACAGAGTGTTAATTCAAATGTGGCTTGGATTTGGTATTGTATACTTTTGGGTCTCTCTTAGCACACTGAGCTCCTGCAGGACAGGGACTTCAGCTCTGTCTGCTACATGACCTGATACCAACATGTGGCAGTTAATATCTTAGACTTGAGGTGATTGATGTTAAATGAAACTTTCTAATCTCAGGAGAAGGAGCATGTACAGAAGGAGCCACTGTACATGTGGCTGAGTTTATGATAAATGCCACTTCTGGGATTTTTTTGGTCATCGGGTTTACACTTATTTCTTTGAAAGCAGCATTTATATGGGCTACCTACCTCTTATTTGGTAGGACTTTAAAATTATGCTCCCTCAAAAAAATTACTTGGGGATTTTGGCTTCTCTTTCAAACCTTCTCTGATTAAATGCATGTGAACTCAAGTCTTAGACAGTGTAGCACATAGTAGGTACCTCAAATATATATTTTTAAGGAATAAATGAATTTTTGTCAGAAGTTGTTCATTTGTCCACCTTGTGGTCCAAGGAGCAGTGGGAGATGGACAGACTGAGTGGGAAGTGGGAAGTGAATCACTAAAGGCCCTGAAGAGGGAGAAGCAAAGGCAAAATAAAACCTCAGAAGGTAATTATCCTGGTTTCCCTTCTCAATTTTTAATAGTGTTTATGGGACAGTAACATGTGGGGAAAATATTTTAAAGAGACATTTATAGATATTTTAGAGCAGGGATCCCCAAAACCTGGGCCACAGACCAATACTTATCCATGGCCTGTTAGGAACCGGTCTCCACAGTAGGAGGTGAGTGGTAGGCGAGCCAGCAAAGCTTATTCTGTATTTATAGCTGCTACTCATTACTTGCATTACCGCCTGAGCTCCACCACCTGTCAGATGAGCAGAAGCATTCGATTCTCATAGGAACATGAACCCTATTGTGAATTGCACATGCAAGGGATTGTGATTGCTCACATCTTATGAGAATCTAATGCCTGATATTCTGAGGTGCAGCTGAGGTGGTGATGCTAGCACTGGAGAGCGGCTGCAAATATAGATTACATTAGCGGTGAGTTTTGACTGCATATTCCCCCATTCCCCGGTCTGGGGAAAAATTGCATTCCACAAAACCAGTCCCTAATGCCAAAAAGTTAGGGACTGCTGTTTTATAGTATAACCTATGACTGATCTTTTTTAATATCAGAAGAATTTTTATCTAAGTGTGAGGGAAAAAAATGTATGGTTGTGTGACTTGAAACTTACTACTGTAAACGGATTGCCAGGGTAGCCCCTCTCACTTCATGAACTAATGGAAAGCAAATAGAGGTCCTTTGGGAAGAAGCTTTATCTAAGTTGGACCCATATAGATGACACTGGTGATGCTGGCAGGAACCTCGGGCCTTTAGAGAACTTATCACACTTGCTTTCCTCAGTGATCTCATTGTATTATGCAAATGGGCCACAGGTTCCACTGGGGTCTCCAAAAAGACCCCAATCTCTTTTGAAGGAGAATACTGACAGGTTCCTTTGTAGTGAGGACCCATAGTATAGACCATGCAGGGCTTGAGATATCAGAATATAGAAATACTTGGTAGCTCTGTGACCTTAAGCAGGGACAGGTTATGTCACAGTTCTGGGCATGAGTGTCTACATCTATTAAAAAAGGACAATGTTCTCCTGCGGAAAGATGAGATTATATAAAAAAGCCCTGACCATAGCAATTGATAGAGAAACAAATCAACGTCTGTGGCCTACTTGTATCCTTTAATTGAACACAGTGAAAGGAAACAGTTAGGAAAAGGAAAATACACACATTCTTATTTTGCATAGAAATGCATAGACTCAGGATACTCAGTTCTTTGTTTCTGTGATAGATCACTCAGTATTATAGCCTCTAAGTCCATCCAAGTTGCTGTGAAGTTCACAATTTTCTCCTTCTTTATGGATGTGTAATATTCTATTGTGTATATGAACCACATTTTTTTGTCCAGTACTCTTTTGATGGGCAGCACGATTGGTTTCATGTTTTGGCTATTGTAAATAATGCTACAGTAAACATGCATGTGCAGGTATCTTTTTCATAGAATGATTTGAATTCCTCCAGGTATATTCCCAGAAGGGTGATTGCGGTGTCATATGGGAGGTTAATTTTTAGATCTTTTAGGAGTCACCACACATTTCCACAGAAGCTGTACTAGTTTACACTCTCACCAACAGTGTAGAAGTGTTCCCTTTTCACCGCATCCTCTGTTGTTTTTGTTATTGATGATGGCCATCCCGACTGGAGTTAGGTGGTATCTCAGCGTGGCTTTAATTTGCATTTCTTTGATGACTAGTGAGACTGAGCATTTTTTCATGTATCTGTTGGCTGGTTGTATGTCTTCTTTTGAGAAGTGTCTATTCATATCTTTAGCCACTTTGTATTGGGGCTGTTTGTTTCTTTATTTTCAGCACGTTTTGAGTTCCTTGTAGATCCCAGATGTTAGGCCTTTGTCAGATATACACTTGGCAAATATTTTTTTCCCAGTCTGTGGGAAGCTATCGTAATACTGTAAGAAAGGGATTAGCAGTAGTGGGAAACTGCCAGGGGAGGGCAGGGGCGGGATTGGCAATAGTGGGAAACTGCCGGGGTGGGCACACCTCATCAACAAGGGTACCTGCATAATGAACATTTGTATACCTAACCCTGAATTGTACCCCACATATTTAAAATTAAAAAATAAAATAAAGAGAAATGGGTGGCCTCTAGATTTGTGGAGCTTTTGGAATAACTCAGATCTCACTTATTCAATGAACATTTGTTGAGTATCTCCCATGTGTTAGGCACTGTGCTCATTCTATTTTTATGAATGATGAATAAGACAAACATGGCCTCGAGGAATTTTATTTTTGGAGGAGGACTGGATGAATAAATGCTAAAGGAACAATAAATATGTAATGACTAATGAAGAGAAACCTTAAAGGGACTGTAGTCCATCTCTTGAACTTTTCAACATGACTCACAGTAAGCAATATATTTCTATAAAAAACTGGTATATGTGTGTGTAGCAATCGTTTTTCCTTATCTTTTGATTTTTATTATAGATATTTTTATTCTTTTTTTAATGGAAGTTCCAACCCATTAAATTAATTTTATTGACTATTATTGGATTGACACTTTGCAGTCTAAAAGACTTCTGTGGAACAATACATAACCTTTTCTGCTATGATCTGGTTGGTGCACTTCTCCTGATAAAGTGAAATGCCATATAAAACCCTTTCAGAGCCTCTATTTTGGGTAGCTTGGAAGTTAAACCAATGAAAAATTAGAAGCTAAGTAATGTGTTATACTATCATCCAAAACTCATTTCTAGACCTAGTTCCAACTTCTTAGCTACAATATTTTTTTTTTTTTTTTGAGTTGGAGTCTCACTCTGTCTCCCAGACTGGAGTGCAGTGGCCGCTCCCGGCCACCGCAGCCTCGACCTGCTGGGCTCCGGCGATCCTTCCTCCTCAGCCTTCCAAGTAGCCATAATTACAGGCATGCGCTACCACGCCCGGCTGATTTTTTGATTTATTGTAGAGATGAGGTCTCGCTGCCCAGGCGGGTCTCGAACCTGCGGGCTCAGGCAGTCCACTCACCTCAGCCTCCCAAAGGCGCGGGATTACAGGCTGAGCCACTGAGCCTGGCTTTAGCTACAATATTTATATTGGTATAGGATTACTAGGGATTTTTTTTAACTCTATAGTAGAATTACAAAATGACTCAATCCAGCTAGCTAATTTGAATGCTATTTTACATCCAAACAGTTATTTTCTCTCATTCAAATTCAGACAACTTTTACTCAGGTTCTGCTATCTGCCATGTTTGTACAAAAGAGAAAAAAATATAGCTAATACTTGTATAGCATTTGTTATGTGCAAGGCACTAATCTAAACACTTAAATGTAATACCTCATTTAATACTGACAGTAACCTTGTTACAGTGATTTTCTTATTATTCCTGTTTTACAAATGAGAACCAAGGTTCATGGAGGTTAAATAGTTCCCAAGATGAAATGATGAAGTAACATTTCAATCCAGAGCTCTCAGGCTTAGGAGCCTATATTTTTTAATTGTGCAGTTTGCCAGTACTTATGTTAAAGCTGCAAATTCTATGTCACAAATTCCCCTTACTCTTTTCTCTTCCTGAACAATTATTGATTCTCCAACTGCAACCACAGTATGCCTGTTTAATTTTTTTCTTGCAGGCAGCCTATCCCAAGGACAGCCACCGATATCTAAGCACCTCTGCTTTGATTCATCCTCTAGGCATATTTATTCAGTCTGATCAAATGAGGTTTTGTTCAACCAGATTGTGAGATAATGTGGTGTTAAGTTGAACAGTCACATTTTTAAAAGTCCATGATCTTGTTGCAGGTGTATAGTTCTGTCCTGTCAAACAAAAGAGCTTGCTAGCCATGATTGCTTCTGCCTCTATAAGGTTGATGCTGTTTTTCCTACATTGCATTCATTTGATTTTACTGTCATGGCTTTACCTGATATTTACTCATTTTCTATAAATTAACTTATTTTTAAAAATTCAATAAAAATATTTAATGGAAAAATTTGAACAGTACTATAAGTGAATAACAAACCTTTATCACTGCCATTGTGGAAGTAATTGCTATGGAAACAAAACAATAGTATTAAATTCTAGCTGGTTATTCTTGCCTACTGAAGGCCCTTTGCTTGAAACCTGTTCTCTCTTTTAAAAACAGGTCTTTGGGGAGGTGGTTTTAGTGGTCAGGGCTATACCAGGCTGTGTTGTAGTAACAAATACAACCTTGAAATCTCATGACTTAACCCAACAGAGCTTTACCTCGGAGGACTCTCCAGGGCAGTGTCTGTCCTGAATCTCCACTTGGGATTGCAAGTTGCTTTTGTCCCAACTCCATCATCTCATCACATGGTCTGTCTGCTTGCAGCCAAAAGGGACAAAAGGGTGAGGATGCACTCTGGCTTGCCTTAGGTTGGCTTGGAAGGGACACACATAACTTCTGCTCACATCCATTGGCCAGAACCAGTTATGTGGCCTCAGTCCAACAACAAGAGATAACACTGGAAAATAAAGAGGAGCAAATGGGTATTGTTCAAGATAATTTTAGACACAAAGTGGAGGTTTTCTTGTTTTTGTTTTTTGTTGTCTTAACACGAGCCAAATAATTGAAAACAAGTTGTAAAGAGGGGTTCTCCCTCATGATGTGGATAAATGTTATTTAATGTTGAATCTGCAGATGCTTTGCCATTGTCTCTTGTCTTGTCTCGTCTACAGGAAACCCTACTTTTGCAGGTTTGAGCACTGAAGCTGTAACTATGCATCAGTTAGGGAAGGTCGTTCAGGAACAGGGCACCATCCTGGAGCACATATTCTATCTGAAAAAAATGTGCCTGTTTTGGAAAGAGATCCTTCCAGAACTTTTATTTACTGCAGTTTGAAACATATAGAAGGTCACTTTTATTGTTATCCCATGAATCCTCTGTTTTTCACGTGACTTTGGCCTTGCCAACTGAGGTTTTACCAAACACAGTATTCTCTTTAGGAAAATGCTAATATTAGTTGATATTTTGCATTTTGAGGCTATGTAGACTGGTTAATGGGCATATTTTTTGTCTTCTCAGCTAGAAGAAAGCTCTATGAGTACAGGAAACTTCTCGGTTCCTGAGTCACCCTGGATTGGGTCCCCCAGTGGCAGGCCCTGAATTGGTATTCTGAGTGCAAATAGTTTATTTACAAGTTGAACCCTGGAAACACCAGTAGAGGGGTGGGGAAGTGAGGCAGGGACAAGAAGTCAGTCAATAAAGTATGTTTTATCAAGTCAGTTACCACTGTGGACAACTAGAGTGTAATTTTCTGGGGAACTCTGGGAGCAGGTATAATATACACACCATGGGATTATCCCATTCCAGAGGGAGGGAGCTGAGGCACTTATACATTAATGTCTATCAGTCATTGGGTGAGGGTTGCTCTTGGGTGGAAGTTCCTCAGAACTTCTTGCTCAGTCAGAAGGTGGGTGAAGGTGGATATGGAGTGGGGCATCAGTTGAATCTGCTGCAAGGGGAAACCCTCCAAAAATCTAGAATTATCTTTTGGAAGGTGGGCCCTTGTAGTACACTCAGAATTTGTTCCTCCAGGTCCAATGGTCAACCAAAGTTTATATCTGGAAATTTTAAGGCGGCTGCATCATGATTTGCAGAAGAAACATTCCGAGTTGTAACAAACAGGTGACTGGTTTTTCCACATGACACTATACCTGCCCCACACCATGCTGAGTGTTCAGCAGTCTTTGACCCAAAATGGTATGGGTCTTACCTTCCGTATTCACCAGATCTTGCTCTGAGTGACTTTTTTGTTTCCTTTGATGAAAAATGTCCCCAAAGGGAAATATTTTGCTGATGTGGAAGAGGTGAAACAAAAAATGGCAGAAACATTAAAAGGCATCAAAACTGACAAATTCAAAATTGTTTTGAGCAGTGGAAAAAGTATCACTATAGGTGTATTTCATCAAATGGAGAGTAAATACTTTGAAGGTGACTAACTTTTATTCAATGTTTGTGTAAGAATAATTGCACAATTTGTAATAAATAAATTTAGTTTTTGGGGAGGTTCCCCTTTGTACATGCACACAGAGGAAAGGCTATGTGCCTAATGGTCAGTGTCTTTCACTCCATGGAAGCCATACTCCAAGATGGCCCCCATTGCTTCCTGGTCTTCATGTTCTTGTATTGTCCTTTGTCAGTCAGGGCTGGCCCTTCCTGGCAGAAGTGATGATGTGTGACTTCTGAGGCTTAACCTTTGCCTCCAAGAAACCAGACACCATGTCATGAGATGCTTACGTGGTAAACAGCTGAGGCCTCTGGCCAACAGCCATTGCTAATTTACTAGCCACATAAGTGAGCCATTTTTGGAAGTGGACCCCTCCCACCTTGTTAGCCTTTATGTGATGGTGCCCCCAGTTGAGGCAACCACATGAGATACCCCATATGAGAACTGCTCAGCAGAATCTTTCCCAATTCCTGATCCACAGAAACCATGTGCGATAATAAATTATCATTATTGTGTCAAGCTACTAAGTTTTGGAGACACTTATTATACAGCAATAGGTAATTAATACATTCACTGTATTAGTCTGCTTGAACTACTATAGCAAAATACCATAGACTGGGTGGCTTAAGTAACTACAAATGTATTTTCTTACAGTTCTGGAAGCTGAAAGTCCAAGATCAAGTTGTCTTCAAGATTGGTTTCTGGTGAGGGCTCTTTTTTCTGGCTTGTACTCAGCCATCTTTTTGCCATGTTCTCACATGGCCTTTCTTCTGTGTGCATGTGGAAAGAGTGCTCTCTAATGTCTCTTCCTCTTCTTACAGAGACACCAATACTGTCAGATTAGGGCTCCAAATTTATGACCTTATTTAACCTTAATTACCTCCCTGATGGGCCCATCTTCAATTACTATCATATTGGGGGTTAGGGCTTCAGCATATGAATCTTGTGGGGGCACACAGTTTATCACATAACGTTCATCAAAGTCTTGCCATGCTTGATAAATCAGCAGAAGCCCCCAGTTCCTGTGTCTGAGTGATTTCTTCTTCAAATGAGGGATAACATGTCAACAAAGATGTGACTTTGGTGGGAACAGAAAGAAGAGAGGGAAATAAATTATCTGTGCAAGGATGCTTTTAGTGAGCAGCTTCCTTGTAATAACTACATTCAGAAGCTCTTTGGGGGAGGTGGGAGAAGCAACATATAATTTTAAATGGAGCTGCACTATTTTAGAAGGCAATTACCACCTAAGGTCTGAGGCTTTGTAGCACCAAAGATTGCTCCCTTTCCTGTGTTGTCTGTGATCTCTGGCCTTGGTTCCTACCTTCTGGCTACTTAGAGCTCTGTGACTCTTTGGGTGGGGCTGGAGTGGATCCAGAAATCCCCAACTCTGTAGTTCTGTGGCCTTCCATTTGTCCTCTCTAGGTGGTATATTTTTCAGCAGCAGTATGAGGTTACCCTGGCTGCAGCCAGATCCCCATACTTGTTAATGTAGCTTCTTTTGTGAGCTATTTTAATTCGATGCCTTTTGTGGAAATTTTGTTCCAGAATGACTTGACAATGTTTTCAATATTGATTCTGTCTTTGAGTAATATAAATGGGGTTCACTGCTTGTCAGGAAAAAAGTGAGGAAAAAGGACATAACAGTATTCTGTGGGCTTCCTGCAACCAACTCACCCAGTCAAAATTTTGCCATGCATCTTCTCTGCAGGATAAACCAACTTTTCCATGTTACATAAAATCTAATCTTTTGAATAACAAGAGTAGTGTAGATGCTGAACTGGCTTCTCAGAATCAGATTGTTTTTTCTGTGGTTAAGCTCCCACATGACTACACCCACTGTACTTGTTTCTGTGTTGCTTGAGGTAGTGGAGAGAGGACACTTCCTCTTGGGGATATGATTTTCATTTGTTCACCTAGGAAGCACTTCTTGAGCCTGGCTTCTTGAAGCTTCATGACAGATTCGCCTGTCTACATACATACAAAAGAAATAGGCTGGCTGGGTCCTTACTGGAGGATGGCCATTAGTGATGTTCACAAATATTCCATTTGTCCTGCCTCTGGGCACATTAAATCACACTTCCTGTCCTGCTGAAGTGTGGCCCTATGAGATGTCTTGGCCAGTGGAACATGAGTGGAAGTGTGGTGTCTCACTTTTGGGAAGAAGCCCCTAAGAGTCCTGTGTCTGATCACACTGCCTAGTAGTTGCATTGTTTCAGAGGGTAGACACTCTGTCTACCATCTCTGATTTAAATTATCCTTTTGAATCAGACCGTCTTTAAATTATCTTTTTTTGCTTGTGTCATTTATTTTCTATTGGGATTCTGATTGATTCAGTCATCATAGAGGCAGTACATGATCAAGATAATTTGGAAAATGGGGAAATGTAGAAAGAAGTAAAAGAAAAAAATAATCTGTAGTTTTATACTCAAACATCACTGTTATTAACATGCTGTAATTCTTTTTCTTTTAGACGTTTTTGCTCAGTGTGATTGGGTTTTAATTTGATTGCAATTATTTGTAATATGCAGTATTAGTTGCTTCCTCATGAATACTATATTATACATGATGTTATTACACATTCTTCTTAAGGGCCCCTTTTAAATGATTGTGTAATAAGAAATGCAGTTTAAACAGATGCAGGAGAGGATGTGGGGAAAAGGTAACACTTCTACACTGTTGGGGGGATTGTAAATTAATACAACCTCTGTGGAAAACAGTTTGGTGATTCCTAAAAGGTCTAAAAATCAACTTTGAGGATATACCCAGAGGAAGTCAAATCACCCCATGAAAGATACCTGCACATGTATGTTTATTGCAGCATTGTTCACAATAGCAAAAACATGGAACCAATCATGCTGCACATCGATAGAGGACTGGATAAAAAAAAATGTGATACATATATACGATGAAATATTGCACAGCCACAAAGAAGGACAAAATTATGAACTTCACAGCAACTTGGATGTACTTATAGTCTATAATACTGAGTGATCTATCATAGAAACAAAGAACGAGTATCACATGTTCTCACTCATAGGCAGATCATGAACAGTTATTGTAATACTATAAGAAAAGGATTGGCAGTAGTGGGAACTGCCCTGGGGGAGCGGGTGGGATTGGCAGTAGTGGGAATCTGCAGGGTGAGGGGGGTCACATGTCATCAACAAGGGTACCTGCATAATGAACTTGGTATACCTAACCCTGGATTGTACCCCACATCTTTAAAATTAAATTTTTTTAAAAAATGCAGTTAAAGTAAAATATTTTAAGCTTTAATAACAGTTATATTATACATACTTGAAATATTTCTAATAACAGAGGAGGGGTAAGTAAAGAAAAATAATGGAATGAATCTCTGTCCAGTGCCTCCCATGTACTAGGCTGGTATTGGGTCCTGGATTTGGAGACAAATAGGACACAATCATCACATCCCATGGATTTGATGCTGACAAATGCTGATTCTATACCTAATCCTCTTGAGACTAGTTTAGATTTGTTGCTCATAAAATTTTTACAAATATTATTTGACTAATGAAATCCACCTGTTTTGAAAAACAATATGCACAAAAAATTGCTCTTTTCCCTGGAGAGGACTCAAGCTTATACAGTGTGAGGGAGATATACTTTATGAAAAAGAACACAAAATTATGAATAGAAATCACAACACATTATGTGATCTAAAAGTTGCAAGTGCCATTTATATAACAAACATACCACAAACATTCCAAAATCCAGAAAATAACATAAAATTATTATTATTTTAAAAATTGTTTTAATTAACTGCCTGATGAGCTCTATAATCTCATTTCTTTCTTACAGTTTTTGGCTGAATGCTTGTTGATCTGCTCTTCATATGATGATGATTTTGTAATAATGTTTTCTGTGGAGTGATTAGGAAGATGATTCATTCTTTTCTGGCAATGGTTTTCTACATGGCCTGCATAGGAGAATATTTTGGGAACTTTTAAGAATCCTTATGCTCAGGATGCTCCCTAGACCTACTAAATCAGAGTTGCTGGAAGACCCTGCATCAGTACTTTGTAGAAGTACTGGTTGAGAACCTCAGCTCTAGAATGTATGATAAAAGTTTGATTTTTATGAATCACGGTTTAGAAAAGTTTCTTTTGCTACTTGTTACTGCTTTTGTCATATACATTTTTAGGGTTGTTATGAAATCTAGGGAACCCTCTATTCAATTTGTTTCTGACATGAGCTGTGAGACTTTGGGGCATTTCAAGTTTTCTGTGCAGTAATTAATCTGAAATATTCTTTGCATTGAAGACACTTATCAGCCAATTTGTAATGTGTCCTCATTATCCAGGAGTTTTGGGAGTTTTATGTTAATTTTTCATTGAGATCAGTATTTTGTGCCAGAGGAGTAAGAAATTACATGGTTAGAATAAATGTGATTGGTGAGAGTATTTCTCCAAAGAAAATCCACAAGTGAAGGTGAAGTCCAGCAGGTGGGTCCAGTGTGGTCAGGCAGCAAGGTGCAGGTGTGCAGCTGTGGGTATACCACTAGTAAGGGGGGCCTGTGTGCATGTTGGACGTGCTGTGTGCTGGCAACTGACAGAGGATGGACACTCCACCATTTAGTAAAGGGGGCAGTAAGCACACAAAGGCAGTATCAGGCTGTGTTAGAATTATTCCCTTCACACACACACAAAAGCTTCGTGAATTCCAACTCCACCAATATGACTAACCAGCAACAACCACACATTGGAATAAAGCATACATATAGCCGTCTACACCTAAACTGAATCAATCACCGACTCAACTCCCTCTTCACCAGATCACTACACTGCCCATAGCTACACCAGCGCCACCTGTTCAGAGTGGAAGAGTGAGAGAGGGCAAATTTGGGTGAAAGACAATAGTCTTAACCAACTGAGGATAAAATATCATCTTTTTGTTAATTTTATAAGAAATATGCCTGGGCAACTTGGTGAGACCTCATCTCTACAATAAATCAAAAGTTAGCCGGGCGTGGTAGCATGCGCCTATAGTTCCAGCTACTTGGAAGGCTGAGGAGGAAGGATCGCCGGAGCCCAGCAGGTCGAGGCTGCGGTGGCCGGGAGTGCCCACTGCACTCCAGTCTGGGCGACAGAGTGAGATGCCAACTCAAAAAAAAAAAAAAAAAAGAAAGAAAGAAGTATGCTGCCAGGCTCGGTGGCTCAGCCTGTAATCCCAGCGCTTTGGGAGGCCTAGGTGAGTGAATTGCCTGAGCCCGTGGGTTCGAGACCCACCTGGGCCAATTGGTGAGACCTCATCTCTACAATTAATCAAAAATTAGCCGGGCGTGGTAGTGAGTGCCTGTAGTTCCAGCTACTTGGAAAGCTGAGGTGGGAGGATCACCGGAGCCCAGCAGGTCAAGACTGCGTTGGCCGGGAGCGTGCCACTGCACTCCAGTTTGGGCAACCAAGTGAGACTCCAACTCAGGAAAAAAAAAAAAAAGGAAAAAGGAAATGTACTATGTGAATCTATGTGAATGCATGCTAGGTCCCCAGGAAGAGGGCTCATATACAAGGGATGGTTCCTGAAGCTTGAGTTTCTTAAGCTTCACAGTTAACTTACCTTTGCTTCTGTACATGAATTAGTAACTGAAGGTCATGTGTGCCGACAAAATTGAGGCTTAAGAGCTACAAAAGAGTTACTAATGATGAAACTTCAGCCCAAGAACCTTAGAAAACAGTGCAAAGTTTTGTGCCTTTCCCTCTATGTTTATTGTATTTGAAATGACTGTTGCTTTTTTTGGTAGCAGCCTCACAACCTGTTCAATATCATGAAATGAAAAACATCATTCTTTGGTTGCCATCCTGTCTCCATTGTGTACCTCCATGCAAGTCCTTTAGGAAAAATAGCAAAGGCTGAACAAAAGACAGCCTAGTTAGAGTGTCTGAGTCTCCTCAATTTTTGACATTAAAACAGTGATGATTGCCCCTTGGGGAGTGTCCATTGTGTGATTTTACACCTTTCCAGCCATGGGTATAGAGGTTTACCAGTTTATAATCTGGTTTCAAGTTCATGGTCTTGGCCATTTCTGAGATGTGTGGAGCCCCACAAATCCTGGAGGGGCTCAGGTCATAGGCAGTGCTCTTCTCTAAGACTTGTTTTAGATGAGGTAACAGCATTTAGCCTCAGTCTGAAGATGAAGACACAGGGCCTGAGCCAGTCTTTTACTCAGGGATATTTATTGAGTGCCTGCAGGGTGCCAGGTTTGAGTCATATGCTGGGGATAGAGATGTTTCAGTTACTGTTGCTAAATAACAACATACCACAAAACTTCATAGTGAAAAAATAACTTTACTGTGTTGTGCTCATGGATTCAGGAATCAGGAATTTGGACATGGCAGGGGTGGCTTGTATCTGCTGGGACCTCATTTGGGAAGACAAAGACTGGGCATGACTTGATGGCTAGGGGTTGGAAATGTCTGGATGAAGCTTCACTCTCATGTATATGTTGGAACCACAGCTGGGCTATCAACTGGAACCTTATGTGGGAACTCTGTCTCTCTGTCTCAGATGGTTTTGGCTTCTTCATATTGTGACAGCTGGGATCTAAGAGCAAGAATCCCAAGGGAACAAGGAAGTTCATGCCACTTTAGGACCTTGCTTCAGTAGTCACTTGGCGTCACCTCTGCCATGTTGGTTGAATCAGTAAAGATCCTCTCAAATCCAAGATAGGGAAGTGGTAAGTTTTTAAAAATGAACATGTAGAAAGGGAAATATTGTACCCCATATCCCTTTAATAACTATTATAAAATAAAGCTATTAAAATGAAGAAAAGAAACACACACACATACAGTCTGACTCAGAGGATCCCATGTTGAGCCCTCATGGAGCTTATAACCTAAAAGGAGAGACAGTCATGCACTGAGTTATTCAACAAATATTTATTGAGCACCTGCAGTGTGCCAGGTTCTGTCCTAGGATTCAGAAGTACATAAGACAGATGTATTCTCTGACCGTGGAGTTTGTTCACTGGTGCAGAATCAGAGATGAAACAATTAAATCAATATACAATGTAATGTCAGGTAGCAATAGTGGCATGAAGAAAAATAGTAGGGTAAAAGGACAACAATAGGATGTGCTGTTTCAGATAAGGCTGTCAGAGGAGGCCTCACTGACTGGGTCCATTCTAAGTGAAGGGAAGAATAAGTACAAGGTCCTGGCATGTTTGAGAAATGGTCAGAAGGCCAGTGTGGCTGGAGCAGAGAGAGTGAGGAGGAGTGGTTAAAAATAAGGTTGGAGAAGCAGTAAGGGGCCAGACAATGTAGCCATGCAGATTGTGGTGATGACTTTGGATTTAATACTAAGTGCAATGGGAACTTGTAGGAGTCAGTTTTTGCTAGAGTAACAACCACATCTCAGTGTCCTACAACAACTAATTGTGCTAAGGACTGTGAAGGAAAATCTCAAGGGAAACCTTAAGGAATGGCTACAGTTCATCTTTTTTTTTTTTTTTTTTGAGTTGGAGTCTCACTGTTGCCCAGACTAGAGTGCAGTGGCCGCTCCCGGCCATCGCAGCCTTGACCTGCTGGGCTCCAGCGATCCTTCCGCCTCAGCCTTCCAAATAGCTGGAACTACAGGCGCACGCTACCATGCCCGGCTAATTTTTTTTTTGATTTATTGTAGAGATGAGGTCTCGCCTGCCCAGGCGGGTCTCGAACCCGTGGGCTCAGGCAATCCACTCACCTCAGCCTCACAAAGGCGCGGGATTATAGGCTGAGCCACCAAGCCTGGCTTACATTTCATCTTTAACATTTACCAGACCACACATGACTGCCCTTCATGCATCAGCTGGCTTATGCCCATGTCCTCTTCATCCAGGAACTCCTGAAACATTTTCAGCTTTCCTTCATGCATCAGCCCTGGCTTTGCTCCATGTCCTCTTCATCCCAGGAACTGGCCTGAAAGACATATCTTTCTTTGGGAGATTGCTGACCTTGTGGCAGAAGGAAAGAGCAATGGTCAAATCCATGATGGTTCATATAAAGCTACTTCTTTGAAGTACACTTTCCCTCCTGCTCACATTTCATTGACCAAAATACATCATATGGCCAAGTTTAATGTGGAGGTGGAGGGTGGGAGTGATAATCCTCCCACAGGGTGGGATAGGAAACAATTATGAGCAAGCAACACACTCTATCAGTGAGCCATTGGAGGCCTTTGAGTGGGTAATGACATAGTCTTATTTGCTTTTACAGAGGATCCTCTGGTGGAAAAAAATGTAACACTGTAGCTGAAAGGACAATTGGGAAGGAGAGGGCCATGATGCCTTGGTCCCTAGAGTAACTGTGAGGCAGTGACTTGCAGGATGAGGAGGCACCAATGCATCTATACCTCCAGCACATCAGGCCCAAAGTCAGGTGCTGCAGGAGGTGGTTGGCTCCTTCCCATACAGAACACGTGGTCTTGTTGGGGACAAGACTAATGAGTGGTCGATTTTGCTATAGTGTGGCTGTTTAACCAAGTCAGGGAGGTTAGGTAAGGAGATGGCCCCTTGGTTGAGATTCAAATTCAAGTAGGCACTAGCAAGGTGAAGGTGAGATGCTGGGGACACAGGATAGGACACTCATGGTTGAGTGACCTGCACCTCCTCAGATGAGAAGGACAGCTTTATGCCATCTTTTCTATGTGTGAGGGAAGTCAGAGAGGAGGCCCAGATGTCTCCTCCCTTTCCTGTGGACCCTGGCTGCTTGTTCTCCTTCTCTTCCTTCACTCTAGCAGTTCTGAATCCCTGCCTGCATCCTGATTCCACAAGCATTAAATCTGTGAGTCTCAACCTTAAGAATTGTTTCTACACTGCTGAAGGGTGGGGCTAACAGTTCCCTGGGATTCCCACGCTGAGCAAGCAGCCAGAGCTCACCCAGGGTTCAGGCTTTCTATCCACATTTACCTCTTCATAGGGATTCTGTTGGGATTACCATTGTCACTTTATTTTCTCAACCCTGGTGTTTGCGTCTTACATCTATCTGGCCTTTGCCCAGAAGCTCCTAAACCTTGGGAGTAACTTTTTCCTCTGTTGTCAAGATTTATGTCCTTCTAAGGTTCAGGATGGGAGGGTGTAGTAATCTATTTTTCTAGGCCTTGCTGTGTTTTCTAAAAGCCCTAGGAGAGGGGAACTTTGTGACATGGGGAGAGAAAGAAATGGCTTTGTGTCTCCTCAGCTACCACACACCCCTTTGCACCTGCCATCCCTCTGTATGGTAGGCACAGTGCTGCCCTCTTCTGAGCACAACACTCCTCAGTGAGAGCCCCAGGCCTGATGCTTCCAGACTGGGTGGTCTACAAGTTTGTTTCCTTTTCTGTGATTTACATTCCTCTCAGCATTCTTGTGTGGATTCTACAAAATAAAGAGTGCAAAGCTCTTAACACAGGGCCTGGGCCATGGTAGGGGTTCATTGAGCAGTATCTACCCCATCTGGTACTGCTCCTTGCATCTTTCTCTGTGGTAGAAAGACAGGAACCTCTTAACGAGCTGGGTAAATGTGGGCAAGAAGCTAAACTTCTCTCATTTTTCTTTTCTGTCAAACATGATGAATGAACGAGATCCATCTTTCTTAACGGGGACTTTAATGGCATGTGGGGAGGAACACCTTGTGTATGACTGTCTACATTAAGTGCCAGTTACCCCCACCTCTGTCATTACAACCCCAAACAACATTTCCACCAAGTATTTCTCTCTTTCCCTGTAAGTTGGTGATGGTACTGCCCCTGGTTGAGAACCACTGAACTAGTTCACCCTAAATGTCACTCCTGCTCTGAAGTCCTGGGTGGGTGGAAGAGTGAGGACCCAGCAAGACAGTCAGACAAGGAACAGTTCAGCAGGGTCCTCTGCTCTGGCGTTTCTGAGACAGCTTCATTGCTTCTGACTTAGAAGCTTCTTGGCCCCCATATATTGAGAAAGGAGAGGATTTCCAACAAATGAAGAACCAAGCTGATTTTGTGCTTGGTATCCCTCTTTGTCCTCTAGCCATATTCTTAGCAAGTGACATATGATATCCTCCTGAAATAGTGGAGGGATAACCATATGGTCACCAAAAGTACGTTTGACCTCCAGTGGTGTAACTTGAAGTATGCAACTCAGAAGGAGTCACAAAGGGAGATACCTTATACATGCTGCTGAGAGAGGAGCCCAGGCCTGGAATGAGCATGAAATCCTTGATGTCCTTTTTGCTAAGAACCTGCAAGATGGGAAAGGGCTTTGTTCAAATGCTTGGAACTCACTCTGTGGATCCATGTGGAGCTGGCTGTGTTTCCTTTCAGCCTGTCTTGCTCTCAACATTTCAAGGAGGAAATCAAAGGCTGAAGTGTGGCTGTTGGGCACTTTTCTTTTCCAGTTGATGCTTTGTGGTCATGAGGACCATGGACAACTTAAGTCCATCATGTCCCTTTGCCCATTTATTCTCCTGGGGTTGACAGCTCTAAATTATAATGCTCCTTGCTGAATACCATTAATCTTAAGCAAGCAACTTACTGCAAGTTATTAGCTGCTCACCTTGAAATCCTGTGAATAGAAAAGAAAATTACCCTCCTGTCCAGAGTTCCTTATTAATTGAATATGTGATAGAAGAATACAGAGAGTGTCATTAATTTAAAGATATAGAAGTTTGTTGCTCTCTTTTTTATTTTTATTTTATCCCTGGATGTACATCTAATTAAATTAGGTAATTTGGATGCTGGTTTTCTTCCCTGATACATTTAATCGCAGTCATCTTAGTCAACTGTTAGTGATGCCACTGCTTCTGTGGTGCCTAATTTACAGGAGATGAATTTTTAAGAGTTTGTTGCATTTATCAGATAATTTTATGAACCTTTGGAACATTTTCAATGAGTTTTATGAGACTTCCATGACAATATTCTGCGCATCTCTTTGATGTGGAGAGATGAAGATTGCTGACTTAATGGTCTAAAAAATTGTGACATCTTTATTTACATTGGACTGATGATAGATTTTAGGTCATTTCTCTTATCAAAGATACCCTGATGACAGTTAATATTTTGAAGGAAGATTTTTTTTATGAGTTATAATATTACCTGGATTACATTTTTCTTGAATTTAAAAAATGCTAGTGAGATTGTTTTGGGGAAAAGGATTTCAGTTCAGACTTCAGGCCTAGGGAGAAGTTTTTCTCACTTCCTATACTGAATAAGAATTTCTACCTACACAGTGTGCACTAGTTCTCTACTGTGTACTTAATTCCCTCTGTCTTGCATTCTTATTGAATTATTGAGCTATTCCATTGAGTTATTGAAACAACTTTGTTCCCTGCTAGGTTGTAAGCTTTCTCAGAGTGTTTATATGTTCCCAAACCAGGCATATAGTTGACCCATAGTAGATTGTTCTCAGTGGAGCCTTGCTCAGTGGAAGAATGTCTGATTTTCCTAGCTCTGAAAAGGCAGATTGGACCTGATACCCTCCAATACTGACTTCTGCCTTTTTCTCATCAGGTTTCTTATACCACTGTACCATTTTTCATTGTCATATGCAGGCAAAGTCTGTGGAGCTGTGCCATAACTGAGCTCAAACTTGGAAGACAGCATGTTCAAGTTGGTCAACTCCTTTGGTGTCTTGGTGATGTCAAGGAGGACCACTTTTGGATTTTTGGGTCCTTAGTACAGAGCCATCTTTTGGAATCAGAGGGTGTGGGAGGAGGAGGATAGAGGCCTAGAGGTCATCTTGTTTGCCACTTTCGTTTCCTTGGAGTGAGAGGAATGGGTGATAGACCTGCCTGGTAGAAGAGTGAGGCCCTTGTCACTGGAGAGGCTCAGGCAGAAGTGGAATGGAAGTTCATTTGGTTGTGACTACTGTGGGAGGCTTTAAGTGTTGGGGCAAGGCAGTCTCCGATTGGAATTGAGAGGAGTTTAAAGGGCTCCCTTTAGATTCTTTGCAAGCTTGCTCAAGTCTTGCCTAATTAGAGGGTGAGTTTATAGGGTTTTTTTTTTTTTTGCTTTTCTCCTCCATAAATGGCAGTCCTTTCTTTGTCTTCCTTTTTTTTCTGAGGTCTTCTTTGGTCTACTCTCTTTTCATTTTCAGCCTAAGGCCTTTCCTTCACTCCTTTCTGCTCTATTTTTGTCTGCACATCTCTTCTTCTACTTTCCTATATTTTGTTTATTCGTGAGCCCTGCAGTAGAGTCAACACAGGCTGTTATATTTGACTCCTTATGATTGAAGGAAGAGTTCTTGAGAAGGAGAAGAGTAAAGCGACTGGTAGAAATGAGGTCACTGGGAGCCTCTGCACAGAATCTGGGACACTGTAGGTTCTCCATAAATGCTTGTGGAATGAATGAGTTTGTAACTTCCATTCACTTGTGCTAACATGATTTCACATTTGCATAATAGTGAGTAGGTTGTGTTTTGGTAGTTCATGCAAAAATATCCTTTGAATTTTCAACCGTGTTGGGATGCTTATCTTTTAAAATGTAAAGATGAGTGAAGTGTCTAGCAGTGATATTGAATAAGGTAGGGTAGTTTGGGGGTGGGGGTTGTTTGCAGTTTTAAATGGAGTGCCTAGATTTGGAGTGCAAGGATGCTTACCTCCCACGACTCTGTGCGTGCTGAGGAGCCCCTTATGAAACCTGGTATAACTCTATTTACAATCCAAATGAGATTCCAAGAATGTTTTCCAAGGCCGGCAGACTTCTCAGCACTTCTGTGGGTTTTCCTGAGGCTGGCCCTGATCATGGGTCCAGACCCAACTTTTAGAGCAGGCTTGTTGACTCTCTGGAGTTCGCTTATGCAAACAAAATCACAATTGATGCAAATGAGAGAGGTGGGAGGCCTCTTCAGGTGGTCTGGGCCAGTCCTCCAGAGTCCAAAGGCTCAGTAGAGCAGACTTGCAGGGCCTCACCTACTTTAATGTTCAGTGCCTGGAAAGCTGATGCTGTAATGCTGCATCCCAGGGTTCCATTTGGTACGTTCTGTCATACCAGGAAGTTTTTCTGTTCACTGGCCTGAAATTCCTTGCTGCTTCCTCTCAGTTTTAGTATTTCTTGGTGCCCAAGACTGTGAGATTGAAATGGACATTTCATAACACTCAGGGACATGAAATGTGTCATCAAAACCGGCAGAGGGATGTTGCTTATCATAGGAGACTGGTTGTGAGCTGTTAGTGTATAGTGGTAAGAGAGACCCCAAAGGTCTTGAAAGCATACAACTGAATAATGAAATAATTAAACAAACAAACAAGCAATTTTCCAAATTTTATCAAAAGTTTCAAGGATGAAATAGATTGAGTGGCCCTGAACCTGCAAAGAAAATTGCCTATGTGAGTAGGGACCACGTCCACCACAGAGCTGTGGCCTATGCCCACAGACCTATGTAGCTCAAGTAAAGGGGGTTTAATTTGTAAGGGTGTAGAGCTTTTTCCTGGACTCCAGAGATTGAAAGTAATGCCTCATGGTTCATGGAAAGGGATGGGGAACTGAGTCACGTTTTGCTTGGTGGGTCATGGACTCTTATTTCTGATTCTGTTTCATGCATTTGTTTTTCAGGTTTTTTTGTTTTGTTTTGTTTTGAGTCAGAGTCTCACTTGATGTGTATGAGAAAAACATTACTGATTCAGACAAGTCATAATGGCCAGATTTA
The DNA here is from genome assembly GCA_027257055.1 of Cephalopachus bancanus. Taxonomy (NCBI): domain Eukaryota; kingdom Metazoa; phylum Chordata; class Mammalia; order Primates; family Tarsiidae; genus Cephalopachus; species Cephalopachus bancanus. The sequence goes on from JAPVLO010000087.1 coordinate 3,008,063, forward strand.
GGGCCACTCTGAAGCACAGTTTGGAATTGCAAAATATTCCTGCTGTGGACCTCTTCTGTGCTGATAATTCTGCCCTAGGGGGGCCAAGGAATCTCCCTTCCTCCCTCCCTTTCTCCCTTCTTGTTTTCTTGTTTCCTGCTTTGAGTTCAGCAGTCTCAGCCAAGGGCAGATCAGTGTGTAAACCTTTCTTCTATTGGAATCAATTTTGTTCAGTAAAAGCTTTTTATATGAAGTTTTGCAAGTGTACATTTTACAGCTTCTATTCTATTTAAGAAGTCAAATTCTCATCAAACTTTAACTCAGCTGGAAAGATGAGTCGATTTTATTATTTTGCCCTGTCAGTAGATTCCAGTCTTTCTCTAGGCTTTTCCGATGTTTTAAACTAAAATATATATATATGTAGATAGAGTAATTATGGTGAAAACCTTAGACTGAGTAATAAGACCTTATATATTGACAGAGAGATGCTCAACAGGTGATCTGACAGTCTGATTGGGAAAGGAGAGGGCATGTGAATCAAATGTTCTGAAGACTTTACAAATCTGGAATTTTGAGGATTCACATTCTAGGTACATTTAAGGCACTGTTTCATAAGCCTTTTGTTTACGTTTTTGAAGATAATGACTATTTCTTAGGAATGGACGAATGATCAGGGAAACTGCTTAATGAGGGTTTATCTTCATTTTGTAACTGTATTAAAACATACATTTTGATATATGTCATGAGACACGAATACGTTGCTGGGCCAAAGTGATCTTGATGATTTACTTTGAGAGGAGCCTGAGGAAGAACTTTGGTGATTCTTAAACTGAATGCTGTGAGTGCAATTCCTGCCATCTTTGTGACTGCAATTTCTTGAGTGGCAGGATTCCCTCTAGGATGTATTCAGAGTTGTCAGAGGTCATCTTGACGTACAAGCAAATCACTGTCCTAAAAGAAGGGAAGATTATTTACAAAGCCCCAAATTCCAGATATGTCCAACACTATTGAAAAATTATAATCTAAAATGAATATTAATTAAGTAAACTCAGATATCCCTTGACACTTGGAAGCACAAATAATTAGGTAAGGTGGAGCTCACAAAAAGATTAAAGGCTTAAACCATGGAAGCTGCCAGCCAGGGCTTCAGGAGCAGAGTTCTCTCTTTTCAGTTCATGTTTGACCAGCCCAGTTGAGGGCTGTCAGCTGTTGATGAAATGACATGCTGCTTTCGTGGGATGCCTTTCCATTGAACTTTGACTTATATGAGGCTGAATTCCTTGGTCCCTTCTCTCCCTATGTGTCTATCTGCTCCTGCTTCTCTCCTTCCCTACTGCTTCTGTTTTTCTTGTTTGCTTGCCTCTCTGACATTCATTTCTGTCTTTGGATGTCCTTCCTCCCTCAGCCAGAGCTGAGATCTTGCTCTGTACTTCCTCTTCTCCTGACCTCTGGCTGTCTCCTCTGAATGACAAAGAGAAAGCTCTCTTGTTTCCATGAATGACCTCTTTTTCTAGAAAGCATCACTGGTCTGTCAAGCATTCTCATTGCCAACGCTCATTTGCATAGCTGAGCGATCCTTTGCAATGTTTGCCCCGCAATTCTGCCCTGCCAGTGCCTTCTTCAGGCATCTGCCACCTCCACTCTCCCCTTCCAAACCCAGCAATGCTGTTTACTCTCTCTGGGCTGCCAATGTAAATCCACATTGAAAGGTGTTCATTTGATTTGGCAGAAAGTGTGTTATTCGTATTGGGCCCATGTGCTTGTTTTTGGTTGAGCCTTTGACATGTAGTCTTTGGCAACTCCTGGTCGCTATACACAGTACTGCTGCAAGCTGCTTGAATGTGACAGTATTTGTAGAATTTTTCTCTTTTTTTCGCTTTGGAAGTGTAAAGTTTCCCTAAATGTAAAGACTCTCTCCTATACTTTCTACATTAAAGGGTAGTCTCACCTCCTGAATGGCCCATTAAATATAGGTGGGGATGATGTAATCCCAGCTGGACAAGATTTTTTGACACCTACTGTGGGCTTTGGACTTAATGCTAAGTCATGGAGAAGGTGGCTACTGGTTCTGTATAACATATTTTGCCCAGTAGAACCTCAGTTCTAGAATAAAAATATGTAAATTAGGTTGAAACATGAAATTCCTAATATTTGGCCATGTTTGACCTACAAGAGGGGAAATTTTATAGGATTCAACCAAGTAGTATTGAGTGAATAGAAGATGGGGTAGACTTTGTGAAGGGTACAGGAAACAGCCAGAGGGGCGGCTCTCAAAATGGTGCCGAACCTGGTAAAGCCACACTAGACAACAAAGGCCCTAGGTTCCGGCTTCTTCATGCACGATTCCCCTCACGCGCGAAGTTCAAACCTGCAAGCCTCCAATCATTTCCCATGACGTAGCTAGCTTTGTTATACCCATCCTGCTCTCATGTCGCTCCTCCAATAAGAACCTAGCACAGCCCCTTCCGGCCCCTGCCAAGCCCATAAATACACCCCTCTCCCTGTGTAACTTTTTCTTGCTCCCTCTCTCTCTTGCTCTCTCGCTCTCTCTCCCCGCCTCTCTCCCACTGCCTCTCTCCCACTGCCTCTCTCCCACTGCCTCTCTCTCTCTCTCACTCGCCCCCTCTCCTCTCTCTCGCTCTCTCTCTCCCTTCATCTCTCTCTCTCTCTCTCTCTCTCTCTCTCTCTCTCTCCCCCCCAACCCCGTGGCCACAGACCCTTTCCCTTTTTCCCTTGTGGCTGCCACTTTAATAAATCTCTTGGCCTTAATGGGTGTGGAGTTGTCACTGGCGCCTAACTTCTTTCACTTTGTTTAAAATTACTCTCTACTTTCATTGATTCAGTCATTCATTCAAGGAACATCTATTAAGCATATTTCTCAGGCTAAACATTTTGGTAGGTGTTGGAGTTACAAAGAGAAATCAAGTATGTTCCTTGTCCTCTAGCCAGGAAGACTAACACTCAGCCAACTGTAGCACAAGTGTCAAGAGCTGCATGGACAACCCTTCAGAAAGTGCTGAGGACAAAGTGGAGTGACCAACTGTCCTGGTTTGCCCAGAACTGTTCCAGTTTTTTTTGTTTTTTTTTGAGTTGGAATCTCACTCTGTCGCCCAGACTGGAGTGCAGTGGCCGCTTCTGGCCACCGCAGCCTCGACCCGCTGGGCTCCGGTGATCCTTCCGCCTCAGCCTTCCAAGTAGCAGGAATTACAGGCATGCACTACCACGCCTGGCTGATTTTTTTATTTATTGTAGAGATGAGGTCTTGCTGCCCAGGCGGGTCTTGAACCCGCGGGCTCATGCAATCCACTCACCTCAGGCTCCCAAAGGCATGGGATTACAGGCTGAGCCACCGAGCCCGGCCTGTTCCAGTTTAACACTGACAGTCCTGGATGCTGAGAGAACTGGCCACCAGTTCGCACTAAGGCATGGGGGCAGTTATGGCTCCATGCAAAAATAACAGCTCAGTGGCTGGAAATGAAGCCTATTCCTCCACCCTGGGAGAAACAAGAAATCCATGAGCAAAATAAAAGCTCTTTGAAATCTCAGAGTGGAGAAAACTGTTCAATTTGTTTAACCAGAATTTCTCTAACTTATTGACCTCAGAACTCTTTTTATGCTTAATATCCTGTGAGCATATTTGGGTCCTCCCCTCTTTGTCCTTTGGGGAAAAATGGCATCATTCTTTATCCTAAAGTGCACATTATTACCTTATATTATTAGTCTCATTCGTGATTCAGGCAACAACTAGTATTAAAATAGCCCATCACAAGAAAATTTAATAATAATGCAATTTGGGGATTAAAAGGTTTTTCAGAAGGGTTGCTAATGTGCTGTGGAGGGTCGCAAGTTACCGCAAGGCTATTTTTTCTGACTGACACACACAGAGCCAGGTTAGTTGCTCACTCTTTCTGCAAGTACATTTTTTGCACCAAAGGCTGACCCAAGTTGTTATGGAAACGGAAATGGTCTCCCTGTCTAAGAACAGTGACTTGCTAATAATTAGAGTATGGCTGAGCAAACTTTAGTGGAAATGATTAATCTTTGCAAAGATGGAATAGGTGTTGTTTGGCCTTTGCACTTTCCAGTCCTAGAAAATTTTAATTTGGAAAAGAGCTGATGAAGCTCAGGCTCTGTGTCTTTACTTGTCTTAAAAAAAGAAAGTCATTCTTTAATATTATGATAATTAGCTAATTTAAAATCCTGACGATACTCATAAGCCTTTAGAGTGTCAGGAGAATGGTTTGCCATCAAATCCTTCAAAACTGTCTCCCCTCTCCCAGTAAGGGTCTCTTCTCTTTTTGCCTGTCTTCAGGTAGGACTGAAGAAAGTATGTGGATGGGTGGTTGACTTTTAAACAAAAATACCTGTAAAAGTTGAAGTCCTATCAACTGGGCAGCACTTAGCATATCCTATAGCAGAGGTCAGCAACTATGGCCTGAAAGCCAAATCCCTCCCACTGCCTATTTTTGTAAATAAAGTTGTACAGGTTTGTAAATCTCAGATGAGCTTGTTAAAATGCAGATTTCTGGGCTTTTAGTCATAATACCTGGGGGAGGGTTTGGGGATTTGATTGTTTGACAAGCTGTCTATATGAGTTTGATGCTAGCTCATTGGAGCTGGCCCTTTCTCCAGGTTAGGGATCAGCAAACGTTTTCTGTCAATGAAAGCAGCTAGAGACAATACATAAAGGAATGGGCATGCCTACATTCCGGTACAACTTTATTTACAAAAATAGGCAGTGGGAGGGATTTGGCCTTCAGGCCATAGTTGCTGACTTCTGCTATAGGATATGCTAAGTGCTGCCCAGTTGATAGGACTTCAACTTTAACAGGTATTTTTGTTTAAAAGTCAACTACCCATCCATATACTTTCTTCAGTCCTACCTGAAGACAGGCAAAAAGAAAAGAGACCCTTACTGGGAGAGGGGAGACAGTTTTGAAGGATTTGATGGCAAACCATTCTCCTAATAACCACAGTTGTTGAGATGGATTGAGATCTTGCTACTTCTCTTAAATGTGGATGAGACCATTTCCTCATTTTATTGCAGCCTAACCTGGCTCTTAGGCCTGCTGCCCAGAAAAACCAATGTACTGACAGCAGTCATTGCCATAGAGAAAGAGTTTAATATCACAGAGCAGCTGAATGAGGATGATGGGAGATATTTCTCAAATCCATCTCCCTGAGAGTCTTAGGCTAGGGATTTTTAAGGAATAATTTGTTGGGTTGGAGGACTATGGAACAGGCACTACTGATTGGTTGTACTGATTGATGACATCATGGGGGTGTTGAAACTATCTTCATGTGCAGAGCCAGTTTCTGCGAGGGAGTTACAGGACTGGTGGAGATATGGGTGAGACTGCAGGTCCATCAGAGTGCAAAGTCTGAAAAGCATCTCAAACAACATTCTTAGGTGAAAGGACATAAGATGGAGTTGATATACCTAATGAGCAGCAATTTTAACACTATCATGTTTTTCTAGCAGTTCACTTTAATTTACCTTCTAATCACTAGCCAAGGACAGAGCTTTCTCAGAAAGCTATTGATAATTGTTTTACAGCCCCTCCCCAGCTTGTTTTGTACTAATTAGCTTTTCTATTCCAAGCACTTGCATAAGAAACAAGTTAACCTAATCAGTCCTTCCTGACAGACCCATCCACATGGCAATAGTCATGTGACTAGCTCACCCAACTGTCTGCCCTTCACCTGATGTTAGTACCTGTCCTCATCTGCTCCTTGGTGAGGATGTGTAAAAGACCACTACCCAATCACCTTAATGCCCTGCCCCATCAAAAGGAAGGGTTAAAAGCATTCAACCTCAAGCAGCCATTGGGCATTGCTTTGCTAAGCTCTGGTCTGGCCATGTGGTTCTCTGAGCTATGGCCGCCATTTTTTCCTAGCTTTGGCCTCTTCCCTTACCTTGGGAAGGTGAATCTCTTTCTAATTTACTTTTTATATCAACTATATTTTTCAATCTAACTTCTGTGCAATTCTTTGCATCTTTTTTGAGGCACCAGATTGCAGACCCCCATCTGGTCTGACCTAACATTTTGGAGGTCCCACTGGCATTTTGACCTAACATTAGGTTTTATAATAGAGGAGTTATCTTTGAGGTAAGTCCCATGACCATCAGCTACTGACCCCTAGGTGGTAAGCCATTATAAAGTATGCAGGAGGTGGGTTCCCCAGAGTTTAAAGATTCCTGAGCCCCTCAACCTATCAAACTTCAGGATGCCAGCAAGGAGATCTGTGCAATCTAAGGCTCACTGTTTAAGGAAAAATATGTTTGTCAACCTCTTGGGCAGATTTTCCCCTCCCCAGGGGTTGGGATGTGAAGATAATCAGTTGCTCTCTATTAAAGTGAAAGCAAACAGAGACAACAGATATGTTAATTTCTAACCATAACTGCAACATTGTAGGATTCAGATTGTCTTCTATAGCTTTTACTCTGTGGCCCTATAATAATATTGGATAGGCAGTTTCAGTTTGGGGGTTATAACAAAAGTTAAATGATGAACTTGAATCTTTTTTGAAGAGAAATCTCAAATTTTTCTTGAAGGTAGAGATGGAAGTTTGGTAGTGGTGGTGAAGGGGACACTGATTTCCCTTTGTTTACCCCACTTGCTACTTTAGGCCCTTTTTGCTGAGCCCCTGTTGTGTTTTGGGGAGGGAGCTTTAAAGTGAGGCACACCCACCCCCATCCTCACAGCTGGATTTGTACCCATGCCCTGATGTTGTGGGATATTGAATCTCTTCTTTGAGAGTCCAAATAAGTTCAGCAACTTGAGTTTTTCTTGCTGTTTTTAAATACCACCATAGTACAGATTTTATTACATGTACTGTAGCTGATTTTTCATTGCTTTTAAAATGTTTTTGAAGCCGGGCTTGGTGGCTCAGCCTGTAATCCCGCGCCTTTGGGAGGCTGAGGTGAGTGAATTGCCTGAGCCCGCGGGTTCGAGACCCGCCTGGGCAGCGAGACCTCATCTCTACAATAAATCAAAAAAAATCAGCTGGGCGTGGTGGCGCATGCCTGTAATTCCGGCTACTCGGAAGGCTGAGGCGGAAGGATCGCCGGAGCCCAGCAGGCGAGGCTGCGGTGGCCGGGAACGGCCACTGCACTCCAGTTTGGGCGACAGAGTGAGACTCCAACTCAAAAAAAAAAAAAAAAAAAAAAAAAAAAAAGTTTTTGAAGTGAAAGGGGGCCCCATTGTGTAAGTGTTCATAGTAAGCATTAGTGAATGGACTTGTATGGGTCAAGGGGAACTTTCCCCTTGAAAGTTTGCCCTTGAAGGTTTGCTGAAAAATCAATTCACAAAAACAAAAGGCAGATTAATGGGAGAAAAGGCATACAAATTTATTTGATCATAGTTTTACATGATGTGGGAGCATTCAAAATGAGGACCCAACACCCCCTGTCCCCGCAGGGTGGAGAAGCTTATATGCCATCTTGAGGTTAGAGAAAGAATGGGGGTTTGGATCCTGGCAAAGGAGGTTATGGAAGGGGAAGAAAAGGAATTTTGTTCAGGGTCAATAAATTATTATTAGGGAGAATTCAGTGGGCTTGAAGAATATATAGTAGTCTGGGACAAAGTCTATTGGGGCCACAGAGTGGACGGGAGTTTGTTAGAAAAGTCTGGCCAGATTTGTTGACAGACTTTGTCTTCCTTCCTGTGATATGAGTTCAGTTAATGAAAATTCAGGGAAGAGACTGGAGGTAGTTGTTTTCTTCTTTAGTAGGTCTGGACTTAAGGCAGTAAGGAAATTTAGAAAATCCTTTGTTTTGAGCGGTCGGAGGGTAAAGGTCAGAGGAACGTTTAGTATCCTTTTTAAGTTCAGCATGTACAAAATACCGTATTTTGGGGTACCAGTTTCTGAGCCCCAATAAGCTCTTGCATATTTTGTTGTGTTATGCTGGGTGTGGGTTTGTCCTCACTGCATACATTCAACCAAATTATTAGCTTTTCTTCTTCCCTGCTCCAGTATTCTGTTTTTCCAAATGGTTTGCTTAGTTTCAAATTTCCTTTTTAATGTGTTTAAGGAAGAAACAGTTCCCCTGGACCATAGCCATGAATGCTGTGACTCATGCTGCCTTCTATGTATTTCTGTTCACATCCTTGAAGCTTTCTTTTCTGTGTCGCGGCAATTCCTTGCTATTATCTTATTTTCTGATTTCTTTTGAAGGGATAATGATGGTGGCCAATTTGTGCATTTTATAATGTTTTAATCAGTTTTGGTCCTGCTGCAGCTTATGCTGGAAACAAATGGCTCACACACCTGAGCTGTTCTCTGTGAGTCAGTCTTAAAATCTGTTTCCCATATAAGTATATTATGGTGTAATTTGCTTGTGGAGCTTTGTGATGTCATTGCCATTTCACAGTTATCAAATACAAGAACATTTTCTTTTGGTGTATTTATATCCACTTCAAAACTACTTTACATTCATTCATTACAAGGTGATTTAAAGCCTTCCTTGTTGACTGTTGTTTATTTTTAAATTCCTTGGCTTTTATATTTTTTTAATATTCAAGTTTATATTTTGCTTCTCTTGTGTCATCTTCTCTCTTGTTTGTGTTCTACTTCTTCTTTCTAATATCTTTTTACTTTTCATCCAGAAAACATCTACCTAGTACTTTCTATGGTTAACATGTGCTCATCCATTTCCATGGACTTTTGCTTTATCTGCTCCCAAGAAGTTTTGCTTTCTCCTTTGGTTGAGGGTGGGGGTCAGTACTTTGGAGGTGTTGGTGGTAACTATTTCGGTGAGGACTTAGAGAACTTGGAGTCAGAAGTCAGAAGGCCTGGGTTTCCAGTATAGCCCCTGATACCCTGGCTAGGTGATGTGGAATGTCAGGCTGCTTCTCTGCAACTTGAGGATGATAGTACTTCACTGGGAGGAGGTTGTATCAAATGCATGTGAGATGTTGCACTTTCGCCTGCCAATGAGTAAGTCCCTCATAAATTGTAGCTGTTTCCATGATATAGAGAAAATGGGTAAATCCAACATATCTGCTCCACAGTATGGATTCCTTCCTACAACTTCCATCTCTCCCATCTACTTAAGCATAAATACCATCTATCTAAATATGCCAGTTCTTCCCACTGCTAGGGGTGGGAGGGAGGGAGTTACCAAAGGGTACCTGGTCTTAAACCAGAGAGAGTGAGTGCCAGTTGGAGGCCCAGACTTCACCTGCATATAGCCTACTTGTGTAGTTAATCCTTACTTGTACCCTACATCTCTATAATAAAATAAAATTTAATTAAAAAAATGAAGTTCTCATGAGCCCAATCTATTTTTGACCCCAAATTCTGTAATTTGTTGCAATTTAAGTTTTTGTTTTGTTTTGTTTTGTTTTGTTTTTGGTTAATCTGTGACTCATTATTTTGGATCTTGGACCAGCATTATTTTATAAGAAGGATTTGGCAAGGTATCTTCCAGTTTTCTCAGTGTCATTCCTAATAACAGAAATGGCAGATGTAAGAGACACATTTCATGACCAGGTTACTGCCCATCCAGAAGAGATTTTTATCAATGCTGTTGAACAATTGAGGCTCCTTGGGCTGTTTTAATGGAATAGTTAGCTTTGGAGGATTATTAGCTTTGGAGAATTATCCTGTCCCCATATGTGATCCTTTCATTACAAAGTTTCCATGAGGGTTCCATTTTTAGAAAATATCTTTACTTCTTCTGTGAAAACCATCATATGATGATGCCATTACTAAAATTGATGAAGGACCTAAGACAAACACTGTGTGAGGGGTGAGGAATGCTCTCCTTCAGGCTCTTGCAATTGATGCTGAGATGACATTTTCTTAATTTCACTGATTTCCCATATGGTTGTATTTTTACTTCTTTGTCCCCTATGTTTATCTTTAACCTCAAGAAAATGTTGCTGCTTTTGTAGTTCATGAGCAGTGTACACTCTCAAATTTCAGCTCTGTGAAATTGGTAGAAAATTAAGGATTTTTTTAAAAGGATTACCTTATTTAAAAATATTACCTTATTTCCACTGATCTGTCATCTGTTTCCATGGAAATAGAATTAGGAGATGGTTTCCGACGATCATTTTCAAGTCTGGCTCCTGATCCCCACTCCAGTTTCCATAGAGATGAAAGCAAAACTCGTGGAAGACAAGGTAAAAAGGAGCCCATGTAGTAGTAAGCTGTAGAGCTACTCTATGCACTGTGGTCCAGATCCCTCTCTGGTGGTTACTGTGTGGTCAGTTTGGCCGTTACCTTAGTGATGCTAAGACTTGGTGGAAGCTTGGGAGTTAATACTCAGAAAATGGCCTTCCCCCTAAGATGAAAGTCTCTGCTGTTCTCTACACTTCTTTGTGTCTTTTAGAATCAGCTTCAGACACAGCTTCAGCCCTCCTGGATATCTATCATGGCCTCCTTTCTAGAATTGTCTCTAAAGCAGTTGAGACAATTAGGTATTGATTGCTTGGCAATGTTGGTAACTCTGGTCTCCTGAGGTGGACAGGAAGAGAGAAGCCAGCTTTTGCCTGCCAGGAGGTCAGCCTCCCTGAGTCCACACCCTGGCAGGAGCTTTCTGATTTTCCATCTACTTTAGTAAGCAGACACATGAATGAAAAGGTAAGGTTGAGTGGCATTGTCAGCAACCGAACTGTGCTTTGCTCTGAGGGCTGTCTTTGTTGTTTGCCTGAAAATCATGAAATTGGCTTAATGCTTTTACTTAAATCCAGTCTTGTCTGTGTCTTTAACCAAACAGTTGGTCAGAAGCCGACTAATTGATACTGTTAACATAAATAATCTGTCAAAATAAGAAATGATCTTTGAAGAAGACGCTTTTAAAATAAATAAGTATGAAATGAGATGTTTGAGCAGCATTTTCATTCTTTGGATTCAGGGCTTTTGGTTCGGGGCTACATAAGGGCAGATCCTGAGATGTTAACAGTTGAGGCTGCCTGGTGAGAAATTGGTTTCCAGAATCTCTAGAAAGCCACTGTTTGGAAGGCACTGTAGGTGCCAGGTTTGAAGCTTCATTTGCATGGCAAGCATGTTTCTTCAAATTTAGCATCTATGTTGATTTGGGTTGGTGACTGATGGTACCCAGCCACTGTCTCTGCCTACACTGTCTACCTTTTTTGGGAGGAGAGGGGCTAGGAGTGACTTGAAGTCCTTCCCAGGGAAGCTGTATGTAGCTCGTCCTGAGAAGGTCCAGCCCCTTTCTGATTTTGAAGGAAGGAAAAAGGGAATGAGAAGCAGCCATGTATTCATTAAAGATTAAACGATTTGACCCAAGGTAGGAATGTGACTGCTTGCATCCTTGTCAGCACTTCAGAAGTTGAGTGGGGATAGAATGAGTGGGGATAGAAACCTTCTCAGAAACTAAGGCTAAGAAATTCCAAGGCATAGATACAGATAGCCGTGTCCATAAAGGGCTTCAACCCACAGTCTCAGCGGGAGAATTTTGGGGGATGTCTTAGGCCGTTCCTGCAGCTACATTACTGACATGCAGAAAGATCTGAAAGGCTAGGCCTTCAATTACCTTTTCTTGCTCTCCCAGAAGAAGCTCCTTCTGCAGGGATCCCGCTACTACTCTTGGGGTACTTGTCCCCCATGCTTCTCCTCTGACCTAGGTTGATTCTTGAGTCTTCAGGTGTTTGGCTGAGATATTCTGAGGCAGCTTTCTACACTCTCATCACTCCTGCCTGACAGTGGAGGAAATGCACATTGGGTGAATTTTTCTGGAATCCCCTGCTATGGACCAAATGTTTATGTTCCTCAAAATTAATATGTTAAAGCCTAATTCCCAATGTGATGGTGTTAGGAGGTGGGACCTTGGGGAGGTAATTAGACTATCAGGTGGAGCCTTCAGTGGGAGTAGTACTCTTATAAGAAGAGAGTTCTGTGAGGACACAACGAGAAGATGGCTGTCTGCAAACCAGGAAGTGAGCCCTTACCAGGAACAGGATTGACTAGTACCTTGATCTTAGACTTTGAGCTCTAGAATTGTGAGAAATATATGTCTGTTTTAAGCCATCCAGTCTATGGTATTTTGTTATGTAACTGCAGGAACTGCCTAAGACATTCCCCAAAATTCTCCAGCTGAGACTGTGGGTTGAAGCCCTTTGTGTATCTGTGCCTTGGAATTTCTTAGCCTTAGTTTCTGAGAAGGTTTCTATCCCCACTCATTGTATGTCTTAAATATTTTTCTTTTTTTCCTGTCCTTTTTTCTTCCTTTGCTTTTTTTGTTAAACCTCACTGGGGAGAGGAAAAGGAAAATCTTCTACAAATGTGGGTGTAACATGATGAATAGTCTTAACTTGACATAGTGACTCTATATCTCTGAACCCCTTGCCCAAAAGTGTGAGAAGGTGAGTGGAGTGTGTGAGGCTCTCAGTTTACTGTGCAGGACAGTGCACAGGCCTGTCTGCTGTGCGTTTGCTTTGTGTCAGTTATAACACCAAGCACATGCCCTGGTTAGTCCTCATGACAGTCTGGGAGACAGACTCAGAGTGGGTGCACAACAATAATCTGCCAATGAGTGAATGAGCATCACCATCTGCATTACACAGATAGGAAATTGAGGTTTGTGACTGTTGTCAGCACAACTCTGTATACCTCAAAGCCCACACCCATGTCAGTGAGATATGTGAACTCACTGCTGAAGCTGACATTCACCCAGGCCTCCTTTAGTCCAAGGAGACCCAGGCCACACAGAGCCAGGATTAGCACTTAGGCCTCCTGACTGCCAGCTGCTGCCCCCAGGCTGTTCCCAGTCTCAATCTTTGCTAGTAGCTATATGTGTTGTAACTGCCTTGCCTTCCTTCAAGGCCCAGGTCATGGTCACTTCCTCTATGGAGTCTTCTAAGAACCATGTCTGCCTCCTGCCCCAGCAGACCTAGTTGCTTTCCTGCTAATATCCTGGGATGTGCTTGGTCAGTGACCCTAGAACTGGGCATGTTGCATGCACTAAGCCTGTATTTGTCCACCCAACCTCCCAGCCTGGGTGACCTTAGAGGGCAAGGGCTGCATCTTCTACTCTACATCCAGTAGGTGCATAGTAAACATTTGCAGAAGGAGGGTACCTGGTAGTTGTTAACTTTGAGTAGATATATCTGAGCTGGCAGACTATCTGGTGACCCTGTAGTGATGAATACCAAAGACTCCCTAGGGTTCTTACCCCCCACCACATATCGCAGGAGTCCCTTCTCTTCTTTGTGACTGGTGGACAGTTCTAGCCTGAGTGGAAACAGAGGAACAGTTGACACTTACAATATTCACCCTTCACTTACTGTGAAAAAGGGTTTGATTGTAGGGTTGTTAATCAAGCTGTCAGGTGGAACATGAAGGTCTTGTTTATTATATACGGCAATACTTTATAAAGAAATTGAGCTATGGTGACAAATAGATATTGGACACCAATTATGTTGCTGCTATTAATCAAGAGATTCATATTTAGCAGTAACAGTGACTGTGTGGGATTGTAAAAGTAAATAAACTTCCCCAAGGATGAATTATACCATTTGATCATTAACTTCTCATTAAGAACATTGGCTATTTACAAATTAGACTTTAAGAAAAGTTAGTAGTAAACCCCACATTTAAACAATAGTTATGGGTAGGCATACCAACATAAGGAGAATTTGCTAATCATTTTCAATTAATTCCAAATAAATTCCTGGGTTTAAAATGTATGTACTTATTAAAATATATTCTAATGTAGATCTTCATTAAGTAACTTAAATATATTTTTTTCTATTCCAAGCATTCAGAGAGTCATGCAACTTACTTCATTGTCACAGTTGGTAAGGTGCAGAGTCAGAATTTGAACCCATTACCTATATTTCAGTTTTTTTTTTGAAGTGCTTTGACATAAACAATTTTATTTCCTTTTTAAACAATTCTTGTGAGCTGGCCCAAGTTGCATAGGCAGCTTATTGAAGAATTAATGGATCGTTTGTCAACACGTTCTTTGGAATTGATTCCCTGTTTTGCCCCAGTTTTCTTGTGAGGGAAGCCCCTCATGGTACAATTGTAAGGGAGAAATGAAACCACAAGTGTCCTGGGCACAGAATCTGGCACATGTTAAACTGTCAGAATAGGGGAAGTATCTTAAAAATTATACTTATAATGGTTCAAAGTAAATACCTATTTTGGAAGCTGGTTTGGATACCTTTAATAATCTGGTGGGCTTGACATGTCAATAAATACCCCCATCTGGAAATGTATTTATAGGGAACAAATTGAGATTGCCCCAAAGCTGAAGTTATAAAGTAATTTTAATGCAAATACTTATGTTTTCTTTGCCTCGACTGATGAAAAATGAGGGTATTTTGGGTTAGCCACTTAGCAGTACAACCTTGTCCAACATTTACCAAGGAGAGCTCATCAACATTCAATAACCCCGTCAGAATGAAAAAATCTGTTTGCTTTAAATGAGATTTTGCTTGATTGCTATTTTTATTTTGAAAATCCAATTTTAGCCGCACATAATAATGGGTTTTTTGATAAATATTGTCACCCTTTATTGTAAATATAAAGGAGAGGTAACAAATGACTTTCTGCAATGTGATAGTGTAATAAATAAAATCGGATGCAAGGAATCCACTCATCATTGGGCAGAGGAGAAGAGGATGCTGATTTTAAGTTTGGAAGAAATTGATACTGCTTTTGAAAAATCCAGAAAATGGATTTATTTCCATGTCTAATGTTTCTTCTGTGGGCTGAAACTGAAGTCTGAAATGAATGTTACTGCCGTATTTGATTTCGAGTGACTGCATTGGATAACTTTAGTGGTCAATTCTGGTTGAGTCTTACTTTGCTGTGGCTGAGTGCTCTACAAATGCTGCAAATGGTGATTGGGGAAGTGGACCCTTGGCGATCACTTCCTCACTGTGGTTTTCCATTGGGATGGCGGAAACTGCTTATCATGGCACAGGACAGAAAATAAATCCCAGAAGTGCCATATAGCTCAAGTGACAATTTGAAAATAACACTCCGGGCCGTGAATAGAAGCCAGTACACAAATTCATTTAACAAGCAGAGGAACTTATCTATTGGGCATTGGATGTAAAGCCTATTCTGAGGTTATTTCACAGCACATTATGACAACATTTCTTTAAATCACAATTCATCTCCACTTAAAAGATATAATCTACATATTCTCATGGGAAATAATCAGAGACAAAGCTTAATGCTGTTTTCTTCTCTGAAGTTGACCTTGTCTCTAAATAATATTTTTCAAACTATGAAATGTAATTTACTTGATTTCAACAAAATTGGAATAAAAATCACAGTTATCAATGGGTAAGAAGATGGAATTGAGTTTGGGAGAATCAGGGCTAATGTGTGTGTGTATGTATGTGTATATACATAATATATTTTTTGCTATTCAGAAAATACATGGAAAGAAATGCAGGGGATCCCATAATTCCATAGTAGTGTGCACCCCTTTCTGGTTCATAGAGTAGAGTGTTAGTGTTGAGGTGACAACTGTGCAGCTCAGGGTGGTCCGCACCTTTGCTGGCCAAGAGGAAACTGGAGCCTGTGGAGAAAAGGTAACTTGCTTAGTGTCACATGGCTGGTTAGTGGCAGGGCTAGATCTTTATCCCAGCCCATATACTCAGGTGCTTTTTTTTTTGCCAAGGTACATTTTTCCTCTCTAAAACTTGACTTCCAGGAAGCCCATAGATTAAAAGCAAAACAAAAATCCTCAGTATATTGTGTTCTCTCAATTTCTAGGTTCACATTTGCCTGAGGTTAAGAGGAGCCACGAAATAAATGAGTGTTGTGCAGGGATTTTAGCAGTGACTGATAGGAGCAGCTCTGTTGCCTTCCTTAGACTTACTTCCCGTTATTTGCAGGGACGTGGAATTTGCCGCGACTGTGGAATCACCTGCTCTTTCCAGGGCATGTGTCCCTGTGCATTTGTGATGGTCTTTTCAGATAAGACACAGCTGTTAGAGGTCAAGCTTGAAGGCAGGGTAATTGTCATGAGCACAAGAACATGTCATCTCTTTGAGTGCAGAAAATAAGTGCTCTTACAGAGCTGGGGAAACAGAGTGATGGGAGATTCAGGTTGATTGGGGAAAGCTGAAGCCCTAAAGGATCTGTCTGAACATTTGCTGCACACTTGACAAACCCTTGAAGTTGTAGCTGCCTTAGTGTTGCTGTAGCCCCAGGCTATGGTAGGCATTGTTTACATAATTGAGTGAATACCAGCTGCTTCCTATGATTGTTTTCTTTGTGCCACGCTCTGTGCTAAGACCCCCTATCCCCCATTTTAGAAGCATAAAAATGAGTGTTAGAGAGCCCGGGTCACTTGTTCAGAATCATGAGCCTGGGGTCCCTAAATCTGAGTTTGAACTCAGGCTGTTCCTAGCACCGGCTACAGAACAGGGCATTTGTCTCCCTCCACCCCCAGAGCATGCACAGGCTTTAGTACAGCCCTGCCTCATCTTTCCCTTGCCCTCATGACTGACTCCCGTGTGAAATGAGCCATCACACAAGGAAGCACTTTATGGTTTACATGGGTTATTATTATACTTGATGAAATTGAATCCATTTGGGAAGATGAGCTTCTCATCCCTCCATGGCTCACATTTCTTTGTTTTCTCTTTGATTCAGAGTAGTGAGTGTGGCTGAAAACAGAGGGAGGTTTTCTCAGGAACTGGGATTCCACAGTTTTCTGGTGCTAGTAGCAGAATGCTGCAGTATTTACCTCTGCTGGCTAAGAACCCTAACTATTTTCAGTTTTGGTGAAGAGAATGACTTCTGAGTGACCCGTGACTTAGGGTAGGCAGAGAAGCCCTAATGGAATTCATCTGGCATTGTATTCCTACCCTAAGGGCCTGAGCCAGAGACCCTGGAGCCTTAGAAGCAGGAGGGGTTTGTGTATGTTTTCCATAGGTTTTATTCATAAATGTTGGAATTCTTTTGTTGATAGGACGGTAATGAACCCACCTTGTATGGAAGGTGAAATAATGGAAAAACCTGTTTCAGTACCTCAAAGTTGTGATTGTTGTGCTTTTCAGACTGTAGTTCTTATAAATGGTTCAAGGTTTCTAAGCTCTGCTTTGCCCTGACATATAAGCTCTTTAGGATACAAAAAGGAAGACTTATGTTAGAATTGAATGGTTTTCTTGCAGGTGAGGGGTTCTTCACAAAAAGTTTTTGGAGCAAATAACTGAGAAACTCTACTTAAATTTTTTTTTCCCTAGTCATTTTTGTATTTAAGGTTCTGAGAAGTTCTGAGAAAGAAACCTGCTTTATTTTACCCTGGCACTTCCCAAACGTTGCAAAATTTTAATTTGTCTGCAATATACTTTTGGAAATGGGGCTTTAGATTTTTTAGAGATTGGCAACATGACATCTACAGTTTAAATTATATTTATTCATAAACATATTAGTCTATTGATTCAACTCCAAATCCTTAAACCGGGGGATCAGCAAACTTTTTTTTTTAAGGAGCCAGATAATAAATATTTTGGGCTTTGTGGGTTGTAAGATCTCTGTTGCAACGACTGGACTCTGCCATTGTAGTGTGAAAGCAGCTGTTGACAATACATTATATGAAGGACATGGTTGTGTTCTAGTAAAACTTAATTTACAAAAGCAGGTGGCAGGCTGGATTTGGTCTTCGGGTCATAGCTTGCCAGTCCTGTATTAGATGCCTGCTGATCACACTGCTTCATATTTCATGTTGCTCCCTCTGGCTGTAATGCACACCTCCTTCCTTGATTCAGGAACTCCTACTCCGCCTCCCAAACTTGTCTCTAGCATCTCTCACCCAGAAGCCTTCTTGGATCCCAGGACAGCTTGTGGTCCTGCTCTCCTTTTCTCTCATAGCTCTCTGTTGTGTCCTCCATCACTCCTTTCTTTCTCTACCCCTGCCCAACTTTGAGCTCTTGGGGACAGAGCCCTTATTACTAGTCTGTACCTCCAGCCCTGAGGACAGGAACCAGGAGAACGGTGTACCCAGCACACTGCAGGCACTCACTATGAGCTTGACAAATGAATAGGATGTTGTGACAACTTGATACAGTGTTGTGTTTTGTTTTGTTTAGGTGAACTTTTAGAGCTAATAGTATAGCAGGAGGAAGTGCTCTTTTAAAATAATAATTCCAAGTATCCCCCAAACCAAAGATCAGTTGGATGACTCTAGGGATGAATTCCACATCCTCCCAAGATATATGCTTCTTGGGTGAAGAAAGGAAGAAATGAGGCTGCTGTGCACTGTGGTAAATTATGCATGTGGAACTGAAAAGCTGAGTGAAAATTATAATTTAGGGGGCAACGGGGAAGTATTTGAAAGATCTGAAGGTGTATTTTTCTCCATTTCTATCTATGTATTAGAGATTAAATGATATAGACCTTTTTCTCCTTTCACCCAGGTCTTTAAAATATTTTTTTGGTAATTTCTCTTCATATTACATGACTGCTCTAATTACATCTCTAGTTTTAAGATAATAGAACTGCATTTTTAATGTGCTCTCTGCTGTATCTGGATTTATGATATCTCTCCTTCCTTACGCCTTCTGAAAAAAACTTAACTGAGTTAATATTAAAATAAAGTAGGTGAATTAAAAGGGAATGAGCCTTTAAAATCTCAGATCCAACCCAAACGCTCACTAACGGCAGGCCTTTCCATCTCTGAGGCCAAGGTAGTCTTGCTCCTGTCTTCCTCCCTGATGAGAAGCCCTGATGCCCTTCAGGTGTGGCTGTGGTCATGAGTTGGCCTTGTGAGGAGGGAAAAGAAAGGCTGACCCAATGTCTCCTGAGATCTGAACTGCATTCATCTACAAGATGCACTGTGATGAATTTTTCTGAGTTTGCTGCTGGATAACCTCTCAGCATTTTGGCCTCCTTCTGCTGGTGTCCCTGTGAGTGCTGCAGAGTGGAGTGACTTTTGGAGTCCTGACACGGGGAGTAGGTCCTATCCTGATGCCATTGCTGATGAATGGGGTGACCTTGAGAGAGTCACTTGACATCTTGGCCTTATGCCTCCAGATGACTCCATCTATGTCTGCAGTGATTAATTGGCCTCCAGAGTTGTCTTAGATGTAATCAAATAACACTTCATATACTCAGTTGAATATTAAATACTACCATGCCTGTCTCTCACTTTGATCTTGTAGGAAGTGGGTAGACAGAAATTACAGAGATTTAAAAATCTTAGACAGTTGAAATAATTAAACCCCACATCTGTGTTCTTAATTTCACTAAAACACTGACCCTTTGTTTAAGGAGCTCACATCTGAATAAAGGAAGTGGACACTCAGTTCAGAACTGCAGGGCTGGGGGGATAATGGCGTGTATGAAGCACTGTTGGGTGTGGAGAAAGGCATCACTAGTTCTCTGTCTGGAGGGGGGACTAGGCAGTCAGGAAGGACTTCCCAGTTGAGATCATGACTGACTATAGTGTTTAAGGATGACCTGGTGTTTACCATTCAGGGAGCCAGGGTGCTAAGCATTCTGATCAAAGAGAATTGAGCTCCAGAGTAACTGTCATGTCCACAAACAGAGCATCAGGGGGAGTAACAGGGGAATGTACTCCCCCAGCCAGTTGCTCAGAAGAACAATCTAGCTGTGGAATATATGTACACAGAACTCACTGTAGAGATTGTTAAACGTGGGTTATGGTTGTGCTTTTTGCATATTTTCCTTACAAAAATTAAAAAAAAATTTTGATTCAGGATTTTACTCTGTTGTCCAGGCTGGAGTACAGTGGCATGATTACGGCTCACCACTGCAGCCTCAACTTTGTGGGCTCAGGTGATCTTTCTGCCTCAGCCTCCTGAGTAGTTGGGATTACAGGCAGGTGTCACCATGCCCAGCTAAATTTTGGACTTTTTGTAGAGACAAGGTCTTGCTATGTTGCCTAGGTTGATCTCGAACTACTGAGCTCAAGCAATCATCTTGCCTCGGCCTCACAGTGTGCTGAGACTACAGGTGTGAAACACTGCACCTGGCCCTTTTCTGCATATTTTCTATTGTTACTGTAAACTCACTGATATCAAGTTAGAAAAAAATGGACTAAGAAAAACTGAGTAGCAGGAAAGGCTGGGCATGAATTATCCTAAAGAGGCAACGCTGCTGTGGAAAGCAGTGATTGTTCAGCACCAAGGATAGCGACACAATCACGTCCCACTCTGGGATCTGGTAAATCCTTCCTTGATAGTTCATGGGTGTTGAATGTGGTAAGGAATGGCATTCTCAGTAGGCTCTGTGTTCATTATGACCGCAGAACTGCACCCAAGCCATGCCTGACCAGCCACCACAGATTAGGCTATTTTATCCCTCGACTAGAGGCCAAGTGCCTTAAGGGTCCACATACCTCTGTGTTAGACCACCTGGAGTTGGGATCAGGCCACAAGGTTTTTTCCTACTTCAGAAGCAAATAGGAGGCCATGCTTGCTGGGATTCCTGTCAGATAGTTGGTCCAAGTTTACTCTCAGGTCCTTTATATACAAGAGATTTCTGTGTCTTTTTCAGGTCAAAGATAATGAGCACAGAACTCCTTCTCTAGTAGACCCACAAACCCCAAACTTCCAAAATAGCTAGTTTTTTTGTTTGTTTATCATTAGAGTGACATTAGTGGTGATAGTAGCTGCCAAATTCTGTATAATATAGAGTGTCACTCATTTAGTTCTTGGCAGGCCCCTCTGATATCATTTGCAGTATTTGTCCCTAGCAACTCAGGATAATGGATTTGGCCTTTGAGTGACTTTAACAAGTCAATGGAATTTTCTTCACCTTTCCCCAAATGTATACAGCCTAAGTCAAAAGTGAAGCCATGATGTTTAAGCCTCAGCACAACTCTGCATATTTTATTGCAAGTATTACCCAAACTAACCCCATTTTGAGGAAAGCAAGGGTTAAAATGTATTGAAGGAATTCTTGAATTTTGTGGTCATGAATCTTTCCTTTCCTATTTGGCCAGGGTGTTGACCAGAAGTCTTTGTGTATGGACTTGCTTCCCCAAGGAAACCCAGTGGGGAGTCATATTTGTTTGGATAGTCATAGCTAGGAGGATTGAGAGACAGCCCATGAAACCAACCCACTAATACTATGTGTGGCATCTCTGGTTCTGAAAGGACTGGAGTATTTAAAATATTTTTTGTATGAATATTTCAAAACAGATTTGTAGAATTAGCAGTGCTTGTGGACCTTTGTGGGTCACTGCTGAGGTCGGCATAATCAGGACCAGGTTCCTGGGCATATGTGTTGTACAGTCATACAGGGCCTCATGCTTAGGAAGGCCCTCATGTGGTTTAATGTTCTGCTGGCATCATCATGAAATTCCTAAGAATTTTTGAACAAGGGGCCTGCATGTTCATTTTTGCACTCAGTTCCATAAATTATGTAGCCAGTCCTGGGCATACTCTAGTGTGAAACAAGTATTGACCAGAATACAAGAATCCTGTACAGATTTGAGGGGTTCTGGTTGAGTCCATGGAGAGTACAATGGATTTTAATAGATGTTCTATTATAAGGTTGTCTGACTGTCCTTCATAGTCAATAGTTTGACCATAAGGCTGGTTAAGGACAGAAACAAAGTCATATACAAAGTCAATAATTGGTCCTTTGGCTCTCCAAGAAAGTCATATTCCTCACTCTTCCTTTTTTTTCCAACCCATCCTTGAGATCTAGAGTCTGGGAGGTGACAAGGTGGGGTTGTCATGTGGTGCTAGATGAATGTCCTCTGTGAGGTGGAACAGGCTGGCAGGCTGAGCCTCTCTGGGCATAAAGTTGGCAATTACTTGGATGAAGGATGCTTCTTGTCTAGCTTCATGAGGAAGTTGTCTGGGCTGTGATAGTTTGAGAGGCCTGCTGTAAGTCCTTTCCCACTTTATTGGGCAAGGGGGTAAAGCAGGGTTAGTCAGAGGCCTGGTCTGGGCAGTCAGACCTCATATGCAGGTCTGTCTTCCCCATCAGCTACAATTCAAACCCTTTGTGCACCCAATTTAGATTCTTTTTTTTTTTTTATTAATCAGTATTTTTTATTATGGTTTTGTGGGGTACAGTTAAGGGTTAGGTGCACAATTACGCTTCATTCAGGCACCCTGTTGACAAGAGGTGTTTTCCCATCCCCCGACAGATATTTGCTACTGTTAATCCCATCCCCCTCTCCCCCATAGTTTCCCAGTACCATCAGTTATTTTCTTATAGTATTACATTGGATGTTCAAGGTCCATTATATGAGTGAGAACATGTGATATTCGGATCTTTGTTTCTGTGAGAGGTCACTCAGTATTATAGACTCTAGTTCCATCCAGGTTGCTGCGAAATTCATGATTTTGTTCTTTTTTATGGCTGCATAGTATTCCATCATGTATATGTACCACATTTTTTAAATCCAGTCCTCTTTTGATGGGCAGCATGGTTGTTTCCAGGTTCTTGCTATTGTGAACAACGCTGCGATAAACATACATGTGCAGGTATCTTTTTTATAGAGTGATTTGTGTTCTTCAGGGTATATTCCCAGTAGGGGGATTGCAGGGTCATATGGAAGGTCAATTTTTAGAGCTTTTAGGAATCGCCACACTGCTTTCCACAGAGGTTGCACTCCCACCAACAGTGTAGAAGTGTTCCTTTTTCGCCACACCCTCTCCAGCAGCTGTTATTTTTTGAGTTGTTGATAATTGCCATTCTGACTGGAGTTAGGTGGTATCTCAGTGTGGTTTTGATTTGCATCTCCCTGATGATTAGTGAGGTTGAGCATTTCTTCATGTGTTTGTTGGCTGCTCGAATGTCTTCTTTTGTGAAGTGTCTGTTCATATCTTTTGCCCATTTTATAATGGGGTTGTTTGTTTTCTTCTTTTCAGTATGTTTCAGTTCCTTGTAGATTCAGGATGTTAAGCCTTTGTCAGACCTAGAGTTGGCAAATACTTTTTCCCAGTCTGTAGGCTGTCTCCCTGCTCTCTTGATGGTTTCTTTGGCTTTGCAGAAGCTTGTCAGTTTAATAAGGTCCCATTTGTCTATCTTCTCTCTTAAGTCCTGTGAGTTTCGGGTTTTGTTCAGGAATTGGATGCCAGTTCCGATTTCCATGAGAGTATTTCCTTCCTTTTCTAAGGTTCTTATGGTTTGAGGTTTACATTTAGGTCTCTGATCCTTTTGGAGTTAACTTTTGTGCATGGGGATAGATAGGGGTCCTGTTTCAATCTTCTGCATGTGGTCCGCCAATTTTCCCAGCACCATTTACTGAATAGGTTCTCCTCTCTCCATTGGTAGGTGGTGGGGGCTTTGTCAAAGATGAGTTGGTTGAGAAATTGAAGTTTTGCTTCTGGAATCTCAATTCTGTTCCATTGATCTATATGCCTGTTCCTGTAACAATACCAAGCTGTTTTGATGATTGTAGCTTTATAGTAAAGTTTGAAGTCTGGTATTGTGATACCACCTGCTTTGTTTTTTTTGCTGAGGATTGTTCTGGCTATTCTTGGACATTTGTGTTTCCATATGAATTCCTGTGTTGTTTTTTCTAGGTCTGAGAAGAATGTTGTTGGTAATTTAATGGGTATTGCATTGAATTTGTAGATTGCCTTAGGTAAGATGGACATCTTCACAATGTTGATTCTTCCAATCCATGAGCATGGGATATTTTTCCACTTGTTCATGTCAGCTTTGATTTCTTTGAGCAGTGTTTTGTAATTTTCATTGTAAAGGTCTTTCACGTCTCTGGTTAGGAAGATGCCAAGGTATTTCATTTTTTTTGTGGCTATTGTGAATGGAATTGTGTTTTTTATTTGGGTTTCTGTTTGTTTATTATTGGTGTAGAGAAATGCGATTGTCTTTTGTACATTTATTTTGTATCCTGAAACTTTGCCAAAGGCTTTTATCAATGTAAGGAGGCCTTTGACAGATTCTCTTGGGTTTTCAAGGTACACCATCATATCATCTGCATAGAGAAATAACTTGACTTCCTCTTTTCCTATTTCCAATCAGAATTTCCAATCAGAATACCTCTGATTGCCTCCTCTTCTCTGATTGCTCTAGCCAGGACTTCCAATACTATGTTGAACAGGAGGGGAGAAAGTTGGGCATCCTTGTCTAGTTCCAGTTTTCAGGGGAATTGGTTCCAATTTTTGTCCATTTAGGAGTATGCTGGCTGTGGGTTTCTCGTAGATGGCTTTTACTATTTTGGGGTATGTTCCCCGTATGCCTAGATGTTCAAGGGTTTTTATCAAGAAGGGGTGCTGGATATTATCAAAAGCTTTTTCTGCATCTAATGATATAATCATGTGGTTTTTGTTTTGACATTTGTTGATGTATTTAATTACATTTATGGTTTTACGAATGTTGAACCAGCCTTGCTTGCCAGGAATGAAGCCTACTTGGTCATGGTGGATGATTTTTGAGATGTATTGCTGAATCCGGTTTGCTAGGATCTTGTTGAGAATTTTAGCATCTATGTTCATCAAAGATATTGGCCTGTAGTTCTCTTTCTTTGTTGGATCTTTACCTGGTTTGAGTATCAATGTGATGTTGGCTTTGTAAAATGATTTGGGGAGAGTTCCATCTTTTTCAATCACCTGGAATATTTTTCAATCGCCTGGAATACCTTCAGTAGGATTGGTATCAGCTCCTCCTTGAATGTTTTGTAGAATTCTGCTGGAAAGCCATCTGGACCAGGGCTTTTTTTTGTAGGAAGTTTTCTTATTACGTAGTCGATTTCCTTGATTGTTATTGGTCTATTTAGGGTCTCAATTTCTTCTTGTTCCAACCTAGGTAGGTTGTGTGATGTCAGAAAGTCCTCCATTTCCTTATGGTTTTCAAGTTTGTTTCCATACAAGTGTGCATAGTAGTCTCTAATGATCTTTTGTATTTCTTCAGGGTCAGATGTGACTTCATCTTTTGTGTTTCTGATTATTCTTATTTGGTTTTTTTCTCGTTTTTTTCTTGGTCAGTCTAGCTAGGGGACCATCAATCTTGTTTACCCTTTCAAAGAACCAGCTTTTTGTTTCATTGATTTTTTTGTATTATCTTTTTGTCTTCTATGTCCTGGATTTGGGCTTTTATTTTGGTGATCTGGATTCTTCTGCTGAAATTAGGGTTTTTGTGGTCTTGCTTTTCCAGCTTCTGTAGGTCGTTTGTTAGGTTGTGAATTTCTGTTCCTTCCATTTTCTTCATGTGTGTTTGTAGGGATATAAATTCCCCTCCTACTACAGCTTTCAGGGCATCCCAGAGATTCTGGTAAGATGTTTCTTCATTTTCATTTGTTTCCAGGTATCTTTTGATCCCTGTTTTGATTTCGTCGTTGACCCAGGAGTTGTTTAGCATCATGCTGTTTAGTGTCCATGTCTTTGTGGGTTTGGGGGGGACTTTGTTGGTGTCGATGTTTATTTTTATTCCACTGTGGTCCGAGAAGGTGTTTGGTAGAATTTCGGTCCTTTTAAATTTGCTTATGCTTGATTTATGGCCGAGTATGTAGTCGATCTTAGAATATGTTCCATGTGGTGATGGTAGAATGTGTATTCTGTGGTCTTTGGATGGAGTGTTCTGTAGGTATCAATTAAGTCCATTTGGTCCAAAGTCACATTGAGGTTCCGGATCTCCTTGCTGATTTTTTGTCCTGATGATCTGTCTAGGGTTGTGAGTGGGGTATTAAAGTCCCCAGTTATGATAGTGTTAGAGTCAATATCTTTCTTTAGTTTTCCAAGAAGTTGCTTTATGAAAGTTGGCGCACCTACGTTGGGTGCATATATGTTTAGGATAGATATTTCTTGTCGATGGATTGAGCCTTTTATCATTATGTAGTGGCCTTCTGTATCTTTTTTGATTATTAATAGCTTGAAGGGTATTTTGTCTGAAATTAAGATCGCTACTCCTCCTTTTTTTTGTATTCCTTTCGCCTGAAAGTTTGTTTCCCATCCTCTTACTTTGAGTCTGTGGGTGTCCTTTCTAGTGAGGTGAGTCTCTTGAAGGCAATAGGTTGTTGCCTGATGATATTTTATCCATTTTGCCATTCTCTGTCTTTTCAGTGGTGCATTTAGTCCGTTCACATTTAGGCTAATAATTGAAATGCAAGAGTTGATCCCTGTCATAAGGTTCTTACAGAGTTGTTCCTGTTTATTTGTTGTCTTTCTTTGGGTTTTGGAGTTGGTTCATGTGTGTTTTTAATCTTTTGCCTGTACTCTTGTGAAGAATGCTGTTGTTCTTTTTTCTTTTTCTTCTATGTTCAGTACTTTCTTAAGTGTTTCTTGTAGAGGTGGTCTAGTGGCAGCATAGGTTCTTAGGGATTGGGTGTCTGGAAAAGATTTCAATTCTCCCTCACTAATGAAGCTTAGTTTGGCTGGGTAGGTTATTCTTGGTTGAAATTGTTTCTCTTTTAGAACTTTGAGATAGGGCTCCAGGCTCTGCTGGCCTGAAGGGTTTCTGTGGATAAATCTGCTGCTATTCTAATTGGTTTTCCCTGGTAGGTAGTCTGGCCTTTTTCTCTTGCTGCCTTTAGGATTTTTCCTTTCATAGCTACTTTGTTTAGGTGAATTATTATGTGTCTGGGAGTTGGTCTTCTCGTTTGTTGTCTTGCAGGGGTTCTCTGAATCTCTTGTGTTTGAATTTTTTTATCCTTAATGAGATGAGGGAAGTTTTCTTGAATGATTTCATGAAATGTTTGTTCCAGTGTGGCTTCTGTTTCTCTTTCTGCCTCAGGAAGCCCAATTATTCTTAGGTTTGGTATCTTGAAGTGATCATTCATCTCTTGCAGGTTTTGTTCTGTCTTTTTGAGCTTCTATTCTATGCTTTTGACAGTTTGGGTTAGTTCTGTGTTTTGGTCTTCGAGCTCTGAGATTCTTTCTTCTGCTTGGCTGATTCTGCTTTCCATGCTTATTAGTCTGTTGTTCATTTCCATCACAGTATTCTTTACTGCTGTCATTTCTGACAACAGCTCCTTCTTATTTTCTTCTTGTTTCTCCTCAATTTTTAAAATTCTCTCCATTAATGTCTTGATGTCTGGGTTTGTTGCATGTAGCCAGTCATTCTGGGGACTCTTCATTGTCTGTGTTCCAGAATCTGTTTTCTCATTGTCTGATCTCCCAGGGGTCTGTGTAAGACCTATATTCTTCTTTTGGTTTTTCTTCATTTGTGTGGTTTTTCCCCCTCCCTACTTTTTCCTTCCCTCCACGTCACTGTCTTCTTTAATTCTGTTATTCAGGGGTAAAGGGATTGGTTTTACTTCTGTTTTTTCAATCTCCTATTCTTTATGTATGTCCTCTTACTTTGTTCAATTCTGTAGTTGCACTGTAGGTTGTGGTGGTCCTTTTTGCAGTTTTGAGATGTACTTAAGGGGAGAGCTGTGATTCAGAATCTGTCTGCAGGTCCTGGTATTCGCTGACAGGTGTGTGGATAATGTGGAACCCACTTTCCACTGCCCTGGAATCTGTCCGTGCAGTGGGGCTGTAGGTTTACTCCCTGAAATAAAATGTGGTTAGCAGAGGGGAGAGAATGGAGCAGATAGTGGGTTGAAGAGGGGAGTGGAGAGATAGAGGAGTAAGGGGGGAAACAAACGAGTGTGCTAACAATAGAGAGAGAGGCCTATACTGAAACAGATAAAAACAATAGACCATAGCTACAGTCGAACCAACTCTCATACAAACAAAAATAAAACATATAGTGATGCTAATATACAAGCTAACCAACCACCTTGTTAGTGTACTGTTCCTCTATACAAAGATATGGTTTACAGAGAGAAGAAAAGTGAAGAAAAGGAAAAGGAAAAAAGAAAAGAGGGAACAATACAGTAGGAATAGAATTAAGTCATTAAACTGGTAGAATCAATGAAGCACACTCTGAGACATTTCGTTTAAGTCCAATGTCCTTTCAGGTCTGATTTCTAGTTTTCTTTTCAAGCTGGTAAATTAGTTTGCAGTTAGAGTCAGTTGCCCCTGATCTGCTGTGAAGGACAGTTCAGATTAACCTTCCTTCAGCAGTTTGGTCTATGTCTTTATCAAGCTTGTATCTCCCGTTTCGGTGTTGTTACCTTGAATCGCCAGCAGGTGGTGCTATCTCAACTGCTCGCCCCAGAGGGGGTGGGGCCGGACAGGAACAAGATGGCTGCCTGCCTCCCAGCAGGCAATAGGAGCCCCACGCTGGGCAGGCAGGACAGTCTCTGACGCAGGATAGGTGGCAGTGATCCCAGCAGATCTTCCCTGAAGCAGTTTGTTGTGGATCTCCTCGGGCCGGCCAGTGTGATGTGCTACCCCTCCCAGAGGCTGCGGCGGTGGTGGTGATGGCGACAGCAGTGGCAGCAGTGGTGGGGGGAGGGGCTGTCCCAATTTAGATTCTTTGCAAAATAATTTTTTTCTGTTATTAAAGTTAATGAAGACACATATTCTTGTACTTAAAAACTTTTAAGTGTAACAATTCATTCTCATATATGTTGTTTCTCCAGTTTTCTAAGTCTCTTTAGGCTGCTATAACAAAATACTATAGAATCAGACACTTACGTACAACATAAATTTATTTCTCACAGTTCTGAAGGCAAGGAATTCCAAGATCAAAGTACTGGCAGATTTAGTGTCTGGTGAAGACGTGTTTCCTGGTTCATAAATGATGCCTTCTAGCTGTGTCCTCACATTGTGGAAAGAGTGAGCAGGCTCCCTGGGGCACTAATCTCAACATGAGGACAAAGTCCTCACCCCCCAAAACCCCATCTCCTAATACCTTGGGAGTAAGGAATTCAAGACATAGATTCTGGGGGAACCCAAACATTTAGACCATAGCCCCAGTATTCCCCACTGGATTGGAGTTATTACAAAGTGTCTGGCAGGTAAGGTGAGGTACCCAGAAATGGTGGGTGTTTCTTACAACCTCTCTCCTGTACAGAGGTAGATATCATGGGAGAATACACATGTTAGGACCTACTGATGGTGACTAAAAGGTTATACTCTAGGTGAGCTGTGTCCCACCCTGCTGCTAGCACACATACCACTTTCCTCCTTCTCCAGATCTAGGGATTAAAAACCTCATGTTGTCATAGCCTTTGGTTTTCAGCTCCAGCTTAAATCTCTAAGCATGTCACTATCAGAGTTTCTGTCTATAGAAATCTTTGAATGTGAATCTTGAAGGGCTCCTCCTGTTGTGCTTTCTCATCTTCTCTTTCACAATGATACTGTTGGCAATAAGCCATTTTGCTTCCAGGGAAAGCAAATCTCTTTCTTCCATCTCTCCTTATAAGATTACAAGTAAAATATTCTAGATACATTTTACAACCATCAGCTGCAACTGCACAAGTGTTAAGATCCACTGGAGAGAACACAGATTTGGGGTCTGTAGAGCTGGATTTTAATTCTAAGTCTGCCCCCTGGTGGCCATGTGATCTTGGACAAAAGATTCAACCTTCTTCAGACTCAGTTTTCTCATCTGTAAAATGGGGTATCTTTGTCCAGAAACAAAAAAGAAAAGAAAACCCTCCAAACACCGTCATAAAGTTCAAGTGGGATAATATCAGAACCTTGCATCTTATACTATGTTGAGCTGCTGCTTGATCAATATTGGTGGGAGCCAAAAAAGGCGTGCTTTTATTGAGTTGGGTTTATTTTGATCAGTCACAGTGAACCCACTCAAAGAAAGTTTTGAAGAACTCATATGGCCAGGACACATTCCTGCTCTGGGAAATGGAGGATAACTCCAGAGCTTAGATACAGCAGCCTTTTCAGTTCACTAAAAGATAAGCAGAACTTGAGCAGCCTCAATAAAAAGGGAGAATGTTCTGTGACAAACATGCAATCTTTAGTGACTTTTTGTGATGGGAGATCACATCAGATTAATGATTTTAAAATGAGTATTTTTCTGTCTTCTGGCTATATTTAATGTTCTGAGGCTTTTAAAAAATCATCATCAACATCATCATCATCATCATCATCATCATCATATCCAGTTTAGTGTTTTTGGTTTCATAACCATGCTGAGCAGTCCAAACTGTTAAATGAATTTGTAATCTGATATCCAGGGAGTACCTTGGAAGGAGAGGGACTGCTTTTTGTGTATTATATTTTCACATTGAACTGCCTGAGCATATGGAAGCTGGTGACATGCTCTCTTCTCATGCATGTGCCTGGTGTCAGGGTGTGGAGAGTACAGCCCCCTTGTGGGCAGTTTGGCTTTGAAGAGCTCAGCTTGGTGTCAGGCAGCACTGGGTTTGGGTGTCAGGGCGATGCAGCTGGTCAAGTTATGTAACTTTTTCAGGGCTCCATTTCTGGTATTTGGGAATGATGACAGATAAATATACTTACCTCTGTGGGGCTGTTGTGAAGATTAAGAGAGAATGTTCATAGAGCCTAGATCTGGCAGGCAATGAAGGACTCCATAAATGTTAGTCATAGCTGTTGCTGATAATATCACATAACAACCCCTACTCCAATGTGTCTACTCTGTGCTGGGAAGTGGAGGGTCCTAGGATGCGTCGACATTGTGGCAGTTTGTTTGGGGGAGATTTGAATCCATTTGAGTCCTGCCAGTTTTCTTCTAGCACATTCATGGTTTCCCTGCAAGTTTTCTTTAGACTGTCTTGTGCCATCAATAACGGCAAAACCTGGGATACAGCCTTTTAAAAAAAAATTCCCTGTCAGTCAGCAGTGCCAAGTGTGGGTGGACCTTCATCCTCCCACTTCCAGAAAGTTCTTTTAAAGGCTGCGTGGAGGTGGAGGAAAAGACTTTTATTTTTAACACAAATGATGTGTTTTGACAAGAATATATCACGGTGGTGAGTTAATGCTAAAGGGGGAGTGCTTGCTGTTACAAACGGCACTTCTTTTTCCTTCTGCAAACAGACCATTGATACTTGAGATTCTCCATGCAACATGCAGGTAACACTTTATGATTGAGGCAGGAATAGTGTGATGTATACATGACTCTTTGGCAGAGGCATGGCTATCATAGCAATGCTCAGACATATTGCTGGGGTACTGAGAAAACGGAAACCTAAAGGAGGGGGCAGAAGTGTCAGAGCTTCAGGGTCTTGGGCCAGTGACTCTTCACTGAGTTTGACTTTTTTCTGCTATGAAGCAGGGAATGAGCACCAGAGCCGTGATACAGCTCACCACATGCTTTTCCCTCACCTGAGATCTGTATCTGTGTGTGTGTGTGTGTGTGTGTGTGTGTGTGTGTGTGTGTGTGTGAGCGCTTGTATGTACACCATGCTGGCTGTGGATTGTTCTCTGGGGACAATTAGTGCTGCCCTTCTAGTAACTTGGCCCTACAAAGTGACCAAATGTGTACCTCACACAGCTGATGGTGCTTCAACTGGGACGAGGGAAAGCCACTTCAAACAGGGCAGGTCTTCTGGGGCCAGCAGAACTGCTCATCCTTAGGGAGAGTCATAACATCAATGGAGATGGAGACCTGCAATGGGAAGGAGGGATCTCGGGATTTTCAAGGGCAGTGAGATAATATTATTTGTAGACCTGTTAGGCTGCATAGACTATCCTCCAAATGTCTTTCCCCCTGCAGCTGGGATAAGGAGGCTTTTCGTTGGGTATTCAACAGATAATGTGGGCCAGGCACTCTGTTAAATGATTCACATTTAATCCTCACAACAACTCCTAGAGGAAGGAATTGTTATTATCAGGGCCTTTTGCAGGTGAAGGCATGAGGCTCCAGTAGGAAAGGGACACTCCTCGGTCATATGGTGAGTCAGAGCCTGGTTCTAGCCCAGGTGGTAGAACATTGCATCCCTCATCCTTAGATTCCATGACTGTGGCTGTGGGACTATTGAGGCTGCTCCAGGTGATCAGCAGCAGTTACGCTGGTGCTCAGTTACTCAGAGGAAGCAGGCAGAGGGGTGTTTTGGTCACCTTCTTGCAATTTCATGTTATAGCCAGCTTCTCTTCCAGGGTTCAGTTTTTTTGTGGAATAAGCTAGGGCTTCTCTTCTGTTCCTGACAGTGGCATTAGATTACATAACAATAGTAAACATTTGAATCCTAATTGTGAGGTACTTGTCTAAGATATTTTCAAACATTATCTTGTTGACTCTTCATAGCTGCCCCATTAAGCAGGTACTATGATTAGTCCTATATTTCAGGAAATGAGGAAGCTGAGTCATTGCTTAAAGTCTTGAGATCAGTCGGTTTCTGTCTAACTTGAATAGCCTGTTTCTAGAGCTCTCGCTGATGACCATTAGGCTGTACCACCTTCCCAGGTGTGCTTGCGGCAAGAAGAATGTTCTCCTTCGAGGCTGAATTAGAGGATGTTGTTGAGTGTCAGTTCTATGGCCTGAGAGACCTAGGTTCTGATTTGAGTCCCCCACGTATGGACCATGAGGTGATGGACAAAACATTTGCTTCTCTGTGCTTCATTTTTCTTATCTGTAAAAGGAGGAGAATAGAATCTACCTCCCTGGGATGTTGAGAGCTCAGGGTCTGGCCCACAGTCAGTTTCCACTACATGGGAGCTGTCAGAAAGACAAATATCACATATTCTCACTAATATGTAGGAGTTAAAAAAGTTAATCTTGTGGAGGTAGAGAGTAGAATGATAGATACCAGTGACTGGGAAGGGTGCATAGGTGGAAAGGGAGGGTAAAGAGAAGTTGGTTAATGGGAACAAACATACAGTTAGATAGAAGGAGTAAGTTCTAATGTTTGATAGCAGAGAAAGGTGACTATAGTTAGCAGAAATGCATTGTATATTTCAAAATAGCTAGAAGGAAGTTCTTGGAATGTTACTAACACATAGAAATGATAGTTACTTGAGGTAATGGGTACCCCAAATACCCTGACTTATCATTACACATTCTATGCATGAAGAAAAATATCACATGTACCCCATAATATGAAGCAAAATATCACATGTCCTGTCCTCTTGATTATCACATGAATAGGGACGGTTTTAGTTTATTTCTGCTGCTATAGCAAAACAACCGACACGGAATAATTTATAAAGAACAGAAATTTTATCTTCTCATAGTTCTGGATACTGAGGAGTCCAAGATCCCTTAAGGCAATTACAGGCTTGGTGTTTGGTGAAGGCTGTTTCTTATAGATGACATTGTCTAGGAGTCCTCACATGGTGGAAGCACAGAGGAGAACACACCCATTCCCTCAAGCACTTTTATAAGGGCCCTAATCCCATGAGAGCAGAACCCTCATGACCTCACCTCCTAAGGCCCACCTATTAATATAGTCACACTGGCCCATTACGTTTTTTTTTTTTTTGAGTTGGAGTCTCACTCTGTCGCCCAGACTGGAGTGCAGTGGCCGCTCCCGGCCACCGCAGCCTCGACCTGCTGGGCTCTGGCAATCCTTCCGCCTCAGCCTTCCAAGTAGCTGGAATTACAGGCATGCGCTACCATGCCCGGCTGATTTTTTGATTTATTGTAGAGATGAGGTCTTGCTGCCCAGGCGGGTCTCGAACCCGCGGGCTCAGGCAATCCACTCACCTCAGCCTCCCCCATTAAGTTTTAATACATGAATTTTGGGGGACACATGCAGACCACAGCAGGGCTCTCTACTACTCAAGTCTTCTGCAAAAGCTCTGCCGAATTGGCCTCCTACCTGACCTCCCTGTCACTGGTTTTATCTCTTCAGATCCATTTCTCACATGGCCACCAGGTTGCTCTGGCAGCAAAACATATCTGACCTGGTCACTCCCATGCTAAAATGTCCTAAATGATACCCTGTCACTTACAACCAGATGTTCAACCTCAAAGAGCACCCAAAGCATTTGGGGAAGTTGTCTAATATGTACATTCTAGGGTCCTATGCATCAGGAAGTCTAAATTAGTTAGTCTGGGTTAGGCCCAGGAACCTGGGCTCTTGTCCCAGACCACTCTGATGCATGGGATCTTGGGCACAATCTTACTCACGAGAATCAAGTCCAAGTTCCTTAACTTGATTCCTCAGCCTGGCTTATGTCCACCTCTGTGTCTTTGCTAGACCATTGATTCTGTCCCAAGCTCACCCCACCTATCACCTCTTCACCTCTCACCTGTTTCTCCGTTTTAAGATTGAGTTCGAAGAGAAACTGACACAGAGATGTAATGAAAGATGTAAGCATAATATTGTTTAATATTTATTGAAGGCTTATGAACATTCTACAAGTGTTAAGGCATTTACTTCTCATAGCCCTGTGAAGTTGGTATAGCTATTGTCCTCACTTTTGTAGATATGGAAAGTGGGGTGCAAGGAGGTTGAGTAACTTGCCCAAGGTCCTGTGGTGAGTGAGCAGAAGGAGCTGTTCAGGTAGTCCTGGTCTGGAGGGATGGTAGTGGTGGTACCTTTCCTTGGACTTCTGAGGTGCTGCCTTGGGTTGTCACATGATTGGCAAACACTGATGGCATTCTGTGTGCAGGGCTCAGGGATGCTGGGCATCCTTCTGTGTGTATGCCAGCCCTGCTTATGGAGTATTTGTCCCACAGTCCTCATGAGCAGCAGAGACCCTGCTGGACATCCATGCAAGTGAAAAACCCGTTCATAATTATTTGAGCCTAGAATCTCTAATCTAAACACACTTTTTATTTCATAATTTTCACAAGCTGAAATTTCCAGGACCATGACTTCCACTGATCACTGAGTTATTGAATGTTGAAGAAGTCATATCACCGAGGGTCACATGGACAGCCATAAAGACACAGGTATGATGTCTGCATTGTAGCTTTTGGATTTTTCTGATTCTGTGTAGAGGTACAAGCGTCTGACTATCTTACTGCACCTTTCAGTGTAGTTATGTATGCCTAAGCATTGACCTACAGAAATATATATTACTCTATTATAAAGCACTTGCCTTTGATTCTCTTTTATATTATAGGTTAGGCATACTGTTGATTTTAAAACATATATTACATATAGATATTATCTGAGTTTCATTTCAGGATAGTCAAGAAGATATCACAGAATTGATTGTTTAAAAAGGCAGTTTTAGGCCGGCATGGTGGCTCATACTTGTAATCCCAGAACTTTGGGAGGCAGGGGCAAGAGGATTGCCTGAGCCCAGAGGTTCAAGACCAGCCTGGGCATCTTGGTGAGATATTGTCTCTACAATAAATAAAAAAATTAGCCAGGCATGGGGGTGCACGCCTGTAGTTTCAACTACTTGGAAGGCTGAGGCAGAAGGATCTCCTGAGCCCAGTCGAGGCTGTGGTAGCTGTGATTGTGTGACTGTACTCCCGCCTAGGCAACAGAGAGACTCTGACCTCCGTCCCCCCAAAAAAGGTGCAGTTTTGAGTTTCATCAGATTAAGAACCACTCTGTACAAAGTAAGACTTCTTAAGGGACAAGAAGGCAGGAAGGCAGTGACTTCTGGGAAGGGACACCTGATGGCTGGATCTTCACAGGGAAGCTGTTAAAGTCAAACTTGAGTGTGTTGAGTGTGGAATGCCTTTGCTAGACCTCAGCTTGCCTCCTGCCCACACGCCACAGCCCTCCCAGTTCTCTTTGAGATGTTAATTTGTTGCTATGAAAATTATCTTGTCACTGACAAATGGAATCTGGAGGAATCAGCTCTTCTTATAAAGTGGTTCCTATGGTATCTGCAGGGCTTTGTCAGTTTGCAAGTTATGAATATTTATGTCTTGCAAAAAAATTCCTCATTTAAATTGCATCTTCTGTAATTTCCCACTTAATTTCACATAGAAAATAATGACATTTCCAGCCTTTGCTTAGGTGAATGTCTTTGGAGATGGCAATTTTGCACATGGGCTCAAGGGGCATTGGAATTTACTGAATTCCAAATGCAGATGTGGTCCTGCTGCCCTGCAATTGCTTCTATGTAAAATAATGCATGTGCCCAATACATTATCGACTGAAGATAAATGCCAGGCATGATTATGGTAAATTAGACCTTTTGCATTATTTATGAGATCCAATGTAAAACGTGTTACACTTTTCTCCATTAATGTTTATATAAAAGTCGTAATAGAACTTGTTAGTGAACAATTTTAAAATTTATTATACAAAGGGACAAGTTTTAAAAGGCAGCTCTAGTCTAGGTTTCTCTATCTCCAACTGTGAGCTCTTCAGGCAGAAAAGCAGATTTATGAAAAATACTATGGGACATGTGTGAGGTGGGCCTGAATAGGGCCCTGGAGAAGTTGAGGTTGGAGTGGCAGGAAATGTCTTCCTTCTGGTCCTGAGTCTGCTGGCTCTGGCCATGGTTACTTAAGTATCTTGCAGGAAGATGCTGCAGGGAAGAGCTCTCCTCCTCTCCTCTCAGTTCTCAGGAAAATATGTAATCCCTGACTCCATCTAGTGTGAGTCCACCTCTGGTGTCTTTTCCATAGCAAAACTTATCAGAAGTGGATTTTTTTTCTTTTAGAGACAAGATCTTGCTCTGTCACCTGGGTTGGAGTGCAGTGGCATGATCTTAGCTCACCATAGCCTGGGCTCAAGCAATCCTCTTACCTCAGGCTCTGGAGAGCTAGGACTACCACACCTGGCTAATTTTAGTATAGACAAGTTCTTACTTTTTTTGCCCAGACTGGTTCTGAATTCCTGGCCTCAAGCAAGCCTTCTGCCTCAGCCTCCCAAAGCACTGGGATTATAGGTGTGAGTTACTGTACCTGGCCCAGAAGTGTGTTGGTCCTTCCTTCCTCCCTCCCTTCCTCTCTTCCTTCCCTTTCTCTCTTTCTGTACCATGTTCTTTGTTTTGAGGACCATGTTCTTTCTCTGATCTCTTGAGGAAAGCGAGGAGGATGTGCTTACAGATAAAATTCCTTCCCTGAGATGTGTGTATCTCTTTCTTATGGCAAGACATCAAAATAACATCTTACATGCGATTAGGAACTTTTCACCTTTTCAGAACTGCTGGTGTATGTGAGTGCCTTTGATTGCAGGCTGCTGGGAGCCCCTGTCCTATGAACTGTAATAGGCGATGAGACGAGCTGACTGGAGCAGTAGCGGGTCACTGGGCTGATCCTTTCTATATCTATTTCTCCATTTCTTGGTTTTCTGTGCATTCTTTGATGAGCTATGTCTGAAATTCCTCCTTTCCCATTCCCTCACTATCTCCAACTTGAAGTTAAAAGTTTCTAGCCTTTGGGTGTTAGAGACTCACTTGGGAATCATTTTCTCTATGAGGTGAAACATCTTTGGCTCATGCTTTGATTAGCAAGGTGATATTGTATGTATCTTTGGATACAGTGTGATGAAAGTCAGAACAGCATGTGTGAAGTTCCAAGGAAAGTGGGAGTCAGAGGCCAAATTGCTGCCTCTTTCTTATCAGACTTTTCTTTTTTTTACCCTAAAAGATCTAAAGGATTGGTTCTGTTCTTTACCTGTGCATAACAAGGACGGAGCAAATCACTGTCTGTGTTTCTTGTCTTTGTGATACCTAAAAGAGCCCCCTTCCTCTAATAGGCTCCTTGTGGCTCTGCCTGTCTGAGGACAAGAGGCCTGATGCAGTGGACCCCTGTTGTCTAAAAGGGCTGCCTCCTGTTGGCCAGCTTAGTCCTTCCAAGGGTGTTTTAATGTGTCTTGAACCCTCTTTACAGGTATTACCTAGGGCCAACAGCCTGCAGCGAGGCCAGAGCCTCTGGTTTCCTGTGGCCCGGGTATTTCCGTCAGTCAGCTGGAGGCTTCTGGCCAGGCTACCTCAGCAGAGGATTGATTGGTCGGCAGCTCTGTGGGGCTCTGTTTGTTAATTTATGCCACTTGCCCACTTTTCATGCTTCAGTTCCAGTCCGTTTAGACAATGAAATTAAACTGATCCATTTTTAGCACATTAAACGGCTTTGTTCTCCTGTTTTGGCACTGAGCCTCTCATAGAACTGTCTAAAAGGAAGATGCTCAGCTTGGGAGCACAGTGGAATTCAGGGTTTCATATCTGTCCTTTCAAGGCTGCACTGCTGTCCCACAGGCCCTGGGTGGTGACTGGCTCTCAGGCTTTGCTTCGTGGCATCATTGGCAGCCCCAGGTTTTGGCCAGGCCTCCCTGCAGCTACAGCCTGAGTGCACAGGTCTGGGCAGCACAGGTCATTCACCAAAGCCTTTGTTTTTCCACTGATTTTCCTGTGCTGAGTGATGGCTGCCTCCAGCGCTCCTAAGTCTTACTCCTTGCCTTTGTTGTGAAGCCTTTGTTCCCATGGCTATTTGCCTTGGGAAATTCAGTCCATTTTTCTTATTCCTGTCTCAGTACCCTTTGTTTTCTCATCACGTCTTTTAAACCCCTTATTTCTGCCTTGACCTCTTATTTTCCTCCTTTGCCTTCTCTTGGACTCCTCCTACGGTTAATAATTAAATGCCCTATTTTGATATAGTAAACTTGAAAAAAATTTTTGTATTATGGATATCTTTAAACATATACAAAATACAGAGTAATAGAACACCTAAATTCAATAGTTATTTCAGTAGTTCATTGCCAAATATTCATTGCCAAATCTGGTTTCATCTGTGTCCCCACATCCCCCTACCCTGTGCTCTGGATCATTTTGAAGCAATTCTCAGGCATCATATCATCTTATCTCTTATATTGCAGTGTGCTTCTGTCAAGGAGAAGGGCCTTTTCTTGCCTTCTCTTTTTTAGATGAAAGAATCTTAAGAGAGAACATCCTAGAGTCTTGGCTCTTCAGAGACCCTTAACAGTAGTATAAAAGCAATATTTTTCCATGTCTAGTACACAAGGTGATTGAGATAGCATACAAAAGTTTAAAAAATTATGATTATTTTTTCCCTGATTGCACTTTACTTTATGGCAATTGATTTTGGTATTCCATTTGTGATGCTAATATTAAGTTAAAAAAAATCAATTTTAAAATAAGAATATTCCATAAACAGGATGGGGGAGGGGTCAGAAAACTCTGACCTGAGGGTTGGATCCAGCCCACTGCCTCTTTTTTAGAAGATAAATTCTTATTGGAACATGGCTTTTCATTTGTTTACATGTTGTCTATGATTACTTCTGTGCTATAGTGGCAGAGTTGATTAGTTGGACTAGAAATTGTCTGACCTACAAAGTTTGTGTATACTATCTGGCTCTTTATAGGAAAATGTTTGCCCACAGTATTGGAGGTATGTGAATGGAGCATATATAGTGACCGTGGTGCATCAATGGCTGAAGTTTGGAAGATTCCAATCAGACTCAACCTCTTGCTTTGTAGTTGATGTAGCTGAGACTCAGGGAAGGGAGGAGGTTATCCCAGTCATCCAGCCAGTGGGGAGGGGTAGGTGGGAAGTCCATCCTGCAGTTCTTAATGCCATATCCTAGATTTTGTGCTCACATCACTAAGTATTTTAGATTGGGTTTGGGCCTCATGTTGGGTAGTTGTCCCAGAGCAGAAATAATTTGTAGTAATTTTGCACAAAATGCTCTATATTAAGTTTCTCTTTCCCCAGTCCCTTAAATTATTACTCTGACTAGAAGAAAAGTAATTTCAAAGAAGTAGGAAGGGTATTTGTGAAAGTGAATAATTTACCACCAAATAAAATACACTGAGAATCTTCTAAAATAGAATGCTGAGTTGATTTTTCTCTGATATCAATTCCATCTTCATCTTCAGTGGTGGATATCCAGCTAGGAGGAAAGCATCAAGGTAAAATAAAATGCAAACAATTTCTGGCATACATTTGTGATTTTCTCATTTCAGTATCCATTCCTGCCATAATTGTCAGACTAGGAGCAAAGCTGCAGGGGGAATGGGTATCCTGTTTCATAGCATTCAGTTATTTAGGATTGAATAGCTTTGAGATTATGTTGACCCACTGACTTTTATCATGGTTCCCCATTTTCCCCCATTTTAGACAAATGCTTGGAAAAACAATAAGTTTGTTGTTGTTGAGGTTTTAAGATTCTCAGATAAATTTTTTTTTACTTATAGTTCAAAATTATTATTATTATATGTAGTAGGAGAAGCAACTTGCTAAAATGATTCTATAGTTTACTTGGAACTGCACTTCCAATTTGATAGCCATTGAATCATACATAAGGGTATTCAGCACTTGAAATGTGGCTAGTCTGAAATGAGATGCTCTGTAAATGTGAAATAAACACTGGGTTTTCATGACAAAGTAAAGCACAAAGTGTGTAAAATATTTCATAATTTAAAAATATTGGTTACATATTAAAACAATCACATTTGGGTTATATTGGATTAAATAAAACATTATTGAAATTAATTTCACCTATTGCTTTTTACTTTTTCATGTGGCTAACAGAACATTTAAAAGTATACATTAGTTTGCATTATCTTTATTTTGAAAAGTGCTGAATATTAAGATGAAAATAATTAGGGAAATTTTTAACAATTAGAGTAATGATGGGGAAGCTTGACTTAGTTGATACTGAAGAACATTGCTATAACATTTGAAGCTACTGTAACAAAAGAATAGCATTTGCTCAAGAATCATAGATTGATGGAGGGAAACATCTCACTTAGACTCCAACTCTTAGAGTTTGTGTTCCGCAAGTGTAAAGGTGACCTCAAATCACTTGCAGGGAATTGTAAGGTTATTTAGTAAAGAGTGTGCAGCAGGTTAACTATTTGGTAAAAGAACTGAGTTTGAGCCTCATTTTATACTGTACCACAAAATAAATTCCAGATTAAGAGAATAAATGTAAAACATAAAAGCATTCAAAAGAACTATAATGTCTTCTAGTCAAATATGTATTTGAGCTCTGAATAAAAGAGAAAAAAATTGCAAAGAAAAAATTGAAATGACAACAGAGAAATCAACATTCGTTCCTTAAAAATAAATCTGATAAAATTAAAAGTTGAGCAAGTTAAGGAACTCATTTCTGCGATTTCTGACCCCTTCAAAGTATAAGGGTCAGAAAATGGCATTTAACAATGTATATCAGAACTCTGTGAATTCGAATGGAGTTATTCCTGCCAGTCTTCTGTTCATTAATAGGGTTGCCAGATTTAACAAATAAAACTATGGGGCACCCAGTTAAATTTGAATTTCAGATAAACAGCAAATAATTTTTTGTATAAATGTGCTATGCAATATTTGGAACATAGTTTTTCTTTAAAAAAGTGTCATTTATTGGAAATTTAAATTTAATTGGGTTCCTGTGTTTTATCTGGCACCCACAGGCCTGGGAATCCAACCCCCAGTAAGCAGAAGGGGAAGAAAAGAGTGGGAGTTGATAATCATGTGTCTGTCTGGGGTGCAGCTGGGCACCAAGTGCCCAATTGTCTCCTCTGGGTCCTGTGCTTCACTACTGGCTCCTGGAATAGGGGGCACTTCTGTGTCTTAAGCCTGCTCACGATTCTGTGAGACCTGCTGGCTCTCTGATGCTGCGGTCACTTAGACTGGAAGAAACCAGCCCCAAGTCCCAGTTAGCATATCTTCTTCAGTGCACCTTCTGAAATGCACTAATCTTGTGTGTTGTAGTCCCCTCCACATCCCTTATACTGTGAGCATATATCCCAGATTATTCCTTTGCTCTCTTTTAATGTAGTACACGTGGTCTGTTTACTATGATTCATAGGAAGACAGCCTTAATCAGGACACATATTTTAATTATCCAGTTAATACATGGATTAATTTTTGTTGAAAGAAAAACAGTATATGCAAAGTGAGAGTTCTACTGATTCCCAGCAAAAAACCAGGAAACTAGAGAGAATAGACGTAGGCAAGACCATATGTCTTGGGAGAGTCCCAGTTTATGTCAGTTTAAGAAACATACTAATGTTTCTTCTGTCCCCAAACTTGACCCTTTAAAAGAGTCTATGTTTGGGTAGGAAACCATGGTTTAGTGGAGGGTGGATGTTA
This sequence comes from Cephalopachus bancanus, assembly GCA_027257055.1. Taxonomy (NCBI): domain Eukaryota; kingdom Metazoa; phylum Chordata; class Mammalia; order Primates; family Tarsiidae; genus Cephalopachus; species Cephalopachus bancanus. The sequence continues at coordinate 3,049,649 of JAPVLO010000087.1, forward strand.
AATGCAGAGGGTAAACTCACCAGGTAGGGTGTGGGTAGAACTGTTCTCTGGGGAAAATGATGGGCTTTGGGAACCCTGGCAGCTGACACACATGTGGAGCTTCTAATCAGCTTTGAGTGCTGCCATGGGTAATTCTGTGTATCAACTTGACTGGCAACACAGTACCCAGATTAAACATTATTTCCAGGTGTATCTGTGAGAGGGTTTTTGGATGAGATTAGCATTTCAGTCAGTTGATCCCATGGTAAAGTAGATTGCTCTCCCCAATGTGAGTGGGCAGCCTCCAGTCCTCTGCCTGAACGAAAGACAGAAGAAGGAGGATCTCACTTTTTTTTCCCTGCCTCACTGCTTGAGCTGGGACATCTCATATCATCTTATTTGGTCCTTGGACTGGGATTTATACTATTGACTCCTCTAGTTCTCAGGCCTCCAGATTTGGACTAAGTTATAGCACAAGCTTTTCTGGGTCTCCAGCTTGTAGCTGGCAGATTGTGGGATTTCTCAGCCTCTATAATCACATGAGCCAATTCCTCAGAATAAATCTGCATATATATGTGTGAGTGTATATATATACATATATATGTATATATATATATACACACACACATACACACAAACCACAGACACACACATATATAAAATATCTCTGTCTGTATGTATATATACACACATATATATACACATACATATATACTGTATATATATATATATATACACACACACACATACACACACACACATAAATGACACACACACACACACACACACACACACACACACACACACACACACATATATATATAGTCCTATTTCTGTTTCTCTGGAGAACCCTGACTAATACAAGTGCCCAGTCCTATGTGAACAGACATCAAAGATAATCAGACTTTGAGGAAAGCTGCCAATGTGAAAGAGAGAGGCTGAAACAGAAAAAAGAAATCCCAGAGAAATGGAGGCTTGAAAGACAAGAAAACATTTAAAAAACCTATAGTATCCTCAAAGTTAAAATATTGTGGGTAAAAAAACAAGAGCAGGAGGCTTAAAAAAAATGACCCTGGAGAATAAGAAAAAGCACTTGAAAATGAAAAGTGATAGACAAAATATAAAATTCAGTAGATAGTCTGGAAGATAAAATTAAGGGCATTCCCCACAAGTGGAATAAAATAGTGAAGACATGGAATTAGGTGGAAGAACAGGAAGCCAGGAGCTGATCTAGGAGGTATGGCATCTGTCTAACCACAGCTATACAATTAAAAGAATAGAGGGGAGGAAGTTATTACAGATACAGTGTTCCAAAACTGACAGAATCTCAAGATGGCGAGGGCTCACCTGCCATAATGGAAAGCGGAGATGGGTGAGGAGCCCAGATCTAGGCACATAGAAGTGAGATTCAGAACGCGAGGGATAGAAAGACCGTCTTGGAGCTTGCAGAGAAAGAATTAGGAATTAGATTGCCATCAAAGTTTTCAACAGCACACTGAAGTCAGGAGAAAATCTAAGAGAGAACTGTCCAATCTAGACTTCTGTACCTTGACAAACTCTCAGTCAAATAACGAACCAACTGGCACATGGGTTCCTCCTTCTTTTTCTTTATCACCAAGTGGAGGACATTGGCTCTAGGACACAGGTCATCCAATGTAGGCCCTGGGAAGCCCCCAGAAGACAACTGGGCAGTAGACTCCTATTCTGGCTGGAACAGGAGGAAGGTTGAAATCAGATCGAGGTCTTCAGGAAAAAGGAAATGGAACTTGTAGATCATCTGATATATTTGGGTAATGATATTCATATGGTTTTGATGGATTTGTTACAGAAGAATTAGTTATGGGAACATAAACAATTAGCAAAAGGAAATATAAAGCGACTCTTAGCACTAGAAAAAACAGTTATACAAGAAAGGATATATAATTATGGCATACTCCCTGGCTTAGCAATGAACAATGTGTTCACGGTCAGTGTTTACATTATTGAATGTTTAAAAAATTATGCTAATTCTGTTGAAAAGATGGAGGGAGGGGAAGTAGGGGATTGTGGTGAGAGCTAAATCTTCGTTTACTACAACAGGCAGTCAACTGATAGTGTCTACATTGATGATACACTGTATTACTATTCTTGATATTTTGGAACATAGAGGCAAATACCAGGGTAAAGAAGGTAAAGAGCTAAAAGAGTTAAAAGTGGTTGCCTCTGGAGCTGGAATGGGGTGAGGGAGGCATGGGAGGGAGGGCCCAGATAGGAAGGTAAGATAAGGTTGAAGAATGTCCTCTTTTGTGAAACAGTTAACATTGTTTTGTTAGAGTTGCCAGGGAAAATACAGAGGCTTATTTACATTTTAATTTCAGATAAACAATAGCTTAAAAAAATATATAGCTATGCTCATGTGATATTTGGGATATACTTAACATTAAAAATACACTTTTTGTTTATCTGAAATGTAAGTGTAATTGGGTACCCTGTGTTTGTTGCTTAATCTGGCAACCCTGTGTTGTGTGTGTGTATTACCATGACAAGAATAAATAGAACATATAATTACATACACACAAAAAAGGTTTGAAGATGATGTACCTTAGTTGTGGGTACTTCTGGGATGTGTCATTGGGAAAGGAGAGTAGTCTCCGATTCTCCTTTTTCATTTCTATATTTGAAGTGTTCTACTTCAAGCACATACTAATTTTTGGAGTAAAGAAAGAGTCGTAGAAACTCTGGACAATGACCGTGCTGACTGGGGGTGCTGGGGCCGAGATTCGTTCTGAGTGCTGTGGGGCACTGAGAAGGGGCAGCTCTCTCTGCGTTTTGGGAGGTGAAGTTAGGCAGGTTTAATTCAGGGGAAAATGTTGAGCTGAACTCAGGTTATTATGAAGTTAGAAGAATGAAACTGTATTGAGATAGTGTTTAGGCAAAACTAGAGACTCTGTTCTAGGAGAAGGTTGCCTTATTACTGGTATTTCCAGATTGTGGTGTTTCTCTTCCTCATGAATATTCTCCTGAAGTATACTGATTGACCTTGAAAACAAAAGCAGTGAAACTCTGCCATGACCCAGCACTGGGAGAGCAAAGTTAATGCCAAGCTATAAGGCAGTCATGTTGCACTGAGCTATATCAGCTGTGTTTAGGGGTTTGGCTGCTTCTGATAAATGAAGGTCCATATAATAGCCGAATTAGTCAGGGTAATTAAACAAGTAACCCCCAAATTTTAGAAACTTAACAATACACATTTATTTCTTACTCTTGACCATCTGATGCAGTTCTCTTCCACAGAGTGACTTGGGGACCTGGGCCCCTCTCATTTGGGGGTTCTACTGTTCCCTAGGGACTTCCAAGAGGCCCTGGCAGAACTCACTCTGCAAATCAGCCATGAACAAACAGTGACCAGACACAGGGTAGAAGATCATGTTGTAGGAGCCAAGGCTGAACGTGATGTACATTGCCTCTGCGCTCATTCACTTGGCCAGAATCCATTCACATGGCCCCAACCTCACTGCAGGGGAGGCTGGGAAATGTAGTCTTCTTTGGTGCCCAGGAGGAAGAATGGTCTTAGGTGACCTTCTAGGTAGTATCTGCCACAAGAGGTAATGCATGCTGAATGTCCCTTGTATGTATGTCAAAACACTAAGTCATTTACATGCATAGTCTCCCTGCATACTGGGAGATGTGTGCTAGGGTCCCCAACTTCTTTGCTAGGAAAGTGAAGCTTGAAGACATTGCCACTTGCAAGATCACACAGCTAATAAGTGGCAGAGCTGGGCTTGCCTCTGATCTGGCACCTCTGTGTCCTCTGTGATTTGACACCGTTGCAGCATGGTGGTCCTCTATTTGCATTTAAATATTTTATTTAAAAATGAAAGAGCAGCACACACAGATTTAAGATCAAGTTGGAAACCTCTCTTGGACGTATTGGTAAGATTTTTTTTTCATATTGTATCTGAGGCTTGGAGTAGTGCATTTCTTTCCCTTTGGACAAACCTACTGGTAACCTTCCTGGATGAATGGAAGTTGGTGTAAGATTCCTGGTGGCAGTCTTCCAGGCCAGCAGAGAGGAGAAACTTGCATTTGTCTGTGTCACCTCAGGAATGTCAGAGACCAGGCTCTTTGCACATTTTGCCATATGGGAAGTGGGCCCTGGAGCGTGGTCACTAGAGAGCGAGGAAGGTGCTGATGGCAGGAGAGGAAAGTGACAAATCTCTTCTCTCTGTAACTTCATCACAGGAGCCATGAGACAGCACTGCTTGTCAGAAAGCATTTCCACAAGATTACTTTGGATTAGCTCTCCGGGGGTATCTGTTCTCATGACACTTATCCATTATCCAGGAAAGTGATCTACAGCCCAGCTGGCTGAGTGACTGCCTTGGTGTGAGTCCGACTTCTCACGTCCCCTGTCACTCACGTCCAGTGATACACAGCCCCTGATGATGTTGGGGTAACACTCAGTGTTGTCTACTTGATTTTAAGGTGCATCTCTTCTATTAAAAAAAAAAAATCTGAGTACTCAGTGTGTTCTGGTGCTTTGTTAGTTGGCTGATTTTACTTACAAAAACTGTCTTCCCTGATGTTGGCCATAAATACAGGTGGGGGCGGGGGCGGGTTCAGAATCTGAGTGGCCTCTACTTGGCCCTGGAGAGCCTTTAGTTCTGACTGGGACTTGGGAGGCACCTCCTCCTCTTCCCACTCCATTCTCACTAGGTAGTGAGTGTCTGGGCCTAGTCGCTGTGTGGCCTTGCAGGTGCCAGGTCCCTGTCAGTTACATGTGTCTCTGCTCCTGGTGGAGTGTGGCCAGTGGCCTTGTCTCTGCTTCTTTCTTTTTAGACAGGCATATCTAGTTCTGGTCTGTATGAGTTTCCCTTCCTTGTTTTAACATCACCGTGTAGGTGGTAATTAAAGAACCCCCCCTTCCCACCAATTATTGCAATATATTTGGCTTAGAGAATGAGGTGGGGAGGAAATTTTCAGCAAATGTTCAGTTTGCTATCTTGAACAAGAACTTACACGATTTTTACAGGACTTCAAGATATGCATTGAAATAGTTGGAGGCCCCTAAGGACATAACAAAGCCAGACTGGGAGATAATTTTTGCCCTAAGAGGAGTCTTTTATAAAGGTCAGTTAGTCCATCCTGCCTCACCCTTTGTCCCTTTGTTTGCATCTGGTGATTTTGCTGCATACTAAAGCTTTAACTGGGGTTGAGTCTCATGGAATGTGAGAGAACTTTCCACAGAAATTTTACCTAATGAAAATAAAGGTCAAAAGTAATTATTCCTATGCCTATTCTGTACCAAGTGAGGCTGAAAGGAATTCACCCATTAAATTACATTTTCAATGTTCTGTTCCAATGTATGCTCCCTTTACAACTTTATTTAAAGAAAGCATAATGTGAAAGACTTTTAGCTTTGATGGGAGAAAGACAGAAGCCGTAGTCATTAATGGTAGAATCTCTTATCTCATTGTCTGCTCCAAGAACAAAGATTTTTGAAAACCTGGACTCAAGCAGTTCCCTTGGATTATATTAATGGCACATAACCTTAGTAGACTCCTCCAGAGAATACTCTAAAGCATATGTTAACTCTCTCTAAACAGGCTTGGTCTCACACTTTTTATTAATTTACTGTACATATTTTCTGTGTTCTTTTTGCCCTCATCATGTTATTGAATATCTAAACAGTTTATTTTAAAATCACAATCCTTTTAGAAATGAATGTTGCATGTATATCTCTTTTATTCTATGGGGATTTTTGGTATTTGATTTTGGGATGGATTTTGCCAGTATTTATTGAACATCTACTATGCACTGTTCTAGGTCCTTAGGATATCTCAGTGCATACCAAAGAAGATCCATGCCCTGGTGGGGCTTGTTTTATAGTGAGGGAGAGGTGGACAATAAAGATAAGCATAATAAATAAGAAAAATATAAAGTTTGTTAGAAGATGATAAGCGATATGGGAAACAAGAAGGATGTGAGCTGGTGGGGAAAGAAATGCACAAACCCAGAGGTAGCACCTATGGCCCAGTCTGTCCTTCCTAGTTTCCATCATGTCAAGCTAGGATGTTAAGAAATGAAGTCTAAGGTTTGTAAATAATGAAGTGACCTTTAAAAAAAAAATTGTCCTGTGGGTTAACTAAACAGTTGTTTCTTAGGGAGTTAGTCTGTCTACTGTGCTTATTGGGAGAAAATTAATAAATCTACTTTAAATATCTACACACCACTCAAAATATATTATCTCATAGTGTAAGACAGCTCATACCGGCCTAAGAAAAAAGTTACATATACCGGCGGTGCAAAAAAAAATGTATACACATTTTAAGAGATGTTTGCTGTAATCAGAAGTGTCCAGACGCTGATGGCAACCATTTTGAACACCTCTTGTAATTGCAAAAGTCAAACATGACTTGTATTCATCTTATTGAGTATTGCAAGTTTAATGTAGTTTTTTCCTTTCTTTAAATGTGTTTTTGTATATTTATATCTGGGGTATATGTGAACTTGGTAAGGACACTGGACTTCTGCTGACTCAGTTTCCTCATCTGTCAGAAATGGACTGGTTGTTGGAAGAGTAAATGAGGTAATGGACATGAAAAGACTGAATTGTGGCTCATTATGTCCTGGAGGGAGATGTCCTGGGATTCAGAGTAATTCACTGCAAGCCCTTGGAGAGAGTTTAGTAAGCTTATGGGGATTGTCTCTTGGGTCTTTGGCTGTCCATTGTTTCCATTGAAGGGTCTACCCTCCAGATTTACCCTCCTGTTTCCTAAGCTGGGCAGAGAGTGAGGTAGTGAGTTCCAGTAGTTCTTGGTGGTGTGTAAAAGGCTGTCAGGCTGCATTCTGAGAAGGGGGCCTTGGTACTGGTATTCTAATGATGGATATGGTAACAACTGGATGATTGATGACAGAGTGTGTGTTGAATATTATTTAATTTTAAAAATAGGTATTATACATATGACTCAACCATCAAAGAGTATGAGAAGGAACACAGAAAGTTATATGACTCAATCATCAAAAGAGTAAGAAAAGGAACACACAAAGTTGATCTCACTTCTATTTTTCCTTTGCCCAATTCCTGTTCTCCTCCAAGTTAGGTAATAACTGACATTAGTTGATGTTTCCTTCTAGATATATGTGTATGCAAGTACAGAGGGTGCCAAAAATGTATACACATTTTAAGAAAGGAAAAAAATTGTATTAAAAGTGTAATACTCAGTAAGTTAAATACAAGTCATGTTTGACTTCTGCAATTATAAGAGGCACTCAACGTGGTTACCATCAGCGTCCAGACATTTCTTATTATGGCAAACAGCTCTTAAAATGTGTATACTTTTTTTTGGCACTCCTGGTATAAGCCACTGTCAATGCATATTCTTGTTTTCCCTCTTTTTTTCTTTTTTGGAAGTGATAGCACATTCTACATGTTATTATAAGCACTGCTTTTTTCCTTTTAAGAACACATTTTGGAAGTCTTCCCATATCAGAGCAAACACTTCCTTGGTTCTTTTTATAGCTGCACAGTGGGGCATTATATGAATGGTTGTTACAGTTTTAACCAGGTCCCTCTGCAAGAACTGTCTTGCGCTGCTATCCACAGTGCCACCATGAATACCTTTCATATACATCATTTCACACGTGGGCACCTTTATTTCAGATGCATTCCTGGAAATGGAAATGTAGGGATAAAAGCTGTGTGTGTTGATAATTTGGATAAATCTTGCCAAACTGACTCTTGGAGGGGTTGTGCCAATTTACCCCCCTGCTAGACATAAATGATATTATAGTTTCCCCACAGTCTTGCCGGTATATAGAGTGCCAGTGAACTTTGCCTATTTGATTAATAAAAATAGATGCAACTTTTGAGAAGGAGGGATTTTCTTGTCCCTCTGTGCCCTCTGGACTTCCAGCTTCTGTCTGTCTTGCATCTTCCCAGAAGAGCAGGTTACTAGTGTCTTAGAATCTTACCCCAAGTGACACTATAACCTCTTTTTGTACTACATGTATTCCTTTGTATGTAAAATTCTATTAGACCCATGTGTTATATTTAAACTGGATACTTTCTTCCTACTGTCTATGTGCTCTTAATTTCTGTCTTAATTGACAAGGACTCAATACTTTCATTTTGGTTTTCTCTGTCATTTGCTTCTTTACCAAAGTAGATAGTCATCAATGAATTCATGCTTCGTTAATAAAAGGAAGCTATTATTTAAAGATACACAAGAATTATTTTATAAAAACTATATGATAAAGTGTAACTTATTTCAATTTTCCTAGTTTTTTACATTTTAGGTTTTTAGATTTAGTTTGTTAAAAAATGGAGGGCAAGGTGCACAACGAAGCAAAGGCACAATTGAAATGAGATGACTTTACTTAGCTAGTAAGGCTGCAGAGAAGGCACAGAAACCTTAACTTTACCCATCTTTCTCTTGCCAAGAAATCCCCAGACACCTTGAAGAACCTTACTTTTTAAGGCTCAGGATATGAGAAAAAAATTCTCACCAACAGTTTGAGAAATAGACTAGCTTAGACTTAAGTATGTCTGTCCTGTACTCGGAGGTGGAGGAGGGCAGGGAGGGCTCAATCTCTGCCTCTAGGTTTCCATTTCCTCACCTGTGAAATGGGAATGCTGACATTACCTGCCCCACAGGACATTTCAAAGGATTAATGAAATGCTGCTAGCTCAGCACCTGGGCTCAAAGGCCCTCCAGGTCTCTTAATTGTCCTTCTCTGTATGTGAGTGCTTACATTTCCTCACAAACAATGGGATTTGAGCTGATGAGCTAAGGTCAGATTATCTAATGTCAATTGCTTACTGTGAAACCTCTAGACGGACCCGCTTCAGTGGCTGGGAAGAGGGCCTGGAGCGAACAGATGCTTCCACAAATGGCTCTTGGTTACTGAAACTGGGTCAAATTTACTTCCTTTAAGAAAATACCCAGGTCATATGCTTCCTGAAAACCTTGGTTTTTTTTTCTCCCTTTTGAAAGATTGTTTAATGGGAAGTTTAAATAGAAAGAATAAAGCCTCTTTTCTTTAGGCTCTCTCTGGTTGTATTAATTAGTATATTTCTATAATGTTAATGTGGCTAATTATCAGTGTGGGTTTAAGACCATCCCTCCTGTCCCAATCCCCCGGGGAACTCTGGTAATACTGGAACAATTACTCCCTGGATATTTTTCCATGGTCTCAGTTCATTGTCCTTGAATGGATGTCTCTATCAGAGTCTGTCTGTGGAAGATAACAGCATCCCTCTTTCTTCCCATGCTCCTCACCCGAGAGGGTAAATTTTCCTGCACTGCTCAAGGGATGATAGCTGAATTAAGGAATTCCTTGTGATCTGCCGCCTTCAGGCTGCCAAATGTAGGGATGGGACGTGGAACCATCAGTCTTGTTTTGCACCACCCATGCCGGAGTAAAATAGCATATTATACAATTGTCAGATTTTCCTCTAATAGTAGGAAATGACAGTTATGAGGACTTGTGACAAGGGCAGCAACATGACAGTAAGATAGAAATAAAAATGAATCAGATGGGGGAGATTTATTTATGTCTACTTGGATCTGGGGTTGGAGGCAGAAAGCACAAGGCTTTGACGTCTCTGGCCTGGAGTGCCTCTCCAGCACCTGTTGCTGATAGAACCCATTGGAAAATGCACAGAGAAGAAAAGCCCGGGGAGTCAGTTGAGCAGCTGGTCCTCCTCCACTAGATCACCCCTGCCACACTGTGGATCCTTAAGTCTTGGCATTTTTAGTGTAAATGTTGGGATGGAGGCATATGCTGAGATCCCTTGGACACTGGAGGTCAGGCCTTGTTGGTATGGGGCCTTGGAACATCTTGTGGTGACTTATGAAGGCTTGAGACACCTCTGGCAGGCGCTACACTAGCATTTAATAATTCTCATGGCAATATTTTCATATTCCAGAAGACTTTGACTGAATTCATTGATTTACTAGACCTATCACTTACCATGCTTCAAATATCCAGTATTTATAAGTGCTCCCATGCTCCCATGTGCTACTTTATTATTTTTCAGACCTTTCTTTTGATTAGTACAGAGGAGCTCTAAAATTGACCTTTGCATCATAGCCATTGAGGGAGATTTTGGTCTCTAAGGGGCAAAATCTGGAGCCAAAGGGCAGGATATGGTTAGTACTATTGGGAAGATACCAAACTCTGTAAACTATTTTAAGATGGTTTATTCTGAACCAAACATGAGGACCTAGGCCTGGGAAACCAATCCTCAGGAGATCCTGAGAATGTGTGCCCACTATGGTTGAGTGGTTGCTTGGTTATACATATTTTAGCAAGACAGAAGTTATAAGAAACCGTAAGTCAACACGTGAGATTTTCATTGGTTGGGTTCAGGAAGGAAGGACATTTCCATGTGGGGACTTGCAGGTCATAGGTAGATTCAAAGTTTTCTTGACTGTTAATTTGTGGTTCCTTTCTGAGGAACTTTGGAAATCAATAGAGGAGTTGTTTTGTTGAGATAAGGGGAGTGGAATCCAGGTTTGTTGATATGAAGATGAAGTCCTGTATATGGCAGACTTCAGAGAGGATAAGTGTCCCACAAGGTTCCCGGAGTCTGGGAGTCCCTAAGAGATGACTTTATAGGGACATCAAATACTTTGATTTCCTTCTTTATTATATAATGTTGTGCCAGAGTTAGGTTGGAAAACAGCCATTAGGATACAGACTAATAGGGTACTAGAACCCCACCTGGTGAGTCCTTGTTAGGCATGACTCCCCAAGCTTCTTAGTTAGGAACTTAGATTAAAAAAAAGTAAGGTTTAGTCCTCAATACACAGTGGACTGTCACTAAAAGTAAGTCGGAGAAGTGACATTATCTGCTGTGGCCCTCATCTCCGGTGAGCCAGTGCTTTTGACTGCAAGTTGTTTGTGGAATTATATTTGGTACCTGCATTAAAGCTGATGAGTGTGGGGTGGGGTGGGGGGTTGCTGCTCCTGTTGTTGTCACAGCTCATGATTATGTGCTGATGCAACATGCCAGGGTGTGAAAAGGTTGCTCCAGCACAATCGGAAAGAAGCAGCTCTGATACATTCATGTCCCATGCCAGTGCCTACAGGTGACAACAGCAGGCCCAAATGGCAATACTGGTGTTTTCATGTCTCCCCATTCTCTGAAATACTGACAGTAATGACAGAATGAGGCGTGTTCACGTGGTTCTCATCATTCAAAGCTCAGAGGTTGACACCAGCAAGGGTTGAGGTATAGCACCCAGACCTTTACCTTCTGGCTGGAGTCTTTCCCATAAGCCTGATGGGTAAGATAGTCTTGAATAAAAGCATAGTACCCTGCAGGAGGGATCCTCAAATGTGACCTCTTCCAAGCATCAGTCAGCTGAGATGTGGCTGCGTCCTCAACCTGTCCCCTCCTGGGTCTGATGATCTTTGCTGCATGCTGCCTGTCCTCTTTCTTAGCTGATGTCGGCTCCTTAGGAGAGCAGCCGCAGGAGCCCTTGGGTTAGGGTTGAGGGGGGAGAGAAAGGTTCACTTCATCTCCAAATATTCCCCCCAGCTTTATTAATGTATAATTGACAATAGTGGTATACAATGTGATGTTTTCATTGATATATGTATGCCTTGTGAAATGATTAAATCAAGTTTATTACCATATCTTCATCTCACATATTTATCATTTTTTTGGTGATGAGAACATTTAAGATCTACTTTTGCAATTTTCAACTACACAATACAATATTATTAATTATAGTCACTATGCTGTGCAGTAGATCTCCAGAATTTATTCATGCCAACTGAAACTTTGTATCTTTTGACCAACATTTCTTCATCTCCCACACCCCATTAAAATATTCTTATGCACATGTGGTCTTGGCCTTTTGCTTTTAGACGCCAGGATTTATCTTATCTTTGTTGCCTGAGTTTGCCATACATTGCCCGAAAGACTTTCCTCCTTTTTTCAAGTGAATAAAGCCAGTGAGGGTGGGAGGTGGGGCATCACGACCTTTACTTTTTCATCTGTTGTGCTGCCTCAGCACTTAGATTGGGATTTTGTTAGGGTTAGGGAGATACGGAGGGGCACAGCACTGCTGGAGCCAGCATGCCGGCGGTATGTGCTGGTAACCAGAGATCTGAACAATGCAGAGATTTGCGACACACAAAGAGATGAAGGAAGAAATGATTTGCTTTAAGAAAAGTTCACTTCCCACAGACAGGAAGAGGGCCAGCACTCTAAGATGAGTGTGACACCTTAGCCCTCCAAGCACCGGCTTAAATCCTTTCTCTTGGAGATGTTGCAGTCAGGTAGACATGACTGTGATTGCCGTAACTCCCTTGTTGACCACTTGCCTTGCGAATGTCTTGGAGACCCTGGTGGGGGGGTGGCCCCAGTCACCAGGCACTGAATCATGGGATCTCACCATCCCCAGGAATTTATTTTAAGATGACAATAGGCCTATACCAGTGATGCTTCAGGGGTCTGTGTTTCTGGAAAGACAAAGTCAGCAAAGTTAGTCTTTACCTAAAGAATGTGTTCCTCCAGGGCACAGTGTCCACTGTCTCATCATTGTGTTAGGATCTAGGAACAAAACAAAATGGCTTCCCACTCTTGTCAGTCCTTTCAGATTTCACATGGAAGCCAGAATTTGAATAATTGCTGAAATCTCTTGTTTCCCTTTAAAGTTTGCATGGACAGATTGTCATCCAGTTTAGCCCCTGGATGAGTTAGGAGTGGGCTATGCAGTTGAACTTCTGGATTCACATCAACATTTAAAAATAAGCCCAGGTGGAAGACAGAAATCCTCAGCCAGGATCTACATTGTCATAGTTGTGAGAAACTACCCATTCAGCTATTATGTTTTTCAGTACCTGCTTGTGTATGCTTTGAAGATGGTGGAGACTAGTCTAGCCCAGGTCCTTCCTTGGTTTTCTGGTGATTCTGTGTGGTGGAGGGAGACAAACAAGAACTAAATAGAACACAAAGAGCAATTCCAGATGGTGACAGACACTGCAGAGAAGATAACTGAAGGCAGTGAACACTGTTGGGTGGGTGGTGATGGGCAGCCTTCTGACTAGGAAGCTCATCCAGCTGGGAGGAGCAGGAGGAGCCCAGCCTGCAGTGGGTTAAGTGGAGAGGGCTGGAGGTGGACCTGAGATTGTATTTCTGGGTGATGGGAAAGCCACCAGAGGATTTTTCAGCAGAACAGTGACTAAGAGGATTTTTTGGCAGAGCAGTGACTAAGGGGACAGGCAGGGTCTCTGGGCTCAGAGACCTGACTTGTGAGTCTCCACTGCCTCCTTGTCCCTGCAGCCTCAGTGAGGCAATGTCCTTTCCCCTTGGCTCTGTCTAGGCTGTCCCATACTTTGTCCTGTGCCAGGAAGATGATGGAGACTGTAGAAGACTGAACGTTGACCCCCGAAGTTATCAAGTCCTAATCCCTGGAATTTGTAAATGTTACTTATTTAGAATAAAGGTCTTTGCAGGTGTAATTCATTTAAGGATTTTGAGATGCGATTACCCTGGATTATTCAAATAGGCCCTAAATGCCATCACAAGTATTCTTATAAGACAGAAGCAAAGGAAGATACAGACACAGAAAACAAGGGGATGTAAAGACAGAGGTGGAGACTGGAGTGATGTGACTAAAGTCAAGGAATGCCAAGAGCCACCAGAGCTGGAAGAGGCAAGGAATGAACTCCCCTTTGGAGGCAGTGTGGCTCTACTGACATCTTGGTTTTAGACTTCTGGCCTCCAGAACTATGAGAGAATGAACTTCTGTTGGTTAACACTACCAATTTGTGTTAATTTGTTACAGCAGCCACAGGAAACTAATATAGGCCATAGGGAGAGAGAGAGGGAGGGAGAGGTGTGTTGTTGCTTCTTTTGACCTCCCAAACCCCTGGTGTGGGTAAGTGGTGATGGAAGGGAAGGAAAGGTTGAAGTTTATGGAGATCACCTCCCCACTCTGTGCAACTGTCTCCTCATATCTCCCTCTTCGTGCTCAAACCAAGCTCAGCTTGCTGCAGGGGCCTTACTTCTCATGCTTGCAGGGGCTGGATTGGCCATCCCTTGTGGATGAGGGTGATAGGTAGGTGGAGATTGGCCACCTGGAATGGCATATGTGCTGGGCAGCTGCACCTCTTCAACTGATGCTGTCCTGTGATATGTGGAGCCACTGGGGGCAGATGACTCAGTTTTCTCAGACAAATCTGAAAAAAATCTGGTTTTAAAACAAGACACTTCCTGGAAAGCTGGCTCAAGTTTTAAAATGTAGGTCTAATTTGACCCTAGGGTAAGGGGAAGAGTCCTATTTTGTAATTTCATTCTTACACTTTGTTTGTTCCGGATGTTAGCATATTAATCTCCATACCCATTTTTACAAGATACTGCTCAGGGTTTTAGTCAGTGTATTAGTTTCTTACTGCTGCTGTAATAAATACCACAAATGTAGTGGCTTAAAACAATCATAAATATATTATTTTATTATTCTAGAGGTGAGAAGACCTAAGTAGATTTTATGTAAGGGCTAAAATCAAGCTGAAGTCCTCCTTGAGGCTCTAGGGGAGAATCTGTTTCTTGCTTTCTCTAGCTTCTAGAGGCTGTCCTGAGCTTGTGGCCTTTCCAACAGTGGCATTTCTCTAACCCCTGTTTCTGTTGTTATGTCTTATTCTCTGACTGTCCACTGTTGTCTTCTCTCTCCCTTATAAGAACCTTGTGACTACACTGAACCCACACAGATGATCCAGGATAATCTCACCGTCTCAAGATAACGTTTTACCGCATTTGGAATGTCCCTTTTTTCTATGTAAGGTTATGTATTCACAGGTCCTGGGGATTAGAATATGGACATCTTTGGGGGTATCATGATATCTTCCATAGTTAGTGACCCATATTTACCTGAAGATGTCCATGCCCTGCATGTGAAAAACTCTATGGTAGCCTTGTATGTCTCTCTTATCTATTCCAATTTGTGCTGGAACTGCCTCATACCAGCACTTCAGAGCTTAGTGTACTGATCTTTTACTAATTCTGTGTTCAGTGAAGTGACTTCACGTTGGTAGCTTGAACATGGCCAGGATAAAAGTATTTACACCAAGGAATTATGCAAATACTACAGTTCAGGGCTTCCACCCCTACCCCCACTTTTTGTCCTGGAGAGCTGGATGTTAAACATTTACCAGCACACTGTTCACTTCCGTCTTTTAATTTGGACTGAGATTCCTGTCTTTTGGAACATCCTCTCCATTTTTCTAGGGCTGCCAACTCACATTTGGGGTGGTAGATATTGATGTCTTGGAAACATTTTGAATGCCTTGGTGTGAAGACCGTTCTTGACATGTGTCTGAACGCTATAGGTTTGGATCATGAGCCATGTACTCTTTGGGTTTCCCTTCTCTCTAAAGGAGCTGGGGGATATTTGCCTTAGTTGGCCTTACAATCTTCCTTTTTGCCTACAAAGGAAATATTAAATATTTGCTGGCTTTAAACAAATGACCCTGTTCCTACGTAAGCATTTTTGTCTTATTTCCTATGTGTTCCATTGTCAGGGAGCCCTCAGTATCACTGTGTTTTGACATTGGTAGATGTGTGTAGGGAGACACACAGTAGCTTCTGTGCTGTTGAAAGCTTGTTGGCTATGCTCATTAATAATCTTCAGAACCTGGTAGAATAGGCGTATCTTGAAGCATGCTAACAAGATGGTGGCAATTAATTATAAATTCTTCTTAATAAAAAAACTATCTTTTACTAGCTGAAAGATTTTTGTAGAATAAATATTCTATTAAAACCTCAAGCCTGCTTTTGCACTTGGCGTTTTATTGTGCTAACTGTGCCTTTTGAATCTCTAAAATGTGTTTGCTCTTTTTTTTTTTTTTAAAGGGAATTTTAAGCTTTTTGATTGAGGACTTCCATACAAAGGGCTATTTAAAATATGAAAAATTGCAGCTTCCTCCTTTTATGTCAATAATTGGTTAATTGTTTCTTGGGGAGTGCTATGAATGCATGTCTTCCAACTTTGTTTCAGTCAGTCTGCTCTGATAGGGCCGGTATTTTATCGCATGGATTGCAAGCACGCTTGAGACATAATTGCTCTTATCAGTTAGGTTTTCAGTAAAGCCTCATTAATTAGGTGTGTGATTATTATTTAATATTCCCTGAATAGAGAAAGTTTTTAAAATAAGTTTTTAAAAAACAAAGATTGAATAAATTATGGCTGGATTTACAAAAGCTCAGATACTCACATAGTGCTAAAAGAATGACAGATGATCAGCTTAGAAAATGAAGCCACCCTCGGATGTGACAACTGGGTTTAAAAGGGCTCTCTAGTTGAAGGACAAGGCCCAGGGCCCAGGTGTGTGGACCTCTGCTTCTATGCTCTTCCACCATCCCTGCAGCCTCTTCTAGTCAGAGAGGCTTGGAGGCTCAGCAGCTCCACACATGCTGCTTCCTCTGCTTGTGGTCCTTCCTCAGGCTGTGGGTCACAACCTCCGGATGTCCTGTCCCAGGAAAACTTTCCTGACCACCAAACCAAACTGTCTTCGCCTATAGCTCTGGTTACAACTCTAACATATTTGGGCTGTTGCCTCTTCTCTGTCTTCTCCTTTCAAGGGCAGTGGCTGAGGGTGTCCTGCTCAGTAATGCTGTTAGACCCAGCATGGTGCCGGGCTCACAGTAGGTTCTTAGGGAACATTTGCAGAATGAGTGACTGAATGTCTTCCTGTCCTTCCTGCTGCTGACCTTTGGCTCATCTAAGATGGTGAGACTTTATGTTGAACTTGCCTAAGAGGCCTTGGGTAGGAATGGAGGAAGTGAGGGAGTGGATGGCTGACTTGGAGGTGAGGAAAAATTTGCTATTCAGCCAGCAAATGGATATTCTGTCTCTTCCAGGCTAGGCATAGGTGAAGCGCTTTGAGTACATTTTTAAATTTTATTTTCACAACGGCTCTGAGAGGTATTCTTTAATTTATGCTGTAAATATTAGCATCTACCATGTGGCAGGAATTTTGCTGAGTGCTGCAGATACAGTGGCTAAAATCAATGAGTCCTTGACTTCATGCAGCACGCAGTCTAAAATATTCTAATGTTAGAGGTAAGAGGGTAGGATCTCAAGAACGGTACTGCTGTGACAAAAAATTACATTAATTATTTAATTTCCATTTCAGGTTACCAGAATATTTTATGATGATAATTTATTCTCTTGTAGATATTTTAAGTTGGTTAACTAAACTGTTTCCACAATGATTTTCACCAAGTACTGTCACAACTCTGAGTTTCTAACTTGGTAGTTTACCTTTAATGAGAACTATTTGGAGTTGTTTGAATTATGAAGATTTATATCTACATATGAGTTAATCCAAACTGAAATCCACTGGAATATATTAATTATTAAATATAATAGACTAGGTTATTGCTTCTGTGAATTTTTCCGAGGGATATTTTTGTGAAGCTATGCTATTGACTTATACAACAATGTATAATTATGGAAGAAAATATCTTTTCTTATTAATTGATCCATTTATTCACTCATTTATGCATGCTTTAATTCCTAGAGCAGTCACTTAACCTTTTACAGTCTACTTGGAGTGAATACTGTGTCACATGATGTAAAATGTAGAAATCTTACAACTGTATACATCTCTTTGCGTCCTGATCATGTCATATGTGTTACAGTTACATGCATTGAAAACCCTAACAGATAGTGTTATCATTTGTTATTTAAACAATCACACATATTTTAGAGTACTTAGGAGAGCAGAGGTAATCTATTACATTTGACCAGCTGTTTACCATATCTGTTACTCTTCCTTCCTGCCTAAGGATCTAAGTTTTTCTCTGTTAACATTTACTTTTGGCTTGAAGAACTTTCTTTAGCATTTCTTGGAGACCAAGTCTGCTGAAGACAAATTCTTAGTTTTCTTTCGCTTTTTCATGTTTTAATTTTGTATTTTACCAACACAGAATTTTGGGGGTGACAGTTCTTTTCTTTTAGTAGTTTAAAGATGTTCTACCATTTTTGGTCTCTATTATTTCTTAAGAGAAATTCGTGGCAATTCAAATTATTGTTTCTCTGTATGTATCATTTTTCTCTAGCTGCTTTCAAGTTTGTTCTCTTTATATTTGGTTTTCAGCCATTTGATTGTGATGTGTCTAGGTGTGGTTTTCCTTAAGTTTATACTGTTTCTGAACCACTGAGCTTCTCAAACCTGTGAAATTATATCTTTCGTCAAATTCAGTAATTATTTTTTTCAATATACTTTCCTGCCCAGACATCTTTCTCCTAGCTTGTTGGGACTCCAATGACATGCATGTTTAAACCTTCTGATTTTGTTCCAAAGGTTCTTAAAGTTTTGCTCATTTTTCCCCAGTATCTTCTCTCTCTATTCTTCAGAGTAGATAATTTTTATTGCTCTCTCTTCAAGTTCACTTGCTCTTTCCTCTGTCATTTCCATTCTGTTATTGAACCTATCCAGTGACTGTTCTTTTTAAAAAAGTATTTATATCTATCCTTTAGGACCCTGAAGCTTCCTGAATCTTGTAACTTGATATCTTTTGTTAGTTTTTGAAAATTCTTAATCATTTTTTTTTTTTTAACTTTTAAGTTTTTTCTTTGTTTTTTGAGTTGGAGTCTCACTCTGTCACCCAGACTGGAGGGCAGTGGCTGTTTCCGGAAACCGCAGCCTCGACCTGCTGGGCTCCGGCGATCCTTCAGCCTCAGCCTTCCAAGTAGCTGGAATTGCAGTCATGCGCTACCACACCTGGCTGATTTTTTGATTTATTGTAGAGATGAGGTCTCGCGGCCCAGGCAGGTCTAGAACTCGCGGGCTCAGGCAATCCACTCACCTCAGCCTTGCAAAGGCGCGGGATTACAGGCTGAGCCACCGAACCCGGCTAGTTTTTTGTTTTAAAATTGTGGGGTACAATTCAGGGTTAGGTATACAAATATTCATTATGCAGGTACCCTTGTTGATGAGGTGTGCCCCCTCTTCCTCATTATATTTTTAAATAGTGCTTTCTACTCATTTTCTTTCTTGCTTTTCCTTGTAGGACTCCAGAAAGTTATACCTTTTTATGATATTCTCTGTATCTCTTTTGCACTTTTCTATATATTTTCCATGTATTTTCAAATTGTGTGTTAATATGAATATTTTCTATTTACATCTTTTACTGCACTGATATTCTTTAAAACTGTAATTAATCTACTATTAAACACAGCTCTTGTGTTTTAAACTTCGCTTATGACATCTCAGTTCAATAATATTTATTTGGTTTTTCTTGTTGACAGCAATTCTCTGGTGAAATCTACAATCTCATATTTTTAAGCATATTAATTACAATTGGTTTAAAGTTTGTGTCTGGTGCCTTCAAACCTATATATCTAACTGGAGTGTGTTTCTATTATGCTTTTTTTTTCCCTCTTGGCCCTGTATATTGATATGCTTAGCAATTTCAGACTGAATAAAAGACATTATATTTGGAAACTTGTAAAAGCCAAAATCTTTACATTGATATTTTTATAGAGAGAATTTTTTTTTAGCTTTTGGAAAGCATGTACAGTAGGAGTGGCTCACCTTCATTTAAACAGGGATTGAACTGACAGGAGCCGGGGTGTCAGTCTTTGTTAGACTGGTCTTTTTCTAATTTGCCCTTACTCCTAGGATGTAATTCTTCAGTGGCCGAAACTGAAAGCCTGGAGTGTTTCCCAAGGTTTCTCAATGTTGTAGGCTCCGAACTCCAATTTTTTATGACCCCAGTATAGAGAGACTGATGACAGCTCTGCTTAACTTTTATGCCTCTTGATAGCTATGTTCTGTTAAGCTTTACTGACTCTTTATCTATGATACTCATCCTAGGTAAGTGCCAAGCCCCAGGAAGAGAGAACTGACTCCAACTGTCAAGTTATCCTCTTTGCAATTTCATTTCTTCCCTTTTAAATAGGATCTTGACCCCTTGACTCTTGACTGCCTTGGTAGCTCTGAACTCCAATTCCCATCTCCCCATTCGCTAATACTACAACATTGCTGAAAGCTGTATTCAGCTTCTCAGCCTGTAACCAAACAATTTTTGGTGTATCTAATACCTCAAGGAGAAGAGCAATGTAGAATGTTGGCTTCACCTCAGGGAGTTTCCATTCTTTCCAGAAATTTGGCCTCTCAACTCCTGACTGCCTTGATAGGTTGACTATTCTTCCAAATATTTGTGCTTCATCTATCTTTTCTAATTGTACTCAGCAGGAAACAAATCTGCTATAACCTAGTCTATCATCAGAAATAGTGTCTACTGTTTGTAGGAGGTAGCTACATTTGGCAGAAAGAGTTCTGAATTCAACATAGAATTAATCTCCTTTGTCCTGGCACTCCATCCAGTTATTGTGAAGACTACAGGACATGATGATAGGTAAAATCTGATAATAAAGTGAATAACACTGTAAAATGTTATGAGACTCATTTCAAAAAGCACCAAGGCCTTGGGTTAACAATATGTTGCTGTGTAGTAGGGAGCTATGTTTTTGCCTTCAGGGTTTGAGTGTTTGGCACTGGGAAAAGTGTCCAGCCCTGGATTTTTGCTATGTGAGAGTTTCCTTTTGGTGTGCTTCCTGGGAATGAACTGCTAGGCCACGTTTAGTGACATACGGTTCACTAATTTTCCAGTTTGCATTTGTTTCACTGGACCAGAAAGTTGACTTGGCGACAGAATTTTTAGTCTTCTAAAAGTTTAAAATTTTGTTTTTCAGTGATCCTCAGGAGGATGGAGATTGGAGATGTTTTGCAAGGGGACAGAGCAAAGCCAAACATTTCAGCTAATACCCATGACTCTCTTGGTCATCTCCACTGCTCTCTTTTACCAAGCGTGACAGAAGTTGCTTTTCTGAGTCACCTAAACTCAGATGAAGCAGAACTGGCCTGCATGCTCTTGTTCCAACTTTGTTCCAGGAAGTCTGTGTGGCTGCTCTTCTATTTCAATTTAAAATTTATGTGATTAGGGGATGTGAGACCTTTTCCAAGACCATACTTCTGGCCTACAGCTTAGACACCAGGGACAATATAATAATGGGCTTTTAGAACTGTGCAAAGAGATTTGGTCCATTCTCTTGATTGTATAGGTTAAACAGCTGAGGCCTGTTCAAAGATCTAGTTCTTGAGCCTTAATAGATCTTCAGTTTGGTTTACTACAGATTGTGTAGCAGAAGCCTGGGTTCAAATCCTCATTCTGCTACTTAACTGGGTGAAGTCTTATAGAGGATCTAAACTCTAAATTTTTATTTTATCAACTGTACAAGAATAATTACAAGAATGAGAAAAATGCCTATTTTTCACTGAGAATTACACACAATGTCTATAAGTCAACTAGTAGGGTACTACTAAGTCTCGGTAAACCCAGCACTTTGGTAGGGCTGCTTGAGCCCAGGAGTGCAAGACTAGGCTGGGCAACAAAGCAAGACCTCACCTCTACCAAAAAAAACTTAAAAAAAATTAGCTGAGCACAGTGGTGCCTGCCTGTAGTCCCAGTTTATTTGCGAGGCTGAGGTGGAAGGATCACCTGAGCATAGGAGGTCGAGGCTGTGGTGAGCTCTAATTGTGTCACTGCACTCTAGCCTGGGTATGAGTGACACCCTGGCTCAAAAATAAACAAACAAACAGATAAAGGGATAGGCAAATAAATAAGTAAATAGACTGATATTTATTGACTCCAATCAGACATTCTGGTGGGAATGTAGGGCCTGTCTTTGAGGAGGTGGCCATAGCCTAGCAGTGATCTCTTAAGAAAGTTCATAATGATTCTAGATTTTTCAAATTTCATGTACAAAATTCAGACCTTGAGGTCAGAGCCAGGAGAGCAAGGACTTGTGACCCATTTTACCTGTGACTTTATTCTGTCTCCCTTGATTGCTCTCAGTGGGCCCCTACTGATGATCTTCACCAAGGTGTTTGCTGTGGCACGTTGATCATATCCTCACCATTGGATCTGGAGATGACAGAATCACTGTTTCACAGATGAGGAATGGAGATGCAGCATGACTGCCTGTATTGCCATGTGTGGAGTTTGGGTTTCAGACATGCCGAAGGTGCTTATATGGCAACACGGTGTTCAGCAGCTCTTCTCTCCATTAGGAGTTCACATTTTTTTCACAGAAGACCCTGAGGTCTTTCCAGAGCCCAGCTGCAGGTGCACATTTGTGTGTCTTGGTCACCTCTAGGGCCTTCTGCATCTCCCGCGGTGTTGATGCATTGAGAAATAATGCAGATTTTTCTTTTCTTTTCTTTTCTTTTTTGCATAGGGAAGAGTTTAACTTTATTTATTTTTTATTTTTTTAATCAATATTTTTTATTATGGTTTTGTGGGGTACAGTTAAGGGTTAGGTGTACAATTACGTTTCATTCAGGCACCCTGTTGATAAGAGGTGTTTCCCCATCCCCAGACAGATATTTGCTACTGTTAATCCCATTCCCCCCCCATAGTTTCCCAGTACCGTCAGTCATTTTCTTATAGTGTTACATTGGATGCTCAAGGTCCATTATATGAGTGAGAACATGTGATACTTGGATCTTTGTTTCTGTGAGAGGTCACTCAGTATTATAGACTCTAGTTCCATCCAGGTTGCTGCGAAATTCATAATTTTGTTCTTTTTTATGGCTGTGTAGTATTCCATCGTGTATATGTACCACATTTTTAATCCAGTCCTCTTTTGATGGGTAGCATGGTTGTTTCCACGTTCTTGCTATTGTGAACAACGCTGCAGTAAACATACGTGTGCAGGTATCTTTTTTATAGAGTGATTTGAGTTCTTCAGGGTATATTCCCAGCAGGGGGATTGCGGGGTCATATGGGAGGTTGGTATTTAGAGCTTTTAGGAATCACCACACTGCTTTCCACAGAGGTTGCTTAAACTGAGCAACACTGTTGGCATTCAGTCTGGGGAGTTTTAATTCTCTTTCTGGTTGGGGCTTTTGCTCCAGGACAGGTGATTCTATTTTCTCTGATCTTTGTAAGGCTGAGGGGCAAGTAATTTCTATGCAAAATTTGAACATTTTTACGGAGTATGCTATTCGTTCCCATTTTTTTCCTTCTCTTACTCAGTTGTGCTCATATGGCAGTTACCTGGTTATAAAAATGCCGATTTCCCTGGATTATTTATCAGTTGCCTTGGCAGGCTTTTTATATAATGCACCAACTTTACTGTTCTGGGACCCATTTTGTTAGATCTTGTTCTTAGCACTCATTTTAATAGAGAGGGAAGTTTTAATATTTGGACACCTGCAAATTACACCAGGCTTCCTTCCCTTCTCATCTTGTATGAGGGAGTAACCAGAAATCCCCAAAATTATCTTTTAGAGGGTGGGCCCCTTGTCGTACAGGCTTCCCCGATAGGTAAGTGTTCTAGCAACCTATCGGTATCAGTGTACCAGCAAGCGTTGTTATGAGAAGCTGCATTTGACTTCAGCTAATTTTGTTTTTTGCAGATTCTTTCAACATGTTTTCCTATTTCATGATGAGTGAATTATGAGCACACCTGTCCATGCTATGCTCTATAATTTTTGACCAAAAACTGTATGAACCCTATGTCCTACCCTCTCTATTTACCCAATCTCACCCTGAACGATTTTATTTTTTGTTTCCCTGGGTGAAAAAATTCCTCAAAGGGAAACGTTTTGCAGATGTGAAAAAGGTAAAACAAAACAAAACAAAAAAACAGCAGAAGTGCTAAAAGACATCAAAATTGTCTAGTTCAAAAACTGTTTTGAGCAGTGGAAAAAGCATCTTGATGGGTGTATTGCATCAATTGAAGAATACTTTGAAGGTGACTGAAGTTTAAACATGTAAGAACAAATACAACATTTTTTATAAATAAATTCTGGTTTTTTGGGGGTCACCTCTCATAACTTCTTATCTGTATTTTTGCCCCTTCGATATGTGATGCTTCTAAATAACTCAGGGTGAAGAAGGATCAGTTATGGCAAAATGGTATGCAAGTAGGAAACTTTGCCTAAAGATAAGTTTAACTTTAAGTGTGTGTGTGTGTGTGTGTGTGTGTGTGTGTGTGAGAGAGAGAGAGAGAGAGAGAGAGAGAGAGAGAGAGAAAGAGAGAGAGACTGACTAGACCTACTCACATTTCACGTTGCTATTAAGTTGGCTTAATTGTTTTCTTCTTATTATTTTAAAGCTATTAGTGTTCCTAGTTTCTGATCCTAAAAACAGACATGAATTTAAAAGGCAGCCTAGTTTTATTATAGGGAAGTTATGCCAGATTTCATTGTTCCCCCTTCATTCTTGCCAGTGGAGTGTTTCCTGACTTCTTCTTTGGGCTTCCTAAAGATGAAAATCTGAAGTCTATGAAATTCGCCCTCCTGATTTACCTTACTCATATCCAAGAAAATGTTTCCCAAACCTCATAAGAATTATGCAATGTAATACATGTTTAAATTGGTAAATTGTGAGGATCATTAATTTCTCAAAAGGCATAATAATTTTTGTAGATAATTTCAAAGAGTATAACTATGATCTATGAATGAAAAGTTCATCTTAGCATGTAAATAGTTTCTGAGCCAGAGTTAGACACAGGGGATTCTAAAGACAAACTCTGTTGGACTCGGTGGGAGACAGGTTGTGATAGTTGAGCTTCATTAAGCATGTTATACTTACAGCTCAAGAAACGCAGTAAATTTGTATGAGAGATTATTCAGGCCACATGTCACCCCCGAAGTCTTATAAAATTTCTTCTGTTTTGCCAAGAAATCCAGATTTGACATTTTTATTTCAACAATATTTTATATAGGTAGATAAGCCTCTTTGCAAAAGGTAGAATTATGCTAATTTGCTCAATTGAGCTGTAAACATTTTCTCTGCTGCTTAATAGGACAAAATACATAAAGATTAATTAAATGATCTAAAATTTTCCAAGTCTCTTTTTAATCATGTAAGTTGAATTTGTTGCCAAAAGATATCCAACCCTGGTAAATGTGATAGATGATGATGGGGACACATGGTGACTTGGATAGACTCCATTTTTGGGTTCTGCCCGAGTGTGTTGGCCTCAGGATGTGATTTACAAAAAACATCCCCTCTGCCAACATATAAGCTAGAGCACGGTGGTCAGCAGTTTCATGTCATGTTTTTTGGGTGCATCTATATGGAGAGGATGGAGGGAATGCTCAGTGGCTGCGACTTGGGTTGCTAGGAAATGAGTGACTCAAATGTCATAGCTACCAAATGTCTGGGTGTTTCTGTTTGGTGAAGTCCTTTGCTGTACTTTGGGTGGGTAGAAGAAGGTCTTAAGCAGGACTGAGAAAGCCTCCCTTCTGGTCCTCACTCTGTCAGTTAACAGTATGGAACCATATACTCATCATTTGTAAGATGGGATACTGCTACTTATTTTACCTTTCAGGCGAATATGAGGAACATTTTGAAGTGATGATGGTCAGAGTTCCTTAAGAAATCCAAAGCAGTATATTCGTTAATATGTTGGTTGATTCATCAAATACTCTATAAGCATCTGTCAAAGAAGCAGGTCCTGTCCTGGCCCAGCCTTGTGAGCAAGGGGCTCACATATACATGTAACTAATGTTTAGTCATGTTGTAAGAATGCTTTTAGATGCTGCTAGAAAGAACTTTGGAGCTAAAAGGGATCTTTGCCTAGTTTGTTCACTCATATTTCTAGTGTGAATAAAGTACTTGGCATGTATTAGGTGATTTTATAAAAAGTTGTTGAATGAACGAATAAATTGCTTTAATAAGCATTATAATAAGTAATACATGGACTTGTCAAGGCCAAGGTTATAGGTTTCATGGTTGTGGAGACACATTCATAATATTCCATTCTGTGAAGACAGCCAGCTGCTTAATGTCCAGCAGCTGTATAGTGAATGGAAGGGGTGGTCCTGGGGGAGGGCGGTAGGGGAGTTCACAAGAACCCTAGCAGCAGGGATAAGACTTTTTGATTGGATATAACCCTTATCCTGGGCATAGCTGGGATTGCTTGTTCCCACGTGATGTGGCTTAGCTCAGCCCCTAGCTCTGGGGTCCATTGCCTCGTTATTCAAGCACTGGCATATTTCATAGGAATGACCTCTTCTGTGGCCTCAGCTGTGTAAACATGTGTATGTGTGTGTTATACTCTCTATATATGCACAGGTGTGCTGTGTGTGTGTTTGTCTGACATGAAGAGCTCAGCTGCAGAGTTAAACAGATTGAGGGTTCTCATCCTGGATCAGTCACTTTTGCTGGCTTCATGCTTTTGGAATTGTTTCCAAATCTCTACCAAGCTTGGTTGGGGTTTTCAGCTACAGGGCAATGGTGGTATAGCACCTAGTTCCTAGGGTTATTGTGAGCATTAAGTGGGTTAGTGTCCATAAGGGTTTAGAGTGGGTTGGGTGGTAGTATTTGTAAAAGTGTATCAGGTGTTTCTGCTCTTATATCAATACTGCTTGTTGTAGGATTACTAGAGTTGAGTCCTGGGCTAAGAATCTCATGGACATCATCTTACTTAACCTGCCTAACAATACTATGAGGTAACTTTTTAAATCCAAAAGGAAACATGTTACGAGCAGTGAATTGCATGAGGGTTTTTGTTTCTATGCTTTGGTTGTAAGAGATTTCTGACCCACAACCCTGCTTTGAACACATTCCTCAACCCCATTATGTTTCCAGGATATGTTTCTCTCTCATCAGTTTTGATTGCTCTCTTTATTGTTCTTTGTAAGTCTTTCTCTAATACTGGATAACTTATTTCTTGAACTGAAGATGTAGAACACATGGCATTTGGATTTATGATAGCACAAGAGGCAGCAGCAAAGTTACAGACTTTATGCTATGTAAGTAGAATACAAAGCCATATTGCAAACTATGCCCTTATTGTTTGCAAAACCTCATGCCAATCAATTGCCTTGAAGTTTGACTGATCCTCATTGGGTGCTGGTTTTCTGCAAAATACTGTACTCACAAGATAAATTTAACCCATCCCTACGCCCAAGGGTTGTCAGTCTACTGGGGGAGACAGACTGACTGACAAATAGTTATATTCAACATGGTAAATGCTCTGACAGTGCTAGAAAAACAAATGCAGTGGGTGAAGGACAGGGAGAGTGGTAGGGTGTGTTCAGAAAGGCCTCTCTGATAAGGAGGCATTTGAATAGGGACTGGAGATCCTTTTCTTCATTTTTTCCACTTTTCCTCTTAGGGCTTACCACACCATCTGATATTTTTGATTTTACTCTCCTTACTACCAGAATATCAACTCAGTGAGAACAGGGGCTTAGTCTGTTAGCATTCACTCTTATATCTCCAGGTCCTGGATCAGCCTGGCACAGTGTGGAATTAATGAATAATAGATGGAGCTGTTAACTGGGCACCACGGAACAATCATCCCAGTATGTGGGCTGTATATAGGAGGTTACCACTTAGACAAGGGTGAGCACCACACATAAGGCACAGAAAGGCAATGTGTACCACAGGGTCTGCTTGTCCAAAGGCAAAGAGCCTCCAGACTCCGTGGATGGATGTATTCTGAGGACGTGTTTTTAAAGGCTGCCTTGCCCTTTTGGCTTCTGTGGCCTTCTACCCCTTTGGAAACATAGCCGATGGCATCTCTCTGGTGAAGTACCACAGTGGCTCTCTGTGCCCCATTTTCTCAAGGTGTATAGGAATGTTCATTCTTTGGGACAAAATTCTCACAGAATTGGAGAAATGAGCAATCTGGACGTAGCGGACTACTTGGCAATCTAATCCAAGGAGGAGTTGTCTGCCAGCAAGAGATCTGAATCCCTTCTCAGCTCAAAGAGAAGTTGGGAACCGTTAAGCATGGAGGATTTTCAGTCTCCATTTCATCATCATCCAGTATGTTTTCAATTGTCTTGCAGAACTACTTTAGATAGGAATTGATTCCATCTAGAAGACAAGGGACGGGGTGTTTCTTAGTAATAATAAAACCAAGCAGGTTTTCATGAACATTCAAAGAAATGCCTGCTCTTCCAAACCTTGATTTCTTTTTAAAAGATTTTATATTTTGTAGAGATGAGGTCTTGTTATATTGCTCAGGCTGGTCTCAAACTTCTGACTTTAAGCAATCCTCCCACTTTAGCCTCCCTAAGAGCTGGGATTACAGGTGTGAGCCACCACGCCTGGCCCCAGATCTTGGTTTCTAATACTATTTTCCAATAAAAAGAACGAAGGATACTTGGCGAAATGGCTGATTCTGGGACTGGGGCAGGGAGTTTGTAAGATGAGCCTGGAGCCTTTGTAGTGCCATAAAGTAAATAAATGTTCCCCCTAGCAACCAAATACGATGATGAGCATGTGTTAGAAAGACACAGGAGTGAATGGAAAAAGCTCCCAATGGCTAAAACTGGAACAATTTGAGCCAGAAAGTAAAGTAGTATTTGAGTATAATTCAAAGTATAAAGTAAATATTTATGATATGTATAAATGGGGGAACAGTGGACAAATCTCCCTTGTGGAAGAATGTCAAATAATTTATGCAGCTGTTCTGTCCTCAGGGATGTGGAACATAACCCCACTCTTCAAGTATTGACAGTGCATAGTGACTTCCTTTCTGAGAATACAGTATGAAAAGGGAGGAGGAAAAAAAAACATAAGCAAATTGACAGTAGAGAGACCTGACAACCACCGGGTAACCAAAGTTAACATTGACCACAGTAAGTCATATTAATAGTATGTACCTTTGATAAGATGTGATGGGAATGACACTTCATCTCTGTGGACTTCTCCCCAAAACCCTTAACCAGTCTAATCATGGGGAAAATATTAGTTGAATCCCACTTGAGGAGCAATCTGTAAAATACCTGACCAGTACTTCTCAAAACAGTGTTTATCAAAACAAGGAAAGGTAATAGACACTGTCATGCCAGAGTTGCTAAGGAGACATGACAGCTAAATGTAATGTGATGTCCTAGATGAGATTCCGGAACAGAAAACTGACATCAGGTAACAACTAAGAAAATATGAATAAAGTATGGACTGTAATTATTAATAATGTATCAATATTGCTTCATTAGGTGTAACAAATATACCATGCTAATGTAAGAGGATAACAATAGGGGAAGCTGGGCATGGGGCATATGAGAGCTCTGTACTTTGTTAGCAATTGTTCTGAAATCTAAAACTATTCTAAGATTTAAAAAATTATTTAAAAAGTGTCTACTGAACAAAACTGGATTTATTGTCACTTTTAGTGAACAGCAGGATGCCAAAGTCAACATGCCAATAAGTGTTCTGTGGATGAAAGTTGCAGGGTGGGCTAAAAATTTTTAAGTCAATAAATAAAAACTGTGCATATAAGTTGTCAGGGGTGCGGGAAAAACGTGCCAGTGTCAATGTGTGACTCTTCAAATAATGCAAAGCTCATTTGAAATACCATTGTTCCAGTTGACCAAACCAAACAGACCTTGCAACACAGTGGCTAAGCCATGCTGACCTTGGTTCAAATTCAGCCCTGCAGCGTAGAAGTCAGGGGAGTTGTATACAAGTGATGTACACCCTGGCCTCAGTTTTCTCCTCAATAAAATGAATATAATCACAAGCAGGGCTCGGTGGCTCAGCCTGTAATCCCGCGCTTTGGGAGGCTGAGGTGAGTGGATTGCCTGAGCCCGTGGGTTCGAGACCCGCCTGGGCAACTTGGTGAGACCTCATCTCTACAATAAATCAAAAATTAGCTGGGCGTGGTAGCGCGCGCCTGTAGTTCCAGCTACTCGGAAGGCTGAGGCGGAAGAATCACCAGAGCCCAGCAGGTCGAGACTGCGGTGGCCGGGAGCGGCCGCTGCACTCCAGTCTGGGTGACAGAGTGAGACTCCAACTCAAAAAAAAAAAAAGATTGTATATCATGCCATCGGCAATTTCAAGGATAACTTGAGAGTGATAATGTATGTAGAGCAGTCATTACAGTGTTTAGTGTTTATTAACTGTTCTCTAAATGGTAGCTGTTGTTGTCAATAACGACTCTTTCTCCGACTTCTTTTCCTCCTTCTCCTCCTCTTTCTTTACTCTTGCCCTCCTTTCCTCCCTCCCTTCCTTCTTTCCTTCCTTCTTCTTCCTCCCTGTTTCTCCCTCTTCCCCCTTCCTTCTTCCTCCTTCTTCTTCCTTCTTTCCTCCTTCTCCTCATCCTTCTTCTTCTTTCCTTCCTCCCTCCTTCTCTTCCTCCCTTCCTTCTTTCCTTTCTTCCTTCTTTTTCCTTCTTTCTCCCTCTTCCTCCGTCCTTTTTCCTCCTTTCCTCCCCTTCCTTCTCCTCCTCCTTCTTTTTTTTTTTTTTTAAATTTGACAGAGCCTCTCTTTGTTACCCATGCTGGATGCAGCAGTGTGATCATAGATTGCTGCATCCTCAAACTCCTGGACTCAAGCAATCCTCCTGCCTCAGTCTCCCAAAGTGCTGGGACTACAAGCATGAACCACCTCTCCCAGCTAGTTTTTGTATTTTTTGTGTAGATGGGGGCTTTCTATGTTGCCCAGCCTGGTCTCGAACTCCTGGCCTCAAATGATCCTTCTGTCTTGGCCACCAAATGTGTTGGGATTACAGGCATGAGCCACTGGGCCCAGTGGATACCTTCTTTTATTAACATGGAAAAACCATTATATTAACACAGATCTGATAAGTCTACTTAATGGCAGTAGGTGATGCCAGTGGCTACATTGGTTTGATTTCAAGGGTAGGAGGATATTTGTCCCCTACAAAATGTGTGTTATCAACCACCTCCAGTTCCTTCTAGAAGAATTAACTGTTAAATAATTTGTGTAAAATATGACCATCTCTCTTTTAAGGTGCTCATGTCCCTGGGAGGAATAATACATGTGGTACAGAGGGGCTTATAAGGTTTGCCATGTAGGGGAGCCTCGAGACAGCTGGGGCAGAGGGTTGGAGAGAGAGAAGGATGTTCAGAGGGGAGGTTAAAATACCTTGTTTACTTCCCAAACCCATCTAGATCTACCTAGGGATCACCCTGTTGCTGTTTATCTAATAAAAGTATTTTATACTCCCCGTTAATCAACATATCTATGCAGTTTGGATTTATCAAGCTTGTACAAAAGTAATACAGCTCAGAAGCATTTTCATAGATTTACATGGTGACCAAGCACCTTGATCTCTGGAAACTGACTTATGTGAAAAGGAACACTAGCTGACCTACCAAGACTTCATTTAATGTGCTCAACTTTTTAACTGCCCGTTTTTCTGGCTCGCAGGCATCATTGCATCAATTTCATTCACCCCACTTGGAAATCCAAGTGTTTCTGTTATCAGCATTTGCTGCACCTGAGCTTGCTGGTTTTGGCTCAATTTCTCCTTGGCTTTTCCCTTTTTGATCGCAGGATTTCCCCAAAGCTACATGAGCTCTCCAAGTACCATGGGTGGATAAGTTTAGGGGAAAAAAATGATTCCATGGGTAAATAAGTTTAGGGGGAAAAATGGTTCCACTCACGAGTAAATAGGTTGAGGAAATGTGAAACCAAGAGTGAAACCAAGTTAAGTAGGTTTCTTAGCTGCAGAACTTTTCAGTACCTTGGTTTTGCTGATGTGCACGTAGGTCCTTGAGAGTGTGTGTGGTTTAGCTCATCTCCAAATTTCCATGTATCCTGTCTTCTTGCAACAGCTCTCAATACTGAGGCCTTAGTGTTCTAAGGTGCATATTTGAAAAACACTGTTCCATACTATTTTCCAATTTCTTTGCACTCATCAGACTTGCCTTTCTATGTCTCCACATTGTCTGTAGCATAATTTAAATGTTATTAAAATTTTCCTTTATATCATTCCTCCTCACTCCCACAATATGTGTTTGTAATTTTTTTTAATAGCATCTTTGGATAACTTTGGGTTTTATTTTAGTCGCATAATCTCCTCTATTGGCATTGAGTTATTAGTGAGTTGTCAATCACCTGTGCATATTAAGGATGCTGAAGCGAATTGTTGCTGCACCCAGAGGTAGAGCAAATCACCTCAAATGATTTTGCAAAAAAATACAATTTGTGTCCTGTAATTGCTTTATTCTGGCAGTCCCACTATGTGGACTTATTTTAATTGAAAAACTTGAAAGATAAATGCACTTGCTAAGAGAGTTTCCTTTCGTTATCATAGACCTTCTTAATATTGGGTAGAAAACAGTAAATCTCAAGTGATCCAGTTTTTATATATGATGGTACCTGGTACAAAAGTGGATACAACCTAGTAAATATATCCTGTTTTTCCTGAGTAAAGGAAAATTGACACAAAAGGTCACTCCCAATTTAAGTCTAACTAATGAAAAAAGAGGTTTTACAAGAGTTGCTGAGAAGAACCCCTAGACAGAAGGCAGTTATCTCCCTGATGCAGTTTAAACTGCCCATCATAGGTGCCAGCAGAGACATGGTATGGTGATTCAGACTGATCCTCTTTCCTACAGTGGATCAAGAAAGTTAATTTGCTCATGCCTCCAAAAGTGTTGTTTACCAAGATCATAAACCATAGCACTAATAAACTCATGAGGTCTTTAGATCATTTTGAATATTTTATTTTTTAGCAACATATAAACCAACAGATGTGTTAATTGTTGTAAAATGTAACCATACTGGGGATGTGATGTCTATAAATTTGTTATCAGTCATTCTTCCTAATGCTTGTCAAAATATTATTATTTGATATATAAAAAGGAGTGGGTGCCTGGTCCTGTGGCTAAAATATAGGATGTAAGGAAATACCAGACAGTAGTTATTGAGTCAACTAAGTCCAACCTGAGCGGAATTTGGCTTGCTGTGTGGTCAAAGCCTTTCAAAGGCTCTTGAAGAACAGGAACAATGAGGAATTGCATTTTTGAGATGGTTTGCTTTCAACCCTAGAAACGAGAATGCAGTTATTGCATTGGTTCAATGTGGACATAAGTCGGTTAGTAAGTATTTATATGGTAACCACTATCCTAAAAGAAGAGTACAAAGCAATAAAACTAACTCTTCTAGACTTCTGAGACTTTATAAGATGGAGAGATGAGATATAAACTCATGGACAAAGTTCATTGTCAGTGCAAGAATCAAAAAATGCTGAAGCAGCCCAGGGTTTTCAGTAACTACATTTGAAAAGCACTGTTATGTCTATTGTGATCCCTGTTGCCAAATGAGGGGTCCAAGCCAAAAGTGCTGTCAGAAGAAGGAAGATCACCTTGTGCTGAAGATGCTTGGGAAGGACATATGTGATTCTGCTAGGTGCTGAGGTTCAGAATCAGAACTACACTTCCTAAAAAAGCAGACAGCAATCAGGGTCTTGCTCAAAATACTAGCATAGATGTCATAGAGTGCTGTGGTAAATATCACAGATTCAAGTTAAACTTAAGTGGAATTTTGGGCAAGTTATCTGAGTCTCTAGTCCTCTCTTTACTCATCATTAAAATAAATATAGTTAAAATATAACATGACTACAATACTACCAACTTAAGTTCTATGAGAATGGAATCAGATAATACTTTAAAAATAAAATCACTTTATATCAGGCTAGGTATTTGGTAAAGTCTCACTAAATATCAGCTGCTATGATAATCACTGCAAATAACACCTGTGGAATATTATTTGGGGCCAGGAATAAAGTTTGCAGAGTAGGAAATATAATCACATAGTTAAATACTTTAATTTAGAACGTAAAATATTCTTTTGGCATTTATGCCGGCACTATCTAGGGTGATTCAAGATGTTAAGGGGACTCTCTAAATAAGAGAGAATTTTGAATATGTTCAACCCATCAAGACAGGAGAAAAGAATTGGCTGGCAATGACCATATAAGGTAGATTTTTGTTTTTTTTTTAAAATGACAATTCCAGATAGGGGCCACCAAAGGAGTTGCCAGATCCTGTTGGTTGGTTGTTGGTGGTCAAAATCCCAGCGTTTGGGTTGAAAGATCAGGAATGATAAGCAAGTCTGTTTTGTTCCAACCTACCCAAGAGAACAGTAATTACTAGGTATAATAATGCTTGTCAAAGGCGGTTGCTGAAAACCTGCTGCTGCTTCAGCATAATCAGAACGACAGAAGTTGCAGGAAGATTTTCCTTGTGAGGCACCCACTCAGAATGCTGATTAGATGAAGTAAAAGGGATATGGATCAGCAGCCGAGAGAGAATCTCACCCTAGTAAGTGAAAATGAGAAAGGGAGGAGGAGGGGGAAGATTTTGACTTTCCTGTTTTATGGTTCATGATGTGGTTCTCTAGATTGGCTTCAGGCTCTTAGTTCTTCTCATCTGCAGGTTTTGTGAAGAGCTGCTCGGAGTGACCACAGCAGAGTGAAGGCTGGTTTTTCCCTTAGAAACTTTGGAGGTCTGCGGCTGGGCACGGTGGCTCAAGTCTGTAATCCCAGCTCTTTGGGAGACTGAGGTGAAGGGATTGCCTGAGTCCATGGGTTCGAGAACAATTTGGGCAACTTGGTGAGACCTCATCTCTACAATAAATAAAAAAAATTAGCCGGGCATGGTGGCATGTGTCTGTAGTTCTGGCTAATTGGAAAGCGGAGGTGGAAGGATTACCAGAGCCCAGCAGGTCAACATTGGGGTGGCTGTGAGCATGCGTGCCACTGTGCTCCAGTCTAAGTGATAGAGTGAGACTCCAACTCAAAAAAACTTTGGAGGTCTTGTCAGTTAGTTACATGGTCCTCTCTTTACTCATCATTAAAAAGGTATAATTAAAATAGAATATTTACCAAGGAAAAGGTACTTATTTATCTGAATCAAAATAAAATGTTATCATCCAGTTCTCTAAAAAAAAAAAAACAAAAAAAAACCTATATAAAAATAAAGTTTGGAGTCTTTAATCTTTTCACTTTTGCTTTATTTTGGATAACCTTGAAATGGACCTTGAATCCAGTGACAAACAGGCCCAGCACCAAAGAACCGGCCTTCTTGGGGGTCATTCTGTATCTTTGCTTTTATGTTTTGCCAAACATGCAGTTTCTAAAAAAAAATCGACACTTTTATCTAGAAAATCTCAGTGCTGGTATACATGTGGCTGTTGTCTAGGTGATGATGACCGAGGGCTTCCTGTGTGCTGAACATGATTATAAGCGCTCCCCAAGCAGAACTGCATGTAGTCCTCAAAGCCTACTGAGAGGTAGGTTCTCTTACTATCCTGAGTACCTCATTAGAGACGAGAAAAGCTGGCACAAGGAGCTAGGTGTGTCATCTAAGACCACACAGCTTGTAAACAGTACAGCTGTGATTCAAACCCAGGCCATCTGGTTCCAGTCGACAGTCTAAGAAAGTCTTTTAATCAGCAGAGAGATTCTCCGGTAACTCTGAGATGTAGAGACATAAACCTGTAGAGCAGAGTCTGAGCAAACCGGGTCTTATGGAGAACAGTTTGGGTATGCAAGACACTGTTGGCTGGTATCTGGCCTGCATGCTGGCTCACATGGTTGTGATCTCAGGAAGGTAGGAGGTGGAGGGATGGATGCTGGGCTGGGAATGTCAGGAAAGCTCCTGTGGCATAGGGTACCAGTGTAGGGCAAGGATTGAAAACTCGGGCTCTGGAGTCATGTGTCCCCAGCTTCAAGTACTGAGTGTGTTGGTGGGGTAGCTGGTAAGTAGTCACAGCACTTGCTTTCTGTGTGATCTTGGGCAATTACTTCAATCTCCTAAGCTTCAATTTTTCTATCTAAAATATGATGATGAGAATACCTGTGAAATAGGGCTGCCATGAGGGTTAAGTTAAACTATGTACAGCAGTCTCCCTTTATCTGAGGGGAGTACCTTCCAAGACTCCCAGTGGATGCTGGAAACTGTGGATAGTACCGAATCTTATTCTATACTATGTTTTTTCCTACATGTACTTACCTATGATGAAGTTTAATTTATAAACTAGACAGTAAGAGATTAACAACAAAACCTAATAGTCAAATAGAACAATATGAACAATAATATGCCAGCATCATTACTTTTGTGCTTTAGGGCCATTATTTGAACACAAACATTGTGACACCATGACAATGGCTCTGAGAACTGAGAGGACAATTTGGTGATTACCAGATAGGTAGCATGTACAGTGTGACTATGCTGGGAAAAGGGGTGATTCATGTCCTGGATGGGGCATAAGATTTCATCATGCTATTCAGGACCGAGGTTGACTGCAAGTGACTGCAACCATGTAAAGTGAAACCACAGATGAGGGAGCTTCAACACAGGTCCTGGAAACTGGTAGGCTTGATGGTGGAGGTGTTTTGTTTTGTTGTTGTTACTCAGGCAAGCAAGGAGTTTTGAAGATTACTGACAGTGAAGCACTTTTAAACACTTGTGAAAATACAGAAGAATTCTGTGGAAATTACTCTTCTCTATTGTAAGGATACTGGAGGGGATTGAGGCCCATACAAGCTGCCTGAACCCCAATTTCAAGCCATAAAGACTGAACTCCAATTTCAGATCATAAAGCAGGTGCCCTAGATTCCAGATCTCCTCCAAGATTGTACTCCTGTTTCCATCTCCTCCACTCCCCAGCTTCGTGGTGTGTTTCCCTTCATTCTATGTCCTCATGGAGCCCTGGAAACCTCATGCTGGGAATGACCCAGAAAGACAAGGGGTGGTGTGGGAGACCCGCGATTGAGGGGGTTGTCAAATGTTTGGCAGACACCAGCAGATGCCAGAAGAATCGGCCAAAAATGGAATGGGTGCTCTTGATTATATTCAGTGTGTAGTCTTCTGTAAATTCACATTTCCAAATTATTTTCAGCACTCTTTTGTTTTGGGGAGGAGTATACTTAACTATTCATTACTTTCTTGATCTTAAAGCTGAGTTTGACCCATGTCCACAGCTTGGAAAGCGTGTGGGACTAGGGTACAAAAATTATGACTCAGTTATTGTACATATGTCTTTTACTTTGCAGCACAAATGATAGCATTTTCTTCGTTATGCTCATTCTTTTTTTGAGTTGGAGTCTCACTCTGTCGCCCAGACTGGAGTGCAGTGGCCGCTCCCGGCCACTGCAGCCTCGACCTGCCGGCCTCTGGCGATCCTTCCGCCTCAGCCTTCCGAGTAGCCAGAATTACAGGCGCACGCTACCACGCCCGGCTGATTTTTTGATTTATTGCAGAGATGAGGTCTCGCTGCCCAGGCGGGTCTCAAACCCGGGCTCAGGAAATCCACTCACCCCAGCCTCCCAAAGGCGCGGGATTACAGGCTGAGCCACCGAGCCCGGCTCGTTATGCTCATTCTTAAGGCCATGAAGCACGTGGTAGTTCTTACTAAAAAAGATTAGTTGATAACAATCAAAAGGGGAAAATCAAATAAACAAGCAAATGAAAATAAAACAAAACATCCCTTCCCCTTCACACATAAAGTGTCCCTGGAGTAGGCTCCCAGTTTTTGACTGCAGACTTCAGACTTAAGACTGCCCAGCAGAAAGTACTTGCTCCTTGACCCAGCTCTTCTGGTGGTGTGACTTTGGACAAATCGCCCATCCCTCTGAGTCTCATTCTACTTAGCTCTCGGTAGATAATGACACCTTCCCTGTTTTCCTCACTGGATTATTAAGGAGATGGAAATTAAATGCCTCTGGAGGTCCTTTCCTAACTGCACAATACTAATCTGTAGGGTGTGCAGACACAGATGAGGTTCCTGGCAGATACAGGTGTCATGCTTCCTTGTACTCTGCTGGAGACAGACCTGACTGCCTGATGATAGCACCTTCTTCCCCACAGCCTAATTATGTCCCTTCAACATTCTCAACATAGGGTGCTGTTGGGAGAAGTCCTGGCATCCGAGCACTGTGGCAATGCAGGCCATGGAGTGAATGCCCAGCCTTGAGAGTATCCTCCACTTTCTTTTGGTACAAGTGGTCCTGATGGCTACAGATGAGCAAAACTGATCTCAGCCTGTTGACTGAAGGACAAAAAAGGAAACATGTATTGAATGTGCCAGTAATTTTCAAAACTAGGCATCAACATCCAATATTCAGTGTTGTGTGTGTGCTGAGATCACCTATAGAGGTGTTTGCCAGATATTTTAAAGTTTTAAGCAACTAACAATTTGAAAATCTTTAGTTTCAATGTAAGCAATAATATATTTGAAATACTGTGTTTAAAGTGCTATCTGTAGATATGTTTGATACACATTTAAATATTTAATAATTTTAAAAGGTTCATGTTTGTCCATGTACCTCCTAAAATCATCTTGTTCAATCCATTTGGGACCCGTTGAGTCTGGTATATATACTTTTACCTTTTATGTGGAGGCCAGAACATGAATTCTAGAGAGATTTGGGTTACATTTGAATGGCTTAAAATGTGTTGAGTGGATCATAGCTAGGGCACTCTTTTATCCTGATTTACCCAGGACAGTGCCAGTTTATGTCCCTCCCTTTCATTTCAACAGTGTCTTCACTGGGACAATAAAGTATATGGTCAGAGCTTACAAGTAACTGGATTGGAACAGATCATAGTGTTTTTTTTTTAAAAAATGTATATGTGAGTAAGTGTGTGTGTGCATGTGATTATTTCCTGGGAGACTCGTTGCCTGGACTCATCCAAAGATGTGCTGAACAGAGAAAACAGAGTTTTGGCTCTCAGGTAGACTCATGTTTGAAGTTTGAAGTCTGGGACATTTGATCTGAGGCCAAGTCTGCCCTCCCTCCCTCCATTCTGAGCTTGGAGTATTGGATGTGGTACTTCACTGATGTGACACTGGCACTAAAAGCACCTTAGGCTAGGATATGGGTTCCATCCTTCAACTTTTGACCCTTGATATAATGCAGTTGTTACTTGGTACAGAGTTTGAGAAACAACATTTATTCAGAAGGGTTGTCTTTGGGAGGGTCAAATGATGTGCCCCAGTCCCTCATCAGTGTCTTGTTGAAGGAATGCTGATTATGGAAAATAGGCTTATCTAAGCATTAAAAATTGTCACCAAATGCTCCCATCTCTTATCTAATTCCACAATGAAAATGCAACACAAGAACAGATTACTTTTTAGTGTATTATCATCATTAGTTTGGGTTTTGCTTCTCTATTATCATTGTCATCTGGCAATTACTGAGAGAGAGTATTTATCAATAAATCTGATTGCTTTGGGAGTTTAGGTGTTTTTGATTATTTTTATTTGTCACCCCCTATTAAACCATAAGCTCAGTGCAGGCAGAGATATCTTCTCTTTCTTTTAATTGCTTCTTTGCATTCTTTGCAGTTTGATTCTTCAAGTGTGCTTCCCCAGACACTATAGTTTAGTCTTGTCTTCTTTCTCTCTCCCTTCCTCCCTCCCTTTCTTCTTTCCTTTTCTCCTTTCTTCCTTCATTCTTTCTCCTCTTTCTCCCTTTCCTCCCTCTCTCCTTCCCTCCCTCCCTCCTTCCTTCCTTTCTCTTCTCCTTCTCCTTGACAAGGTCTCATTCTGTCACTTAGGCTGGGGTACAGTGATGTGATCATAGCTCACTATAACCTCGAACTCCTGGGCACAAGTGATCCTCTTGCCTCAGTTTCCCAAGTAGCTAGGACAACCGGCATACACTGCCATGTTGGGCTCATTTAAAAATTA
Organism: Cephalopachus bancanus; assembly: GCA_027257055.1. NCBI lineage: Eukaryota > Metazoa > Chordata > Mammalia > Primates > Tarsiidae > Cephalopachus > Cephalopachus bancanus. Next base: position 3,089,052 of record JAPVLO010000087.1, read on the forward strand.
TTTTTGTAGAGACTGGGTATCACTGTGTTGCTCAGGCTGGTTTCAAACTCCTGACCTCAAGTGATCTTCTCGCCTGGGCCTCCTAAAGCACTGGGGATACAGGTGTGAGCCACTGCACCTGCCCCATTGTCTGTTTTGTTTAATAGTCTTAAACGTTTTTTAAATCTGTAGTTTCCTTCTTTATCCCTCCTTTTCTTGCCTTACAATTTTTCTGTTAAAACTTCAGGACTTTTAACTTGAAGAGTTCCCTAAAATCTGTATTTTGCTCACTCTGAATGCTCACTAATGGTGGACTTCACCCTATCCTTCTGTCCTTTAGATTTCCCGCACATTGGCTGCTGCAACCAGACTCAGATTTGACTCCTTGATGGGACTCTAGGCAGTGGTGGTGTGTCTTTCCAAGGAGGCACATGGGACCTCTGCTCTCTTTCTCTCTGTGTTGTTGGTAGCTGTTGGTACTCAGTTCCTAGATTCATTGGGGGTTTGCAAAAAATAAGATATATAAATAAAGCAGTGATATTCTGATTGTATCATTTATTAGCTTGAGTACTTCTGTAAAGATAGGTAGCCCTCACCTCCTCTTTGACTTCTCATTCAGTATACTTTATAAAAGATGGGCAGAATAAATCCTTGATTTTTTTTTTTTTTTTGCCTTTATTCATCAGGTTCAAGGTGGTTAATCTTTTCCCTATAGTCCTTTGAAGGAAACCAGTGAGGTTTTTTTTTTTTGGTACTGTACCATGATGAATAAATGGATTTAAACATATTTTATGGGTTTCAATCAATTGCAATTATCGTCTCTGTTAAAGTTCACATCTTTGCCCTGGGAGAGCCTCTTCAAATTGGCTCCATTTGACAGGGTGGGCCCTAAGAAGAATCTTTATAGGTTTTCTGCCCTATGGTATAGCAACATTTTCTGGACTTATCTTGTAGATTTCCTGCCCCAGACCTGGAATCAGCCATTTCACCAAGACATTCTAATTTCCTTTGGGGAGACATGGCATATGAAAATAACAGTCTGAGTGCTATGGGTGCTCCGTGTTACTTGGTTAGTTATTATTTCTAAGCCTTTACAGGAGACAAAACTGGAAGCTGGCTAGCATGTAGGCATATATAGTATCTGTGGACTTGTGTGTGTATATATTTGTGATCATGTGTGCACATACACAAACATCTCCATTATATATAGTCATCCTTTGGTACCTATGGGGGATTGGTTCCAGGACCCCTCTCAGATATCAAAATCCGTAGATGCTCAAGTCCCTTATATAAAGAGAGGTAGTATTTTCATACAACCTACACACATCCTCCTGTATACTTTAAATCATCTCTAGATTACTGATAATACGTAATCCAGTGTAAATGCTATGCAAATAGTTGTTTATACTGTATGGCTTTTAATGTGCATTATGTTTTATTGTTGTACTGTTATTTTTTATCTTTCCGAATATTGTTGATCCATGGTTGGTTGAATCTGGTGATGTAAAATCTGTGACTACAGAAGCCGACTATATACATGCAATACTTTATGATTTTTGATACAGATTATTTCCAATTCAAATACAGGATCAGAGTTTTCACTTAACCTTTTATGTATTAAGATGTATCTCTCTCTTTTTTTTTCTTACCTGCACACACATTTACTGCAGCTTTGTTCACAATAGCCAAAACATGGAACCAACCATGCTGCCCATCGAAAGAGGACTGGATAAAAAAAATGTGGTACATATGCACAATGGAATATTACACAGCCATAAAGAAGGATGAAATTATGAACTTCACAACAACTTGGATGGACTTAGAATCTATACTACTGAGTGATCTATCATAGAAACAAAGAACTGAGTATCACTAATACTAATACTTATTCTCACTAATAAGTGAACCTTGAAAAATTATCATAATACTATTAGAAAAGGATTGGCAGTAGTGGGAAACTGCGGGGGAGTGGGGAGGGAGTTGCGGGAGTGGGATTGGCAGTAGTGGGAATCTGCTGGGAGAGGAGGGGACCACCTCATCAACAAGGGTATCTGCATAATGAACATTTGTATACCGAGCCCTGAATTGTACCCCACATCTTTAAAATAAAATTTAAAAAATACATACCACAAAATAGTCTGATGCTATTTTAAATGTAATTGTTTTCCCAGTTGCATTTTAATTGTTTATTGCTACTGTATAGAAATACAATAACATATTTTAAAGTAAAAACTTAAAAAAACAAGAGATCTACCCTCTTATCAAATATTTAAGTGTACAACACTGTATTGTTAACTATAGGCCTGTTTTGTACAGCAGATATCTATAATTTATTCATCTTGTGTAACAACAGATTTTTATTCATTGAACAATTCCCCATGTTCCAGACATCTTTGTTGAGATAAAATTCATACACAATAAAATTTATTTATTTAAAAGTGAAAAAAAGATGTATCTCTTTTCTTTCACACCAAGAAACTTGATTCTAAGGACACAGAGTTGATAGAACTAGAATATCTCATAATAACTCATTTTCTTGATCTCATATTCTATATAAAACATCTCAGAATAATGCTATCACCATGAATACGATTTCTCAAAATATTTAAAACTTTTTTTGCATTTGCTTTTCCCCTCTCCGTATTTAAAAAATGTTGCACCATATCTACATTTTGAGAGCATGTAACCATTACATGCTTTCTCTTATAATTTCCATTTAGCCTTAATTTAACAAGTATCTATATATCTACTGTTCACCACCAGTCCTAATCTCTGCTCTTTCGCTATTTTGATTGTCTGATACTTATTCTCTAGTACGTTCCTCAGAAATGGCTCAAGGGAACAATATTCCCTGAGTTCTTACATGTTTCCTGTGTCCTTTATGCTTAAAAAGGTTTCAAAATCCTTGGCTTATATTTTCTGTCCTTAAATATCTTAGATAGGTTGCTCTATTTTCTTTTTGCATAAGTTTTTGCTTTTAAAGTCTGGTTATAATATTTTTTTCCTCATAAATCACTTGTTCTTTTTGTGCAGATGCTCTTTTTTTTCTCTTTCTTTAAGATTTAGTAACAAAAGTGGACACATGGGGTAAAAAGACAGCCATCTTAGATGATTAATACAGATTTTAAGGTTTGGGTCACCTTACCAGGTAAAAAAATTAGACCCGCTGAGGTGCTTGCTAAAGGCAAGGGAACTACAGAGTGGGTAGTGGAAGAAGAATTTTGTTAATAACAGCTATGGGCACGTGACCAGTTACAGAAATAAACACTGTAATTATCATGAATATTTCCATGGTTATGAGTATGTGTGTACATGGTAAATATCTTTGTTTTGTTTTCTTGCCACTGTTATCCTCTTATCATGTGACATAAGATATATTGACTTTATATTATAGTTTTTAAGTATTGTTAACTTGTTAACTTTATATCATAGTATTTGAGTTATGGGATAGTAAAGAGAAAAGTAAATATCATCCAAAGACTTTGCATCTTCTTCTGGGGAAAGTGTTAGCATGTTTTTGGTGGCACACAGGACAGTTGTATTATGTTATTACTTTTTTTGGGACTAAGCATGATTTAATGCTTAGTCTTAAGGCTCATATGGGTGTCAAGTTGACAAGGACTTGTAATGGTTAATTTTATGCACCAAATGGAAGGGCCTTTTTGGATAAGATTACTGTTTAAATTGATGAACATTGAATAAACAATTTGCCTTCCATAATGTGTGTGGGCCTCATCCAATCCATTGAAGGTTTGAATAGAGCAAAAAGACCAGCATCCTAGAGCAAGAAGGACTCCTTCATCAGACTGCCTTCAAACCTCATCTGCAGCATTGACTCTCCTGGGTCTCTGCCTGCTAGCCCACATTTGGACTCGTCACTCTCCACAATTGTAAGCTCCAATTCCTTATTATAAATCTCTCTCTCTTTCTCTCTCAGTGCGCGTGCGCGCGCGCACACACACACACACACACACACACACACACACACTCACTCCCTATTGGCTGTGTTTCTCTGGAGAACCCTGACTAATACACAAACATTCAATATTCCATACCAAAAATCTGTGGGATTTTTTTTGTTGGTGAGTGGGACTATTCTTTCTTTAAAAAAAAAAATTATATATATATATATATATATATATATATGGTTCATAATGACCCCCAAAACTATAGTCAGCTCTTTAGTTTCCTTTTTATTATTTAAAAAAATCATACCACGATGAAACTTTTAATATCATGGATTTCCCTGCATTCTCAGTAGCAGAACACTCAAGACTTCTCTAAAAAATGTAGTGGGAATAAGCATCTAGTAGGTGTCCTCAGAGAACACTGTTTTTCTCTGAATCATTATGTGTTCTTGAGATATGATATTTATGAGGTCTGCAACTTGATAGAAAGTAGCTGTGATCAACTAACCCTTTTAATGTCACTACCCCTTTTTTCTTTGTTCCTTGATTTCAAGACTGGTTGATTTTACTCTAATATAAGTGGTAGGATTACCAGGCAAAATCCTGACTTTCGTGGACAGTGGTGAATATGTGGTTCATAAGTGACCAACATAGAACTATAAATCCAACAATGTATTGTCATTTGAAAATTGCTGGGCAACCCCCTCCTGTCCCTTCCCACTGTGGGAGCTTTTCTGGCTTTTCAATAAACCCTGCTCTCTCACTTTCTGAAAAAAAAAGAAAGAAAAGAAAATTATTGAGAGAGTACATTTTAAGTGTTCTTATCACAAAAAATTAGTATGTGAGGTAGTGTACATGCTAAATAAATTCATAGCCATTCTAACCATGTATGCCTATATCAAAACATCATATTGTACACCATAAATATATATCCTTATTTACTGGGTTGATTAAAATAAAACAGTTTTTAAAAAAGAGCTATATAACCATTTTATTTACAAAGATGATAAGCATGCTATTCCTAGGGGGCTTATAGTCTAGTGGGGGGAGGAGGGTAATAAGCAAATGAACAAGAAAATGTCAGACAATGGTAAGAGCTAGGCAGAGTAATGGGCATTATGCTAGACAGCTAGGTGGTGATTTGGTTTGAGTGTTCAGGGAAAGTAACATTTAATTTGTAGTGAAGGTAACATTTAATCTGAAGTTTAATAATAGGTGGAAGTGAAGATGTGAGCAAAGAGCATTCTAGGTAGGAAAAACAACTGGTGCAAAGGCCCTGAGGCAGCAGCAGCTTGAAGATTGTAGGTTCAGGTAGTCTTAGTCATAAACTCTTAAGGAAGAGTGGTCAGGGGCTATGTAGGTGATTTTGACAGGGTCAGATCAAGTCAGGAGGGTGGGTGTCCTCAGGAGGAAGTTCAGTGGGCTTTGTTGCCTGTGTGACACTAATCCTGCTCCAGTACTTTGAAAATGGGGATAGGGTTGGTTTTGGGGGCAGGAGGGAGAGCAGTGAAGAGTTTTCTGAAGAGTTGAAGGAGAGGCCACATTGCTAGAGGTGGGAGCAGCAGAGTCGGCCTCTGTAACATAAGCGCCTCTTTTATAAAAGTCACTTTATTTGTATTTTGAAGTTAAGAGAAAACAAATGTATCTGCATAACCATGTTAATTTGAAGCCATGGATTATTTGGAATGGAATAAGATGCCGAGTCTAGGATTCCTTGTGGAAGCATTATTACTGTCCTATGCCACTGTTTATTGAGGATCTGCAGACTGCAGCAAGTGAGAGTGAGTGGGAATCTCAGGTGTCTACAGGGCTCTAGGAGTCTTCCTCTCAACACCAATTCCATCTCACCTAGCTCTTCCAGTTATTTCAGAAATGGAGTAACTTCATTGCCTTCCTAAACAATGTTTGCCTTGCATCTTCTTTGGCCCTTGAAATCAGTCTTCTCGCTTGAATCTCAATGATTGTTGTTACATTGGAACATGAGTATAGAACTGACGAGGAGCAGAATTAGTAATAAGTGACCTGGTTCCAAGGAGCTAGCTATGTAAGTACCAAAATGATATTGTCGTAAAACAATTTCACTTATAAGACAGAACAATAGTGTGAAACTTGAAGACCTGCTGGGTTATAGCGAGGTCCTAATGTTTTACTGTTCCAGCTTGCCTGTTGAAATCTGCTTGGTTCTAGTATTTATGTGTTTATGTAATTTTTTATTCATGCAGTAATCTTTTTAGAAATTCTCCTTAATTGAGCTCCCAAGATACCACTATGTAAAGTACCTGGATCCCAGTGGTTTCAGCTTTTTTTTTGTGTAGCTACTTTTTTGGTATGATTATCTCTCACTCTTTAATTCCCTTTATACAGTTGTGCTAAAGAATAAATCATTCCTTGAAGGAAAACCTTCTTTTTTATTGCAGGACAGTCTGGTAATGAGATTATTAGAAGACTGGTCCTAGATTTAGGCTGGGCTTCTTGTACTGGGTTTCATGCTCATATTTAAGCATGTCTTAATCATACTATGGATATATACAAACCTGCTAGTACATGATGTCAGCCCTACTCATTACAGAAATGCGATAGGAGCATGGGATCTGTTGTGTCTCATTTCTGTGGTCAAGGATCGTAAACTAGTATCTCAGCTCATGTCCACTAGGTTTTATTTTTATTTGTGCTTTCTTTTGTTTTAGAAGTGCTTTAAGGGCTTCTGTAAAGACTTTAACTGGCCGGTGGCTATGTCACTGGGACTTGGCTGCAGTCCCTTAAGGTTAGACGTGTTCACACTCTGGTCAAGGACTTTTGTTGTCTTTCTCTTTCTCTGGTCTCTCCCTGCAGGCTGCCCACCCTGGCACACAGAACTGCCCTTTTTATCTCTCTACTCTGTTCTCACCCAGGACCAGTTGTATGCCATAGCTCTCCTGCTGTCTCTCTGTGGCCTCCAGGTCATTTGTGCCATGGCCTCTGTGTGATCTGCCGCAGCATGCTTCCTACCATCTTAGAGACTGCTGTTGATTGAGGGCACCATGAGAAGGGTACTGAGGTTGGGACGTCTGAAGGTAGCAGGGAGAAAAGAGCCAGAGGAAGGCTTAGGCCCCCAAGGGAACATAGTCAATTTTCACTTCCATAAATCTTGGTTCTCACCTTAAATTGTTTTCTGGCTTCAGCAAAATGTCCACACTTCCAGAGAGTTTGCTGGTCTTTTAAGGTAAGGATTTGATTTGATATTCTTACTGATTATTCTGTGCCCATTTTGTTTACATGCGGCTCTGAAACTGGCCCTTGAGTATTAAAGATTCAAAACTGCCCTGAGTTTGACCAGATCTTTCTGTTGCTCAGAGCATCTTTGTGACATTTTGAAATATTATAACACTGTATTTTTAATTAAGGAGTCTGTGGTATTAGTTCTTTTGAGAGCAGCAGAGTATGAGTGTATTTCTTTATTTCTGTTACACATGTTTTGATTTGGAGGAAGTGTTTGTGAGTATGTGGGTGCCTTTTGGAAGATTCCATGGGTAGCAAAATTAGGATGACTTTCATTTCTAATCCACGGATTCTCCATGAAATCATTCCAAGTTTTAAAAAAAAATTTAATTCCCTATGCTTCTTCACTGTGAGTCACTGGGTTAGGTCTAGGGTGGGCTAAAAAGTTCGTGGGTTTTTTTGCTTTCCTGGACAATATTGATGCTCTTGGAGACCCGCTTGAGAAGCACCTCTGTCAGGAAGGATGCTCTCCCATCACATGGCAGCTTGGGGTCTTCCAGCGATGTGTTTGATCTCTGGAGGGTCATTTTTCATTTCCAGATAGGGTACTTGGGATAGAGTGGTTCATTATCTCACAATCTGATGCTTCCTCCCTACGCTTCCATTTCCTCTTCAGTGGGGAGAGGGATTGCCAGTGAGGACTCAGTCAATTAGCTTCTAATAAATTATTGTTGCTCTTTGGAACAATGCAATATTTTGTATTGAGTGCAACGATGTATGCACCAAATGCAACCTTCCGTTAGTTTCTTTGTGGTTATGTGTGTGCCTGTGTGTGTTGATGGGCATAGACAGGGACTTGGGCAAATTAGTTGGCCTCTCTGAACTTCAGTTTCCCTGTGTGAAAATGGAGCTGATAATAGTACCTATGCATAGGGATGTTGTAAGGATGCATGCTAAATATTAAGAATAGCGCTGAACATGTAATAAGTGCTACAGAAGAGTTAGTTGCTATTAGTATTGTTGTTATTGCTACTAACATATTTGAATTAAAGTAAAACTCTCCCTCGTTAGAAATTCATAGGAATCAACAGAAAAGATATGGGAAAACGCTCCAGACAGCAGCTTGCTCTAAGGGAGTTAGTGCAATTTCTGGAATGAGTGCAGTCCTTATCTGCAATGTGGAGGCTTTATCAATGGAATCTACTGTGAAGAGCATTAATAGGACATCTTCCTGTCCTCCAGCCCTAGCTCAAAGGTGCTGCCAAATGCAGATAAAAGCACTGGAGTAATCTCAGTTGACTATTGTCTGCCTCCTCATTCTTGCCATTGGTGAAATTAATATTTGGTTGCTGAGGGAAGACAAACATCTGTAACTTTTCCCATGTGTGGAATGGCTGTTTGGTTTCTATTGCACATGTTTTTCTCTCAGGTTAAAAACTGTCTAAACCCGATTTTCCCCTGTTAAAAATTGAATCATGTTTGATTTTATGGTAATGTTTATAAACCTAAAGAGAGTTAAGAGTCATTCCAGCGCTAAAACCTTCTAAGCCTTTAAATAAACATATTGTTGTTATCATGAAACTTTCCAAACAGAACTTGGAGTTCACTCAGCCATCTTATAGAGCTTTGATATATGAAGAGGGCAACAATGATCCTGTAAATTCCTAGTAACACTGGGCCACTCTTGCAGCTTTCAAATAACAGAATGAAATGCAGCAAAAGGATTTGCACTAGCAAATGTCAACACAAGTATTAATCAACTTGCTATTTGAAGTAACATTCTAATTACAGATTTATTTTAAAAGAATTTGGTGTTTTATCATTATCACCTCTCCTCTGAATGATTGCATTAGCCCTCCTAACTGGTCCATCTTGCACAATTCCTAGGCAACCTTTTCCAAAACAGTGTTTGCATCAGCTCACTCCATTGCTGAGAGACCCAGCATGACTCTCTTATTGCCTATAACAAAAGTACAATCTTTGTAGCTTTGTGTTCCAGGTCATTCCACGTCTGCTTCCCACCTACCTTGGTGGTTTCTGCTGTAGCCCTTCCTATATTGGTTGATCCCATATATTCCCCTTTCAGGCCATTGTTTATGTTGTTTGCTTTGCCTAAGGGCCCCTTCTTCACCTCCACTGCCAGGTACTCTAGGAACCTCTCAAGTCTTCTCAAATGTCTTCTAGTAGCCGGGCTCGGTGGCTCAGCCTGTAATCCCACGCCTTTGGGAGGCTGAGGTGAGTGGACTGCCTGAGCCCGCGGGTTCGAGACCCACCTGGCCAGCGAGACCTCATCTCTACAATAAATCAAAAAATCATCTGGGCGTGGTAGCGCATGCCTGTAATTCAGGCTGCTTGGAAGGCTGAGGCGGAAGGATCGTCGGAGCCCAGCAGGTCGAGGCTGCGGTGGCCGGGAGCGGCCACTGCACTCCAGTCTGGGTGACAGAGTGAGACTCCAACTCAAAAAAAAAAAAAATGTCTTCTAGTAAAGCCTTTTCTAAACACCGTACTCTTAGAATTAATCATTTTACTCTCCTGTATAGAGGCTGTAGTGGATGCATGGAGACACAGAGAGGCTAAAGTAACTTACTCAAGGTTACACATTGGTTAAGTGTCAGAGTTGAATTGGGCAGTGAAATACTCAAAGACAGGAATGAAAATGCAGAAACACATTGGAAATACGATATCCTTGTCAAATTTAGTGGCAAAAATTAGACTTAATGAGGACTTCATGGTACTACACCCTGAAAGAGGGTTGTATTACGTAGAGTCTTGGAAATAGAAGGTCCTCAAAGTGGAGATTGATGACTCATTTTCTGGTGGACCTGAAATATTGTCATTAGGGAGGTGTGTGGTGTGGTTGAAAGTCTACGTCAAGTCTTGCCATGATTGGAAGAAGAGGTCTTCAGGATTGAACCCTTTCTCTGTGCTGACTAAAGGGTCGTCTGATGGGGAATGTGGTAACTTCTGTGGTCTCTTATGCCATGTAGGGGCTGCCCTAGATATGGCAGGCCCTGATTATGAACCAATAGGCATTTGAGTGAGGGAAGGAAAAAGTAAGTTTACTAGACTTGTGTGCTACTGTGGGTCTCGTCTCCTCACATTTGTGCTGCTTCCCAGAGAGTCCATATTTTTCTGTATGTGCTAGAATATGGTAAATGACACATACATGAGAAATTCACATTAATGACATTGTGCTCTGTAAGAGCAGCTTCTACAAAATAAGCTGTCTTCTTCCTGGTGCACTTTCTTATCCAGAGTCTCTGTAGAAAAAAATAATGAGCTTCTCTGATTAACAGGACACAATAAAATTATTGAAGATAGTTGTCAGCATTATTTGTTCTACATTTTGTGGTCAGTACTGGCATTATATAAATCTGCATTTGGCCTTTCCCTTATCCACTTGGACTGACTTTCAGGCTACAATAAGCAGGGTCTAGTTATGACCACTGAAGCAGAAGTGCAGATTCAGTGAGTAATTATTAAGAACTTTCCGGAATATTAGCTGTTTCAGTTGCTGCAGGGACTAGTGATGGAATAGTCCATTAGACATTTCTGTTCCCAGCAACTCCTGAGAATTGATTCCAATCTGAAGCAGCCAACTGCTTTGATCAATACCATAATTACTCTTATTGATGGATTGTTTTACAATGGTAGCCATCAGAGCAGTCCGTCAGCTCAGGAGGCACCAGACCTGTCCCCTGCAAGCTATAATGTACCGCAAATATCTGATTCAAATCAACTTACTATTGAGGCCAGGATGACAAGCGTGAAATTAATTGTTCCACTTCATGTAAGACCTGCATTCTTCTTTTGAGAGAGTAATTGGTTGCTGCATGTTGCGTGAGAGCTGGGGGAGCTTTGGCTCTCTGCAATGTTTATGGACTTATTTTTTTCCTCCACCAACTATTTTTTTTTCCTACTCTTTTAGGTGTCAGCTGTGCTGCATGGCTGCTATTCCTGCCATTGTTGTTTTTGAGTAGGTCTTGTCATGTCAGAAAGAATGGTTTCTTTCCAGAAGGGTTGACTGCAACTAGGGTAGATTTCTTACCTGAAAAGCATAATTCATAAAAAAGAGGGGGTTTGTTGGCCAACATTAAAGTAAACCTACCTCAAAAGTATTTCAATGAATTTATATTTAAAAAAAAAAAACTGAGCGAAGTGGGCCCAGTGTTCTTCCATGACTGCAATAGACTAATTCAAAAAGTGTGACCTTCTTGCCTTTATGTTGATGGAGGAACAATGAGGCCAATCCAGTTGGGAAGTCAAGAAGGATAACTGAGAAAATTAGACAGTGGGGTAGTCCCAACAGTTCCTGGTCATTCAGGCTTCACCAACTGACTAACCATTATGTTGGCTAAAATCAAGGTCCCAGTAGAACTTGAGAGAAATGTTTTAAGATATTTTAATAAGAAAATTGAATATACAAGTTCATAGCTGGTGCAGAAAGTTACAAAGGCTCTAGAAACAGAGGGGTGTCAAAGCATGGTAACCTTCATGACCTCAAGGGCTTTTTGAAACCCTGGTTAGATGGATAGCCTAGTGGAGGTGAGAATTTCTAGCACACTAGTACTGTTAAGAATGGTGATACTTTTTATTTTATTATTTGTTTATTATAGCATTTTCAAGTTGGATCCTATGAGAATTGGCTATGGAAAAAGGGATTCTGTGGACAGCTAATCCCTTAGCCAACCAATATTTAGTGAGTGCCTGCTGTGTGTAAGCACTGTTTTAGTTCTGGGGTGATCCAAGTAAATGAGACCCTGTATCCCTGAAGTCTACATTTTTATGGAAATCTTGGAAAGACAGACAGTAACAGTATCCCCAAATCTGTAAGGTAATGTTTGGTAGTGTCAAGGATGGTGTATGGCAAAGGGCAGCGACCTTGTCTGATGTTGGAAAATGACGTTCAAGAAAGAGTAAGTAAAGTAGGGTTGACTCCAGTCCAGCTCATGGGTCTGAAGCCACCTTCACCATTAAACTTGATCTGTCTTTGAGATATTCTAGTGGCAGAGCTTTCTGTTTGCATTTTGGAAGGAAGAGATTTGATACTACCAGCATTCAATGCAGGAGAAAAAGTCAATGTAAAATACCTAACTGAGAATGTTAGGAGTGGTTTTAGAGGTGAGATTCTATTTCTGCTTGGTCATTTAAGTGTTTGAAAGTATTGATTGAACACTTTCATAACACCTGGAGGGATCAGGAGTGATTAATAACAAATAACCTATGATAGCAAAACTCTGATCTACAGTTGTGAGTTCTTAATTCTTTAGGTTGCCTTGTTTAAACAAGTATACATATTTAATAGAAAAAAATCCTTTTAAAATATGCTTTCACTTAATCAGACCACACTGGTGAAATTTCCTTTCTGCTGTATGGAGAGCCAGATAGAAATGTGTTTATGGTACAGTGGGGTTGACAAGAGCTCTTCCTGGAGGAACCTACTGACTGAAACCCAGCCACTTGTTCTTAGGACTCATGAGGTCCGTGCCATTGTCTCTGGAAGCACATTTATGACTGGAAGATCCCCTTAAGTAGCTTTTGTGATGATGGCATCATAAATATGTATCATAAAGGCTTTCTGTGAAGGAAACATACACAATTAAAAGTGCATTTAGTTAAAACAGAAGCCTGCCAATACATTTATGTAGCTGCAAGATAGGGACTTCTGAGAAGAGAGACAAAATTTGCAGCTGCTGAAGCAAAGCACTGCATTCTAGTTGCTTGGCTTTTGCGATGCTCAGGAATTTTCAGGCATGTTTATGGACCAGCTGTTCTGCCAAGATTCAGTAATATATGGGCAGAGGAGTCCTGAATAAATATGCCTCTTCTCCTTCTTGGGAATCCAAGGGTTTAGCGAAGGGTTTAGCACTAACTTCTAAGAATTGAACTCAGTAATGTTTGATGTTTGTAGACATGGAGTCAGCTATTTACTTAGCTACTCGAGCCATTCATTAAATGGAACAGGACATGACAAATTTATCTGCTTTCTAAATGAAAACTGTATTTATTGTATTGTGCAGAAATGTTACTCCGAAACCTCTTCTACTGATCTCTTTTTACCTCTGGGCAGGGCACCAGACCCCTAGAATTGAGTGCCTCAGATTCCTACACAAGATCCCCAAGATGTGTCTCTGTCTTACTCTGTTTTCTGTTGCTGTAAACAGCATACCTGGGATTGTGTGCATTTTAAAGAAAAAGAATTTACTTCTTATAGTTTTAGAGTCTAGAAAGTCCAAGGTTGAGAAACTAGATCTGGTGAGGACCTTCTTGCTGTATCATAATATGGTGGAAGCCCTCACATGGCAAGAGAGAGGAAACATGTCAGTTCAATTCTCTCTTCCTGTTCTTATAAAGCCACTGGTCCCATTGTGGGAGACCCATCCTGATGACCTTATCTAATCCCAGTTACCTCCCAAAGTCCCCATCTCCAAATGCAACATATGAATTTGGTGATTCAGTTTCCAACTCTTGAAATCTGGGAGACACTTTTAAACCATATCTATCTCCTTCTCTTCTATGTCTCCTACCATTTTCCCCAGTGCTCAACAAGGCTACAGCCATGTTGGTCTTCTTTTTTTCCCTTAAACACATCAACCCCTTTCTGCTTAGGACCTTGACTCTTACAGTCTCTCTGCCTTGAATTTTCTTTCCCTACTTCTTTGCATACCTGGCTTATCACACATGTCTCAGTTCAGATGCTATGTCCTTAGAGGAGCCTGCACCCACCAGACAACCTAAAATCCTTTGTCCAGTAATTCTAAATCATGCGACCCTGCCTCATTTTCTCCATAATAGCTTTGTCTGAATTTATTTCCTGCTTGTGCTCTCTCTAGCCCCACTAGAATATAAACACCACAAAAATAAGGGTATAATCTGCCTTATTCCTTGTTGTATCTTTGGCACCTATGTCCTGGTACATACTAAATTATATTTCTAGTATTAATAAATGCTAGTTATCTCACCTATTCCTCTGAGCAGTGAATTTATTCAAGTAAGTTAGGCAATTTATGTTAGCATCTCGCTTCAGCTTCTCTGACAGAGAAGGGAGGTGGAATGGGATGTTCATATTGATCATTTAATTCTTATATCAACTTTAGGAATCAACAATGCTCAAGCCCACCACCTCTGCACATCTGAAGTCCAGTTTTATTTTCCAGCACCCAGATTCCTTCCTGGACCTGGTTACTATGGGAATTAACTGAATTTGTAGTTATGTATTTAATATCATCCTCCTTTGCTAGAACCTTAATCTTGGTCCTGGGACTGCTCTATTCATTGCTGAACACTCCCAGTCTGGCCTAATGCTTGACGCATAGTTAGTGCTCAATATCTTAGGGATAATCATTAAGGCTGAACCCCTTATTCTGCCTGGTCTAGACACAGGATTTTGCAATCAAAGAATCTCCCTGTCTGAACAAATGACTAGAAGAATATTAAAATTACTTGTTCATGTGTGCTTTTATAGGGTTTGAAAGAGATGTAAGTCTTTCTCACCTTTAGCACAGGTAGTCCAAGTTCAGAAACATCTAAGGTCTTGCATGTTTAGGGATACTAAGTCTTAGAACCTACTCCATACCACCCTAAGTTTATGGAGGGGGAAATTCAGGGATATGAGCCAAAATATACAATTGTACTTTGAAGGGCAACATACTAGAATGTTTGAAATCAGGATAGCCCTGGAAAATGTGGGGTATCTGGTCCCCATACTGTCCCTGTTGGAATTGCACAGATCCTTCATGGTGTTTGCCCATGACCTATCCCAATAAGCCAATCAAGTTAGGAGAGGAGGCTCTTTGCAGCCCCACATGAATCTCCTGGGAGCCATGATAGCTGTTTGAGGGAGGGAGTAGGAGTTTCGATTTTCTGTTGTGGCCCTCTGAGGAATTCTATATTTCACTTTAGCGTATTCCCAGAACCCGTGACAGGCTGCATAATTGCTAGACCGACATAAATCTATAGCAACGATGGGTAGATTTTGCTGACGTGTTTGCTCCAGCTGCAGGACTTGGTAGACCATGTCTGCATATCATATCACATCACAATCTCACACTGTGGTGGTACTGGGCAAGGAAAGCTATTTATTGTGTCTCCTAGGTCATGATGTGAAATGAGGGAGTCACAATAAAAGAAGCCTAATTTTGGCAGAGAGAGTTCCCTGAAGTGGGAAAAATGGAAAGATGAAAGAAAATATTTCTGCCCATGATGGATGCATGATAGGAAAGCTCACAGTCAAAGGGGGGCATTTATTCCTCCATGTTATAGATATCTATAATTTAAACACACTGGTTAAAGCTCAGACTGATCAGGAGTCTTTCCTCATAGTTTGAAAGTTAAATAATTAAATGTGCTCAGGCTTTCAAAAGAGATACCGAAAAACGAAGGACCTTTTCACATTGCTTAAAGAATTCTGGAATTTTTTTCTTAAATTCATTCACTCTACAGATGTTTTTTGAGTGCCCATTGTGTGGCTAGTACTATGATTGGAGATGGGGACACATGAGTAGTGAAGAGGCAGGTGGTTCCTTGCCAGGCAGAATCTGTGGTCCAGCCAAGAAGAAGCCATTACCCAAGTAATTACAGCTTCCTCCTTCCAGCAGCTGCATGGCAAGCTCCCTCCCAGTGCTGGGAGTGGAGACGACTTTTCCTGTTTTGTTTTTATTTTTGTATGCATTTTAAAAGTTTGTTTTAAATTTTTAATCATAATTTGAGTAAATAATTCAGAAATCCACTTGCTTATAATTAGGACATTAAAGATACAGTTTGAGCTCTTTTTGACACCCCCCCCACCATAGGTAACCACTATGACAGATTTACAGTATGACTTTGCAGAGAAGTTTTGTTATACTTTCAATTGTGTTTCAAGGAGACACAATACAACGTGTGTGTTGTATGTGTATACCCATAGAAAGCTTCTATTATTGTTCTCGTATAAATGTAACAATGCTATGCATGTTATTATGCATTTTGTTTATTTTATTACATAGTAAATTTTCATGTTAGTTCATGTTAATATCTATAAAGGTAGTTGGTTAGCTTTTAGTTACTGAAAGTTGTGCTTATTCACAATCCTATTTGGAAGCTTGTACAGTGGTGATTGTCTCCTGATTAAGAATAGTAAAAATAAGAGATAGAAATAGTTGACGTGTATTGAGTGCTTAATTTTGCCAGACACTGTCCTAAGTTTCTCACATGGATTATATCATGAGAGCATCTCAGTGGAGTAAATGCTATTTCTGTCATCATTTTACAGGGGAGGGAGTCTGAGACAGGGAGCGATAAGGTAATGTGCCCAAGGTCACGTAATGCAGAAGTGATGCCAAGATTTGAAGCCAGGTACAAGGCCAGTACCCAGTTTTCTGAAATTTTAGGTGCTAAATGCTACTTACAAAGCAGCATGTGACAGGAGAGTACCTGACTCACTGATGGACCTAGTGGGCTGGTTTGTGGGTTTGTCTGTTCATTGATTCAGCAAACACCTGATGAGCATCTTGGTGCACCAGGTTCTTTGCTTGCCTACAGCAGCATTGCCTCACGAGGCTCAATGAAAGAGGATGATGCTGAGTGACTGTCTATGTAAGTATATACATATGATGCCTGTATCCGGTAGAGCGGGAGTCTTGCCCCCTCTGGTGTTATATAGTCTTTGGCCTCTGTTTTCTTTCATTTCATTTTCTTGCACTTTAGATGGCATTTGTCAAACTGCACTATTAATTTGGGTTTATTTGCCTAGTTAGAGGAAAATATTCTCTTCTGTAGTGACAATGCTGCCTTCTATGTTATGTCTGTATAGGCAGGAGAAGGCGATCCAGCAGCATGTCCTGAATGCCAGTGTTTTATCCCCACTTGCTGCCCAGCCACAATATGGCAGATTTGCTATTCATCCAGCCCAATCATAATTAGCATAATCGGTTCTGGTGCCCACCCAGATGTGGTGGGCGGTGTCCTCGGCTGATTACAAAGATTGCAACCCAGCATTTCAGAAAATGCTCTTGCTTCCTGTCCTTGTATCACTTCAGTGGGCTGATTTTTCTGCTCTTTTGTTGAAAATGAAGTAATGGAAAGGTTCTCTTACATTTAATGTGTCTTGTGTAAAGATGAAAGATAATCACAGTGTCTGTGATTTTTTTTTTCTTTGAAAATCAGGAGACTGGTTAAGGACAGAGGGAAGTTTAAGTCATTTGGCTTTGAACTCTAAGCTGCATTAGTTATCCTGAAGGCTCAGATCAAGGGGATGTGCTCATCTTTTCTCTTCATTTGGACCTAGACTATTCTTTCAGCTTAGAGCTGAGAAAAGTTTAATGTCTTCTTCTTCTTTTTTTCTTTTCTTTTTTTTCCCTAGCTATCAACAGTGAAGTGGAAGGGAAGCCTGGAAGTAATGTTGACTAGAGTTCGTATCCAGTGCTTTAGTTTGTAATGGGCTCAGTGTGACTTGTAGCTTTATAACAGCTGTTGTGAGACATGCATGACTCTTTTTATTTATTTATTTAGGGAATACATGGCTAAATTAAATTATGGTCTTTTACCTTTTAGTCAGTTGAACCAAAAACTACCAAGTTTTCTTTCATTGCATAAAGATAATATTTTAAGAGATGCATTGTCCTTTTAAATAATGCCTTTCTCATTTTGTTATGCATCTGAAGAAAAAAATGGAAAAGATATACTTAAGAGAGAAAAAACATATTTTTTCTCTTGGTTTTGCATCCACTTGTACTTCGAGGAGTTTTAAATTTCAGACTGACCTAAAGTCTTTTGAGTTCAAGTTTTGTGTGCTGTTAGCAAAAGAAGACAGCTTACCAGTTCAAAGAGGGAGGAAAATTTTAAGACATAAAATGCTCAAAGGCCTTCTTGGATATCAAATAGCCTCAGAGAAAGCATTTGATGAATGAAGGACACAAGAATTAGAAAAATATGGGCCAATTTTTAAATTTATATAATCATATTTAAAAGCAATGGAAAAAGTTCTTGGGTCTAGGGAATTGGGACTTACATCAGTGACCTGGAAATTTTTGGTTGCTGCCAAACCCAGAAAATGGCCTGGTTTGGCCTTAGCCTTGTAGAAGTGAAAAGTCTTTTAGCCATCTCAGTGGTGGATGAAACTGACACAAGCAGCATGGGAACATGAGATCTCAGTATTATTTGTGTAACTGCAACTGAGTAATGTGCTAGTTGCTGTCAATAATAAATTTACTTATATTTTTCTGGCTACTCATCCAGATAACTGAAATGGAAAATAAGTTTAAGAGAAATGAGATGGGGCATCAAGGAGTTGTCTGAACTCTTTCAAGAGCACTGATTTCTTGAATTCATATGTTTTGGATTTTGGAGTTTAATGTTGCCTAAAGTGAACTCTGCCCCCTGCGAAGAGAATGAGGTTGGCCAATGGTGTTGGATTATAGTTAGGGAGAACAGAAGGCTCTTCTGTTGCATTGGTCTCCTCAGGAACACAAACCCCAACTTGGTTTGCAATAGGGTCTCCATTTTCCCACTAAGGCCTTTCATGTATCCATGATGTTTGCTGACGAGTGAGTGGGTGCCTGGATGAATACGAGAGCACATTGCAACCTAGCCCATGCTTATGAGTCAGAATTTAGGGTCAGAGAGAGTGGCGATAGCTTCTAATTTGGGAAAGACCCCACAGGAAAAAGGGCCAGGCCTGACAGGGGGCTACTGATGTCCATCCCAGCCAGGCAGAAGCCAGCTGTCAATTACCATGGGTCTGAGTCTGGCTTACTCCTCCATTACTCTGGTGGTCCTTGGCACTCAGTGACCCAGTCCGCAGAAGTTTGGGCATATGTGAATAACAGCAGGCAAAGCAGGCTGGCAGCTTTTTTAACAAGCCTGCTGTGTCCTTCACAGACTTTACCTTAGGTGTGCTCTGAGCATAGCCCACAGACGCATTGCATTTCATTTGTTTGTATATTTTTCTTAATGTGAAATACAGGGAGCAAAGGACTACAACTAGCACAACAATGATGTCGTAGTCATTGGGGCAAAGGGATGAGGCTAAAGTAGGCAGTGAGAGGAAAATGTGTGTTTATTATAAAGCAAGTATTGCAGGTGGTGCTCAGACATTTCCAAGTGTTATGGTGGGATGCAAATCGAAGTTTGGGAGACACTGCCTTTGCATACTCACTCATACTCAGTGTGTTTTCACCTCTTATGGTTTACAAATTATCTTGCAAAGTGATATTTTAGGTATGGAATGCAGATTCAACCTCCTTAAATAGCCCTTTGTAAATGGCAACGTCTTGCTGAGGTTGCAAAGGAGGCTATGACCAACCAAAACCTTCTGTTCTGGGTTCCTATTCCAATTTAAAGACTTGATTTTAGAGGGTTCATAAGGTCTCCATTGGAGATGCAGGGTATCTTCTCTCTTCCAGTCCCTGGGGTGAGAGCTTATCAAGTTTTAGAACATGGTTAGCATGTAATAGATACCCAGTGATTCATCTTCTTGAGAGAATTCAAGATTTCCTTTCTGAACCAGATGGACTTTAGCCACTGTTTTTCAGGACCCCAGCATTGATTGTGCATCTGAATTCATTTGATGGTTTTTATACTGAAGGCTGGTATTAAGGTAAAAGAACATCCATCCCCTGACTGTTTGAAACTTTTCTTGTGCTATATGTGAATGAAAACTTAGCCAATATATTCTAAATGAAGATGAGGTACCTGTAATGTTTTGTGGCAATAGGACAGGATATTTTAAGTGATTATTCCAGAACCCACTGCTCTGAGTTATTGTTTTCATCCTAAACATTTATGCTTTTCATAGGTTTGTAATTCATCCATGTAACGATTTTTGGGCCTCAGTTAATGGCACAAAAAGATATCAGCCTGGGAGCAAGTGATGTTTTGGGGGTATTTTATAATGTTTAAAATATAAGTCTCTTTGGTTGCTCTGAGTTAGAAATGATAAAAAAAATAAAGAAGGAAAAGGAAAGAAACGAATGGTCTGAAACCTAGAGTTGGTATGTGTTCATATTCAGAATCAGAGCAGCTTTGAAAAATGGAGATATTAATATATTCTGAGCTGTGGCATGAAAATCTGAGAAAGAGGTTTAAAGAAAAAGATCATATGGCACATTTTCTTCTTTTAATTTTTTTATTTTAAAGATGTAGGGTACAATTCAGGGTTAGGTATACAGATGTTCATTATGTAGGTACTCTTGTTGACACATTTTTAATAGGAAAGAAGGTGCTACCCATGTGAAAGAACTGTTTTTCTGTTCTGGGTGGCACAGTCTTCCTGTAATGAACATTCAGGGGTTCAGCAGAGCTGGCAAACTCTGCTGATGTCATGGTCAGTAGTTGCCACTGCTGAGCTGTTACCACCTGCTGGCTACTGCTCTGAGGTATGAGTCCAATCTTACTTTGCCCCTCCTAAGGCCCTATGAATAAGGGATAATTATTGCCACTATTTTAGAGATGAGAAAACAGAGGAATGGAGAGGGAAAAGGATCTGTTCAAGATTACCCAGATAGTGAGTGGCAAAGCTGGAACTTGAGTCCAGGCTCTCTTTTGTGTTCTAATCATTAGGTAATAGGATGTAGAAGCAAAGCACTCAGGAACTGTAACCTTGAAGGCAGTGGTTCTGAAACCTTAATGGCATAGGAATCTTCTAGAAGAATGTGGCTTCAGAAGAGAAACCAGTAGATGGAGAGACCCATGGAGAGGGTTTTAGACCTCTGTCTTTATTATTTTTGGACCAGGAGGACCTGATGTGGAGAGAAGAATTCCTGAGGCTTGGTTTGTTTCTTTACTTTTTGGGTTGATTGAGTCCCTACTTCCCTCAGCAGGGCAAACGGCAGTAATTTGAGTGGCCAAACCGTAGTTTGGAGTCTGGGTATGAGTGATCGGTGCAGGTACAAGTGAAAGAAGCCACACCTGAACTTGAATACCATGAGTGGAGCCTTTTGTGTTTCAGGTCCACCATTCCTTCTTGGAATTTTGTAGAGGTCAGAGAGAAGGAAATATTGCTGGTCTCTGTGTGTGTGTGGGGGGCCTCTTTGATATGATTTACCGTTTCTCCATCTCTTGCCACCTTTTCATCATTTCTTTTGTTCATATGTGAGTTTTCTCCTACTTCCATCCCTTTGTTGCATGCCTGTCTTTCGTGTTTTGATGAAGAGTAAGATACAGACAAGAGCACCTACTATGTACTAAGAGCTGTTGGATGCAAGGCGAATCTTTGTGGACTCCACCCTTGGGACTGCATGTTCTGGAAGCAAGACAGATGTGTCCGCACATGATTGGTAAGGTGTTACGGCAGGAGTACCAGCCACTGTCACTGTGTCAAGCACAGAAAGAAAACCCAGCAAGGAGTGTATGAGCTTGGCTGACCCTAGGTCTGGGGATGCAGACAGTGGCCAGAAAAGATATGGGGAAGGAGGTGCTGTCTGGACCAGTTGCCCAGAGATGAATGGGAATTACGTGGTAGGAAAGGAGATGAATGAATTACTTTAGGCAGCTTCGTGGGACAGTGTTAGGGATGGAGATAGCTTTTATTTTTATTTTTTCTTGAAAATAAAAGTTTACTTAAAGCAAAAGAAACTGTAATCTTAGGACCCAATAACTACAATCAGCTTACAATCAAACAAGTTCAATTTAACTGTCATGTTAAACAAAACACATTGAATTCTTGGGATTTTCTGCTTCCAATTTCTAGTTTTAATATCTTCAGAACACCTATTCTTGAAGGTCTAATTTTTTGTTTCCTGAATTTGATTGATGAAAGACTTAAAATTACATAAATATTAGGAAAGTGTCTGACACATGAGAAAAGACCTTAGCACAGGGTATCTGTTGTGTTGCCATTGTTTCATAAGAATTATAGTAGTAACATTTAGTAGATTTTGGTCCTGGGCAATAGACAAATGCCTTCCTTGGCTTGTTATACCAGAACCTGCAGCAGCTAGTCTGAGTTTGAAAATGGGCAAAGCCACATATGGGTAGCTTCAGATTCGGATCTTGTGATGCTTGAGCTTGAAGTCTTGGCAGGGTATACTGAGTTCTGTGCTCACTGTTTTACTAGGCTGAAATCAATGTGTCAGCTAGGTTAGCTCTTTTCTGGAGACTCTGGGGGAGAATAATCTTCCTTGCTCATTCAGGTTGTTGGCTGATCTTAGTTCCTTGCAACTGTTCCTCTGAGGTTTCTATTTCTTTGGTGGCTCCCAGTTGAGAGCATCTCTCACCTCCTTCAGGCTGCCCTCATTCCTTCTGACATAGCCCCCATCCATCTTCAAAGCCAGCAAGAGTGTGAGTCCCTCTCATGCTTCAGAGCTCTCTGATTTTTTTTTTTACACCAGTTGGAGAAAGTTCTGTTTTTAAAAGATTAGTTTTATGTATTATTTTTATATAAAATCAGGAACAGTAAGTTACCAAGATACATTGGAAAGAGGCAGGAGGGCTGCATCTCATTTGCATTTTTAGAAGTAATTATTTCTAAGTGACAGCTGGTGGTAGCAGAATGACAGTGAACTGGAATTGAGAGATGAGAGTTCAAGACCTGATTTTGGGACCACATGTCTAGAGAGCAGTGAGCATGTTTTATGGGCCTTGATTTCACCACCTGTAACATGAAACAGCTGGGTTCTTGGGGTCAGTTTGTTTGTTTGTCTTCTTGTTCACTTGCTCTCATTCTGTCTTTCCCCTAGCAGACCTTGCTAACCAACCATCCTCTTCCCCACTGAGCCTGGATACAGTCCTAGAATCCTTTTGACATGGCCCTCTAGGAAGTCATCACCAATTTACTGGAGTTGGCACTTTGGAGATGAAACCTGTGTGTCATCCCGGCACTTGGAGGTCTCATTTCTTCCTGAAATGTTATGATTCTCTGAAATGAGAAATTATCGCATCCTTTGGCCAAATTGCAGACAGCCATAGAAGAGCCAGTTGGCCTTTGTTTTTCTTGTCATACATACATCTGGGGAGTGGGTTCAGTTTTCAAGCCACAAATTGAGGTGTTCAGGAAAAGTCACTTTCTTTTCCCTCTAATTGAACTTAATTTCTAGTTTGAGCCCCTGTTCTGCCAAGTTGTTGAAACAAAATCCTATTCAATTCATGCTGCTCTTTCCAACTCTCCCTGGGGTTATATCCAGTTCTAAGGATCCATGTAGAGCCAAGGCCTTGGTGCTCTGCTGTCACCTGTCTGTGATGGTATCTGTGGAGACATCCCTGCTCCCAGTTGTCTTTGATTTTATTCAGGAGAAACTGGGTTGTATTAGGGGACAGGTTTACTCCAAAAGCCCAGTCGCCTGCACATTAGTTACTTACTTACTTAGGCAGAGTCCTCCATGGGTTGGACAATTCTCCAAGGCATCTTTCATCCAGATAGTGATCAAGAAGCTAGCTGTTTCCATCTTGGCTTAGCATGAAGCTTATAGTCACCCAGGCAGGGAAGAGAAAACTGGAAGGTCCTTTAGTGGCTCTAAAGTGCTGTGTCTGAATGAGACACACACCTTCCTATATCTGAGAGATACACGGCCCACCCATCCACAGGAACGTTGGAAACTGTGTGTGGGGAGTGGCGCTTAGATGTTGGGTGAGCATTACCAGTCACTGCCACAGTTGTAGATTGGTTTTGAGTCACTTCTACGTTTTCTTCTTCATTTGGCTTAACCTGCCTGTGAGACGTGAGTGAGTTTGCCAGCTCTGTGTGCATTGCTCAAGCTTCTTGCAGCCAGTGAGGGAAGCTTTTTGTTCTTCCTCTCTGGGCTTGCGGAAGCCACGGAGTTGTCTGTGGCTCTTTAACCCACCTGTATCACATGCATATATCTAATGTGCTGGTTGTGGGACGACTGTGAGATCCTACCAGCTTCCTACACTGCTTAGGGAACAGAAGGTACAGGTGACTCCTGTTTTCAGGTTCCTTAAACCTGTCATGGGGTTCTTTTGTTCTCCTCCCCTAGCTCAGCAACTGCAACAGCTGCAAGGAACAATTCGAATAAGCAAGGAACCAAATCTGTTTCCATACTTGGCTTTGGAGGCGGGGCATGAGGACTTAGGGCTCCTTCCCTCAGACCCTTGTCTGGAACAAGCCTGTGCCTGGCTCCTTGATGCCTTCTGAGAACTGTCCAGCATTTCTGGTCTGAGTAGATTGTCTCCAGACACAGGGGCACTGGTGAGCCCCGGTGGGCAGGGTGAGTAGAACTGAGCAGCTTTGGCCACCTCTGATCCCATTCCTCCCAGACTTTGCTCATTCCTTGAGCCATGTGCTTGAGAAAGTTAAAAGCTGCACCTTGAACAGCTTTGTTCTGGATCCTGCTGTGGGCCATGAATACAGCCAACTGCTCTTCTTGGTGCATAGATTAAATATCATTCAACTTCATCTGTCTCTTCGCTCTTGTACTGTTTTGCTTGTGTTAAACATGTCACTGGAGAAGGGAAAACAGATTTTTGTGGTTCTACATGTCCAACACAAGAATATCATTTGGTGAGGAAACGTTGTGAAATTTATGAAAGTCTTGGGTTTGTTCTTTCCCCTCACCCAGTTGTGCTTATTGGCTGGAAAGGGGAGTTTGGATTTGTCTCATTACTCTTGGCTGCCAGCCCTTCTTCCTTTCTCAACTGTTTAGAAGTTGAAAAAGAGATGTTCTCTCCCTCTCTTCTCTGTCTTTCTCTTACATGCGCCTCCAATCCTCTGATCCCATTCTAACTTCTGGCTTTATTTTCCACTGATTTCTTTAACCCACCAATTATCTAGATAGAGTAAACATTTTGATTCCTTCTGTGTTCCTCTGTGTCATGTTCAGGGCTCTGGGGTGGTCTTAGTTAACCAGCTTCCCCAGGGTGACTTTTCCCCTTTGGTCTGCTTTGCGTCAAAGATGAGTCTTAGCCACTGTCTGATGTTCTGATGCTCAGGCAGGTTACTCTGGCAGTGCTCTCACAAATGGACAGCAGGAGCAGACCGATGACCTGGGCCAGACACAGTCAGGGGTCTCCTGACCGCCTGACCGAGAGTGTCTTCATCTGGAAACCATTCTCAGAGTTTGAGGGATTCTTCCTTTTTTTAAAAATACCTGTATTCAGTCCAGACCAGTAAACCAGGTGGTTTCTTTCATAAGGGGAGTTTAAGCTACTCTTATAAGGATAAACTTTGGTTTAAGGTTTGTTAAAGTTTTATTTGTGCCAGGTGTCCTTGTGTCTAGGGCAGCCAAGGTTTTTAGGTCCAGTTATCATAGAGACCTGGTAATCCCCAGGCCAGGCTGCATCAGACTGCTAAGTAGCACATAGTGGAGGCCCTGCAAAGTGTTTGAGTGGGCCTTGTGGTTATCATTAATCTTACAACCACAGTAAATCTCTTTTACTATATTATCTTTTGTCTTTGTTTGTGTTAGTCTACCGGAAAAAACCTTGTCTTATGATTCTACGTCTAGAATCCACCCCATTCTTACAAAAAAATCTTGTATAAAAGCAGTACGTACAAACAGTAGAAAATCTGGAAAATAAACAAATAAATATTTCAATATTTATAGAATTTCTATCTATATAGAAATATGTAGGAAACATAGAAATATATAAGGTAGAAAGCAAAACCTCATAACTCTGTCAACTGGTTGTAATCATTTAGATTCATTTTCTTGTGGAGTCTTTTCTTCTACTTTTTTTTTTTTTTTGCAACTCTGATGTGACATCCTTGAGGCCTACTTAGAGTGCAAGTCTTCTCAGACACCTTTCTGTACAATTACCCTCAGCCTAAAGAGATGGTGTCTTAGCCGGGCTCGGTGGCTCAGCCTGTAATCCTGCGCCTTTGGGAGGCTGAGGTGACTGGATTGCCTGAGCCCGCGGGTTCGAGACCCGCCTGGGCAACGAGACCTCATCTCTACAATAAAACAAAAAATCATCCGGGCATGGTAGCGCGCGCCTGTAATTCCGGCTACTTGGAAGGCTGAGGCGGAAGGATCGCCGGAGCCCAGCAGGTCGAGGCTGCAGTGGCCGGGAGCGGCCACTGCACTCCAGTCTGGGCGACAGGGTGAGACTCCAACTCAAAAAAAAGAGATGGTGTCTTTCTTATCACCCCTAGAATGTTGGTGTTCCTGCTCCCGAATGTGTGTGTTCTGCGTCATTGTTTTAGTTGTATATTGTTGTACCACAAATTACCCCCAAAATATAATGGCTTAAAACAATAAACATTTATTATTGCACAGTTTCTGTGGGCCAGGAGTCTGAGCACAGGCCTCTGTCCAAGATCTCTTACAGGCTGCACTCAAAGTGTAAGCTGGGCTGCAGTGTCATCTGAGGGCTCAAGTAGGGGAGGAC
This sequence comes from Cephalopachus bancanus, assembly GCA_027257055.1. Taxonomy (NCBI): domain Eukaryota; kingdom Metazoa; phylum Chordata; class Mammalia; order Primates; family Tarsiidae; genus Cephalopachus; species Cephalopachus bancanus. The sequence goes on from JAPVLO010000087.1 coordinate 3,115,394, forward strand.
TTTCTTCCAGGCTCACTCATGTGGTTGTTGGTCTGGGGACTCTGTTGCTTGCTCCCTCAGGTCTTTGCCATGTGGGCCTCTCCACAGAGAAGTTCACAGCATGGCAGCTGACTTCCAGGCAGAGTAAGCAAGTGAGAGAGCAAGAGAGAAGGCAGAGTCTTTTTGTAATATAATTGTGGAAGTAAAATTGCTTCACTTTTGTCGTATTCTGTTTATTAGAAAGAAGTCATCAGGTCTAGCTCATGCTTGTGGGAAGGGGATTATAAAAAGCATAAACACTAGGAGGCAGAGACTATTGGGGACCACACTAGAGGCTGCCTACCACAGACAAGCTTACTTATGAGCCCACACTGGACTGTGTGTCCTCTTGGGCAGATCCCTGCCTGACTCATGTTTACATTTCTATCCTCTGACATATAATCAAATAATGTACCTTGCAACTGGCAGGTGCTCAGAAACCCACCTTGCTGTGCCCTCTGTGGGCTTTCCTGGCACGTGCTCTTTTCTTACCAGCCTCTACCCTCACCCATCTCTGTGCTTTTGCTGGGTAGGTCGTCTCAGGCCTCTGGGTCTCAGGGTATGTACCCATCCCCCAGGCTGGGGCTTCTTAACCTCTTTTTATGCCATCAACCACTTTGACAGTCTAAAACTAAAGACTTCTCCTTAGGAAAAAAAATGCATAAAATTATAAGGAAACCCAATTATAATGAAATACAGTGATCAAAATATAAAAAAAAACCTGTAAGTTTGTGATATAGTAACATATGTGCTTCTTTAGTAAAATCTTAAATAGCAAGATCTACAGCAGGCTTAATTTCAAAATAGTGATGAAAGCGAATGCTATTCCGAGATACTGACATCCACTAAAATGTGGTAGGGAAATATCTGATTTCTATTGAGGATAAAGTTGCAGGTTCTTCTAATACAACTTTTATTTGCTTACCTCTGAAATTCAAGGGCCTACTAAATTTAGTGAGAGGTTAGTGAAAATTAAGATCGGATTCTTTCTCATACATCCAGAATCCCTGGTTAAGAATCCTTCCCTGCAGGAATGGGTTGACTTGGCTGCCCCATGTGCGTGTCCCCTCCACCAATTCCTGAATACTCCCCCTCCCACCACCCCTGCGTTGAGGAATGAACAGTCCAGCAGGGTTCACACTGGAAAGCTGAGGGTGACCTGAGAGAAAAGGAAGAGTGTTTGGTAAGAAAATTAAGAAAGGGAGAGCTGCAAGAGAGCCCCTGCTGATTGCATGGCAGGTGTTCTGTTTTGAGGTAGAGAAGGGATAGACTGGGGAGGGGATGAGAGGTAGAAGCAAAGCTGTCAGGCAGGTGTGTGAGAATGAGAGCCATGAGGAAAGAGGTTGTTAAAGAAGTTTTCTTTGGTGTATTTATCTCAGATTAAGGTCAAGAATCAAATTTTTTCTGGCTACCCAACTGTTGTGTCTTTATGTGTGTCGCTAGGCTAGAGCTAGATCCAGGGGTAACTTTCCTTGACTGGATTGCCCACCGATGACTGTGCACTGGGATTATTTATGTAGACTGGGCTTGATGAGTTGTGGCCTGCTGAGGGTCCGCTCTGGCCTGCTGCCTGTTGGTGTACAACTCGTTTTCAAATTTGGGGCCTGATTCTTTCTCAGATGGTACATTATCCGAGCTCTGGTCCATGGCACAGAGGTAGCACAGAAAAACAAAGACTCAGTGCACCATCCCATCCTCCAGGCCTGGGCCAGGGAGGCATCTGTACGCTGCCCTGCAGGACTGGACTGCTGCCACTTTTACAAATTTCTGCCCTCTCCTCACCTTTTAAAAACCCGCTAGTATTGACAGCCCAGCTACAGAGCTGACAAGAATCAAATTAGCATTCTTTAATGTACACGGATCCTGCGAAGATATCTAATTCACTGCTATAAATGGACTTGTTTCCTCATTCCCCAAAGCTTTGCCCCTCCTTTGTGAGGCTCCAGTGATGAAGAGATTGACTGTGTCACTTTGATGACTCATTTAATTCCCATTTACACGAGTGGAATGCACAAGTCCAAGCAAGGGTGAGGTGCAGATTCTGACTAACGAGTTGAAAGAATTGAAACATTGCAAGAGATCTCAGTGGCACCACTCAGCCACCCACGGCTGCAGGCAGGTGGGTGGCGATGACCTTCACTGTGTGTGCGGGAGTATGGACCAAATGAGATGGCCTGACTGTTATGCATGCCCAAGTAAAGCTGAGTAATTTCCCCAGGGACACAGGGTTTATTAAATATTGGAATCCTGACAAGCTCTGATTCTCTCTCTGGTATTGTGCCCTGCTCAAAGATGACCTTGGCTACACTGAGGCTGCTCTTAGCCTGCACTTTGCAAGTAGAGCTTTCGCCTAGAGGCCTTGTCTGCCCATGGCCCAAGGAGGGTGGATTTTCAAGAACTTTTCTTCTCTATCCCACTGTCTGTGCCACTGGAGAGTTCTGTCCAGTGCTAGCAGTCTTACATCTATGGGTACGAGCGTCTGAGCAGAACTCTGGCTGAGTCCTACTGACTGAAACTCTTTTGAGTTCTAAAATCTTGTTTGTGGAGCTGTCTCTGTCCTCAAAATGAGGATGGAGGGCCCTGGCTTGGGGGCTCATGCATTGAGTAGCGCCTCAGCCCCTGCATGGTCAGTAGGCTATGATCAGGGTATGATCTGAGGTGCTAGCTTGTTGGTCTTGGGTTGAGAAGGTGTTGTTGGTCTTGGTCCAGCCTGCAGCATCATTTGTAGAGGTTTCCTAATCTACATTTTCTACCCTGAAAACTCAGTGGTAGAGGCAAGCCAAGGCCGACTCTACCCATAGAGAATTTCAATGGTGATTTCTTCAATATAACAGCTAGGCCTAGGTGACACTGATGAAGATGTTTAGTCATTTAACACATTTATTGAGCACCTATGTGTCTCAGACCCAGGCTCGCATTGAGCAGAAACAAAAAATTCCTGTGTTCATTAAAGTTTTAATCTAGTGTAGGGTGCACAGAAGTGTGAGGTGCTATGAAGTATATGAACACTGTACTAAAAGGGAAAGTAAGGGGGTGTAGTTAGTGTAGGCCTAAGAGAGGAGGTGACATGGACGTCTAGACTTGTTTATCAGTCACAGTCTGGATCCTGCCTGATGGCCTCACACAGTTTCCCTCTTGAGCTCAGCCATAACAACACACACACCTTCAGACTCCGTTCCTTCTTGTGCCCTTCAATCTCTTGTCCTTTACCTTTTGCATTGCTGTGCCCTCTGCATCATTCATTTCCTCTCACATTCACCTTTCTAGCCAACGGTTACTCATCCTTTGGGTTTCAGCTTAGGAATCCCTTCCTCTAGGAAGCGCTTTGTAACTCTCAAGCCTGGGATGTAGCCACTCCTAGAAATTGCCTACACATCCTGTACTTCCCTATCATGGTGTTGAGCACACTGCTTTCTGGCTTTCTTCCTTTATGAGGCTGTGGACTCCCAGAGTCCAAGGACTGTGGCTCTCTTGCTCATTCCTCCGTCTCCAGCATCTATCCTAGAGGCTGGCACAGTTGGTCAGCATTTACTGAATGGATACAGGTGTGGATGAGTGCTGGATGAAGCTGTGGCTCCTAAACAAACCTGGGGTCGAGAGTAGGAGGATAGCACCTTGAGGCACTGCAGGAAGTCAACTGTGTCTGCAGATAATTCACTAGTCTCCATCAGGCAAAAAGCTATGTAGAGCAGAATGGTGTTGGAAACAGTGCCTGCGCTTGCCAGCTTGATTTGAAGCCTTGATTTGTGAAACAAGAAGGCATCACTATAATTTTATGTAGATTTTCTCACATTTTCTGACTCATTATTTTTCCATTGTGCATCCAGGTAGCTGAAAAACACAGGCTTACCTACCTGTGTCAGAGCAGGTGGGAGACAATTATGGGAGGCCTGGTGTACTTTCCTGGTGACTCAGTAGACTACGAGGCGGGAGGGGTGGCCAGGCTCCGAAAGAGGGAAGGCAGACCCCAGAGCGCACTCAAACACAGCAGCTCTGTAATGAGGTAATTCTTCATTCTTTAAACTGCCGAGCAAGAACTGCATGAACAGATGTGTGCCCACTGAGGTCACGTGGGAGCACCATAGAGAACCCATGGAATGTCCAGTTGGTGCAGTTATGTTTTATTGATGTCTTCCCTCCCTTGCAGATTCCTGCTGGGAATGAATGAATTACATTTTGTTGTGCAGAGTTAAAGCTACAAATGAGGACCCTAAGCCCTATATTAGTGCAGAATATTAGCAGGTAAGCCGAGTCTGAATCAATAGCATTTACTGGCAGTTAAGAATGGATGTTCAATCCAGTGGGTTTGACCCTTTGACGGGGGTTTTCTATCACATTGTACTGACATGAGTTAATGCTCCTCAGCAAATAGCATGGATCAGGGGCTTCCTTACATGTGTTAAAATAAACTTGTCATTGCTCTCTTTCTTAACTTTTATAACATTAAAAAGAAAGAGTTTATTGCTTAGGTGGGCTCTGCAAAGCATGGTGACAACAAAGTATTTATTATCATGAAAGCTTTTTGTCATATGCTATCTAAAAAGCACTTCATAAAATGGCATACATGGTACAATTCCAGTCTGTTAAAGTACATGTTCAACACAGAGAAAAAAATATTAAGTTGGGTTTTGTTTGGGGGAATGGGACTGGAAAATTGGTGGAATTATCACTGAATTTTCTATTTTGAATATCTATTTTTTTCCATGAACATTTATTGGTTTTGTAATAAACTAACACAGGTATAGAGTTAGGGTTTGGAATAGAACAAATATAACCCCATTATACAAACTTTACAAGACTAAGTTGACATGAGAATCCCTCTGGATACTAACCATTCTTTGTTTTTTGAAGTTGTGGAGTACATTTCAGGATTAGGTAACAAGTGGACATTGTACAAGTAAAGTTTGAGCCTCTCTTTGGTCCCCACTTTGCCTGTTTTGAGATCAGATACCCTTATTGATGTTGTGTCCTCACCTCTACCCTGGCAGTATCCCTCTACTGCCAATCTTTCTTATAGAATTATGGTAACTGTTCAGGGTCTGCTTATGAGTAAGAACATGTGGTACTCAGTTCTTTGTTTCTGTGATAGATCACTGAATATGATAGATCACTGAGTATGACGGTCACTGAGTATGATCACTGAGTATGATAGACTCTAAATCCATCCAATTTGCTGTGAAGTCCATATATTTGTCCTTCTTTATTAATAGCCATTAGTTAAATAACAAACAGTAGATGTGACGAACAGCTGTGTCTACATAGAGACAGTGGAGTACTATGTGGGCTCTAACACCCTCATGAGAGGTCATACATGCTTGTGGAGTTGAGGAATAGAAAGTTAGGTGTCTTCCTGTTAATATCATGTACATTTCTAGACATCTGGAGTGATCTAGGGAAAGAAGTGTCTACATTGAGGAATGCCACTGTCCTTGTGATTCTACCAGTCCATGTACTGAGCTCTGGGTGTGCAGTGGTCATTTTTTACCTTCATAAGCTTACAGTGCAATGAGAAGACATTAAACAAATAAATGTATGCATATATTATGAATTGTGGTAAGTGTTGTGAAAAAGAAAACAGGTTGCAGTGTAAGAGAATAAAAGACATCACTTTCTCTAGGAATTAGCCCTCTAAGAAAAGCATGAGTTTTCAGTTTTGGCTTTTTCTTTTAAACATCAAATATTCTTATTATTAGTTGAATCACAAACCTTATCTCAGTAGTTAGCAATGTTTGCACTTATAAAGTCTGTTATCAAATGAAGCAATATACAGGAGAAATAGGTTTTTATCCCTGAGGGTAAATTTATCTTTTGATGAAGTAGTTTTGTGCTAAATAATGTGGATTTACATGATTTTTTACTTTAAAAAAATTTTTACTTTAAAAAAAAGAGAGATTGCTTTGGGCTTTGAGCTAGCAGGATTTTGAAATGTGATTATAATTATAGGGTACAAATTGCAGAATTTATTGAGAAGTTATCTTGTCCAAGGAGAATTAATAGGGAAGGGGAAAAGATGCCAGTCCAGTTGTCTTCGGTTCTGGGTTTGATTCTAGAAAGGATACCACCTGTTGACTGTTCTGAGGTAAAATTCTTTCCCCTTTCTGGAGTCAGAAGTCTTTGTCTGTATAGGAAAGATGGACTTTAAAGACCCTCTCTCCTGGGTAGCTCATGATACTGTGCAATGTTTTTGGTCACAGAGTATAAAGTGAAAGTTAGGTCTCTGGGCTCTTTGATCAGAATATTAAACATGAGAGAAGAATACTTAAGGGGTCAATGTCTTGGGTTTAGATAATAAGAGCAGGTAAAGTTATTCAGGAAATGTTAACAGCAAGGGAAAAAATTGCTTTAGCGACTTATTCTGTATAGCTGCTTTCATTATAGAGTGATGTTTTGGGGCATGATTTTTTTTTTTTTTTTTTTGAGTTGGAGTCTCACTCTTGTCGCCCAGGGTAGAGTGCAGTGGCATGCTCATGGCCACCGCAGCCTTCACCTGCTGGGCTCAGGTGATCCTTCCACCTCAGCCTTCCAAGTAGATGGAACCACAGACACGCACCACCATGCCTGGCTAGTTTTTGTGATTTATTGTAGAGATGAGGTCTCACCAAGTTGCCCAGGCTGGTCTTGAACCCCCGGGCTCAGGCAGTCCTCTCACCTCAGCCTCCCAAAGTGCTGAGATTACAGGCTGAGCCACCGTGACCAACCTGGGGGCATGATTTAATCAGTGTGATCAGAAAGCAAGTGCAGTGTGTGTGAGTAATCCACAGTTGGGATACATTGCTGGTGAATCATACTCCCTTTATACACGCAAAAGCTGATAATGACAGTGTTGTTCTTGACCTTCTGACACAGAGGGGTTTCTGTATGTAGATATATCCCCAGAGGAAGAGATCTCTGATTTTTTGAAACTGTACTCTGAGTATGTATTTACATATGAAAACTTCAAAAAAAAAACTTTGCAATGGTTGAAACCTTTATTAAATTTTGTACCAATGTTAATCTTTTAGTTTTGACAAATTTACCACAATGACATATGATGTTAACCTTAGGGGAAGTTGAGTGAAAGATGTATGGGACCTCTATCCTCTTTGCAACTTTTCTGTATATCTAGAATTTTTTCAAAATAATCTACCGTAGGAAAAAAAGCAATTATTAAAATGTCTTTTAAATTTAAGGATAATGTCTAATATAGTCTGAGCAGTAAGCATCTCTGTCTTGATGAACAACTTCATTATGAGAATAAAGTGTAAAAAAATGAGCTTGGCTGGAAGAGCATCTTCAGTACCGGCACTTCTTAACAGAACCAATCATTAGATTGCCTGCTGCAGTAATTTTCTTAAGAACAGAATCAGAGTAGGATGTTCATTGCAGCATTGTTTATAACAGTAAAAGATGTTCTGAAATAAGGGATTGGTTAAATAAATAATAGTCTTTCAATATCATGGAATGCTATAAAGCAATAACAGTGATGGCATCTAATATATTTGAGATTACTCATGTTCTTGAAATGTGGAAAAAGTATGTCACAAGGGAGTATATAAATAAAATATGTACCTATATACACAGGAAGACGAAGAGTATTTTGACAAGCAGCATATCAAAGTACAAATTGTTGTTTATAACTAGCTTGTGAATTGCAAGTGATCTTTATTTATATTTTGCTTATGTCAATTTCCTACTTTACCTGCCAGGAGCATAGATTACTTGTTTAATAAAGAAAAAAATTAAAACTGGTGCTCCCATCATCACCACACAAATTTAAAAATCAGTTACAGGAATGTTTAATATCCTTTTTCTTAAGCTGACAATTAAATTGACATGTTCACATATAAACATTGCATTTTGTTCCTTAAAAATAACCCTTGAAATTTCTTTTTCTTGAAACACAGCATCTTTTTGGCTGTTCCTTTGACTTCCATTCTTATTGCTGAAAACTTCAATCACAGTTCATGAGAGCCTCCTGTCATTTTTGCCATTGATATTTTGTGGTACTAAATTATCTGAGTCTGTAATCTTTTAAAAGAAATTTAATTACTGTGGGCTAGGAAAAAGTGTGCCTTTCTCCTCTAGCACAGAATGGAATCTGGGTGGAGCAGTTGGTTCTGTAACTTGTATTCACATGTGTGCTGTCTACTTGATACGGTTTAGAGGTAGACTTCTGACATTTCCTAAAACTCAAACTGTGATCTGTCCCTGGAGCAGGGGCTGTTTGGTGGACATCAGTTACTCAAGGGAATAAGAATGCAGAACAGATTCAAAACGATGTCTAGGGAAGGACCATTCACATTTATTCATTTAACCATTAAGTTCACGTTATGTGCAGGACAATGGCCTAAACATTATGAAATGTAGCACAATTCAGAAGAGGAGCTAGCATGCAAATAATTAATAATGAAGAATAATTATTGAACAAAAAATAAAGTTTAAAGGAAGCATTAGTTTAATGGAAAGCCCAAATATAAACTTCACATATATAGTCAATTGATTTCCAAAAAACATGCCAAGACCATTCAATGGGGAAGAGGATTGTGTCTTTTCTTTTTTTTTTTTTTTGAGTTGGAGCCTCACTCTGTCGCCCAGACTGGAGGGCAGTGGCCGCTTCCGGCCACCGCAGCCTCGACTTGCCGGGCTCTGGCGATCCTTCCGCCTCAGCCTTCCAAGTAGCCGGAATTACAGGCATGCGCTACCATGCCCGGCTGATTTTTTGATTTATTGTAGAGATGAGGTCTCGCTGCCCAGGCGGGTCTCGAACCCACGGGCTCAGGCAATCCACTCACCTCAGCCTCCCAAAGGCATGGGATTACAGGCTGAGCCACCGAGCCCGGCTGGATTGTGTCTTTTCAACAAATGGTGCTGAGACAACTGAATGACTATGTGCAAAAGAATGAAGTTGGACCCCACCTCACACCATACACAAAAATGAACTAAAAAAACCTAAATGTTAGATCTAAGACCTAAACATAAGAGCTAAAACTATACAACTCTTAGAAGAAAACATAAATGTAAATCTTCATGACCTTGAATTTGGCAGTGGATTCTTAGATATAACAGCAAAAGTATAGCAGCAAAATTAAAAAGTAGATAAATTGGACTTCATCAAAATGGAAACTTTTTGTACTTCAAAAAGCACTATCAAGAAAGTAAAAGGCAACCCACAGAATGAGAGAAAATATTTTCAAATCATATACCTGATAAAGGACTTGTATCTAGGATATACAAAGAACTCTTACAACTGCATAATAAAAAGACAAACAACACAATTTAAAATTGGAAAAGGATATAAATGAACATTTCTCCAAAGAAGCTATACAAATGACCCATATGTAGCTCATGAAAAGATGTTTGAAATCATTTGCCATCAAGGAGAATGTAAATTAAGACCAAAAGTGAGATAACACTTCACATTTACTAGGATGATTATAACCAATAAGTCAGGTAAGTGTTAATGAGGATGTGGAGAAATGAGAACACCCATACATTGTTGGTGGGAATATAAAATGATACAGCTGCTGTGATAAGCAGTTTGATAGTTCTGTGAAAAAAGCACAGAGTTATCATATGATCCAGGAATTTCACTTCTTGCAATGTACTCAAAAGAACTGAAAGAAAAGACTCAAATAGATACTGGCACAACAATGTTCATAGCTCCATTACTTACAACAGCCAAAATTGGGAGCAGCCTAAATGTCTATAAACAGGTGAATGGATAAACAAAATGTGGTATATGCATACAATGGAATACATACAGTGGAATTTGCAACGTTAAAAAAGAATGAAATTGTGATACATGCTACAACATGGATAAGTCTTAAACATATACAGAGTGAAATACACAGAGGACAAGTACAGTATGATTTCATCTATGTGAAGTACCTAGAATAGGCAGATTCACAGAGGCAGGAAGTAGAAGGAAGGTGACCAGGTACTGGGTGGAGAGGAGAATGGAGTATTATTTTATCATGGGTACAGAGTTTCAGTTTGGGAAGATGAAAAGTTCTTGAAATGAATAGTGGTAGTGGTTGCACAACACTGTGAACATGCTTAATATCACTGGATGGTACATTAAAAAATGACCAAATAGGAAGTTTTATGTCATGTATTCACCACAATTTAAAAATATCCTATAAAGTCCTCTCTTAAGCAAGATGTGTGAGAAGAAACTTGTGTTTTTCAAGACAAAATTTTGACCAAGATTCTCTCATTTTATCCAATGTGTTTAATCTATTGTAAATTATAAGTTTTTTAAATTTCTATTTTCTAATTAAAAAATGAGTTGCTGATACTATTGCATTAACATTGCAATTTTTTAATGTTCCCCACCCCCAACTCTAAATACATTAGTTTGCCACAGTTGGGGCTAGAACAATCAGACATCTATATGTGAAATAAATGAATCTGACCTTCACATCTTATACAAAAATTAAATCAAAATGGATCATAGACAAAAATGTAAAATGTAAAATCATAAAATTTCTAGAAGAAAATATAGGAGAAAATCTTTGTGATTGTGGATTAGTCACAAAGGTCTTAGTCATGACACCAAAATCATAATTCACAAGAAAAAAAGTAAATTGAAATTAATTCACAATGTGAAAGACACTTAAAAAAATGAAAAGACAAATCTACAACAGAGAACTTGGGTCTAGCATATATAAAGAACTTTCAAATCTCAAGAATAAGAAAATAATCCAATACAATTGGGCAAGATTTGAACAGACATTTCACTAAAGAAGATACATGAATGGCAAATAAGCATATGAAAAGGTGCTTAACATCATGAGTCATTAGGGAAATTCAAGTTAGTACTACAGTGAGATATTACACCTATGAGATTGATTAACACTTCCCCCTCCCCACCAAAAAAATTTTTTTAAGTGCAAGCAACAACAACAACAGCAGCAGCAACAAAATGCAAAACCAGACAATACCAGTTGTTGATGAGGATGCAGAGCAAATAGAATGACTATATATCACTGGTGGAACTGTGAAATGATGCACCCACTTTGGAAAAGAGTTTGGTCATTTCTTCTAAGTTAAGCATACACCTACCATATGTCCCGGCAGGTCTACTGTGGAGTGTGGAGATCACCAAGTGACTGGTGGCCTCAGTGATATTCCTTTGATTTAGAGAAGTCAGGGATTTGAAATGTGAGGAGAGCCTATGGCTTTTTCTCCTACTTTGAGTGAGAGCTGCACCAGATCATTGCCTTGTTTCCACTTTTGGTTTTCTTTTTTTCCTGTTCATCTGCTTATTCTTTCTCATCCATCTATTCACTTGGCAAATCTTTAGAAAAATAAATCCATTTTGTGCCTGGTGGAGTGCTGTATGAGTTCTGAAGGAGAATGAGACACAGAATGAGACACATCTTAAGAGGAGACACACCTACTGAGAAGAAGCAATTAACACACCCTGGAAGGGTGGTGAGAGCTATTATGGGAAGAGTTGGGGATCAAAGGGTGCATTATGGCGGCCAAGTATTCTCATTCAGGCTGGGGGCTTTGTGAAGGAAGAGGGTAGACCTGACTTATAGGAAGCAGGTAGGTGATGGGGAAGTGTGAGGACCTGGAGAGATGTCTAGATGCAGGAAACTCTGTGGGACCTCCCTCCCCAAGTTCAAGGAATGACTAGGCTTTGACAGAAGAAAAAGGAGTTTAGGGTGGCTGGAGCACAAGATATGCTGGGTGTGATGTTGGAAGAAGGGAGGTTGCCAGGGCTGGATGGGTTCCTGTGTGTTGTGTCTGTCTTCATGCAGCCCGGAAGGGCATACACTTAAGAGTGTATATGCCAGCAACTGTATGGAGCAAGGTCTGCATGTGACAAGGCTGGAATGATGTTGGGGAGATGTCTAGGCATTGGGGGTAGAGAGATGGGTGTAAATTGGACTTGGCAGTTGGAATGGTTAGGAGTCAACATATTTCAGTGAAATCTATGGGGGAGAACCAAGTAGACCTTTTACAGAGGAGTTCTTCTGCTTTCTTGTTCCCCCTCTTCCTTTTCTCTCTTCCAGCCACCCCTACAGGGATGTTGGTTTCTGTTGGGCTTGTTGCTTTCTCATTTCTTGTCCTTGACCCCTTCACATAGACCCAGGTCTGTTGGAGAGAACATCTTACTAACATAAGATGAATGAGTTTGACCACAGGGAGTTCTGCATTTCCCAGGATAACATTTGTCTTTATTTTAAATCATCAAAACAACATTTAAGTGAGAACAGCGATCTGTGCATGCTTTCACTCACTGTGTTTTCCAATTGCTTGCATTATCCTCTAATAACGGGATATGTACACGATATGATATAGAGGCCACTGAGCTGCAGAGTAGTCATTAGCTTTCCCTCAAAAATAAAAAGAGAGGCTGCCATTTGAATAATGATCCCTGGCTGTTTTCTTTGTACACGGGCCATTTCCTTAATTAGGTTTCAAGCTTCATCTCTCTTGTTTTTAACTAAAAAGCCAACTGAGAGAGAGAAAGAGAGAGAGAGACAAATTGTATTGTGGGGAAAAGGGAGAAAAATGTGTTCTATGCAAAGTAAGGGGCAAATGAGTAAAATAAGAGATTAGTGAATGCCCTGATGTTCAAGCTGACTTTGATCAAGCTGGGCTTGTGTCTGGGATGAACTCAGCATCTTTGAAAGTCAGGGGACCTTTCTGCACACCTCAAGGAATGCCTCCACTTCCTACCTAGAGTTTTTGATCCAGGTCTCAGAATTTGTTTCTAGGGTCACCTTTTCCTTCACTATACCTTAAAATGACCATGGTAGCATATCTATTAAACATGCATGTTTAGGAGTTGGACAGCCTGGGTTTAAATCATGTCCTGCTATTAGCCAGCTCTATGACCTTGGGCAAACTATGGCATTCCTTATAACTCCAAGTTGTCCTTTGGTAAAATAGAGGTGATAATAGCTACTTCACAGGGTTGTTGTGGTATTAAACAACTTCATTTTTATGTGAAGGATTCGGGACAGTGCGTGGGACAGAGTGAGTGTTCAGTCAAGCTCAGGGCTGTTGGAGCTGCTGTGGCTACTATTGTTATTATTACTATCCCCCAGGGGAGAGTCCTAGTGAAAGTTAGGCCAGATGTGCTATTGTTATTTCATAACCCAGTCAAAAGTTAGGGAAAGCGGGTCCACATGTTCGAGCCATAAATTACAGAGAACACTGACAATCTCATTTGTTTTTCCCCAGAATGTCATGTTTTCTCTTGCCTATTGTTCACTTCTGAGCTCCCTGAAATCCTAGAGATGGTTCGTATTTTGAGTCTGCTGAAAATGGTGGAAAATAACTTTGAATTTAGACTGAGGCGTTGGTTCATAACTAGTTCCACCTCAAATCAGGGTGCTCTGTGTTTTACTGTTGAATATTTTAAAAATAAAGACTGGACAAATGGCAGCACCACTAAACAGCTCTCCTGATCTACCTAGGCAGGAATTCTTCCTCATTTCCTCAGTGAGCCTTCCTCTTTGTTCCCATCTCAGACTTCCTAGGGCATGAGGGATGTGGAGATGACAGCTTGTGGTCCACGGACCAATAGCATCAGGGTCACGCAGGACTTAATAGAAGTGCTGAATCCCCAACCCCATCCCAGAGTGAATCAGAATCTGAATTTTAACAAAACTCCTCAGGAGGTTAATGTGCGTATTGAGATATGTCAGACTCTAGGATATCTCACTCCCAGTGGGAAGATGAACCAGTAAGCTAAAGAGTAAATACCACTGAGGTAAACCAAAGTCTTACCACACAAGCTGAGGGGACATCTTACAGGCACTGATCTTTAATCTGGGTATTGACAGAGGAGTAGGGGTTGACTGGGGAGAGAGAAAAGGAAGGAGAAAGGAGAGACAACTTCTAAAAGAAAAAAATTGGATGTGCAAAGCCAGTGATGGCAAAATTATTGGACCTGGCTTTACTTTTCTTGACTTGGTATTTATGGTTTCCTGGATCCTTTCTAGCACTCACACAGGGCTTGGGCTGGGTTGTATGAAATTATTTTTGAATAGTTAGAAGTGCTTTGATCCCAAAATTCCTGTATGGGAAACGTAGATTCACAAACCATACAGACAAGAGGCATTACTACTTTGCAATGAGTTCACTCAACTTTCAGATTAATTCCTTGGGAATTAGAAGGAAAGAGTATGGATAGGGTTTGGAATCTTCCATCTGGGTCTGGATCTTTTGTAGGAAGAAACTTGGGCTGGTTCACAGCCTCTGCAAGTTTCTGAGTCATCATTTGTGACATGCAACTTTTGATACTTCACTGGCTGTTGGAAGAACTTGGTTGGTTTGTAATGAGATTTGTAACATTCATGCTTCTTGACCTTCAGATATGAGGTTCCATATTTTAAAAATCAGTACTTTAGAGCCTGATGATATAGCAGAGGGGAGGAGGGTATGGGGCCACATATCATACTCCTGGTCCAGGTCGTACTGTAGCTCCCCAGAATATTCCAAGCCCACTCCCCCTGGATAGCTTCCTTTTCTTCTGTTGGCAGGGAGAGTATTCACCCATGTGCCTTATATCTAAGCACTTCTTCAACTGGCGTGTTTATCACATTTAAAAAGTTAATCTTTACTTTCAGTTCTTGGTTGATGTTCCAATTTTTTCCTTTTGCTTCCTTTTTTTTCTGGTTAACGTTTTGTAGCCCACCATTGTGTTTAAGGAAAGATGAATGGATTAAAGGAAGCACAATGATAACAAGTAAATGGAAGAGCTAAAAAACATTCGATTAACGAGAGAGACCATGAAACACAACATGAATGCAAGATAAGGCAGATAAATTCAGGGCTCCTTTATTAAGTACAATTCACCTTGAATTCAGAAAAGGGAACTTTTTTAGTAAAGGATTAGTGACAAGATTTGAAAAGCATCCCTCAGGGAAAATGGATTAACAAAAGGAGACATTACAGAATGAAATAGAAGTGAATTAACAAATTGATTTTCTGTAAGGGTTAGGAGACACAAGATTTATTTGGAAGATAAATATTTGGTAATTGAAACCTGTAAGTGTTTTCTTGCTGGTTTTTACTCAGTGAATCTATGTCTGTACAGTGAAAATCTTATGGCTGATGAACGTGGAATGGTGTAGATCCTATAAAAAGGTTGTCAGACCTCTTTCAGCATTTATTGTTTAGGAGATTTTTTCCTACTTTTGGTAATTCAAAGGATTTTCACACTAATCTGAGAGGCTAGTTTAAAACCTAGTGAGAATAATTTGAAACAAGAAGCTAAAATCACTTAAAAAAAAAGAAATATAGAAGTTCTTTCTTTTAATAAGAGCCCATATTAGATTTTTGTTCATTTCACATTTTACCTTGCTGCACTTCACCTGAATTTCATGAAAACATTTCTGGTGGTTACAGAGGAGTGTCTTGGGACTCATCCTGTCTGTTGATGGTAGAACATGGCAGTTTACCTGATGGAGGTTTTATAGGATGTGATGTCCTGTCACCAGGTGATGGGTTTGATGTAGGAAGTGCCACTGGCAATCTCTGCTGCGTGGTCCATTCTCTGAAATGGTTCTTGCCATTTCAGTGAATGTTGGGTTGCATTGTTTGACCCATTATTTACAAAGGCTTATTGATTTTCTAATGATCTATAGCTTCTTTGCCTTTGGGACATAGGCTGTGCTGCTGAGTAGGAAGGGGTGTAGCTTGTTAGCCCCTGACTTAACTCTGATCCCTCCTACTGTTACTTTTTATTCATGCCTCTTTCTCCCTCTTTCCTTTCATTAACATGGGAAATGGATATCTGATTACATATTTGGCTTTTGATTATGCTGCTTTCTTAGTATGACTTAGAATGTCATTGCCACCAATTCTTATTTTTGATGGTTCATTGGGTAAATGGGTCTCTTTAAATTAAGTGTTAATTATTTATATTCAGAGAAGGAAAAGGGAAAAGAAAACATATTTAACAAATATACAATAGTTTTAATAGAAAAATGCTTAATATTATTAAAGTTGCAAAGGTATTGCATGTACTAGTTAGGGTTTTCCAAAGAAAACTTGGTCATTCTACCCATTGAAATAGTTCCTAATTCCCTGTACTTGTTTCAAGTTTTCCTTGTTTCTAAAATTTATCATGCTGTATCCCATGAAACATGTGTGTACACTTGGACACACACACACACACACACACACATACACACATTTGTTCCAGATTTCCTTGAGTGTTGTAGGGGGAGAAAGAAGGTAGATGATTCCCTTGGAACTGTATTGCTTTTGGATCAACCAGTGTTTGGAAAAACTGAGTCATATGACCCAGGCACACACACCTCTCACCTGTCCATTATTTAAACATTCCTTATGTAGATTTGATGTACGTTACAGAGCATATAATTTAAGGGAGGGAAAGAAAAAATGTCTGTGAAATTGAACTATAGAAACCTGTGGAAGAATTATACAAGCTACTTTAAACAGTTATTGTCTCACTTTGTCACTTTTTTGACTCTCGATCTAGCATCTACAATTTAGCATTGGCATGTAATGGCACCAAACTCAGATTTACTGAAAATCCTTAGTATTGTTTTCAATTTTATACCAAAGTTGGGTACTTGAGCAACACATTCTCCTCTCACTGGTAAATCTTGCAGTCAAGCCTTCTTGCCTTATGATTTCTCTGCCAGAAAAATTCCAATATCTCTCAGGTGCAGTAAAATTGATATGTGGCCTCTGGGAGTGTTAAGTCTCTGTGTGAGAACTGAGGATTGAAGATTGGAAGTGGTTGGCATAGCTCAGGAGTTGGTAGTAAAAGCATCTTTGTGGAGAGGACTGTCTATTTCATCCTTCAAGTATTTGGAAGGTAGTGTTTTCCAGCTGAGTATGTTGCTCAAAATATTACTGAATATTCATGGAAAAATTCAGAAGGGTCCCAAGTACAAAATGGAAAGAGCATTCAGCAGATCTTCTGATTCTTGATCTTGGGTTTGGATTGCCTGGGCTGTTCACCGAAAACATCACTGTAACTGAGTACATGCTCTTCCTCTACATATTCCCACCTTCTAATTGTCTGTGTGTAATTTTAAAACTCAGAATGAGACTGCCTTTCCCAAAGACACCATGCCCATGTCCCAGTGAGCTTCAGGATGGGTTGACCTTTATGGCTGACCTTGACACCCTCTCCTTTCTGCTGTCTCCTCCTTCATCCATTTCCTTCCTCTTCCATCGCCATCCAATTGTACACAGAACATCTGCTTGGGACTTGGTCATGGGATCCATTTTTTCTCCTCTCCTGCTCTCATCTTCTCTTTTTGCTTCCTGCCTTCTGTGATTGTGGGTGATCTTGTTCATATTCATGCTTATCTTTATTCCAGAATTCTCCTATTGTAAGGCATGGGTACACATCATTCCCTGTGTACATGTATTTTGTGCTTTTATTTGGTTAGCGTCTCCCCCATAGATTCTAAGCTTTGTGTATATTGTTTTTACTCTCTAGAGTAGTCCATGACTAAGCACAGTATATGGCACATAGTAGGTGTTTAGTATTTATTGAGCATGACAATCAATGGATGACTTGATTCTACTGTCTTGCCTGACAATGTCAGGACCTCATTGAAAGTGCTGATTTTATTCTAATGGCACCTAACTTCCTAATGGATGTTGTTTCATTTACTGAGAAGAAATTAATTCAGAAGAGTTCCTTGTTCTACTGAACAAGTATATGTGTGAAATCTCTCACTGGGGCCATCTTCAAAAGCCTAATTTTCACAGCAGACTGTGTTCACATATATGCACTGTGCTATGAAATGTATTGCTAGACTCTGAGTTTGGTGGCCCTTCTTACATTTCAGCGCCCACATGCAGGGTGTTAGCTCTGCAGGCTAAGTTTTCTGACCTGTCAAGAGTAACATCTATCGTTAAAAGTGTCGTGAGAAGGCAATGATGCGTGAAAACACTTGAGGGGGATCTGGCTCAGCTGCTATCGTGACTGATTAGGTGATTGATTTGGTACACATCTGCTGTCAACCTTATCAGTGACTTTATGTTCTCTGTTCCAGGAATCCTCTTCTTTTTTCCACCACTTAATGGTTCTTTGTTGTGGAAGTCTCTCTTGGGCTTTGTAGGATGTTTTGCAACACTCCTGACCTCTTCCCACTAGATTCAGTAGAAACTTTCTCTCTTTCCACCTGGTTGCGAAAACCAAAAATGTCTCCAAATACTGCCAAGTGTCCCTGCAGGACAAAATAGTCCTTGATTGGGAACCACTTCTCTAAATATACCTTCCTGCTTCCTTGAGAAGCCCATATTTTATTGCCTTGACCATGCCCACCTCATGGGTCTCACTGTGCTTGTGTGAGGGCCTCTGTTATCAAGTCTTGAATATTTTTCTTATTTATATTCATGGTCTGAAGGATGAACTATTTTGTGCTTAAGTTTCCTGGGGAAATAAATTGAAAGTAGATCATTTTGGCATGTATAGGACGAACTTATTTTGATTGTAAAGAAACAACTACATTTATGATCTTACATAAAAAAAAAAAAAAAGACCAGCCGGGCTTGGTGGCTCAGCCTGTAATCCCGTGCCTTTGGGAGGTTGAGGTGAGTGAATTGCCTGAGTCCGCGGGTTCGAGACCAGCCCGGGCAGTGAGACCTCATCTCTACAATAAATCAAAAAATCAGCCGGGCGTGGTAGCGCATGCCTGTAATTCCGGCTACTTGGAAGGCTGAGGCTGAAGGATCGCCAGAGCCCAGCAGGTCGAGGCTGCGGTGGCCAGGAGCGGCCACTGCACTCCAGTCTGGGCGACAGAGTGAGACTCCAACTCAAAACAAAAAACAAAAAACAAAAAAAGACCTGTAGAGATATAAATGGAGTTGAGAAAACTGATATTTTGGGAAAGTAGGATTAAGGGCACTTTTTTCCTTCTATTTGATTATATATACCATCTGATTATTTTTCCTACAGTGAGCACATTTTGCTTTAATAATGAGAAAAAAGACTCCCTTTACCTTCACATGTTTTAGGAGAATTATTAGGGAGGTCAGGACATGGGCTCTGAAACCTGCCTGGATTTGAATCTTATGCTTACCTTTGGGTTTTTCTCCATCTTACACTTTACTTTTCATTATTTATTTATTTAACCATTTATTTGAGTCGGAGTCTCACTCCATCTCCCAGGCTGTAGTGCAGTGGCACACTCACAGCCACCCCAGTGTTGACCTGCTGGTCTCCAGTGATCCTTCCGCCTCAGCCTTCCAAGTAGCCAAAACTACAGACATGTGCTACCATGCCCGGCTAATTTTTTGATTTATTGTAGAGACGAGGTCTTGCCAAGTTTCCCCAGCTGGTCTTGAACCTGTGGGCTCAGGCAATCCACTCGCCTGGGCCTCCCAAAGTGCTGGGATTACAGGCTGAGCCACTGAGCCCGGCCTACTTTTCACAATTTAAAAGCAGTATCACATAACTAATTTAGAAAACTGGAAAAAGTCATCCAAAATTCTGTCGCCATACTCAGGCATGATTAGAATTTTGTTGTAGTTCCTCCCAGTATCTTTTGGTTTGTTTCTACATGACTTTAATTGTAAACATAATGTACTTGTATAATTTACATCTTTACTTCATGGGCAGATTTCTGTGACATTATACAGTTGTGTAGTCCCTGATTAAAAAATTTTTTTGACACAGTAATGTAGTAGTTTGGGACAAAGGCCAGGCTCTTTTGAGGAGTTGTTTAATTCATGTCTTGAGCATATACCTGAGTCAGTCACACTTCTTTCTGCATATTATGAGACAAGACATTTATTATATTTTATATCAGTGATTACTGAATTTCTTTGAACTTGACACTTTATATATATATATAAATTTACAAAGAAAAGAGGTTTATTTGGCTCATGGTTCTGCAGGCTGTACAAAAAGCATGGCACAAGTATCTGCTTCTGTTGAGGCCTTAGGAAGCTTCCACTCACAGTAGAAGAGGAAGGGAAGCAAGGCAATACATACCAAGAAAGGCAGAACAAGTGAGAAGGGAAGGAGGTGTCAGTATCTTTATAACAATCAGATTTCATGGAAAGTGATAGAGTGAGAATTCACTCATTACCCTTCCCCCAGATGAGGGATCTATCCCCATGATCCAAACACCTCCCATTAGCCCCTCTTCCAACATTAGCGATCAAATTTCAACATGACATTTGGAGGGGACAAATATCCAAAGACTATCAAATCTATTTCCCAGCCTTTTTTGCTCTACTCAGACCTCTACAGACTACATTTCCCAGGCTCCCCTGCCCACTGGCTTCCAGATAGCTTCAACCAATGGAAGACCGGGCTGGACAATGGAGGGTGGCAGAAATGCTAGCATAATCTCCCTCTTTCCTCTGCTCCAGTCTCTTTTGTTCTCTTGTCTTTACTGTGTTCACATATAACCCTAACTACCAGTTGCCTTTGCAGGATAGTACCTGATTTGCTTTCTTGTCTTCCTCCTTCCTTTAATCTCCAAAATCTTGAAAAGTTGATGTCTGACTGCTTTTCCTTTCTCACCATCCACTTTGTCTGCTGACCCTCTTATTGAATATGGACTGAGCAGAATTCGCATTGACTTCCTTGATGCCCAACTCAAAGATGTTTCTTCAAAATTCCAAAGTGTTCCATGATGTCAACCATCCTCTCCTTCCTAAAATCTCTCCTTTCATTTTTTCCAGTTTTTCTATATCTATGATGATTCCTCCACTCCTGGGAGTGGGTCTTCATTTACTGTGTCATGTTGTCTCTGGAGCACTGGGCACTTCATCTAAATATTCTGCACACATCTCACACTCATTTTCTTTAAAATTGAATCTACCTGCTTCCCGCCCTCCTCCCTCCCTCCCTCTAGATGTGCCCAGTGACTGCCGATCTCTCCCTTGTGCTAATATGACTAATGTTTAGGGCCCACTTATGAGTGAGAACATGTGGTATTATGTTGGGAGCTGGCCTCGGAAGCCCACTGAGCATTAGGGATCAGGAAGGGCTGTGGACCCCGAGACCACTAGGATGTGTTTGGGAGCTGTTGACCCATTTTCTCTCTCCTTTTTCATTTGACACAAACTACCAAGAAAAGCTCCAGTTGGCTCTAACAGAAAACTCTGAGACTGGAATGTTCACAGCTAACCTAGGAGTCTATTGTTTTCATTCCCCACGGCTTATGGTCTTTTGTTTTATCACAATTTAAGTTTGGCTTTGAGTTACATTGAGGAGCCTTAGTACAGGTCACAGGTTCTTTTGATGTGACCTTTAGAAATTTATAGATATAGGTTTTAAGAAAATAGTTTATATAGATTAAGAAAAATTAAGTAATCATTTTATTATAGAAGTGTGGTTAGTTTAGTTTGATTTAGAGGGGCCAGTGAAGTTTGTATTAGGCTGGCTAGTGTTAGGAGAGAGTAACCACAACACCAATTGTTTTATAAAAACCATTTTGAATTAGCATAGAATAGTAAAAGGCAATATATCATTATGTTGGTTTTAGGTGTAAGCATTAAACGATGTTATATAACTATAAACAATTAAGGGTATATAAAAACTTCATGCTTTTAAGGGTATATAAGAACTTCATGCTTTTCCTTATGTTTGAAAAATACATCTGTTTGAGAGTGGGGGGTGTCCTGTGTGCACCTGGACCTGTTCATGTGAAAGGCACATGCTACCTTTTGTGTAACCATAGCAGCAGGAGTTCCCGTGATGATAACTTTACAGAGTTTGGGGATAAAAGCCCTGAGATTACACCCATTAAATGGCTTCTGGTCACCTAAACAGGAGTCCAGTCTCTTTCTTTCTCCCCTTTTCTCTTCCTCTTTATCTTTCCAAAATAATCACCGATGCTGCCACACCTTCCAAGGGACCCCCTAAATCTCTCTGCGGGGGCTGGTCCCCCGCAGTATTAGTTCTTTGTTTCTGTGATAGTTCATTTGGTATGGTGTTCTCCAACTCCATCTAATTTGCTGTGAAGTTCATGATTTTGCTCTTCTTTATGGCTGTGTAATACTCCATTGTGTTTATGTACCACACTTTTAAAATCTAGTCTACTTCGATGGGCAGTAGTGTTTGTTCCATGTTTTTGCTATTGTGAATAGTGCAGTAGTAAACATGCATATGCAGATGTCTTTTTTGTAGAATGATTTATGTTCCTCTGGACATATACCCAGGAGAGGGATTGCTGGATCATATGAAAGGTCAATTTTCAGTTCTTTTAGGAACTGCCACACTGCTTTCTCCATTAAGGGTTTTGATAGACTGAAGAACTAAAGACATTTGCATTTATTTGTCTTATAATACTGTGTAAATAGAAAACATCTCCACAAGCTGCTTTTGGTCAGGGTACTCAATCTTTATTCTGGTATCCAATCTCTAATATCCTAGTAATATTTCTTTCAGTTTATAAATCAATAAAGTAATTCTTTTTTTGTTTTAAATTTTTTTTATTTTAAATATGTGGGGTATAATTCAGGTATACAAATGCTCATTATACAGGTTCTCTTGTTGATGAGGTGTGCCACCCCGGACACTTTATATACTTTTAATCACACAAATAATACATGAATGTATGCTCTTTATGATGAATTCTAATAACCTAGTGGCATAAAAGGAAAACTTAAAGTTCCTATTATTTTTACTCTATGACCCTTGCCTGAGATAATATTGTTTCTGGTTTAATGTTTACCTTTCCCTGATCCACTTGAGAAATCAGTGTTTATTGATAAAACCCACAGAGAAATACATATGTTATAGTTGACGCTTACATACACAGCAAAACTATCTGGCAGAAGAATAAATTGTTTCAGGAAATGTCCCAAATTGTATGTATATATTTAATATATAGAAACCCTAAATGACAAGATAAATATATTCTAATGATCAGACAGTACATATGATAATGTAGTGACATAGATCAGCAGTCACCCATAGGTATTGCACATCCTGACACTGCATGGGAATTGGTGGCAGAGCCCTGTCACTATTCCCATGTTGAGTGACCTTTTCTGGGATCTACTGGTGTTCTTGAATGGTGCACAGAGGTGCTTAACCTGTGCCTATAGTCTTGGAGAAAATTCAGGGGACTATACATTTAGATGGAAAAAAAATGACATCTTTTATTTTCACTAACCTCTAACCAAAAATATATTACTTCCTTAACTTACAAATGTAGGTGGCATGTTACCCACTGCCTGTGACTTTGTCATCAACAGAAATCACGGACACTTTCAGATCTTGCCATAGTTGGTGCAGATATCTCCTTGGGGTTTCTCATCCTGGGCAGGTGATTGTAAAGGCTCCAGATTCACCACTAGATCTTGTTATTTAAAGGCACGGATGGAGAAGCACCTATGTTTCTGCCTCACATTTTAAACATTTTGAAAACTGAGTTTTAATATAATGTTTCTTTTTCATGTGTTGTTTGCATTAAAAAAATAATTCTGAGGAGGGGGTCTGTGGGCTTCATTAGATATTAGAGCAGCCTAGCCCAAATATATTTTAGGAGAAAAAGCATTGGTAGCATAATGATTTTATGTGTGTTTATATTTGAGAGGAAAAGAGAGAGAAACATTAGTTAAATTTCCTCTTAGTATTCTTCAAATTATCATAGAAAAGTCCTTATTTCAAGAGTAATGTGTGGAGTTGTGTTAACTTGCCTTGATTCTTCAACCTCAGGGTTTCATTTCTATGCCCACCAACCCCAGATTTATGAGGAATCAAGTGCTTTGGATTGTACTTAGCGATCGGCCATGCTCCAGCATGGCCAGGGAACTTCCGGTGTCATGTGAGGAGAACCCTGGCTCTGTCTCTACTAGCTGGGACCTTGGTGAGCTGGGTGGGCTTCTGTCCCCTATTGGCCCCAAGCTGGTTGCTGCCCTGTCAGGACCTTGGGCTCCTTCCCATGGTGAGCTCACAGCAATGCCTGGATGGAGCGGTAGAATTAGTCTGCAAGCTGTCTAGCACGTCACTGGCTTCTGGGAGACGTGAGCCCATTTACTCTGTCTTGATTTCCTCACGTAAAGGAGAGAAGGAAGATGAAAGAAGAGGAAGATGTTTAGAGACATTTTGTATCTGGGCCGCAGAGCGTTCAAAGAAATGG
Organism: Cephalopachus bancanus; assembly: GCA_027257055.1. NCBI lineage: Eukaryota > Metazoa > Chordata > Mammalia > Primates > Tarsiidae > Cephalopachus > Cephalopachus bancanus. The sequence continues at coordinate 3,139,450 of JAPVLO010000087.1, forward strand.
ACTCAGTGGGAGATTTCACATATAGAACACTAGCTTCTAAGATTTCTAGCTTCCCTTAACAAATAGGAGATTGGGTAACCACGGCATGCTCCCCTCCCCAACACAAAAATCAAAGAAGCCAAGAAGTGGCTGACTTCTTAGGATGGAACAGAAGCGCGACTGTTTGACATAGACTCCAGACTGGCTCAGTTCCCTCACCTGATATGAACTGTCTGGCCTCTAGAGGCGTCTGAGTTAGTGGCTTCTGAAATGGATTATATCTAAGTTCCTTTTGTTAGTCTGATACCCTGATTTTAAAGATATTGGGAAAAAATCTTGGTGCTGGGCTTGGTGAAATATGTCAGAAAATTGTTTGATTCTGAAGTTGGTAACACTTAAATTTTTAGAACGTTCAGATATTTTTGCATCTCAGCATAGGAGAAACTCTGATGTAGCCTTTTCATTTTTGGTACTTATGCTTATAGTGAGTCAAACCGGAGAGTCACCTTCTGCAAACTCCCAGGGTACCTGTGGGCTACTGTGGGCAAATATGGGCAAGAGATGTTTCAGTGAAGGATGCTGATGCTACGGAATGTTTTCCTTAGTCTCTAGTATCAGCAGTAGGGAATTCTGTCTCGGAATCTCCTCACCTTTTCAGAGGAAGCTTTCCGACACTAGAAGGGAGACTCAGTTGTCATCTCTTCCTTTTAACAGGAGGCGAGCAGGTTGATAATTTATCAAGCATGATCTCACCATAGTCTTCACTATTACCCCAATGAAAATCTAGGGTTCAGCTGTGCTATAATTCAAGTACCTCTGTGTTCAGTTTGGAGTTGATAGAGTTAACAATTCATTCAGATGCAGGTTCCTTACACTCATTCCAGCTTTTGGCTCTGTAACTACAGAAACCACTTGAGCAGCTGCAAATAGTATTAGCTCTAAGCTTGTTACGGATCTTGCAGACTCATTCATTGATTGCCTTCGATTTCCAGGACATCTTGGATATAGAATTAAAAAGACTTTAGTTAAGCCAATTAACTTTTGTGGCACCTGGGCAACTAATATCGTGTGCTAGAGAAGGTCATTGGTGTTATTCAAATAGCAGTTTTATTTGAGCTGGGATTAAGGAAATCAGACAAAAGGTCTAAGGATTGTTTATAATGTGTTCCTTTCTGCGTTTTAATATCTTGGCCTTTAACATCTGAGTCTGACCATAATTACACATACAAGTGCTTGGGTCATGTTATCCTTTCTATAGATTGTGACTTGATTGTGCCAGCTCTTAAGCATTCATCTTGCAAATTGTTCCCAGCCAAGTTTTAATCTGAGGTTTCATCTAGCTATGGTTTATCAAGCTTTTCAACTGAAGTGTGGCATTTAAGAACATGGACTCTGGAGCCATGCTGCTTGGGATCAAACTCTGGCTCCCTTGATGGCTGAAGCTTCCATTTCCATAGTGTTGAGGTAGAGCCTGAAGTTAGCCCCCCCCCAGCCACAAGTTCCATTCCTCCAGCCCTCTTATATCCGGTTGAGCTGTGTGGCTAGTTATTGCCAGTGGACTGAGAAGAGCTGATGAGTGTCACTTTCAGACTGAAGAGTTCAAGAAGCAGGTCTGCCTTCTCCACTCCTTCTGCTGGCTGAATGCAGAAGACTCTAAAACCTGAGGGAAGATCAGAGCCATGGATGAGAAGATTCCAGGTCCCTGAATCACTGTGTGGAAGGCTGACTGGCAACTAGGAACTCCCTTATGGGATGGAGGCATGACCAAGAAATAAGCCAGGCTTGGTGGCTCAGCCTGTAATCCCAGCACTTTGGGAGGCCGAGGTGAGTGGATTGCCTGAGCCCGTGGATTGGCGACCAGCCCAGGGAACTTGGTGAGACCTCACCTCTGGAATAAATAAAAAATTAGCCAGGCGTGGTAGTGCACGCCTGTAGTTCCGGTTACTTGGAAGACAGGCGGAAGGATCGCTGGAACCCAACAAGGCGAGGCTGCAGTGGCTGGGAGCGTGCCACTGCATTCCAGTCTGGGTGGCAGAGTGAGACTCCAACTCAAAAAATATATATAAATAAATAAACCTTTATTGTGTTAAGCCATGGAAATGAGTTTTATTACAGTGGCTAGTATCCCCTTAACTAATAAACCCTAGTGGTGCAACCTTGGGTAAGTTTCTCGATCATTCTGTGCCTCAATTCTCTAATCTGTAAAATGGAAATAACATCTACTTGACCCAAAGTAAGTTCTCAACAAGTGCTGGCTGCTACCATTAATAATAAATCAGTGTTATTATTGTGGCCATTCTCTCTGATCCTCCAGGAACAGGAAGGATGAAATATTTTCAATTGGAACATCAGAAAAATGTGTTTGAGAAAAGTAGACTGCAGAAAGCAATCCATAGGAAGTAGTACAGGCTTTGTACAGTAACATTTTATAATTTTCATTTTCGCTGTAGTTAAATTTCTTGATGTGCATAAAAGACACTCATAAATGCATACAATGAGATTTTTCTTCTCTAACACACGTGGATCAGTAATTATTATTTTGATTTGTGCAGTTGTGAGGATTATGTGCAGCATAAATAGTCTCATTTCAGAGCCTTATATCCCCATGTAGTAATCCAGAGAATACTCAGGAATTGGAGTTTGTTTTTTTTTTTTTAAGCATTGAGATCATTTGATTTCATTCAGTAGACAGGTGAATTCTCCAGTTTTAATGTTGTATGTGATGTTGCCATACAGGGCAAGGATGGTTGTATCTACAGCTGGTTTAGTAGTTTGCCTCAGACTTAATTTCCTTAATATAAACAGGGATATAATGTGGCATTCACACTTGGTTTTATCACTACAGAGCTAACATTTATCAGAGGCATTTGTCCAGTTGACTGTGTCGGACAGTAAAAGCTTATTTTATATATATATATATATATATATATATGTATATGCTTTTTTAAAGAGGGTACACAGTTAAACAGGAGAGTAGATCTTTTAATTCAGGAACTGACAATCTGGAAGTAGTGGAAATCTGTCAGAGACCACCAAAAGCAGAGTCAGCTGCTGTGGGGGGCAGCCTCTCTGGAACTCTGTGATTTAGCAGGGCACTCTAAACAGCTTGCTGGGAGTGAGGGCTCTGTGGGCACTGGGACTGGGACCCTGATCATTGTTGAGACAGTGCTGTCTCGAGGGTAGTGCCAGAAGGTACCCTGAGAAGTCATTTAGATTACACCACTCCTTCTTTCATCTTTCACCCCACTGAGCAGGTACTGTTCACTGGTGATATTCTGAATTCCTTGCGCTGTTTCCATTTGCCACAGTCCTGCAGCAGTGGGAACTGAGCTGCTCCCTGCCTTCCCTCTGCTTGTGCTTAGGGTTGCAATTCAGCGCCCGCCCTGTCTTCTTCCCTCTCCATCATTTCCAAACAGGGTCTTTTGTTCTGATGCAAATTATCTCTTGTTCTCATGGCCTTGACAGAAAAATTGCATTCCTCAAGGATTATCCTCAAACTTAACTAGATCTGTAAAAGTACAACATTAACAGTGGGTGTTTCTGACCTTGGAGACACTGAATGGAATACCTGTGTGAAACAGAATTATTCATACAATATGGCACTTTCTATCTTCAAACAGAAGAAAAAAACTATTCTCCTGAGACAGAGAGTTCCATGAGGTCAGTTTTGTTGTTTATGGTTAAGAATAAGCATTCCTAACATCAGCTTAAAAGATTTGGAAATATATTTACTTGGAAACATAATTGCTTTGGAGTGTTGTGTTTTGAAGTGACCCTTTTGTATGCAGTAATTGAATTGAGAGGAATACTAAGTACATTTATGTCTTAATAAGAAAATGACACTACCTATACAGAGATGCCCCAAAATTGTAGATTAGTTTTTACATCTTTAGTAACATATCTGAAAATTGTCATCCTCCTCACCCCCCCATATAGAATTCTAGCAACCAATTTGTGCCAGAAGAGGGCCATCACCAAAGAATTACTGTTGATGAGTCCATGGATCCTTGTGAATGTATTAGAAAAAATACTACTGCCAGAGCAACATTGGGAATTAGTTGGTCTATTAGGTTATGAATGCCAGTTGAAAGTTTCTTATTATTGTGGCAAAAGAATGACCATTTTCAGAAGTTCTGAGACAATTGTGAAGACTTATTCCTATCTCTGCCATCACATCACCATTTTTGAGTACTTTACCCACTTCACTTCATCTGATTGTCCTAAGAACAGTATGAGGTTTGGTATCATCCATGTTACTGTGAAGGAAAGGAGGCTGGTGGGGGCCCCTCAGCTTGTCACATAGCTAGTACATGGTGACATGAGGACTTGAATGTGGTACAACTGGCTGGAGAGTCCCTGGTCTAGCAAGTGCACACTGTGGTTTGAACCCTGGCCAGTAATTCTAAGCCAGGCAGGATGCTGCTACCAGGCTCCAAATCAATAGCATAGAAGCAAAATTAACTCTGATTCTTTCTTACCCAATCCGTTGTGGTCTGCTGTCTTTACTAAGTATATGAGAGGAGACAGAGCAGAGACTACATGATTTTATCCCCACTGGAGGGACAGATGATGACCTCTCAGCTTGCATGCAACCTAAAGAGATTACCCCTTCGCTTCTTCTCCCCTCCCCGACTCCTCCTTTCCATCATGCCTTGATCACAGATGTCCCACTTCTTTTCATCAGCCACCTCATAATGTCTCATGACTGTCTCATTACATAAATGGGGTCCTTCATAAACTCTGTCTCCCAGGAGGCAGGGATTATATACACTGCATAGGCAATCCCTTTACTTGAAGCTTTAGCTAATCCATCGTTTTACAACCCTCCCTCTTACCTCTTTCTCCCTGGTGACTGTGCTTACCAGTCCTTCCTGTCCCTGACCAGAATATCTTTGCACATCTGACTGAAGTGACATACCTGCAGTGCAGACCTGAATGCCCTCATGATACCTGGTGTTCTGAATGAGGACACTGAGGCTCAGGAGGTTAAATGACTTTCTTAACACAAACCAGCTGTGTGGTATATGAGGGTGCAAGTTTACACTGAAATGATCCATGCAGCTCTGCTCCAACTTATTTTTAAATAAAATGAACCAAAAATAAACCTCCTTATACCCAAGGGAGCCACATGTATTTGTCAACACTTGCCTCCCCACCCCCACAGCCTGACACATGGTAGACGATTTGTAAATATTTGTTGAATGAAGGAAAATAGCAGTGATTTCAGTTTAAGTTCCTTTTTTGTGTTGGCATAATCTCTACTTAAGTGATTGGTTTAATGAATTTATCTCTTGCACTGAGGCTATTTTAGAACTGGAAGGAATGAGACCAAGATAAATAATTGAACCTTAAGGTGAGAACGTGAGGCCTCTTCCCTCTTCCTTAGCAAAGCACCTTGAAGGGTGTGGATTTGGACTGTCTCTAGGTTGCTTTCCCAGTGTCAGGGTTTATTGGAGATCTAGGTTAGGGGATTTCAAGGGAAATGCCAGAAGTTTAGGAGAGGGATGGAGGAAGCAGTCTGGCTGCTATCAAGACATGGACTTTGAGGCAAACACTCCAGATTCCCACCTGGGGATGGGCAGGTCCTTGCTGGGCCATCTCCTTCCCTGGACCTTCTGTCAGTCCTCATGCAGTGATCAAATTATGCCAACCTAGAGATGTCATTTCAGTTTCTGATGACAAAATTTTTTTATGAGACCATATTAAAATACTCTTGCTCTTTGGCTAATGATACTTGTCTGCATCCATCCTTTGCAAAGGGCATCCTTTCCTGGTGCCAAGTGCACCCAGAGCCCTTTTTTTCATGTTGGCTTTGATCCCAGTGAATTATGATTGGCCAGAAGTCTCCTGACTGGAGCTCCTTCTCTGGGGACCGTTCTAGGTGACTCACTTCTAGATATGCAGTTATCACGTAGGAAAAAAAATAACTCAAATGTATGAACAGCATCAAGTGTTCTGACAGTGAAGTAGTGCTTTTCTCTTCCTGGTGTTTGTGTGAAATGATCTGGCAAAATAGATGCTGCAGAAATAATGCATTTCAGTGTCTCCCTTCTCAAATGATAAATGTTCTTGACTTATCGCAGGATTTCTTGCCAAATGCTGATTCTGCTAACAGGAGGAACGAAAGCTTCAAGGCTCTCATGTGACAGAAGGAATACAAAGTTTCTCAGGCTTGCCTTTGTTCTGTGTCAGGAATGCTAAGAGGTGCTGTTGGAAGGGCTGTGTCCCGTCTAGACCCTGGTCTTGGATAAGGCCACAGTCTGCCTTGCTCAGGCATCTCTGGCCACCACCCTGTGCCACTGAGAGGCAGAGCTGAGAGCATCTATATCATCAGCCTGTCGGATGTGTCTGTTACATTAAGCACTTCAGTTCAGGAAGGCATGAAAATGAACACACAGTGCTTACTAGAATCCTCTGAGGCAGAAATGCCAAGAGGAAAAGAAAGGAGCACTAGGATTTGGGGGGTGGTCCATTGCATGTAGGCACTGTGCTAGAGGCTTTCATAGGTGCCCTGCCAGTAAGACTTCAGAGAAACTCTGGAGGATGGACATCATGATACCTGGTGTTCTGAATGAGGACACTGAGGCTCAGGAGGTTAAATGACTTTCTTAACATGACACAGCCAGCTGTCTCAGAGTGCTACCGTGTCTATCCATCAGATCTTTCGCTGTTTCTCAGGGAGCCACCTCTCATTCCTCTGCCTCTTCTGGCCTCTCCCCATTGCCTTGTCCCCAGTCCTGGCCGCTTTGGCCTCTGATCTCCTTGTCTTCATCCAATCTTGCCTCCCTCCTTTCCATTCTGTGTACTGAGGTTATTCAGAAACATACATCTGATCGCTGGTCCCTCTGCGCTTAAGCCCCTCAGTGGCTCCAATTGTCACCTGTCTCCACAGCCCCACTCACCTGCCCACATCCGGATGAGGTTCAAACTCTTGATCCAAGCCCACCACCCTTGGTAACCTGGCCTCTGCTCACTTCACTGGCCTCATCTTTCACAAAGTCGCCCACCTCAGCTGTCCATGCTCCCGTGCTGTGGCACAGCAGGCAGTTCCTTGAGTCCAGGTGTCCTCTTGTCTCTGGACCTTCTCCTACTTGCTGCTTCCTGTCATACTCATCCCCTACTGCACATCCCACCTTCCCAGCCTAGTCATCCTTAGAGGATCCAACAAGATGGCAGGCACTGCCTTGACCACCCCTGCCAGGGTACTTACCATGATGCTGTATCTTCTTTGCCAGCTCTTCTGAGGATGTTCTTCCTCATCAGAACCTCCTGCCTACTAGATAGCATGCTGTCTTAAACTTTTCTTTATTTGCCATTATGAGCTTGGTGTCTAGCACCCTGCCTGGCATACCTGAGACACCAAGTATCATTTGCAGAACAAATACACAAAGTGCTAGAGACAGGATGGGTAAAAAGTCAGACTGGCTCCAATCTTTTAATCCAGTGGCACAATCATCTCCTCCATTTTGGTTTTTCTCTCCACCTTTCTTTTGTATGCTTCCAGGAACCTGCCAATACTTTGCCATCTCCTTTTCCCAGCTGAAGGGTGACTACTTTTACATGAAACAACAGCAATTTATAGTGGCATTTTTGTAGTTATGGAAAATAAAAAGCCCCATTGCCTGCACAGCTATGTGGAGGGCAAACTCCAGGTGGAGGAGGAAGAGGAAGAGGAAGGGGGGAGGGGAGATGGCGTTTGAGGCATTTTTTTCCTCTAGGTCTTTCTCAGTACCTTGGAGAACAAAAGCCAGTGTGCAGCCCACATATGGTTATAGAGTGATTTCTAACTGAGTTTCCAGGGCCACTTTCACAGAGGGATTGCTCTTCTCTCTTTAGATGTTCTTATTGTCAAGCACTGTGCCTGTTCACCACACAGAGGCCTTGAGGAGAGCCGGAGTTGGCTCTTGTGATATCAGATGTGCCCTGGCTGCATGGCCTTTGCTCACTGGGAGCAAACTCGTGAACAACTGTAGCCCTTGTTAATGGTCAATGTCTCCAGTTTTGGTTATTTGACTTTCAAAAGTTCAAGCCACTGTTGGCTACGAACTCAATGAAACAGGTGTCTTTATGGCAGTGAAATGGGCCCTTTGAAACAAGTTTGCAAAATTTTACACCTTGATCTTCTACTCCTCTATCCCTTGAGTTCAGACTGAGCAGTTAGAAGTCAGACAGTGCTAGTTTATAAAACCCTCTCTCTAGCCAGTTGACCTGACAGCTGACTGAATCCTCTCTATGTCTCAACTTTCTGTCTGCAATGTGGAGATCATACTTATTTCCCAGGGTGGTTGTGAGTATTAGACAAATTAATATGAGAAAAGCTTCTGGCACTGTGTTGGGCCTGTGATACACACAGGCTTCATTTTACTGACTTCTTTAGTCTCTGCCAATGAACACATATCAGTTTACAAAGATGCTAATTGGGATCATGTCCCCCAAAGAAATCTGTTTATTAGGTGCCCATATTCTGTTGTAAATATAACTGCAATGTTTTTATTTTCTAATTCCCAAAATAGTATAATTGTAAAAATTAGAAGATATGGGTAAGCAAAAAGAAGAAGAAAAAAATCATTTGTAATTGCACAGCTGGCTGTGAACATTTGGTCTCTGTCTTCCTAACAGTGTAGTTTAGTGATTTAAAACAAAAAGTAATTGTGATCAGTTATTGTCTGTTATACGTTGTAACATACTGTATTCATGCTGCCTACATTCTTTGGCAATTTAGGGTGGTTTTGGGGAATTCAGTTTTACTGGTGTAGTTCATTGTATCCAGTTGCTGGAAGTCAGTTTGCTTGTTTCTTACTGTAGGTACCTTTTGAATGGTTTTGCTGTATATCACCATTCTAATCTGCTAAGGGTTTTCGATTGATTAATGACTCTCATTGGGTTTCTCTCTCTGTTCTTCAAAATCTTTTGATTCCAACAAAGTAAGACATTTCCTGGAAAGAGTAAGGCATTGCATTATTCTGACCCGATTCCTGCAAGCATTAACACATCTTGGAAAGACAGAGTGTTTTTGCCTATGAGATAACTTCCCTGGGGTGGTAAAAAATTAGTATTTCCTTGGCCCATTTGCAAAGAAGACCTGTGGGCACATGGTCTGAAGGGAGAAGATACAGGCTGGAAGAGGAGTGGAACCAGTGAAGTGCTGAGGGTGTCCCAGATCCGGAATTCTCGGCTTGGCAGAGAGCTTCATGTTGAGATTAGTTAGTGATGTCATAGGCATCCATAGCTCTGGGAGACTGACAGCCCTCCATAAAGTCAGTGGCTCCTTTTCACAGAGAAAAGTCAGAAGAAGAGAGGATACTGGAAGAACTCATTGAAAACGTGATGGAAAGTCAGAGTTAAATAAATTGATTCCTTTCTAGAAATCTATTGGGAAAGAAACACATGTGAGTGACAGATATGGTCAGATTATTGGGGCCTAATTTAAAACCCAAAAGATTTAGTTAAAGATTAATTGCAGAATCCATTTGATTTTTCTTTACCTCAAGCCTCTAGATCAGTTTAAGTTACAGAAGTACTTAAGACAGATTCATTTCACTGACTCTGTAAATATTAGGATGTATTAGGTTCATTTTGTTTTGCTCTCTTCTTGAACTTTGTATTTTTGGGTGAATTAGCTTTGGTTATAATCTGAGCTTCATTGCTGGTTTATGGGGCACATCTGGCAGGCAGCAGAGAACTCCTGGGATTATTGGCTTCAAAGATATTGGCTTCCATTTGAACTTAGGAAAAGTTTCCAGTGATTGTCACTGAAGTTTTATTCAGACACCAGAGGACGCTGTTAGCTTGAGCCAGCATTGGGCTGGCCAAAGTCCCATATACTAGGCCGATTCAGTCAGTCTCCCATGGGATGAGGAGGTCATTCTTTGTCTTAGTCTGTTTTGTGTTACCATAACAGATTATCATAGACTGGGTAATTTACAAGAAATTTATTTCTTACAATTCTGGAGGCTGAGAAGTCCAAGGTCAAGGAGCCCACATCTCGTGAGGGCCTTCTTGCTTAGTCATACCATGGCAGAAAGCAGAAGGGGAAGAGAGTGCGAGAGAGCCAGAGGAAGCAGAACTTGCTTTTATAGCAAACCCATTCCCTTGATAGCTAGCCTACTCCTGTAATGACAACATTAACCTGTGCATGTGGGCAGAGCCCTCATGACCTAGGCAACCTCTTGGTAGGCCCCATCTCCCAATACTGTTGGATTGGTGATTAACTTTCCAACACCTGAACTTTGGGGGACACATTCAAACCATAGTATTCTTATAGAACCATAGGAAAATGCAGCTGCTTCCTTCTCTGCATCTTCCTTGTATTGCAAAATTTCAGTTGTTCTGCAACAAGTTTCATCCAGGGAAGTCCTTTGAGTGTCTGCTGTGGGCTGTGGTGGCAACTACAAGGAACAGTCCTCATCTCCTGGACCACGCAATCTGTGATGCCAGCAGAAATGAGCACATAATGCTTTGGAGGCTGGGATAGACGGTAAGCCTCTTTGTCTTGGCAACTAGATCAACCTTGACAGGGAGGAGAGAACATTTAGAACAAAGGATAATAGTTTTCCAGGTGTGATGCAAGACAGAGAACCTCAAGACAAAAACTCATAAGTTTTTTATAGATGTTTTCAGGGAATAGGGAGAAACATTGAAACTGCAACTCATGATCATTTATGGGACAATGCAAAGCTATTCAGAACATCTAATAGATAATGTACCAGATGTCTGGCTTGGCCCAGACTCAGGTGTTCTCAAAATAGCACCTTGTTTATTTTTTCAGGTCAACTCAATTCTGAAAAAACCCAAGCCCTTGGGATCTTATGTTCAGGTGATGTCCCAGTGTCCACTCTGAGGTTCCCTTCCTGCCTTCCCCATCTGCCAGTCCAGGGGGGCACTGGGAACTCCATGTCTAGGTTTCTACCTGCTTGAGAGGGATCTTGCTGCTCCTAGAACCCATGGCCAGATGATCGCTTCCAGGCTCTTAAGGGTTTGGGGTAGTCTTATGGATCTGAGGAATTCATTGTTTTCCTTAAGAGTACCTCTCTCTGCCCTCAAACCCTAATCTTCTCCTTTCAAGATACCTGTTATTATTGCTGAAGGACTTGGAAATTTGAGCAAGAAAGGGAAGTGTTTTGTGTGAGTCTCTCTCTCTCTCTCTCTCCCTTTTAGAAAGGAAAAACCGAGCCTCCACCCAGTTTACATTTTTGAAGGTATAGGGAATAGGGAGAAAATATAAAGTTATGTCTCAAAAATTATCTTGCCATTAAAAGTCATACGTTTTCTACTTCAAAAGTGACTCTCAAGGTCCCTAGAACCAAGATGAGATGTGGAGCCCTTGTTTTTCCTAAGTAGGAGCTTGGGGTGAGGGTTTAGTAACTGATTCAGAGCTTCCCTACAAATAAGAATAAATATATAGCTCCCAATATTTTTAGTTCCCCAGCTTTTTGCAACTAAATAAATGAATTGATTCATGTTGATAGTAAAAGTATTTTGAACATCATTCAGAAGGTTCCTATTAAAAAACAATATTTCTTTCCAGTAGGAACAAAATTACATCTTTAGTTAAACCAACTTTGTGGTCTCAGAACTCCTTTATACTCTTACAGAACATTGAGTACCCCTAAGAGCTTGTATTAACCTGGGTTCCTTGTATCTATTGATATTTGCCATAATAGAATTTAAAATCAAGAAACTTAAAAATGGATTAATTCAAAAGATAAAAAACTCATTACATATTAGCGTAAATAACACATTCTATGGAAAGTAACTATACTTTCCAGAACAACAACAACAAAAAATTGAGGAGTAACTTTTGTTTTCATTTTTCAAATCTCTTTAATATTTGACTTAAGAGAAAACAGGATTCTCATTTCTGCTTCTGTGCTCAATCTCTTGTGATTTGGTGATTTCTATGTAGAAAATCTGACTTCACATAAATATGCTGTTGGAGAAAGGAGAACTTTATGGATCTCTGAACAGGGAGGATCTCAGGGACCTCCAGGAGTCTTGGGACCTTTGAAAACTGCTTATTTAAACAGATAAATTACCAGGATGTGTGATGGGTTTTAAATAAAGGATTGTTTTTAATTGAAAATTTGAGTAAACAGTGGGTCAAATCAGTCCCTTATGAACAGAATTTGATTAAGAGTTTAGTTGGCTTAAGATTTATTCCTTTCCTGAGGGTCAGTTAAGTGTCCAAGGAAAGTGAGGGTCAATTTGTATATATCTCCCTAGTTGGTTTAATAATTTTGAAATACAATTTAAATCTATGAGAAACAGTCATAACGTTATTCCTTTGTAGGTAGTTGAATTCTGAAATCACAGGTGGGGTGCTTTATGGTATCATGTGCCTTTCATGTTGCCCTCCCTTCTTACAGAAATATAAAGAGTATGAAAAAGACGTTGCCATAGAAGAAATTGATGGCCTCCAACTGGTGAAAAAGCTGGCAAAGAACATGGAAGAGATGTTTCACAAGAAGTCTGAGGCAGTGAGGGTAAGTGCCTTTGGTTTCTATTCTGTATTGCCTGAAGACACAAAAGTATCTTCAGGAACTGGCATAGATGAACCTAGCTCTCAAAATAAAAGCTGACTCAGTCAGTTACTATGTAAACAATTTTATTTCTTGAGTCTGGTTATCCAGGAAAGCAGTGATTAGGGACAAAAATTGGCCATATCATGGAGGATTCCAGTGCCAGATTTATTTTTATAATTGTATGCCTTCAGCAGAGCTGCCACTAATTGTAGGGCTATATAAGATGGACCTGTAACTGTATGATGCATTCAATAATTGCCAAAATCATTCAAAGGTACATTGTGGTTCAACTAAGCAACTATAAACAATTTAAGCAATGCTTGCCAAAATGGGGAATTGAAAATCTCAATGGGGTAAATGATGTCTAGATGAAGCTGGAAGTTCTCCTTACCTTTATTGGAACATTACTGTAATTATAATGTTGTTTGTGACCAGTAAGAGCTCTCTAAAATTTCATAATAGCAGCTGGACAAAGGGAGCTACAGTACATATGTGTATTATTTTGAGTTTCAAAGATGGCTTCTGACTATTCCTTATTGCCAACTAAACAGGACATCTTATGTTATTGATTTAGGATGTGAATGTTGCAATATCCCATGTTAATGCCATGTTGGAATAGGACTATGGAAAAGAATTGGAATCTGGGGTCCTTTATTTCTAATGTAAAGCTTGTTTAACTTTCTATTTTAATACTTATCTCCAACATCACTTTGTTTTAAAAGACCATTTCCTACTTTTGCTTCTCTTATACTTAATTGGACAGATCACATTTTCCCAAGTTATATCTTCCTTTAATCTGATAATCCTACACCTTTGCTTGTCTCTAAAACATTTTTGTATTGTATTGATTTAGGAGGGATGAGTTTGACCTGGTTTAATGACTGCCTTCATCACTTATTAAATTTTGACCCTCAATAAAACAGCTTTATGGTCCTCAATTCTCTCATCTGTACAATGGGAAAGACTCAAATGGTTCATGAAAATAAAACTAAATTATGCTTTTAAGCCACTTGGCACAGACCCTGGCACATAAACAGCGCTCAGTGAATGATAGCTACAGCAGCTGCAGCTATGATTTTTACTTAGATAAGATGACACTTGGTGGAAGCTCTGAAGTGCTTTAGAAGAAAAAAATCACTTTAACATGCCACAAAAATAATACATTGGCAGCCAGCCCTGGAAGCTGTATGGTGGCCTCTGAGTGTGTCTTGCTGTCACTAACTTGAAACAAGTAGTTGTCCCAACAGATATGGCAGCTAAATAGCCATTCAACCCTAACAAATGGAACCCTGAAATAAAAATTAAGGAAAAATTTCATTGCACTTGCTATTTTCTCTTTATAAAATAAACACTTTTTTGGTGGAACTTTTAGAATATGTACTAAGCACCTACTATATGTGCTGCTCCTTTAAGGATTTTACATTGATCTTATACTTGTAACAGCCCCCTGAGGTTACTATTATCACTATTTTACAAAAGAGGAGACCTAGAAGGAGATGTTGATAGCTTCTCTGAATTCACATGAGGAGTCAGAGGTGGGCTCCAGGTACATGGACCCCAGAGGTCACATTCTTCACTGTCTTCATGCCTTCAGTATCCTGGAGTGTACGTTCATTTCCTGAACATGGAAGACAGAGGTGCTGAACCAATCTTTAAAGTTCTTTGTGCATATCAAAGTATTTCTGTTCACATAAGTTCGAACCAGTTCACAGCCCCTTCAGCAGGAGTGGTGTGCAAGTGCTTACTTTCATGAAGACTTGGAAATTAAATAAATAAAGAAAAACTGTAGAGAGCACTAGTACCAGCATTGTCAATTTGAGAGGGGGATCTATTACTGCTTTAACTTGAATTTCCTTGTGAATCAGAATTTTGGAGAAGAAAGGGGACATACATATCTTTAGGTTTTGCTTCTGCGATTGACAAAGTAGCCCTGGTGTCTGTAACTTGGGAAGTTTGAGGGCGTCATGCAGCATGCTGCTGTGACACACAGGCCCAGCCAGCACCAGAATATGGATCTGGTCCCTTTAAGGCAGTGGGCCCATATGGTCAGTGAGATGTGGGCTCTGAAAGTAGAGAAACTGTTTTGAATCTTAATTCTGTCCCCAGGTGCGAGACCAGTGAGAAAAGCTGAGTGCCCCCTTCCCCCCAGTTAATTTCTTTCTCCTCATTTACCTCGGAGTCAATGACCTAATGATATGAACCTGTGCTTATTGACTTCAGATGCACCAACCCCTGTGCTAATCACTTTATGTATGTAATCTCATTTAATTTTTGTATCAACCCTAGGAGGGAGAAACTGTTATTATCATTGTCTTAGAGATGAGCAAACGGACTTGGCAGGATGGAGTCATTTGCCTAGGTCACATGGGCAGGGCTCAGTGGAGTTTGTTTTTGTACCCAGGTGGTGGGATTGCAGTGCCTCTGTGTGTATCTGTGCAAAATGTTTGTTTAGTTCAATGCCTGGCAAACAGTAAATGTTCGGTAAACATTTGCTGTTCCTGCTGGTTAAAGGGCCTTCCAATATGTGAACATTTAATAATGAGGGAGTCTTGTGCCTTCAGGAAGCACCTGGATGATGACAGAAGGGAACATGAACTGGGGTTAGCATCTTTGTATTGCTAATTTTGAAAGCTTTTTGCTTTAAATAAGTGAAGTTAAAAAAGCAAAAAGATTATTTGATATGGTTGGTGTGGATCCTTTGAGAAGTTGCTCTGTTTGAATTGAAATGTTTTCAGAATGAGGGCAGCCAGGATTCTTTGCAACGTGTATTCTATGTATTTTAGAAGAAATGTACAGGCCTTTTGATCCTTGACACCATAACATCTTGGTTAATTGGTCCAGTCTTAGGTGAATCCCTCTACTCCCAGTCTTTAGTGGGTTTGTAAGTCACCTCTGGATTGAGTCTGGAGACAGTTGAAGTGGGCCTGGCCCCTACGATGAACCATGTGGTTTTGTTGGCAACAGTCACGGACCATGTGACATTTGGAATGAGGTATAGCTTTAGAGGCCAGGGGAACAGTGAGTGGGACCCTTTTTGTATTATAATGACACCTTAGTTCTCCAGTAGGAAAGGTTGCTGTTTGCCCATGAGATCTATGAGCATTCGAAGAGCAAAGACTTCAAATCCAAATTTGCCTGTGGGTTTGCAGTGGAGTCATTATTTACTGTGAAACAGAGTAAGTTTCTTTCTCATGCCACCCATCAGGCAGTAACCCTTGCTTCTCTAATGGCCCAGGAACAGAACAGATTTTAGGTCTGGCTCTTTCCTGATGATGCACCACACCTAGGACTCTTCCCTTTCTGAGCCCTCATCCCCATCCTCCCAGCAATTTGAGTCAGGTCCAAGGTCCTGGTGCCTCCCCTTGTGTCCTCCTAGTGCTCAATGCTCATCAGTGGGGGGTGGCTCTCATGGTATCTCGAGGACATATATAAGAAAAACCTGACTCAGAAACAACACTGATTATTAAAGTTTCTATGGATTTATATAAAATATTTATGAGACTGGCAATAGCAATTTAGGGGACTGCGATAATAATACCTTTAGTCTGTGAAAGTAGGTTCAGTTCATGCTAGGGAAAGAAGAGTAATACAATAACCCTGTCCTTTAATATAGCCTGTCATCTCTTGCCTGTTAAACAGTGTTGATCTTTTTCTCTGTCTCTTCTTGCTTGATTTCATCATTTTCCTCCATCACTTTTCCCAGTGATTAGTTGAATCAGAGTGATTTTATCATACTCGTCCCCTATTTGAATTACTCTCCGCCATGCAATTATCCTATCACAGAAAGTCCTATTTTCTCCCCGTCAGATGTCTGAAGTAAATGTGAAACCTAAAGTGGCCTGCCCATTATATAACCTCTGTCGTCGGGTTGGTAATGGACTATATGTAACTTTTTTTTCCAGACTAGCAAATTATAAATAACCTTAGCTTCAATAATTGTCATTAGCATAATGGTACCATCATTATGGTAACATTTTTTAACTAATATTTTCTAGCACTTTTTAATGCCATTGGTGGTGTAATTTTTTCAAATCCCCTTAGAGGCTAGCTATAGGTTGTTTGATATAACAGTGCTGCTGCCTGCTTTTGTGTGTAGCAATTGTACCTACCATTTCCCAACTTCTTTGTTCAAATATATTTATGCCACCAAGTCCTCAATTAATGTTGCAGAGCAGTTTATCAAGTTTTAAACCCTTATGAATTAATAAGAAATGGAATCAATTTGCTTTTAGTTCATTAACATTTATATTTTTATTTTTTGAGTCAGGGTTTCACTTTATCACCAGACTGGAGGGCAGTGGCAAGATCACATCTCACCACATCTTCCAACTCCTAGGCTCAAGCAATCCTCCCTCCTCAGCCTCCTGAGTAGCTGGGAGTACAGGGGAATGCAACCATGCCCAGCTAATTTTTCTGGAATTTTTTTTTTTTTTTTTTTTTGGTAGAGAGGAGATATCACTATGTTGTCCATGGGGATCTCAAGTTCATGGGCTCAAACAATCCTCCTGCCTCAGCCTCCTGAAGTACTGGGATTACAGGAATGAGCCACTGCCCTTAACATGTCAAAGGAGATATTTCACAAGCTGGATGTGGAATTTGTCCTTAAAAACCTTTCAAGTCCCAGTTCTCTTTCAACTGTGGGCTCCCATTGGGCCATTGCTAAGTGACACCTTGAAATGCTTGTCTGTGTCACAAGTTAGAACTCATTTTTGATACTGATGTAAGACAAATCTGACACAACTCCTCTTTCTCTTGGGTTGCTAATGTTGATAAAAGTCCCCTGATTTGAGAGGAGGGAGAAGGAAAAGGATGCCCATTGCATGATCTTGGTTACATAGACAGGCTGTCCCCAGCCTCTTTGTCTTTTAAATCCGATCCTCCATGAGGAATAGGACAAACTATCAATTCAATTAACTGAAAGCTTTGTCTGAGACTCCAGGGAATTATGAGCAGGCACAGCCAAATGTGCGGTGGGAGGAGAATCTTCAGACATCTCTGATTATAAGGATGTACTTTTTGGACCAATTCCAACACAGCCAGAGGGAAGTCATGATCCTGTGATTTTGGTATAGTCCATGTAACTGAAATGAACAGCACAACCTGAAAAAAGTAAATAAACCAGAAAATGACTAAAAGAATGACTTTGGAGAATGTATAATTTTTTGTTTTTTGTAGTATTCCCCAGAAGGGTTTTCTAAAGGTGAGTCCACAGAGTGGTTTTTGCCTTTAATATTGTGCCTAAGCCGGGCTCGGTGGCTCAGCCTGTAATCCCGCGCCTTTGGGAGGCTGAGGTGAGTGGATTGCCTGAGCCCGTGGGTTCAAGACACACCTGGGCAACTTGGCAAGACTTCATCTTTACAATAAATCAAAAATTTAGCCAGGCATGGTAGTACGAGCCTGTAGTTCCAGCTACTTGGAAGGCTGAGGCGGAAGGATCGCAGGAGCCCAGCAGGTTGAGGCTGTGGTGGCCGGGAGTGGCCACTGCACTCCAGTCTGGGTGATAGAGTGAGACTCCAACTCAAAAAAAAAAAAAAAAAATATTGTGCCTAGTGGTTCTAGGATGGGCACTGCCTTCATCACACTGACTTGGACTGGACTTTAGCTGCCACCGGTCTTTCCAGGTGCCAGACACTGATCCACAGAACATTAAACACTATACAGAGTTCAGACCTCCACAGACTTCAACAGGTTTTAGAGAGAGGCAGAGGCAGGGCAGGGAGGAGTGTAGGACTGTGTCTGTCTTCATAGCCTTGGTAGATAAATTTGAACAGCAACTAACATCCTTAAACAAAACATTAAGTCTGTTAGTTGCTGTTCAAATTTATTCTCTCCCCAAACAATTAATTAGAAGTGTCTAAAAGAATGAACTTCTTTGGGGGAATGTGAAGAGACGTGAAAAGCAAGTCGTAGCTAAACTTACTCCATGAAGAGTCCGTTGTTTTCAAACCTCGGATAAGATATTTAATACATTTTGAAGCTGCTCTTAAGCTCACACCTGTAAATAAACTTAATCCTGTTTCATTTATTTTCTGATTTACATTGATAAAGTGATAAATCAGGGCCTGAAAAGAGTGTTTTGTTTAAAAATAAACACCCTTACTTCTTGGGAGAAGCTAAAGGAGACTAGATTTTATATTAAGTTTTTCCCCCTTCCTATAGCTACCTGCTGTTCATTGCAGAACTGATTCCCATTATAGCTGTACTGTGGAAAGTAATTGCTGTTGTACAGTAATTCAATTTCAGTGCATTCACGCATCAGTTCACCCATAGGGGTTTATCTGGAGAAACCTGGGACTTGAAAGCTTTTTATCGAGAAATTCCACATGCAGCAAGACATTTTTCCTAGGTAACGAATATCAGTATTTGCATTTAATAAACATTTACCTTCTCAGAAAAATGGATTTTCCCCCCCCTGCAGAAGAGATTTACGCCAATCTTCCAAAAAGCTAGAGGGTACTATTAAAGCAACTTTCTTGAGCTGTTTTCTGACTGGTGTCTGTCTACATATGTATGACTATAAAATACATCTATGTCTTTATGTAAATGTATACAGTGAGGCACAAAAAGCAGGATGCACCAGAGTATAGCATACTCTGTGCCAAAAATACAAACTACATAAGGAATTAATACCTATAGGGACTGTGGCTTAAACACTTATCCACATCTATAGTCCTTGGGAAAATTGTTGGCAAGGTATACGTTCAAAAGAATATCCATTAAGTTGAAATGAAAGCCACAATTCTGTTTATACATTTTTAAATTAAGAAAAGGTTCTTAAGACAGAACTGATTTTCGTCTTTAGATATTAAGTCTAAACTGAGCTGTAGAGGTTTCGAGGAGCTGAAAGTAGCCTAACATTGCTAGGATCACCTTTCGTTCTCAGACAATAGAGTTGGTTTTCTGTTTTGTTTTCATTTCTGATCTCATCTCAGAATTTCAAAGCTTGTACTTTGAAAGAGGAATATATTTATTTCAGAAAAAAAAATATTTTGTATTTTGAGTCACAGATGGAGAAAGAAGGCTATTATTTTTTATGTTGATATATAGTAGTCTTTTGCTCTTTTTTGCAAAATCTCATAGATAAGTGTAAGGAAATTTACAGCAGAAACCTCAAACCAGAAAAAACTTTAAAAATAGAGACAATCCTCATTTACCAGTATTGATGAGGTCAGTGAACCGTCCTTGGTTAATGGTTGAGAACAAAACCACATAGAACTGTGTGGTCTTCCTGGATTTTACCCCAGCTGGGCCTGGGGATTCTTCTGACATACTTCAGATCATACCAACTTGAGCCTCACAGGCAGACCGAAAAGACTACTCTTCCCCGACACCTTGAGAAGGAGCAACTCACCTACTCTGCTGGGCGGATTAACTTCCTGCTAAGGAAGAAAGAACCGCCAGTGTTCTGTCCACACAACATTGTGCCCTGTCCACACAACATTGTGCCCTGTCTCCTCGAGCTCTTAGTTTCCATCAGCCTCACATAGTCAAGGTTGGGTTGACTTGATGAACTCTATCTTAACTTTTCTGCTTATTCGGGGTGTGTTGGCCTGTAGAGCATTCTTCTTTGTGGGTAAATCACTGTACTAAACCTTCTCCAACTCCATGGTTATTTGTCCCTTTCCCAGTTCATTTGACTAAAAGCTCTCCATTTTTAGAGTTTTATGAATACTTAGTTTTGTGTTTTCTATGTCTAACATAGGAGACATCCATGGTTTTTATTTTAAAATGTTTTTTGTTTTGTTTTTACTTGTTATAAAAGCAATATATTTTCATTGTAAAAACATAGTGTGTAGAAAGTTATAAAGGAAAAAGTAAAGATCACAGTACCAAAATGTATAAAGGGTCTTAAGGTACTTATGTCTTTCAGTGTTTTTTATTTTAAACATCTTAGTTTCTATCCTTAAAGCTTTTTTTTCCTATTTGTACATGTGTATACACATATGTGAGTGTGTATATAAACTTTTAAAACATTGAATTATTCTTTCTTTTTTTTTTTTGAGTTGGAGTCTCACTCTGTCTCCCAGACTGGAGTGCAGTGGCCGCTCCCGGCCACCACAGCCTCGACCTGCTGGGCTCCGGCGATCCTTCCGCCTCAGCCTTCCGAGTAGCCGGAACTACAGGTGCGCGCTACCACACCTGGCTAATTTTTTGATTTTATTGTAGAGATGAGGTCTTGGCTGCCCAGGCAGGTCTCGAACCCGCGGGCTCAGGCAATCCACTCACCTCAGCCTCCCAAAGGTGCGGGATTACAGGCTGAGCCACCGAGCCTGGCTAAATTATTCTTTCTTATAACCAGATTTTAACAATTTTTTTACATGTTGTGGGCATCTTTCCATGTGAATGCACATAGATTTTTATTATTTTTTAACAACTGTACCAATAGTCTGCTTTCTGGGTATTCCAGTTAAGCAGTTCTCTCTGGGTGAATATTGATCTTGTTTGTAGAGTTTCACTAGGTTAAGCAATAATATAATAATCTCCTTTGCAGAGAAACTTTTGTCCATTTATTTGATGTATTTATGAGGACGTATTCCTAGAGGTAAAGTCAAGGTTTTTGGTAGGTCTTACCAGATTGTCCTTCAGACATGATGTGTCTGCCTGTGTTACCACCTGTGTGATTGGAGGGGTACTATTTCCTCATTGTCCTTCCTAGTATTTGACTATTATTGGTTTTTTGACCTTTGTCAATCCTATAGGCAAAAGAGTTGTATCTCATGTTGCTTTATTTTCTTTAATTACTCGTTGTTTGGCATGGTTGGTCCCTTCTGGCTCCCTATCTGCCCTATGCCTTTATTTGAGGCAAATTACAGCATGTCAGAGATCATGAGCTTGAAAAAATAGAGAGATGGTCCAGAGACTGATCCCCATTCTCTCACAGAGAGGTATGTGGGTCCAGGCACTTATTAGACACACTTGGAGGACTTGCCTTCCAAAGTATATCATAAGGACAGTGCAAGGGAGGGGAGATGGACTGACTAGCACCAGACTGCCTGGATTTGGTGTGTCAGCCATTTAGAGAGGTAGTCTGGAAACACCAGCCACTCAGTACCTGGGGACTGTGGTACCCAGAGTGCTTCAGCCCCTACCTTATGGTGGGAGAAAGTCACAGTTGCAAGAGAGGTTGAGCTTTCATCTTACTGGGAAAGGGCCCCATTCCCAGCTGGCTCATTGGGCATCTAGACTGAATGCCAGGGTCACTTTGATTCACATCTCTGAAAGGTATTATGTACTAAAGTTGGCCATATTTTTATATGTGTATTGGCCATTTCTTCTTTTTAATTTATTTTTGCACACTGCCTGGTAATACTCTTTCCCCTTGTTTATATTATGCTTTTTTCCCCCCTTATCCCAACTTCTCTTCACTCTAGCCACAGTGCCTATCATAGTGTCTGAAACTATAGTTAAGTGCTTAGTAAACCTTTGTTAATTGATTCACAAGACCTCAATCTTGAAGACAGGGCAATATGGGCTATACCCCTTCCCTTTGGCCAAAGAACTCCTGAATGATGAAAGGGAAAAGTATTCAAGCCTAACTGCAGAAAAGGTATAGGACTCATGGGCTTTCCGGAACCCCTCACTGTCTGCTCCAAGTAAATGAGTTGTGTGCCTCCCCGTGTCAAGTTGTAGCCTGCTTGGACTCTAGTCCTCAGCTTCAGCTCATCCTACCCCACAGGGCCCTCCCACTAAGACTAGATAAAATGGGAAGAAATCAGGCCATCTGCTTGGAGTGGAAATGAGAGGTTAACGATTTTTGCAGAGAGAACAAAATGAAGATTTTTCCCTCCTTCCCTCCCTTTCTCCCTCTCTGTCTCCCTCCTTCCCTGTCTACCTCCCCCTTCTCTTTTTCACTCCCTTTCTTTCTTTCGTTCTTTCATTTTTTCTTTCATTCTCTCTCTCCCTTCTTCCTTTCCTTCCTTTTTCCCTCACTTTCTCCCTCTTCCACTCCTTTTTTTCCTTCCTTCCCTCCCTTCCTTTCTTCTTATTTTTTTAATAATGAGAAGTTATTTCAAACATTTTTAAAAGTTGTATTTCCAGGAATGATGAAACTGGTTGACACTGATGAAGGAAGACGATTCTTAAAGAGGAGAAGGTGGAGGAAGTCAGCCTTGGGAGGGCCATTACTCATCAGAATAGCCTCTGCATTTCCCTGTGTTCCTCCCTGTGGAGTCATAAACCATAGGCTGGGGTGCTAGATTTAGGGCGTGTGCCTTGTCAGGTGTTTCTCTCCGTGTGGCAGGTGTTGAACACCGGCAGTTCATTGCTCCCAAACTAATATTCTGAGCAAGTTCAAGAGAGTTTCCATAAATTTGGGAGTGACCCCTTCCCTGGGATGTCACCACAGAGAATTTTGGAGGATACCCATCAAACTCTACCCCACTGTTGGGCTTGGTGCTGTCTCAGCTATAGGATGGCTAGGTCAGAGCACCTATCAAAAGCCCCTGCCCCAAGGCCTTCCCCTGCTCCAGCCATCATGTACCCTGACATCCTGCGTGTTTCTTTTGTAAAAAGTATTTAGGCTGGGCTTGCTCGGTGGCTCAGCTTGTAATCCCAGCACTTTGGGAGGCCAAAGCAAGTGGATTGCCTGAGCCCACAGGTTTGAGACCAGCCCAGGCAACTTGGCTAGACTTCGTCTCTACAACAAATACAAAATTAGCTGGGCGTGGTAGCACACACCTGTAGTTCTGGCTACTTGGAAGACTGAGGCAGAAGGATCGCTGGAGCCCAGCGGATTGATGCTGGGGTGGCCATGAGTGTGTCATTGCACTCCAACCTGGGTGACAGAGTGAGACTCCAATTCAAAAAAAAAAAGTTTGGAAAGTTGTACTTCTCTGTCTTTCCCAATGCATATTGCTGAACTCCTCACAGAAACCCTTGTGTCATGAGAACAGGTACTTTAACTGCTGTATCCCCAAAGCCCAGGCGAGATGCTCAGTGAGTATCTGTGAATGAATGGACTTGCCACATTGATAATAATGATGTCATGGGGCAAGCATTTTCATTGCCTATTTTTATTCTCCATTTACAAAATCTAGTTTTAAAAGATTTCTTATTGCTTTGGTCGAAATTGAGTGGACTAAGTAGCTTGGAGAAGAGAGATTTGAGACCACAGAGACCCTATGTGTGATTTCAGCACTGGTTCCTGCCATCAGCCAAGTGGTAATTCTGCCCCATCAGGAAGCCCATGTGGAGACACCAATCTGAACCCACAGTGTCTCTGACTGCCTGGCCCACTGTCACCTGAAGAGCCAGGTGTCTGTTTGCAGGTGGAAGATAGGCAGGGCACTTAATCTGAGTCAGAGTGGATGGGTGCCAGGGGGAGACCAAAATAGTGCCTGGCACAGCAGTATTGTTTCAACGTGCTGCTCCCAGTTCTGATTTTTCAGAATATTATGTTGTTGTTTCAATACACCAGGTCAGGTAGAAAATAATGCCACTTAATTTTTACTCAGGCCAGGCAAAAGAAATCTTAAAAGGGTTGTGGGTGGGAGGAAATTATGGTGAATCATGAATGCATCATCATCAATAGATTCAAATGGCAGAAAAAAGCCATAATAATAATAACAATAATAAAAGACCACTGTCTATAATTGTATAAATTACCAGCAACAAATTAAAGGGTTTCAAAAACATTTTGAATGCATATTTAGTATGTTTAACTGGGGATATGTTGGTGGCATTATTGTATTTTTTGGTCTTTACTCAGTTACCCATATGGAGGTGAGGAGCGGCTGATCCTGCAAACATAGTGAGATTATTTACATTTTCTAAATTAGGTTATGAGGGGAAAATGAAAAGGTAGTTAGGAATTCACTGGCATTTCATTTACACTGCATTCAGTGGAGAGATTACTCTTGTGAGTAATCAGAGCCTTTGTTAAAAATCAGCTGGGATGTCATTTCCTGCACATCCCAGACTTACTGACTACTTGAATAGACAACATGTAATGCTTTGTACTATCGGGGGCAAATGGGGATTTTTTTTTCCTGTGTGCTTTTTAATTGATTTTTTGTGTGTCAGTTGGGGAGGAGAATCAGATCCTTGGGAATATACTCAGTGCATCTCCCCTCACTGTACCCCATGACGCTGGAGCAATTCTTCAGGCTGTTTGATGGGCTTCATGGAGAGGAACTTCTCCAGGAGCCCTACAAAGCCTGTGGTGGGACATAAGAAAGCGGACTCCTCATTGAGCACACAGTTGGAAATTGCTGATATACGTCCCCACACCAGCCAGTGAGGAAGAGTCTTCTTACCTCAAGCAAGTGTTTCTATAAAAACTTTAGGTCCCATGCCTTTGGGAGGCTGAGGTGAGTGGATTGCCTGAGCCCGCGGGTTCGAGACCCGCCTGGGCAGCGAGACCTCATCTCTACAATAAATCAAAAAATCAGCCGGGCATGGTAGCGCGTGCCTGTAATTCCTGCTACTGAGAAGGCTGAGGCGGAAGGATTGCCGGAGCCCAGCAGGCGAGGCTACTGTGGCCGGGAGCGGCCACTGCATTCCAGTCTGGGCGACCTAGTGAGACTCCAACTCAAAAAAAAAAAAAAAAAAATTTTAGGCTGGGCAAAGACACCGGCTCTCAGCACTTTTGTTAAGATGTGCATGACTGGGCATCAGCTGCAGAGCGATGATGAAAGAAGCCCAAGGCAGGAACATAGTCAGGCTTGTAGGAGAGCCTTAGCCAGGCAGATGGTGACCTCTGGGAGATGTTTGCTGAGCCAGGCTGATTGCCTCCAAGAGGACATCCCCCAGGGGGCTCACTGGATCCCTTCTCTTTTTTTTTTTTTTTTTTTTTTGAGTTGGAGTCTCACTCTGTCACCCAGACTGGAGTGCAGTGGCCGCTCCCGGCCACCGCAGCCTCGGCCTGCTGGGCTCCGGCGATCCTTCCGCCTCAGCCTTCCAAGTAGCCAGAATTACAGGCATGCGCCACCACGCCCAGCTGATTTTTTGATTTATTGTAGAGATGAGGTCTCGCTGCCCAGGCGGGTCTCGAACCCGCGGGCTCAGGCAATTCACTCACCTCAGCCTCCCAAAGGCGCGGGATTACAGGCTGAGCCACCGAGCCCGGCTTCTTTTTTTTTGAGTTGGAATCTCACTCTGTTACCCAGACTGGAGTGCAGTGGCCGCTCCCGGCCACCGCAGCCTCGACCTGTTGGGCTCCGGCGATCCTTCCGCCTCAGCCTTCCAAGTAGCCAGAATTACAGGCATGCGCAACCACGCCCGGCTGATTTTTTGATTTATTGTAGAGATGAGGTCTCGCTGCCCAGGCGGGTCACGAACGCGCGGGCTCAGGCAATCCACTCACCTCAGCCTCTCAAAGGCACGGGATTACAGGCTGAGCCACCGAGCCCGGCTGGATCCCTTCTCTTAATGTGCTGGTGTCTATCACTGTAGTCACTGTGGCCAAAGCTTATTGTGGTCCACATGGGAGAATTCAAAATTGTCCTCTGAGGCTAGATGTGTTAGAGATGATTTTATTTGAGGGAAGTGTGTTCAGTATTCACCTGGCAAAAATGAACATAGAATGGAGTCAGTGGTCATTTTCCTAAACCTGTATGTATGTGTGTGTATGTGCATGTGTGTGTGTATGTTCACATACACATGTTCATAATAATTGGGGGCAGACAGTAGTTGGGAGTGGGAGCTGACACAGGAACATTCAGTGTCATGGAATTTCTTCAATGGAGATAAGAAATAAAAAAGAAATAATTGTATTAGAATTATAAATCTGTGTCCCCCAGGCCAGTCCTGGTCATTGACATGTTTTACTTTGTCCCTGTGGACTTTAGGGGAGAAAATTTAAATTGCAAATAAAAATATGAAGTGATATAAAAAAATCCAAATTTAAAGTTTGAAACATGGAGAGGTGTGGCCATCCTGGTTCTCCACTTCTAGAGTAGCAATCAGCATGAATGACCCAGATTTTTTATTTCCACACAACTCCCCAGTCATTTATGTTGCTACACTGGCCCCCAAAGAACATTGAGTTTGCAACTCCTGCACTAGTCAGATCAAGGCCACAATCTCATTTAGGGTTAGCAGAGTTTTAGTGTGTATGAAGTGGGCCAGATACTTAACAGCTTTTGTAATTCCTCCTGTAGGAAGTAAACTGGAAGCCAGGCTTGGTGGCTCAGCCTGTAATCCCGCACCTTTGGGAGGCTGAGGTGAGTGGATTGCCTGAGTCCGCGGGTTCGAGACCCGCCTGGGCAGCGAGACCTCATCTCTACAATAAATCAAAAAATCAGCCGGGCGTGGTAGCGCGCGCCTGTAATTCCGGCTACTCGGAAGGCTGAGGCGGAAGGATCGCCGGAGTCCAGCAGGTCGAGGCTGCGGTGGCCGGGAGCGGCCACTGCACTCCAGTCTGGGCGACCGAGTGAGTCTCCAACTCAAAAAAAAAAAAAGTAAACTGGAGTCATTGTCACGGATGTCATCCTTGTAGTTTTAATCCATATCATCACTGCTGTCATCATAATTGTCATCATCATCATCATCATCATCACATTACTGAGTGCTTCTCATTTTCCAACCTACTGTGCTGTGCTTTACATATATCATCTAACTTAAATGATAAAACCCTGTGAAGTTGGATTTTAAAAAATCTTGGCTAGGGGTGGGAAAAAGATCATTCTCAGAACTTAGAGGATAAGAAAGCATTGTAAGGGGACATGAATTTTTTTTTTTAAGTTTGTAAAGTACCAGATGGAACTTTCTGAGATTTCCTTCACCTTTAATACTTTAAGATTTTAGTCCCTGTTTTAGACTCTTACCAAAAAAAGGTCCGTTTGTTTTGTTGTGTTTATTCCCAATCTCAAAAAGACCTTTATAATTCTCAGCCTGGTCTCATTTACAGAATCAGGGAACAAAACTCAGAGTGATCCCCACCCCCTCTGCCAGCACACACTTTCCTACTAGAATGATGACTGAGACAGTATCTCTCATGTGGAGAAGGGGATGAAAAATGCTCAAAGTGGCTTCATTTAAATATGTGGCACTTATCTCTCTGTGCAGGCACCTTATAGAAAAAAATAACTCATCAAACTTCACTCTAGAAAAAAGAGCATTAAGCCTTCATCAACAACAACATAAAGAGCTCACCATGGCAGGAACAGGACAATAAAGGAGTTATTTTAGCAGAATTAACAGGAAGAAATTAGCCCCCTGTATCCTTCCTTTTTATCACAGTGTGGTACATTTACATATTTTGAAATTTCACATTTGCATAGTCAATGATTTTAAATTAGATTCTCACATCTCTCTGATGTTTGTCATGTGTATAACTTGTCTTAATAACTGAGTTGTTAGCATTTAAAAAGCAGTTATCTAATTATTGGCCCAACCTTGAAAACACAGCACCCAATTACCCTTGCCATTTTTAAGCAGCTTTACTGAGATATAATTCACATGCTTGTAGGACACGTGAGCATGCACATGTATTTACTTACATGCTGCTTTGAAACGCATCCAGATATGTAAATCAGGTTCAGGTTCTCTGATTTATCTGGTAACCACAGCTGAGACTTGGATGGGCGAGTAATGCTTTGACCTGATGCCTGTCAGGAGTGGGATGAAGTGCTCATTTATTTGAGAATTCCTGTCATTTCAAAGTGGAGAAAATAAAAGCTCAAGAGTAGGAGTGCAATTTATTTGTCTTCTTTTCCTGTCCTGAGCTACCTCCATCCATTTCAGGCCTGGTGTGGGTGGGGTGGAGTGCTCACCCTCATCTACCCTGTCTTTCCTTGACTATCTCTCTACTGCGTGGGCTATGCTTTGTGTCAGCCTGGGGTCTCTGGGCTGGCTACTGCTAAGAACTAGATTACAGCCAGTTTCATCCCTACAAGGGATTTACATGCTCTTGGGGGAGACAGGAAGGCTTTAAAATGGGTTGGTCCAGCCAAGGGGTCTAGGGATGGAAGGCAAGCATACACCAGGGCCCGGACAACAGCAGAAAGAAGGGGCTCCAGGCAACAGGAACAGCATGAATAAAACTAGAGGTGGAGTAGAGTGTATGGCCAGTTGAAGGTGTTGAAAGAACTTGGGGGGTGGGGCTGGAGTAGAGAAAGCAAGACAAGGGGAACTCTTGCTGTCATGGCTGCATGGTGAGGAGGTTACCAGGGACCTGGTGCAGTGTGTGGTGGTCGATTTGTGCGTTTATTGGAATGCCTCTCTCACCACCCACCAGGGCAGCGGTTGGTCCATTTTACCCCTGCACCACACACACCTGGCTTGGTGGACAGTGGGTGTTCACTGGAAGAGTTTGGGTGTCATCCCAAGGATGCAGGAAGCTGAGGGAGCGTTTTCATTTCTGTGTCTGCACTGCTCATCGGTTGCCTCCCTTTCCCTTTGTGTCCAGGGCAACGCTGCCATGTTCCCCATGTTTCTCTGGATATTTGATTTGTATTAACCCACCCCTCCCTCAAAAAAGTGTGTCACCCTCTCAATGATCAGAGGCTGTGATGCTGTGAGAGGCTTCTCCAAATTGCAGTGAGAGTCCTGGCTCCTTTGTCACCTGTCCCCCTCCTCCTGCTGAATGCACTTTGGAAGTTAGAGAGAACAGATCTTTTGTACAATCCATGGAGCGTGAAGCCCCCAGGCAACACTCAGGAGTCAGGTGCTGGGAAATAGCAGCGACCTCTATTGTGTTGGTAGAAACCCTGAGAAGTCTGTTTTCAGCAGAAACAAAGAGCCTGCTTTGTTATTTTCAGCTACATTTAGCAGATGGACCAGTTCAGGCTTGTCCTATTTTGGGGCGTCTGCTCCCACTCCATATTTGGGTAATTTGGGTGGAGGGTACCTCCTAGGACCCAGTCCATGAGGGACAGTCACCCATTAATTCTCCGAGCTTGCAACCGATTGAGTCTCACCTCTCTGGAGGCAGTCATAAGGAAACAGCATTATAAATTGCTTTCTTTCAGCAATGGCTTCTCTGAGCATGCTTCCTTGGTTTGTCTCAGAGGCCCCAGCAATTTAAGTAGGCTAGCCTTAGGAATTTCCTTCTCTTGTAGAAGTGGGCGTTCTGGGCTTTGGCCCATACCATTTGTTTTGTCAGTAGAGTTTTGATGCACTTGGATATTCAGTCGGTTCTTGGGAAACTGGTTCACTTCTTCTTTGGGAGGTAATGAATATGACTGGGCTTTGGAACCGTGGATAACCTAAGGTTGGCCATCATTTGCTAACTGTGAGACTTTCACTTCCCTGAGTCTTGGTTCTGTCATCTGTAGAATGGACATATGGACATAATAACATGTGTCAGGCATCTGGCTGTCAAGATATGTGTAGGACCACATTTAAGGCTGGTTCACTCAGATTGGCCCCGAGACCTGGTTGCTGGCTCCCTCCTTGAGATGAAGCAATCACGCAGCTGGCCTCAGAAGTAATCTGAGTATCAAATGAGGAAACATGGGTCCAGCATTAGCCCAGTATCTGGGACATGGTGAATACCTTATAAATAGTAATTCATCTTTATTTGCATATGTAAATATGTACCTTAGACAACTAGCATAGCAAAAACAGGCTCTGGTTCAGGCATCAAATGCCCTCAGTTCAAAATCCTGCCCTGGTCATTTAATAGTAAATCTTGCTTGGTTACCATAACTACCTAATTAAGTTATACTGAGAGTCAAATGAGAAAATGTATGTCAAGTATTGCAACCCGGTGCCTGGTGCATAGTTCTACCCCATGAAAATTAGTTGTTATTATTGCTGCTCTTGTTATTAGTATAATCCTACAGAAAGTATGGATATGATAGAACACAAAGTAGTAATGTTTGAGGAGGTTTTAAAAATTCAGTTTTATAACAAACTACTATTTCAGGGAGGAGACTTAGAGGAAACTCTTCCTCCTCAGAATCTCAGGAGACTTTTGCTTGCAGGGTGGTCACTAGTGGGCTGTGGAGAGTTCCCATCTGCATTGTCTCCTGTCAGCAGGGATATCCTCCAGTTCCCACAGGCCCACTTCTTGGGAGGCTGTCAGCTGGGATGATGTCAGCTGGGCAAGGTCCCCAAGATGGATGAGGGGAACAAAGTCAAGGTGAAACAGGCCCTACATTGCAGCGTTTTCCCCAAGGCCAGACAGAGATGCTCCAAGGCTCTACTTGGCCCTCTTGCTGGCCTTGCTTGTTTGAGGGAAGCTACAGATTAAACAGAATGTTTAGATAAGAAACCTGCATTGATTGCCTGAGGTCATTGTCCCCAGGCTGCCAGGAAAATGTAGAGTGGTGTTCAGTGTGGGTAAGCATCAGGCCAGCCTTCAATGGAGAGAGGTACATGGGCAAGTCCAGGGGGTACACGGTCATAGCTCTCTATCAATTTAATAGTTATGTGTATATTCAAATTTAAATTAGAACAATATAACTACCTTTTTTATTTTTTTGAGTTGGAGTCTCACTCTGTCACCCAGACTGGAGTGCAGTGGCTGCTCCCGCCACCGCAGCCTCGACCTGCTGGGCTCTGGTGATCCTTCCGCCTCAGCCCTCCAAGTAGCTGAAACTACAGGCGTGCGCTACCACACCCAGCTAATTTTTTGATTTTTATTGTAGCGGTGAGGTCTTGCCAAGTTGCCCAGGTAGGTCTTGAACCCGCGGGCTCAGGCAATCCACTCACCTCAGCCTCCCAAAGCGTGGGATTACAGGCTGAGCCACCAAGCCCGGCTTATAACTACCTTTTAAAGCAGCACATTTGCGTAAGTTATGTGAGTTGATTTAAAGAGATGTACTACGTGCAGGTGAGGTGAGGTGGCCTGTTGTAGCTTGGTTTTGGAGGGAGGCTGAGGACTTTCTAGAATCCATCATCAGGGACAGGAACAGTTCAAATGTGCTGGGTGTGCCCTAAGAAGCAGTAAACTAGATATATACATAACAACCCACACTGAAACAATGCATAAGAAATAGAGTAAAATTTATAGCCTAATAGCATCCATACAAATTAGAAGCACATGAAACAACCTTGCATTTCTTATAAGCACATGCACAGTTAAGGATGTCCACCACATCCTGTGAAGTGGGTGCCAATGGGGAAGGAGAAGAAGAGTGGAGCTCATGGCTGGAGGGGAAAATGTAAGTTGAAAGGGGGGACTTGCATGAACCAGTGATGACAATGGACTTAGAGTATGAATAGCTCAACCTCCTGTATGCACACAGATACAGACACAGGCTCAGACACAGAGTAAGCTATAGATAGACAAATACACATCTGCATACAGCTTTCTAGGAGACATGGTAGTGGTGCTATGCAAATGTCTGATGTTTGAACAATTAGTGCTAAGGTAGAATGATAATATTTACAATGACCTTTTCTTAATTGCTTTCCCCTTACCTAGCTTCCCACTTTGTGCTTTACATACATTCTTGCATCCCATTTCCTCAATAACCTTATAAGGTAGGTGGTATCACCACCTCCTTTTGATGGATGCAGAGACAGATGGATCCAGGGTCATGGAGAGAAAACTCGGCAGGCAGATGCAGTTCCAGTCTGTCATTTACACTGCTGCACAACACTCTTTGACTTTGGCTTAATTTTTCCTTTAAAATGGATGTAGTTTTAACACCCATGTTAATACCTGTCTTGCTTAAGTTCTGCTGTTGTGACATGAGTGGAAAACTGAGTTGTCCTACAGTAGTTGAAGCCCTATAGAGAAGTCTAGGTTGGACCTTTTGGGGGTGGAGGAAGATTCATTGATGCCAGTCCCTTTGCCGCTCCTGATACTTGATTTTGTGCCTCTTAAGTCCCTTGTCTTCTGTCTTCCTTTCTTTGTTTGTGTCTCTTGCAGTCCCTAATGCCATTCCTCCTCCTCCCTTAATGAGCTAGCCTGTCAAATGGCCTAATTCAAACAGCATCTTCTCATGCATAAGTGGACCCTGAACATTTACCATAATACTACAAGAAAAGGATTGACAGTAGTGGGACATTGCCAGGGGAGGTGGGGTGGTGGGGTGGTGGTGGTACACATAACATCAAGGATACCTGATCTCAAACCAGGCAAAATGGGGACCAAAGAGAGGTCCAAATTTTACCTATACGATGACTACTTGTATACCTAATCCTGAATTGTACCCCACATCTTTAAAATTAAAAAAAGAAACATGCCGGGCTGGGTGGCTCAGCCTGTAATCCCGTGCCTTTGGGAGGCTGAGGTGAGTGGATTGCCTGAGCCCGCGGGTTCGAGACCCGCCTGGGCAGCGAGACCTCATCTCTACAGTAAATCAAAAAATCAGCCGGGCATGGTAGCGCATGCCTGTAATTCCGGCTACTCGGAAGGCTGAGGCGGAAGGATCGCCGGAGCCCAGCAGGTCGAGGCTGCGGTGGCCGGGAGCGGCCACTGCACTCCAGTCTGGGCGACAGAGTGAGACTCCAACTCAAAAAAACAAAACAAAACAAAAGCAAAAACAAAAGAAACATAAAAAACCTAGCATCTTCATGCTTCCCTCTTACGGTACGTGGTCATGTAATGCCTGGGTTTCCATTCATGTATCTTCAAAATGATTTACAAGGAAAAAACACGACTCAGCAGCAGGCAACGGAATCACCTGGAAAGTCTTAGAGTTTATTTCACTGTCCACAAGAGAAGATCTAGCCAGGGACCCTTTCCTGGTCATTAAGATACAGGCTGGCAGTCGCATCCCAAACATTTGGGTGCCTTAAGAGAGCCTCTCACCTCCTCTGGCTTGATGTCTGCTGGCAGGGTTGTGAGAGTGCTCCCGAGGGCAGACAACACCAGTAAATCGTAATCACAATGGAGTGTGATGGAAGAAGTAAACAGTTCTGAAAGTGTGCTATAAATCGTCATCCAGTGATGATTCTGTTTTATTATGGAGGTTAAATTACAGCAATCATTGGCACACAAAGGCGCTGCAGTAAGAAAACTTTTGGGAACAATGTTTTTCTCATATGGCTTAGATGATGGGTATGCAGGAATAAAACACGGTAACTTGTTTACTGCGGGCCACAAAGGAAAATATGTGCTGTAGCCCACTGCAACATGTGTGTACTCTCTCCCTCTTTCTCTTTATGAACCAGGCAGAGTGTGAGCATGTTGCTCTTGCCACAGAAAAGGTGATACACTTGACTTGAAGACAACCTCCTGCTATCTTTTTCTTTTTCCAATAGCCTCTCTCCTTCTCTCCTCCCACCATCCTGTGTGTGTGTGTGTGTGTGTGTGTGTGTGTGTGTGTGTGTGTGTGTTATGTGTTTATATTTACTTGGGCTAGCATGGGCTAAGAGATGAACCGGGGAATAATACCTGTCCCTCCTCAGCGATCACCAGCTTACAGATACTGTCTTCCTGGAGTTCCCCGGCATGCCATCTGAAGGGGTTATATATTATGGGCCACTTGATTCATGGCTGAAGAAGATGGACTTTGGAACCTCCAGATTCAGGTTAAAATCCCGACTCTGCCTCTTGATCTCTGTGTGACTTCGGGAAGGTCATTTCTCTCTCTGAGCCTCAGGATCGTCAACTGCAAAATGAGAGCAGTGAGCTGCTCTGATTTGTGGGGCTTGAGGAGAGAATGGCCTGTAAAATATGCATCCCAATGCTGAACATACACCGCCTGGTCATTAATTGCCCCTTCGAATTATTGCATAGCTGCAGCAGCTATTAGCAGCATCACCATAGATAGTCCAGCATCCCCATAGCCTTGTAATTTTCACTAACCTTGATATTATTTTGGAGTCTTTAGAATTTATACATGAAAGCAATTGGTGTTAACTCTGGAAGTTCAGTTTTTAATTCAGAAAGCTTATAGTCCACCATTTTTTCTCACTTCTACAATGAAACTGAAACTCACTGGCAAGGCTGTTTCATGATCCTGGCCCTACTTGCACTTTCTAGACCCTCCTTGGCTGAGTTCCTATGGGGACCTCTCTAATTCCTTGAACGTGCCAACCTGTTCCTTCTTCAAGAGTGCCTCTGCATGTGGTGTCCTCTCTTAGTGGAATCCTCTTCACCCAAGTCCTGTCACTCCTGGTATTCAGGGTTCACCTGGGGTTCTTCTCCTTGGGGAGACCTTCCTTCCTTGGCTCGCCCTTCCTTCCTTGGCTCTTTTGCCTTGCTCTGTTGCCTTCCCACCTCACTCCAAAATACCACCACCTTCAGTCCACTGACACCCTCAGCCCAACACTGCCCTGGCCTTTTCCCTCATGCTGTTTTGTTTAAACCTTTTCTTCATAGAACTCAACAATGTCTAAAATTACCTTTTAATATAGATGACTTTGATTTACTCTCCCACTGGAATTTAAGCCCTATGAGGAAAAGGACTGTATATTTTGTTTACCCAAGACAGTGTCTTCTATAGCACAGATACCCAGAAAAGTATTAGTGGATCAGAAGTTTATCTGATGTGCTAGAGATCTGATCAGAATATTTTACCTACAAAAATACTGGAAACTCAAATAATTTAAATAAATTCCCTTTAATTAATAGCCTTTTAAATTATTAGTCAACAACACTGTTCTTTCTGAGTGAATTGTAAGATGCACTCTAGTGGGTAGAATTAAAACTGCTAATGACACCACCAGTTCCCATTAATTACAGGGTAGAATGTAATATGAGATTTAATCATCACAACCTAATTTCCTCATGCTTTAAAGAGTATAATTTGTGATGACCTGCAAATATTTACATACATGTATTTAATGATACTGGACTGTTATTTTTTGGAGGAAAGATTTCTTCATAGATGATGAGTCACAGTGGTTATCTACTTTTGAGGATGACAAGGGACAAAGAAAATCGACAATATAAGAGAATAATGCTTTTAGAAAACTTAAGTTATAGGCAAGTTCATCCTATTGATTTCAAAAAAACACTAAAAAATATTGCTCCCACCAATGTTATTTTTTTAGGTTTGGGCTGATGATGTTCCCTATTCACAACTCTTTATTATGAGTGTTCAAACATACAGCAAAATTGAAACAATTTTGTCACAAACACTCATATACCCACCATTCACTCCTACTATTGATATTAAGTACACTCATTTTATCACTTATCTGTTCATCTCTCCATCCCTGTAACTATCCATTAATACATCTTATTTTTGGTACATTTCAAAGTAAATTGCAGACTTGTTGATAGTATTTTTAACAATTCATTTGTCATTGGAAAAGAAACAGATGAGGTCAGGCTGGTATATGTCTAATATACTTGAAAAGAAATAAGTATAAAATAAAACAAAGCATATTTCTTTTTCTAAGATTTCAAAAGAATTGGAAGCAGAAAGGTGCATGGTGCCTTACTTCTGAGTGGTATTCCATCTATGGCTGTATCAGAGTCTATTTATCCACAACCCCATCAAAGGACATTTTAGTTGTAATATAATGCGACTGGGAAAGCAGGGCTAGACCCAACTAAAGTGAGCTTTTATGTTTCTATGTTTCTTTGGTAACAGATGCTATGTGTTTTTTTTCCTTCTGTACAGCAGCCGCAACTCCGCTTCTTGATTTTCCTTGGAGATCTGTCCCCTGCTGACCCCTAGTCCACAAGGTTTGGATGGGGCAGGTCCAAGGTGTGACTATAAGGCCAAGGTTTGTCTAATCAGTAGGTCCCCATATTCATTACCACAGGGCTATGAGGTCTGAGTGCTCTGTCCTCATCAACAGCTTGACCTCACCTCTTGCCTTTTTCCCCTTTACTCACTGTCCCTCCTCCTTCCCCCAGAAACCTTTGTACCTGCCACTCCTCCCCTGGACTGCTCTCCCACCAGGTAGCCACTTGGCTTGCCCTATACTTCATTTCTGGCTCTGTTCAAATGTCAATCCTTTTTTTTTAATTGTTAACAAACATGTTTTATTTGCTCATATTACTAAGCATCAGAGAAATTCAAATCAAAACCACAATAAGAGATCATCTTACACCTTTCAGAATGGCTAAAATTAAAAAGTAATAAAAGATAGATGTTGGCGAGAATTCAACAAGGGAATGCCTATACATTGCTGGTACTATAGGTCACTTCAACCTCTGTGGAAAACAGTATGGAGATCTCTAAAGAATGAAAAATAGAAATACCATTCAATCCAACAATTTCAGTACTGGTCACCAATTTAAAATGAAAGAAATCATTGTATGAAAAAGATGCCTGGAAGCAGGAGGACCGTGGTGGCCTACTGAAGACATTGCACGTCAAGTGTCAATTCTTAAAGAGACGTTCCCTGGTCATCCTCACTAAGATAACTCTCTGGCCCTTTCTGTCACGTGAGCTAATACTGTCCCTACATTATGTAAGTGCCTTTGAGTTCTGTTAAAGAAGTGCAGATGAAAATGCTGCATTTTTTCAGGCTGCCTTCGATGTTTGTTCTTTTACTCCTCCAAGTTTCCTAGAACTCAGATTCCACCAGTGGTCAGGGCAGATCCCTTGACCTAGTTCCTGGGTTCCAAGTTATAGTGCCCATCTGCTCCCAGTCAGGTAACTTGATGGAGATTTAGCAGGAGATGATGAAACCTGGAGGTGTAGCACAGAGACAAATTCAGAGTGGTAGCACCCCAGCATTCCCTATGACCTGATGGGGCCAGGAAGGGAGGCTTACCCTGTTATCTAGTACACACAAGATGGTATTACACATAGAAGTTAAAGCCTGGGAGCAGGAGTTTGGCATTATTAGCACTCCCTTTTCCTTTTTTCATTTTAAAGTTGTGGGGTACAATTCAGGGTTAGGCATACAAATGTTCATTATGTAGGTACCCTTGTTGATGAGGTGTGCCTCCCCCCGGCAGTTTCCTACTATTGCCAATCCCACCCCCGCTCTCCCCTGGCAGTTTCCCACTACTGCCAATTCTTTTCTTATAGTATTACAATAATTGTTTGAGGTCCGCTTATGAGTGAGAACATGTGATACTCAGTTCTTTGTTTCTGTGATAGATTCTCAGTATTATAGACTCTAAGTTCATTCAAGTTGCTGCGAAGTTCACAATTTTGTCCTTCTTTATGGCTGCATAGTATTCCATAGTGTATAAGTGTATAGTGTATATGTACCACATTTTTTTTTATCCAGTCCTCTTTTGATGGGCAGTATGGTTCCCCCTTTTCTAGGAGCTCAAACCCCTGAGGGGCTGGTGCATGTTAGTAGCATCTCTAGCAATTGCTAGTTACGAGGTATTGAGAGCCTCCTCCATTCATCAATCTGCTGACCCTATATGGTAGATTCAACATCTTTATGTTATCTTAGCTCCTTAGCTCATAATGTATGTAATTAACTGCACTCCCTCTGACTACTGTGAGGTTTTTGTTTGTTTGTTTTGTTGTTTTCTTTTTTGTGTTCTAAGTACCTGGCACGGTGCCTAGGTCAGTAAAGATAGTCAATAATTATTGAATTAGTAGAATAGT
This sequence comes from Cephalopachus bancanus, assembly GCA_027257055.1. Classification (NCBI taxonomy): domain Eukaryota; kingdom Metazoa; phylum Chordata; class Mammalia; order Primates; family Tarsiidae; genus Cephalopachus; species Cephalopachus bancanus. The sequence goes on from JAPVLO010000087.1 coordinate 3,177,263, forward strand.
AGATAACATTTATTAAGTGTTTCCAATGACCAGGCATGTTCTAATCCTATTACATAAATAAGTTTATTTCATCTTTTTTTTTTTTTAATTGGAGTCTTACTCTGTCACCCAGGCTGGAGGGCAGTGGCATGCTTATGGCCACCACAACCTTCACCTGCTGGGCTCAGGTGATCCTTCCACCTCAGCCTTCCAAGTAGCTGGAACTACTGGTGCACGCTACCACACTTGGCTAATTTTTTTGATGTATTTATTATAGAGACAAGGTCTCGCCATGTTGCCCAGGCTAGTCTTAAACCCCTGGGCTCAGGCAATCTTCCCACCTCAGCTTTTCAAAGTGCTGGGATTACAAGCTTGAGCCACTCTGTCGAACCAGTTTATTTCATCTTAATGATACTTATTCTCTTTGTCTTGTAGGAGAGGAAACTGATTCACAGAGCTTTGAGTTACTTGCCAAAGATCACACAGCTGGCAAGTGGGTGAGCTTAGACTTGAGTTCATGAATATCTATCTAATATTTATTTTTTTAACAAAATGTGAACCTAATATAGCAATAGTATAATGTTGCTGTGTCGCCCAAACATTTATTAGAATGTTTGCAATAGAATTCCATTGACTGCTGATCCACTGAACGTTTATTGAAGGGTGCTTGTGTGTAAGTGATAGGCATTAGAGGGATTTAAAGATGAGTATGGCAGCTTCAGGATCAGAGAAGCTTATGGTCTCGAGTCACTAATAGAAAGCTACACACGAAGCTCTCCTGTGAAGCAGTGGGTCTGAGTATCATCATAATGACATCGCATTCTATAGGAATGTATCAGAGATGGAGATTGATTCTGGTCTCTGTGCCAGGAGAGGGCATGTGCAGGCTGGCTGGGAATGTCAGGGGAGATGGAAATGGCAGAGCTAAGATGATTCCAGGAATGGTGTGCTTGGTGACTTAGGAGCAGGACGTCTTCCTGTGTGAAGCTGTTGCTTCAGAACCTGGAGCCTTGTGTTCCCTGCAAACCAGTAGATTAGATGACAGAACATTGCTAAGAATAGCACTGCACAAATTGCTGACCAGTTTAAGCCTTGAAAACACCTCCTGAGTCCCAGAAGATAAAACCGACATCAATAAAGAGTGTGTCTGAAGTGATTGCCTGGGACTGGTTGTGGGTTATTTACTACCAGCATGGGTGGAGAGAGATGCTCATGGAAGCCTGAGCTGGGCTGGAGCTGCCTCAGAGGGGAGCTACTCAGCCCTGGCCCTGGAGCTGCCTCAGAGGGGAGCTACTCAGCCCTGGCCCTCGGGTTGGCAGGCGACCTTCTCTGAGCAGAGAGCCACTAGCTCCACAGGAGCGCTGGGCCCTTGGAGGCCCATCCTGGGTAACTACAGAGTTGGTAGGCTTGTGCCCCAAGCCTGTGTGTAGACAGACAACCCCACACACCTGAACAATTTACCGTCCTTGCTGCGCAGGCTGATCCTTCTTCGATAGTGGGCAGTTGAAACGTATTTATTGCATTAAGCAAGTTTTTATCCTTTCTTTTTCTCTCTTGGGAAAATTTGTTTAATTTAGAGAAGTGCTTCTAGACCTTCAGCGAGTTTAAGGCTTCCTCTGAGGAGGTTGTTAAGTGTAGATTCCTGGGCCTCGCCCCAGAGATTTAATTCAGGAGGACCGGAGAGTTGGAATGTTAAACCCAATACCCTTGTAATACCCTTGGGATCTCATTTTGAGAAGCCTGGAGCCAGAGCAGTGCTTTCTAAGGGAGCATGTATAGATGCTACTCTGCAGCAAAGGGAACAAATATTGAAATATCTCGTTTTAAATATCTATTTTTGTGTAAGTTTTACAATGTGCATGGTGGAGCAATAGTCCATTATGATAATGTCAATAATAGTGATATTGATAGAGTATAATATTGCACATAAATGTACCTATTTGCAGGTGCATGCTCACTTTTTTTGCTGATAGGAATATGCATTTTTTTCCTCGTAGTTTTTATTTTAAAAATGTGGGGTACATTTAGGGTTAGGTATATACGTGGTCATCGTACAGGTAAAGTGTGGGTACCCTTAGTGATGTTATGTGCCCCCCCGGCAGTGTCCCACTACTGCCAATCCCTTATAGTATTATGATAAATGTTCAGGGTCCACTTATGAGAGAGTACATGTGGTACTCAGATCTTTGTTTCTGTGATAAATCACTGAGTATTATAGCCTCTAATTCCATCCAGGTTGCTTCGAAGCTCATGATTTTGTTTTTCATTATGGTTGCATAATATTCCATTGTGTAAATGTACCACATTTTCTTTATCCAGTCCACTTTCAATGGGCAACATGGTTGGTTCCATGTTTTTGCTATTGTGAGTACTGCAATAAACATGCGTGTGCAGGAATCTTTTTTCTCTGGGAATATGTCCAGAGGTACTCAAATCACTCTAGAAAAAAGGAATATGCATTTTTAAGGATTCAGACAGTTTAAAGGAGGTTTCAAGTATTTATCTTGCTGGAATAGCTAGGCTTGCTATACCAGCCACAGATAACAAGAGGAAGTAGTAGTAAATAGAGTATTATACTCCTCTTATTACTAGCAATGGTGAGTTAGGCTCTGGCAGTCTCTCTCTCTCAGCTCTCTCATGGGACCCTTTCTCTATTTCAGGGCACCCTGGATTTTCTCCCTGCAGTCACAGCAAGGAGTGCTTCCTTACATGGTATCTAGATGACATGTCTTTCTGTTCCTGCCCCCACCACAGTGACTGGCTCCCCAAGTGTTTGGTGACTGAATGAGGGAGAGAGGGAGAGAGGGAGGGAGGACTATCCGTTGCTTTCTGTCCTTGTCCTTGGTATGCTGGGAACCATGCAGGAAGGCAAATTGTGTTTTGGTAACTATAAATCATTTATCCCTATACAATTCTTTTCTGCCTCATGTGCCACCTAACCAGAAGGCATATATTCCTCAGGGAATTTCTATTTGGTTGGAGACAAACTCACAGAACCTGGCTTGGGTTTCAGTTTGGCTGCTCATTACCTCTGTGACCTTTATTTAGAAATTGCTTCCCCTCTGGTAGGTGGGGTGTGGAGGGAGGGCGTGTCTCATTTTCCCACAAGTAAAATAAGTGACCCAAACTCCAGCTATTACTACTGCTTCTTCATAATTTTTGCCTTATCTGAGCAGTACCTATAGAAATGTTTAACAGAATGTTTTTCTTTACAGTGTCTTTCTTTATCCTTAAATTTATTTTAAAGGCAAGCTTTAAAACTCTGCTATTGAAGGAAACCAGCTAGCCGTAAGAGAGGATCCTCAAGAAGGAGAGTGAACCCCAAACAGCCTTGCTTAACCTGGCTCTTTGCTGTGTCCTGCAAGGTCTAGGTCTAGAGCCCTGTGGTGAGAGGAGAGAAGAGTCTAGGTCAGAGGGCCTGAGAGGCTGGGATGCTCTTTCCCCTTGTCTCTATTAAGAGAAAACTTTTCTCTCTGTGACACTTAGTGTCATTTAATGGGGTGTCTAGTGCCACTGCTGTCACTCCCCAAATCACCTTCCAACCCCACACCATCCCCACTGTCCCCTACCTCTGCCATAGAAGATTCTAGGCGTTTTTAACCTTAGATAGGACACAATTGTTACCTAGTCTCCCTTGCTGCTATTTTTTCCCCTCCCTAACACTGCATGTGTAGTATCTGAATCAAAGTTTTGCTGGAAATCAGGGGTTTTTTAGAGCTGTTTTCCATTAAATAAATAGAGGAACCTGGAAAGATCTCACTTGTGTTATTACATCTGTCCTCTCATGCCAGGATTTCTAGTACCTGTGTTCCTGGACTGAGTAGACCCTTGCTGGGGTCCTGGGGTAAGGGAGGAGGGTTAAAAAGCACTCCTTGAGGATGGGAAACCATATTCTGGCTCAAGAGGTTTGATGACTTTGCCTTGAAGATAGGATGTTGTTAGTTCAGGCCTGATTCCTGGTGATCCACTTGTAAGTGTCGCTTCTTGAGATAATCCTAAAACATAGTGTGTCAATGGGGAGGGAGAAGACAGGATATAGAAGCCTCCACCAGAGCAACATGTCCACTGCTCTCATCAGTGTCTGGTTCAACTCAGCATCTGGGTGGACAACTGTCTCAACAGATCCTTCTGGACTGTGAGAATAGCCAGCATCTGCAAGAAAGACATGAGATTGATTTCTCCTTCAGGACAGCAAGTAGCCTTTGCCATAGTTTTCTGTTTCCTGGTCATGATATTTAAATGTTAATTGCATTTGGGAATCTCTGTGAATTTGTTGACATAGCATAATTGTTACTGGTTATTCTTCTCATTACATTTATAAACTTTATGAGGGGAGCCGTTTTAGGCTTACAGAAAAATTGAGCAGAAAGTAGAGAACTCCTGTGTGCCTCTTGCCTGCTCCCCCCCCGCCCAGTTTCTCCTACTGGTAACCTCTTGCATTAGCCTGGTACATTTTTTGCAATTGAAAAATGAATATTGAAACATCATTATTAACTAAAGCCCATCATTTACATTAAAGTCCACTCTTTGTATTGTTTAGATCTGTGAGTTTTAACAAATGTGTAGTGTCCTATGTCTATCATTAAAATATCATACAGAATAGTTTCACTGCTTGAAAAATTTGCTATGCTCTTAGCAACCCCTGATCTTTTTACTGTCTATAGTTTTGCCGTTTCTGATAACTTTTAAAAATTGTGATAAAATATGCGTATGTAAAGTTTGCCATTTTAACCATATAAAGTGTGCAATTTTACATGCACAATTTCAGATATACATGCATTTTTAGTGGGTTTAGATTTGAGCAAGTGAGTAACTTTGAAGATTACAAATGTGATGGGAAAAGTGACAAAGCCAGGCATACCGTTCACAGTGGGGCTATGTCACGATGTTTATGGAGCCTTGACCATGGTCAGCACTGTGCTATGCATTTTATGTGCACAGTCGTGTTGGTCCTCATGCTGACACAGATAGGCAGTTGTCATTTTCTCCTTTGCCCCTTTCACATAGGAAGGAGCTGCAGGAAGGTCGTGACTGGGTCTGTAAATGGGAAAGCTGTGATTAAATCCCCATTTGTCCAATCCCAAAGCTCCCTCTGTTCATCAGTGCACTTTCCTGCTTGCATGGGAACTTGAAGAAACTATTTAAATGCTCTTTGGAGGGTGAGGAGGAGCTGTAATACATACCCTCCTTGCCTGGGACCTACTTTGCATGCACAAATGGCCTCAGTGCTCTTCCATTTACTGACACATCTGTGGGTTCTAGAAGGTAGGACCTGCCCACAAGACCTGGTACACTGTTGGTACTTAATAAGTGTTTATTTAATAAATGAAATTGTACAGGGCTATATGCTATCCAAAGCAGGTCTAGATACAGAAAATCATACCTTACATTTATTTGACTCCCATGTATCTATGTGAATGCAAAGAAGTTAATGTTTTGTTAAAAAATTCCTAGGCTCAGGTTTATTGTTCTTGGGTTTATTGGAACGATGATTGTAGCACCAGGTTTCGTTAAGAATACCCAAGGTGTCCACCAGGAATTAAACTTTTGCATCTTGACTGTAATCCAGTTTCTAACCACAGGCCTCTTTCCTGCCCTTAGAATGGGTCAATTCAGATTCTTTTTGGAATCTGGCCCTTGTTGTTCTCAGCCTGAGTACTTATTGATACATTTTGGTAGAGTTCTTTTTATTTCACCAGCTGGCATTATAGTTGAAGAAGCTGTGACCCATGATTCATGGAAACATTTGACTGAAAGATAAAATATTTTTTAATTGACACAATTTCCATATTCAAGTCAGAATGGATAATTTTCTGGTAATTTTATTGCTGATGCTCTGGTATCTACAACATTATGTTTCAGTCAGAAAACACTTGGTGCTATGAACTCATAGAGACATCGATTTCTTTTTAAATGGAAATTTAAGGCACATTATCAGGAGTCTCTTGTTTTCAGAAGAAACACTGCTATTTCTTTGCCCATAACTCAAGTTTTTCTCATTCTGGGGCTTATTACAAATGGCACTAAAATTATTGCTCATCTTCCTTTTCAAGAAAGTGAGACTCTGTGTTAGAAAGAGAGAGAGCTCCTTCAAGATGAGAGACTCTGTGTTAAACACATACCTAATCATGACTGTTGCTTTTTCGATTAGCATCCCACAGTAGGAAGCCAGAGACTCTTGGCTCTGTCCCAGAGAGGGAGAGAGAAAATGGGTGTGGGGTAGTGGTGAGAGTGGTGGAGAACTCGGAAAGGAAAGGTCCTGAAGGGACAGGGTGCTGCGTTTCTGAGGTGTGCTTGCAGTTGCAGCTCTAGGCCCCACCATCACACTGCGGGACCCTAGGAGAGGGACTTAAGAGCATAAGCTGAAGCAAAGCTAGGGGCACACCCCCATCTCCCAGCCTGCTGAGACTGTGGATTGGATCTGTGGTCTGGCCTCCTGCAACCATTCGTTCTGAACATTGCGCTTTCTCATTAGGAATCTCTCATTAGGAGACATTCCTGAGAGTTGGCTCCTTTTAGGAATTCCAGAGCAAAAACTTCATGGAGCCCATCAGCAATACCAGCCCCATCTGTCACTCTTCCTCACCACAGCCCTTAATGACTCCCCTGACTCTGAGCCAAGCTGTTTGCTCCTTATCTTCTCAGAGCATTGCTGTGTTTATCTTTATTTCACTATGCTCCTTTAATTTTTGTCTGTCTAACTTTTCACTGTTTGCTTTCTTATCTATAAAATCGCCACTGAGCTTCTTTTTTATTTTTAATTAGATTTAAGCCTCTTTTGTCCACAAAGCTGCCTGAAAAATCACTCTCCCCGCCCCCGCCCCCGCCAGGTGTCCGTCATGTTTTTCCATGATGGCGGCCCCATCCTGGCTTTCTTAAGTGATATCCTACTCTGTCCAGTCACAACTTTATATGAAGTGCTTATCTCAGTGTCTAACCTCAGTACCCCTTCCTGAGCATCAGGACCATGTGTTCTTTGTCTCACTGTTAGAGCAGTTGCTTGCTTTCTACAATGTGTAAGTCCTGGCGACCATGATGCCAGTTCTCTTACACACACTCCTTGGACAGAGAGCCCTTTAGTTCAGACATTGCCGTGCTGTTGTCTTGTGTTTTGGCTACTGGGACCATATAATGTCCAAAGCAGCTGAATGCAATTATGCCTTCAGCTCTGGCTGCTCATCAGGGCAGACTCAGCTGATCTGCCTGGCAGGTAGTATTTTCTTCTCCCTTCCAGTTCAAGTTTTGTTCCTTAAGAGCTTGTGTTGTGAGGGCATAAAGAGTAAGACCTTTTAATGGGGAGTGGGTCCTCCTCTTTTTTTTTTTAAATTAAAGGCTGTTCAAATAACTGTACTCTCTTGCTAGAAACTTTAAATGAGTTTCCAGTTGCACAGTGTAACTTCAGTTCTTATGTGTTTGTTTAAATGGATATTTTAGATAAGTGTAGCATTTTCCTGATGGAGACTAATCAGTTTTTAATTTATTTTTTGATTGATCAAATTGTATTAAGCATCAATTACATTTTAGGTTCTGTGCCAGGCCCTATTACAAACAAGTGAACAAAACAGATATGGTCTTTCCCTTACTGGGCTTCAGGTCTGGGTGTTGGAGGAGGGAGATGAGGGGTACCACTGACCACATTAGAGTTAGTTTTCAAAGGCTTTTCTGCAAAGTTGTAAGCTATTTTAGGCTCTTCTAAGCTAACTGAAAAATAGTTTATGCTTTCACATTTTGTGCATGCTTTATTGGAGCATAGCCAGAAACACCTAGAAGTTTCAGGATGATGGGCTCAATAGTTCTGTTATCAGCACTAGCTATATGGTATCCTCTTACTCATGTCCCAGGTTAATGTTCCACAAGAGTGAGCTTTCCAGATACTTGAAGCATCAATCTTGTAAGATGTGGTGAGTTTTGTGGGACATATGTCTTCGATGTATTCTCTGCCTATCTGAATGGTATTATAATTTCACATTTTTTTTGTGACTCTTGTCTCATTACTTTAGCATACATTTGTAACACACATTTTGCAAGGACATACAGAGGCTGTGTGCTCTGGGTCAAATCTTTCCAGACTTCTATGGATTTTGAGTTCTTGAGTCTGATTTTTAAACACTTCTTCTTTTTACTTGTCATGTAGCTGTTGGTAACTTCTTGCAGTCACTTTTAAATGTGTTTGCCACTTTTAAATGTGTTGTGACTTGGGAAATTACATAAACAAGATTGTTAGAACAGTGTTTAAACTAAGAGTCAAAAGACTGTCACAGGTTTATGTTCCCTGCTCAAAGGCCTTCAAGTAACTCTTTTGTTCTCAGCTCTGTCTCTTGATAATGAAGGGTAATTGTGGTGTCATACTTATAAGGAGGGATTAATCTCCGCAGATATTATGGTTCCACCTTGTGTTGCAAGGTGAGAAGCTTGTTTTCACCAAGCCACTTGGTAGTCTCCTCTTGAGACTTGCAGCCACACAGTCTTTGGAACCTCTGCACTGTCCCCTCTGCCTACCACCCCATATATGAGCCTGCTGCCAGGTAACTTTTCTAAAGCACATCCTAGTTTTATCATCCCTTGCTCACCTATTCCTTGGCTTCCCATCATCTTGCACATTAAGTGCATATACCTAATCTTAGCACTCAAAGGTCTCTGTAGAGTGGTCCCAAACTCCTCATCTCATTCATCGAAACCTGTGTTGGAAACATCCTCTGCGAAGTCTGATACCTCCTTTGCTGCATTTCTCTCAGAGTCTGCAGCTAAGTTTCCCTCCTGGTCCTCAGGGCTCTGGGTGCTTATGTATGATGACCTGTATTGCAATACAAGGATTCACGTGCTTGTTTTACTTCCCCATTTGATGACTAGCACTTTATGAACCAGGGATTCTCATTTGTTCTTGGAATCCCAGTGCATTTGGCACAATGGAAAGTAAGACAGCAAAGGGGTCAGAGCATGGCAGGTGTATTCGATTTCTGCTTTTGACTCTGTTTCTCTGCCTCCTATCATGCAAGTTAACTTTATTCCCATGAGCTTCTACTGAGTCATATATAAAATAAAGTTGGTAGAAGCACCCACTTCATAGAATTGTTATAAGGATGGAGTCATAGGGTCCAGTACAATAAAGGCAGGGGTGTGCTGTTGGTGTTTGTCTTATTATTACTACTCCTAGCAGTAGTGCTACTATTACTCCTACAAGATATTAAAAAAAATACTTGTTAAAGTGATTTGAATCTGAACAAATTGGTCTGTGCCAATCATAGATATCAACCTGGGAAAAGCCTATAATAACTCATGGGGTCACCAACACATAAACTAGCATGTAGAAAAGTCATAAACAAAAGAGCAGCAGTTACTAAGGTTTTTAAAGGTTTCTCCCAACTGTATCAAGCACTTCAGGGTCCCGGGGAGCAGGGTAGCCCACACTGGATCACACAGATCCCTGGTAATCTGGGGTTCTTCCAGAAATTGCAGCATGCCCTCCAAATGTCACCTTTAAATGTGTGTGAGTTGAAAGGCAGTTATAGGAAATGCCCACCAGTGTTAGCATCAGTTACTTCCAGAAGTTTTGGGATACAGCTGTGGTTGTAAATTCCAGTAAGTTCTGGCCAATAAAGTTGGTGGTTTTTCAGTCACCTAATTTAAGTTGTGTGGTCAACTTACTGATATAGCTACTCCCTCAAAGTCAGAAGTAGCAGGGCCATTATGGAAGCAGAAATTTGTTGTAGCTCTGAAAGAAGTATGGAGACTGAAATGTGAAATCCTTTGGAAAGGTTGATGTCCCCTCATGGTCCATGACCAGCAGTTGTATGTGGAACCTCTGAGCCAGACTGACGTAGGTTTGAATCTCACTTCTGCCCCCTACCAGCAGTGTGGCCCTAATTCAACAGATGTGGGTATCAGAAGGTGCAGGAATAGTATTTTTATGAAGGTATCACCCTCCCCTTATTTCCCAAGTGGTTTTAATTATCATTAGCGTTTGGGAAACACAATTATAGCAGGGCATTTTGGTGAGCCCACCCTTCACCTTCACTCCTTCCTCTCCCTCTTCCCTAGTTATGCAGTAGCACAGAGTAATGAATAAAAATACCTGCCTCCACTCTGGATCCTGAAATGACCTTGTGGATGTACTCTCCCTCTCTCCTGGCTAACTTCAGGGAGGGCAATAGATTGGGAAGATGAGATGCTGAAGTAATTGGCTAAGCCACCTTCCTGCATACTCGGGCTTCTTGCCACCCTGTCCTGGTCTGAAAGTCAGCCTTGCTCCAGGATTAATGGGGAAACCTCAGGAAGGGCCTCTTGGGGTAGTGCTTGGTCCTGGACTAAGAAGAACTATCTTTCCATCTAGAAGGTCTTCCTGCCAGGATGACTTTTTATCATGTTTGCCCAAGATTCCCATTACCCTTAATTGCCTTTGTGTAGCTTTGACCATTATTTTCTTTTCCCTTTGGTGTTTACTCTTTCAAATATTTAAGGGCAGTTATCATGTCTCTCTAGCCAAGCTATGCACATTCAAGGTCTTTTCAACTTTGCACATAAATCTCAGCCTCCAGCCCCTCAACACCTACCCATACGTGCTGTGCAGTGTTTGCTTTGGATCAGATCTTAGAAGTGGAGGAATTTTTCTCCTTAGAATTATTGGCATTAGCGTGTACTTTATAAATCTGCTGCAAACACACTCATACAGGGAATTAAGGTGACACGATCCAGTTTACTATTGTTTTAAGGACAGCCTTTTAAGGTCTTTTTGCCCTCCGATGATATCTCTTTAAATTGAATTTGAGGCATGGGCAAAAGTCAACAAAGACTAGTGTTTCAATTACTTTAATGCTGATAAAGTATAGGATTTTTTTTAAAGGCCTAAGTCCAAAAAATAAAAAAATGCAAGTATAATAAAAAATGACAAACAGTGCTGTGGTGAGCTGCAAGTGAAATGGGGTTCCAGTGGTTTCCATCTCTCAGCCTCTCCCAGGTGTCTCAGAGTCTCTTTATTGTTCATTCAGGATTTTGTCAATGCTCTTCTCAGCACAGCCAATTTAACTAATGCAAAATTAGTCAAAAGGAAAAAATTGGGCAAAACTATTTAACTATTAATTTAATTCCTCTTGTCATTCTATTCTGCAGCTGAGTAGGGGATCCAAGACCTGTGTGTGCTGGACCCCTCAGGTTACTTAGTTCTTACATGCCTCTCCCTGAACTTGAGTGGGATTCCAGGATTTACTGATAGATATCTTTGTATGACAGGATTGCTAAATGTAACCCAATACTGCATCTTTTGCTAAACAGCAATAACAAAAATAAAAAAATCAGTTGCAATACCGGAGAGGAAAATGACAATGCTGGATTTATTGAATCGTGGCTTATTAGTTTTTTATTTCTTGAACAGAATATGCTTTGAGACCCCTCTCTGTCTTGTATATATTTCTGATCACTGAAGATACCATTGTAAACAAACTTTATAGTCATGTGTATGTATGCGTGTGTGTGTTTGAAAAATGGTGGTAAGTATGCTTGAGAGAATGAAAATAACAATATGAGAGAGTGATTGGGTGATGGCCTCTTTAGAGTGGGGCATCAGAGATAGTCTCCCTAAAGGTGTAACAGTTTGACTCTGGGATCTAGATGGCCAGAAGGATGAAGAAGAGGTGAATAGGGGCTCAGTTGTATATGGCTTTCAGACTGGATTTGGGAATGTGGATTGAACTTGAAGTGCAACTGGAGTCCATCAAGATGTCTCAAGCACTAGGAAATGTGATTTGATTTTTATTCAGGTCACTCAGCTGCCGTATGGAGACTTGCTCCCACAAGAGTGAGGGTGGACATGGAGGTCAGCTGGGGGCTCTTACATTCATCAGTGAAGTGATCTGAAAATGAGGTTGTATTAATAGAGATGGAGAGAGGTATGGTCAGGGTTTGTTTGAAGTCAATCAACGGGGATTGCTCCTAGTTTGGCTATGAGGGAGTGTGTGAGGGAGGGTTGAGAGAAAGAGAAAAACAAATGATACTGCTAGACATTGCTCTACAGCCTTCAGTTCTGCTTTGACTGAGTTAAGTTTCAGGTGTCTGTTACACATGTGTGGAAATATAAAAGATGCCATTGACTCCATGAGGTATAAGCCCAGGGCAGGAGTCAAGGCAGAAGATAAAGGATTGGGAAGACTGGCATATGAATGATACAGTAAGTCAAGTTCCTGGGAAGAGGCTACGGATAGGGAAGAGAGGAAAAAAGCCCAGTTGGACACATACCCGTTTCACCTTATACACTTTGGTTAGTCTGGAAACTGCAATGTGCAAGTACTTGTGCAGTCAAACGCTTCACTGCTCTGATTTCACTGACTGCTCTGAAGACTGGTCAAGGGCCAATGACCATGGGGTTGCTATGTCCTTGATGGATAAGGTATCTGGAGATCCCCAGGACTGACTGGATCACCACATTTTGGTTTGGTTTCTTCATGAGTTTCAGACACCTCTCTGGCATGCTCTGTGTTGACTATCCAACAATGTCCAGGTCTGGAGGGCAAATCCCATAATGACATTTGGACAACTCTTTACAGGGCCAGGGTCAACAATGTAGCTTAGCTGTTGTTCCACAGACAGATAATTCATGGAAGAAAACCAAGCTGAGCTCATGGGGTGGTATTTCTTAAAGTCATGCTAATTCTCCTTTTTGGTTATTTCTGTTTGTGTAGGCTGCTATTCTCCATCTTTGTTATGTTGCATATAAATTAAAAAGCATCTTTAAGCCTCTCTTTTCCTCTCTGCCGGGAACTTCAAGAGCTCTGTGCCAACAGGAGTGCTCAGGTCACTGCAAAGACACTGCTGATTCAGTTTTTGTACCTAATGAATCTTTATTGGCATCGAGGTCTAACCTTGACACAGCGTGATGAGTTATGGCTTGGCAGCCACTTGCAGGCACTGCATTCCTGTCCCTGTGAAGCCCTTTATAAATAATGTGGGCTGGCTCACAGATGCTACCAGCATACAGAGCCTTCAAGTAGTCTTAAAAAACGAGGGGTAGATAGCATGGTGGCCTTACAATATAAGGAGTTTCTAGTGTTAAATATTGATGACCATCCCTTCAAAAATACTAAACAATTTTTGTGAGTGCAGTTTACTGAAAACAGGCCACGTGAGTCTATAAAGTCTGTAACGGTGGTATTTATTTTAAAAATTTGCATCCCTGTGTCATTAGTGTTTTTTCAAAACACTTTCCGGGTGGTAAACATTCTTGATTCAAAACCTCCACCAGACTTCTTTATTTTAGCTTCGATGTCAGTTTTCTCCCCTATGTTTTCTGGCAGGGTAAATTCTTCCCGGAATCTTACAAAAGCATGGTAGCAGGAAGATTAGGACATTTGTTTTGTAATCCTAGAGATATGTTTTGGGCCCCCTTCTTGTGGGCTGTCATGACTGAGGGCTTATCATAAAAGGTGACCACACTGGGCTCCTCCCTTACCTTTGATTCCTTGTGGTGTGATCCTGATCATTGACACTGATCTGTGCTGCACTGTGAGCTCTGTGAATCCTGGGACATGTGTCTTGTTCACCACTGTGTCCTCTGTGCCAACATGCTACCCAAAGCATAGGAGGCGCTTAATGGATATTTATTAAGTGAATGAAACATGGTCAATGGCTACAATTAACTCTGTATAAATGTAGAATAAACACAAAATTATGTGAATTCAGGCATATTGACTATCAAATCTTTCCCCTTAGAACACAACATATACATTCCATAAAATCTGTCATAAATTGTTGTCATTGCATTTACATCTTTTATCAAAATTTAAAGTACTCAACACCAATTTCTGGCAAGGGTGTGGAGTAACAAGAACCCTTGTTCATTAGTGGCAGGAATGCAAAGTGGTACAGCCACTTTATAAAAAATAACTAGTCAGTTTTTTATAAAACTACTCACATTCTTACCATATGATCCAGCAATTGAGATCCTTTGTATTTACCCAAATGAGCTGAAAATTTATGTCCAAAACCTGCACATGAATGTTTATAGCAGATTTATTCACAATTGTCAAAACTTGGAAGCAATCAAGATATCCTTTAATAGTTGAACAGATAAACAAACTGTGGTATATCAAGACAACAGAATATTATTCAGCAATAAAAAGAAATGAGCTGTCAAACTACAAGAAGACATGAAGGAAATTTAAATGCATATTGCTGTGTGAAAGAAGTCGATTGGAAAAGGTGACATGCTCTATAATTCCAACTATATACCATTCTAGAGAAAGCAAATCTATAGAGACAATAAAAAGATCAGTGGTTGCCAGAAGTTTGGGGAAAGAGTGGAGAGATGGATAGATGGGGCACAGGGAATTTTTAGAACAGTGAAACTAACTCTATGATATTGCAGTGGTAGGTACATGTCATTATATTTGTCAAATCCTGTAGAACGCCAAGAGTGAACCCTTATGTAAACTATGAACTTTAGTTAATAATAATGCATGGTTCATTGATTGTAACATGTACCTCACCAATGCAAAATGTAAAGAATAGGGGAAATGGCGAGGGGACAAGGAAGGGGATAAGGTAGTATATAAGAGCTCTCTATACTTCCCAATTTATTGTAAACTTAAAATTGCTCTAAAAAATAAAGTCAACTTTGTAAAAAAGTAAAGTACTGCAGAAACATAGGGGGCTATAAGGAGAGGGTTGATCCTGTCATTTTGCCATTGGATTTATTCTGAAAAAGTATTATTTATGTCTTAATCCAGAATTCATTAAGTTGTTTCTTTGTGAGGAAGAATATGCAGTTTTGTTTAAGAAAAGGATATCTCTTCCCTCTGACTGCAAAGTGGACTGGTTGTGACATTTTGGCATTAACATTCAGTGTTCAAGTAAGTCGCTTGGGCAGGCCACTTGATGTCTCCATGCCCTGGTTTCATCATCTGTGAAATTAGGATAATAATGCCCGAGGAGACTTAAAATCAGAGGCCTGTGGAGGGACAAGATGGGGGCACCTCATGGTCCTTGAGCAATCTTCTGGAGTGGGAGGCTTCCACAAGAGAACTACAGGGCAAGGAGCCTCCCTGCTCCTTACCTGAAAAATGATCATGTTGTTCCCTCCAGCCTGGGTGTTCTATAATTCCTGTTCTGGTACTTAACCTGGGAAATTGCCTATGAATCAACAACATGGCAAATTGGGTATCAACCAGAAGCAAACTAGAAGACCAATATTCAATTATTAAAAGTTAAGAGGCAGAGGGAAAAGTCTGGGAAGCAAATAAGGTAATTAATTTTAATAGTTTATACTCGGTATTTGTTTGATGTGTTCTGCGATTATTTTTTTCTCTTCCAATCTTGTTCCCCCCATAAACACTTCCCATAACCTTCCACTCAACCATCCCTTTATGTTGTTGAGGGGGTCTCCAGTAAATAATATGGATCAGGGAGAGAGATGAGGTAGTATATTTAGTATTTCATAACTATGAATTGTGAGAGAAATCACCTGTTATTTACTTATTTTTTTGAGTTGGAGTCTTACTCTGTCACCCAGGCTGGAGTGCAGTGGCACACACATAGCCACCCCAGCATTGACCTGCTAGGCTCTGGTAATCCTTCTGCCTTCCAAATAACTGGAACTACAGGTGTGTGCTACCACACCAGGCTAATTTTTTTTTTTTTAATTTATAGTAGAGATGAGTCTTGCCAAGTTGCCCGGGCTGGTCTCCAACCCACGGGGTCAGGCAATCTACTCGCCTCGGCCTCCCAAAGTGCTGGGATTACAGGCTGAGCCACTGAGCCTGGAAAAATCACCTGTTATTAAGCTGAATGTATTGCACTAGCCTAGGGAAACTAATAGGGAATGGGTTTAGGGTCTCCTCAAATTAGGTCCGTCCAAGATCATGAGTTCAAATGGCAAGCACTATCTCCCTCAGGATTATGCCTTTCACCTTCAAGTAGGAATCAGTTAAACTCTATGGGATCATTGTGTTCTTATTTCTGGAAACAGAGGCCTGGGAGATAAATTTTTGGTAGAGCCTGCCTGTACATTGAAGTGGCCCCTGCAGTATGAATTTGTCAGGTACAGGTGGAGGCTAAAGCATGTGGGTTGTCATAAAGATAGACAAGTCCCCTGCATGTTAGCAGTAGGATGCCCAGCTCAAGTGAGTGAGCTAGTAGGTGTGCTGGGATGAAGCCGAAAACTCCACATAGTTCAGGGCTAGATCACAAAGGATAATTTCTGTTGTGGTAAGGAATGTATCATGTGGCAGTATTCCCTAAGGCAGGCATGTCCAACCCATTGTCCTTGGGCCACATATGACCTAGGACAGCTAGTAATGTGACCCCACAAAATCTTTTAACATCATGTGTTTTTTACCGTTTATTTTCTTCGTGACCCCATGCATAGTTCCATTTTGGAAGTTCACAATCACATTTTATTCATGACATTGCTTTTTGGCAGCACATGCATTTGTGAGCAGCTGTTTTCAATTATGAAACACATGAGCAAAATTCAAACAAACATTTCTGATGAGCACCTTGAGAACCCACTAAGTATTGTGACTATTTCCATCGAACCAGACATGGATAGATTAGTTTCCCACTAGTTTGATATTGTTCTCATTTTTTCTAAACTTTATAATAAAAATATTTTACAAAGTCTTATTATGTTTACATACTAACTATATTATATAATTTATGTGCAGCCCAAGACAATTCCTCTTTACTCGAAGCAGCCCAGGGAAGCCAAAAGGTTGGACACCCCTGCCCTAAGGTATTTCCTCTGGAACACAATTTTTCAAAAATTTTCAAAAATTGAAACACAATTTTCAAAAATTGGAACACAATTTTCAAAAATTTTCTGTAGAAATCAAGGGTTCCATGGTAAAACATATTTGAGAAATAATTCCTTCTCCTTCTTGATAGCTGCACGATACCTATTATTGTTTAATCCTCAGATATTCAGCTGGAAAGGAATCTGCTTAACTCTGTTGAACTGAAGCTGGCATTTGATTTGTGTACATGATATTTGAGGATGGTATACTTTTGTTTCAAGCAAATCACCCATGATTATCTGAACTAGCAGATATTGCTGCAGGAGATTTTGAGGTGCTACTCCAGGCTATGGGGGCTATCTAAGATTTGTTAGAGAAGGTCATGCTCAGACCCCTGTTGAAGAAATTTGGGGGCAGGTGGAGGATAGAGTGGGAGGAGGCTTATGAATCAGCATGCCATTATAAGAATCAAAGGCAATAGCCACAAGTTATGAAGGTCCTGCACATGTTTTCAGAGTCCTAGATCAGGAGTCAGTAAGCTACAACTTATGGGCCAAATCTGGCTGATCTATTCCCTATTTATGTAAATAAAGTTTATTGGAACATAACCACACCATTTCTTTATGTACTGTCAATGCACTAAGATAGCAGAGCTCACCAGCAAAGCCAAACATATTTGTCATCTGGCCCTTTATAGAAACATTTGCTGACTCTTGCTCTAGGTGGTTGGTTGGATTGATTTCGCTCAAGGTAGGGTAACATAATTATCTGTGTTGGTCAGTTCCAATTTCTTTAAACAGACAAATGTAAAAAATGTATCTACAAATTTTAGAAGTCAGCCCTGAGTTGAAATATTTTTGAGGGGGATTAATATTTTTTATTACCTTTTCTTTTTTTTATTATAAAGATGTGGGGTACAGTTCAGGGTTAGGCGTACAAACATTGATTATGCAGATACCCTTGTTGATGAGGTATGCCCCTCCCTCCCTAGCAGTTTCCCTCAACTGCCAATCCCACCCCCACTCCCCTGGCAGTTTCCCACATATGCCAATCCCTTTTTTATAGTATTGTAATTGTTCAAGGTCCACTTATGAGTGAGAACATATGGTACTCTGTTCTTTGTTTTTGTGATAAATCACTGAGTATGATCGACTCTAAATCCATCCAAGTTGCTGCAAAGTCCATATATTTGTCCTTCTTTATGGCTGCATAATATTCCATTGTGTATATGTACCACATTAAAAAAATCTAGTCCAGCCTTCATGGGCAGCATGGTTGGTTCCATATTTTTGCTATTGTAATAGAACTGCAACAAACATGCATGTGCAGGCATCTTTTTTGTAGAATGATTTGAGTTCCTCCAGGTATATTCCCAATAGGGGAATTATGGGGTCATATGGAAGGTCAGTTTCTAGTTCTTTCAGAAATTGCCACACTGTCTTCCAAAGAGGTTGCACTAGTTTGCATTCCCACCAGCAGTGTGCCTTCCTTTTTCTCCACATCCTTGCCAGCATCTATTTTAAAAAAGTGACAGAGACTGGGATTGTCATCTATGTTTTTAACTCTGAACATCCAAGAATTCTGAAGACCTGTCTTCATTCCTAGTGGGCTCTGCTATCATTCCCATGGGAGCACTCAGACTGCAGGAGTATTGGGAGGCTGCATGTTCTCGAGTTTGAGACCTTTAAGCCATCCATCATTACTTTTGGCACAACCTCAGCTATGTTACAACCCCATAGGAATTGGGTTGCAGTTTTTGGCTTGTATGAGCTCAGTTTCCTCTGCATACTGTTGATACTGGCAAATGTCTACTCTTTCCCTTGGAGAGTAAATTTCTGCACATATTTCTTGGGGCACATATATTTAGATACCATTCATATTGTAAAGTCTTGTAATGCTAAAATATGTGGTTGCCCCAAAAGGTAGAGTGGAGTCATTCACCTCCATCACTTCCAGAAGACAGATTTATGTGATCCAATCAAGACCTGGGCTACCCAACACCCAGAATGTGTTTGATTTGCTTTTTCTATGTCTCATCCATATGACGTTTTAAACATTTGAAACATGTATGGTTTTCATGGTGTTGATGTATTTGAAAGTTAAGAAAGTAAATTTTTAAAAAAGAACTGTATGAATTGTTAATATTTGTCATCTTATTTGTGGTAGCAAGTGTTTAAAAAATTTATATGTTCAGATAGCTGTTCACAAAACATAAAATGTAATGTTTCTTAGCTGTGAAACAGGCCAGTGAAATGTTCACCATCCGATCTTGATTTGAATATTTGTTTTTATGGAAAGTTAAATACCAAGCGAAGAATTCCACAACTTACAAAATAGATTATCATAAATGAAGTGGGAAGGTTGGTGTGGAACCTATCAAGTGAACTGAAAACTCTGCATGCCTGACTAAAAGCCCTGAACATCATGTGCAGGTAAAACAATAGGTGGTGCACTGTGTGTCTTGAAGTCCCCAACATGATTGTTCTGACTTTTAATTCCCATTGCAAAAAGCCATATCTAAAAATGATGAATTGTGAGCTCGATTTGACTTCTAAGATTTTGCTTATGGAAATATTCACCTTAGCTTTTTCATTTGCGAATCAGAAAATACCGTTTACCCTGCGATTTTACGATGGGCAGAGACTTGCATTACAATCAACGACATCCATGATGTTTGCAAAATTTGTTTTTTGAAATCATATGAGACAGCTTATTGCAGTTAAATAAAGCTTTACATTTAAAAATGGGGCAGCTGTAGATTATTTTTAAAGACTAGGCTTGCCTTGAACTGATAGGCTACGTGACTTTGGGTGGGATCTGAGCCTTTTCTCTGGTATAACGGGGATGGTAGTATTTGCCTTACCAGCCTTCTAGGCTTATGATGGTTACCCAAAGAGAGAGAAAGAGACAGAAGAGGGGTCTAAGGATGAAAGCTGGTTTTTGAAATGATAGGCAGATATTGTTTTCTGAAGGGAAGCTCATGGAGTCTAGTGGAATTCTATGCATATGAACGTGTTTGTTTGTACATGCATAAATTTTACCCACCATGTAAACAGGCCTATGTGGGTTATGAAAACAAATCATCAGTGTGAACATATACCTACTGTGGGCTGAGTGATTGCGGTATGCATATCACCTCTCACAAATGATTTCTAATCCTTGCAACAGCCCCAAGATTAGTAGGTATGGCACCCTGTATTAGTTTTCTATTGCCCCATAACCCATTACTACACATTTAGCAGTATAAGACAACAACCATTTATTATTATCACCTAGAGTTCAGAGTCTTGGCACAGTACAGCTGGGTTTTCTACTCAGCACCTCACTAGGCAGAAACCAAAGTGTTGGCGGGAAATACAGTCTTGACTGAGGCTCAGGGTCCTCTTCTGAGCTCCTTCAGGTTGTTGGCAGAATTTGTTCCCTTGAGGTGATATGACATGGGTCCTTATTTTCTTACTGACTATTGGTCGAGTGTTTGTCTTAGCCCTCAGAAGCCACCTTCAGGGTTCTAGCCATGTGGTTTTCTCACTGTTTGGCAGGGAATCAAATGCCCTCATTTCTGCTTATATAATATCTTATATAATGTAATTTAACTGAAGAAATGACTTCCCATCATATTCACAGGTTCTGTCCACACTCCAGGGGAGGGGATTTTACAGCATGTATTGACCAGGGCATGGGGATCTTGGCAGACTGTCTTAGAATTCTGCCTATGATACACCTTTATTCTGCACATAGAGGAAAATTCACAGAAAGGTTACATTCTTAGCTTAGAGTCACAGAGTCAGTACTAACAAGGCAGGGATTTGATTACTACCAGCCTTCCAGACACAGCTCCATTTAACATCGTGCGCTGTCACAGTGTTTTAAGAAATCACTGGGTGGGGACAACTGAACAGCTGTATTTATCAATCCTTGAGATTACTTCAGCATGGACCAGAGCTCCCCAAAGTGTGAACCATGCCAAGGTGTTGGTTCAGGGACTGTTTATTAGTGTAAACAGAAAACAGTAATTGAGTATAAGTTCTTAGAAATATAACAATATAACATTGTGTGACATCAATCACACTATTATGTTTTATGAAAGTATTAGACTCCAGTGGATTGGAAACCACACACACACAATAGAACAAAACAAAAATTAAAAACTAAAATCTAGCCCTTTACCATGCGTAGTATGAGGAGTCCTGGTATAGAGCACAATTTGTCAGTACTATTGTCATCGAATGAGGCCCAGTGCCTTGTACTCTGAACTGAGCATTGAACTACTGGGGGAATAGTATCAAATTGGCCTTCTAGGTTAAAGTAGTAGCTGAGGTCTTTCACAACTTTTTCTGGCCAGCGGATTTTTTCTTGCTGGACTAAGCTTGAAAACACTCGTAAACAAATTTCCCAAAGATTTTGGGCACCCTTTGAATCTGATTATTTAGAAACCCCCAGTGGGCTTGACTGTGTCATTGCTTATGGAGAAGCTGTCTTACTGGCCTGCCATGCAAAGTTGGTTGGCGAAGTTGTCTTAAAGTTCTTTCAGTGGCAAGTCACCAAAACCCACAGGAAGCAGTATTGTGACAATGGGGATTTGATGGTGATGCACCAGAGATACATGGTGGAGCCTGATGGAGTGAGTTCAGGACCAGAAAAGTAACCAGGATCCGAGGAAGTGGCCCTCAGTCTCTCATCTCTGTTGCTCTGTCTGCTTCTTCCTTTTCCTCTCAGCATACCAGCTTTCTCTGGGCTTTTGCACATCACTATCAACAATGGCTCCCTCTCCCAGGTTCACATGCTCTTACTTCAAATATCTCATAAGGACTGACGAACATCTCTAACGTCCAGTTCTGAGTCCTCAGGGAAGAGTATCTGAAGAGCCCAGCTGGGCCAGATGTCTACTCTTGAGAACATAATTGATTAGGACGATATGGTACCTGGGCCCCTTCAGGTGGGTATTTGGCCAGATCTCAGAGAGGGAATGGTGGGGACTGGGCAGACACTCCAGAATGTCTATTACACCAACCGATGTATAGATCTCAAGAGGAACATTAACATTCTCTACATGTAGAGTATGTTGACTAGCTTCCTAAAAAAATAATTAGTAAAGACCTTTTGGACACTTTGTAGCTCAATCATTGTCTGAAACATGGCCCTGTTTTCATTAAGACCAAATATCAAAACAACAGGGACATACAGTTTTATCTTCCTGAAAAATCTCTCCCTTCAGAATAGAAAGACCTTGAGCAACATCTAATTATTCCTGTGTCTCTTAATTTGATAGCTTGAAAAATGTTTTGTAGTCTTTAAGAACATTTATGGAAATTTCCTGTCCCTGCCACAGATCAAATTGTTTAAAAGATGGATGGCAATTTTATATTGAGCTGTGATAATAGTATCTCATTTGCTGCTACTTAAGTGATTTCTTTTCCTCTTAACACATGTAGGTCAAGTTACTCCTTCAGTCTAAAAAAACTGTGAACAAAAAAAAAGATGGCAAATGGAAGAGAAAGCCAATTATACAACAATTTTAGACTTCTGAAGTAAGGCCATTGCACTTCCTAATATTGATTAATTTTTGCTTGATTATAGTGACTCTCTTCAGCTGTTTATTATAGTATAGACCATAATTCGCAGGCTACACTTGTTCTAAACTAAAAATAAGTACAAGGAAGTGGAGAGAGGAAGGAGGTAAATGAAAAGTAACATTTTTGACATCAATGAATAACCATCAAGCAAATAATCATATTTAACTTTTCTAAGCCTTGTATTTGACTAATAACATATTGAACTTCTCTTGTCAGAGAAACTCAGATTTCTTTTTTTTTTGAGTTGTAGTCTCACTTTGTTGCCCAAACTGGAGTGCAGTGGCCGCTTCCAGCCACCGCAGCCTCGACCTGTTGGGCTCCGGCGATCCTTCCTCCTCAGCCTTCCGAGTAGCCGGAATTACAGGCATGTGCTACCACGCCTGGCTAATTTTTTGATTTATTATAGAGATGAGGTCTCGCTGCCCAGGCGGGTCTCGAACCCGTGGGCTCAGGCAATCCACTCACCTCAGCCTCCCAAAGGCACGGGATTACAGGCTGAGCCACCGAGCCCGGCTCAGATTTCTTAATATGTACCATCTTATGTATTTTCCATTTATTTTCTGTGGTAGGTTGAAGACAAGTTTTATGTTATTTCCATCTGATAGAAGACAAATAGGGAAATAAAATGACTGGCAGCAATCGCTGTGCTTTGTTGTCTGAAGTTGTATAGTAAAACAGGTTTTATTCCTCAAACCTGGCTCAACTCACCAATCCACATTGAGCCTTTGATGTGACTCCCCAAGTTAGATCTTCTTCTTTTAGTGAATTGGAGATCACTTCACACATCCTGCAACCCTATGTCATCTCTGAGTTTTTAGTCAGCAGATATTTTAGGGACTTTGAGCTCAAGATGCTCCGCTCTGTGCCCCAGACAATCAGGCGAGTTCTGAACTTCAGAGGGCTTTTATTCCTGTAATAAGACATGTCTGTAAACCTCTCAAATTCAAGATAGAAAATGTGGAGTGACATGAGGAATCAGTTAAAGAAGTTATGAAGAGGGAGCCATTCATCCAATAGGTTGAATGCCTGGTGGAGATGGGCACTGTTTTCTCTCCCTTCCCCGCTAACTTACCCTACCCCTCTCTCTCTCGCTCCCCTCTTCTCTGCTCTTTCCCTCATACATTCAATCTTTTCTCACTGAGTAATTGCTGTGTGTCAGAGGTCAGAAAAATCCAGGTGGATATGACAATCAACCATATAGGAGAGGGATGAACCAGGGAAAGATGGGAAGGTATATTCATTGTTGAACAGACATTGATGGAACACCAGTATGCAAGGGCTACTTACCTAAGCCCAAGGAATCCAGAGATAGAAGGAGGAAAGGATCTGCTCTGCAGCTGATGTTTACAATATAATACAGATGAAGCCTATCTCTCAGCTCAATACAGGTTTGTCAAATGTTGCAGTGAAAGAAATTTGGGACTCTAGAGTCAGGAGGCATTCATCCTGAGTTAGAGTGTTCACAGAGCAGAAGCTATTTGATTAGGGTGTTGAAGGAGAGGTAGGAGCTTGCCAGGCAGGGATGAAATGAGTCTATCAAAGGCACAATACTGTTTGTTGCTGGTTTGGATAACATTCAGTGTTCAATGCTGATGGAATGGGATTGTCTTTTCCCACTACACTGCACTTTATCTAGAAAACCCTTGAAATGAAAGAGTAGGCTTTCATTCTGAGAATTAATAACCCTAGGGCTAGAAAATAGTTTTCTGTGAAACTTGTAAAGCAAATGCAAAATACATTATCCCCCTGCTCAGAAAATGCTTAAACCTATTAGGATGCAAAGATTAGGGACTTAAATGGGACTCACAGATGTGCCAGCTCCATATGTGCACTAGATTATTACTATGTCTTGAAATGATGTAGGCACTCTGCCCATAAAGTAGAGTACGTTTTCTTTACACAACCAAAAAACCAGGAGAGAAATCTTTGAGAAGGGACTATGCATTTCACCTTGGAAACCACTAGCTTAAGTTTTCAGTAAACATGGTTCCTGGATTTTGGAATCAGTTTTTCTTGCCTTCTTTTCCCTTCTTTGCCCAGATGCCTCTTGATGAGAAAAAGGCAACTGTTTGCTAAACTCCATGCATATTTGCATGATCCTAAATGATCATACAATAATACAATAATGGGAGAGATTTGTAGAAGAGGCTACAATGCTTTTAAAGAAAAAAAAAAAACCTCAGAAGGGAAGAGTGCTACAGATTCAAAGCTGAGAACAAAGAAAAATGGGGAGACAAAGCAAACATGTTTTGCAAGTAAATGTTATGGTGAGAATCCAGACACCTGTCAGGTGGAGGTTGTTAGGAAAGAGATAAAACTTACCTTTTCTAATAATTTTCTACTTTCAACAGCTACCCAGGTGATCATATTGATCAGAGTAGGATTTTTTGTTTGTTTGCTTTTTGTTTTTAACAATAGGATTAACCAATGTTTCTGTGTACAAATTTGGTTCAATGGACTCTTGAACCTCCACCAAAGAAGACATTTCTTTAAAATCAGTTAAATTGCAAAATGGCAGACCACTTCTGTGAATGTCAGCTCTGCTTCCAGCCCCCTTGTGGGTACTGGGAACCCTCTGGCCATTAGCACAGAGGTGCTCCCTTCCTTACTGTCTCCAGGGATGTTGTTCCTAGCCCTAACTGGACCTCCTGAGAGTCAGCATTTAGAGAGAGGGAAGCTGAAGAGTCTAGTTCTGCCCACCCGTAATTTAATCACAAGAAGCTGTTGTCAAATGTCCCTAGTGCAAATGGAGTGTGGACCTCATGGGAGATGAAGCCTATCAGAGAGAGAATACCATGGGGGGATTAAGGCAAGAGAGAAGCACAGGCTCAAAGGGGCTTGAAAAAGCCCTAACCACAAACTTTGCCCCTAACTTGGTGCCTAGTAGAGCTTATCTGGGTTCTTGGTAGTCTTTCTCACCTTCCTTCGTAAACTTACCTTAATTGGGCTGGGACTTTGCTGCAGCATCATGCATTCCCAGAGTTTCCTGGGCTATATTTCTACTGCCTCTTTGGACTTTTTATACTCCTTTGTTCTCTCCTAACCGCTGACCTTGTAGACTGTTATCTACTATCTGCATGGTTTATAGACTTGCCCACCTTGACCTCCTGTGATTCACCACCCACTGTCTGCTTGTGGATTCACCATCTACTGTCTGCCTGTGGCTTGTAATAGTAGTTATCAGTAAAGTAGAATGTAGTATTTGTGGTTGTTGTTGAGTAGCTGCATGTTAAAAACTATGACTTATTAAAGAGCATAGATTAGGCAGTTTGTCTTAATGACGTATTGGTGAGGATAATTATATAAGGAGCAATATTTTATTAGGATACAGAGGCACAAGTTATGCTTATTTCGACTTATTTTATTAACAGTTGTTACTTTAATACTTAAAACTACATGTGAGTTACATGTAACATGCATTATATCAAATAGTAGTTATTTGATCACATATATGGCCTCTACTATTTTGTGCAGTCTTCAAGGGGAGGAGATGTCTTATTAGTCTTTGCTTAATAAATAATGGTTAGCTTCTTCTGAGAGAGAGGGAAAGACAGAGAGAGAACAGCAACAGAGAGAAGGAAAGAAAGCCCAGGTAAGTCACTGATCTCTTCTGGTTTGTATACATTTAAATTTTCATCATATTACCAGCATATGTGGTATAATCGGTTTAATAATCAGCATGTGTGTTCTGCAGCTAGCTAATATTCGTGATGAGACTCCCTTATTACTTATCCTTCATGCTATGTTTGGTAGTCTTTCTCACCTTCCTTTGTAAATTTACGTACACTTCCCTCAAATAGTGAAAGCTTAATTAGCATAATCAAAGTAATCATGATGTATTTACATATAACATATCAGCATCTCAGGGCTATGAGAGGTCACTGAAAGGATTGTTGAGTTTTGTATGTTTGCAGCTTAAGAGTTTATAAGGGAGTATTGTTCTTGTAAAAAGCTTGTTAAATAATTCAATAACACAAACTTTTAAAAGATAGTGTTATAGAATAGGACTCAATTTGTTCTTTTGGTAGGTATGACTAGACTGGACAGTGATAGGGTGCCATGACTGTACTGGGAAACCATCTGCATGGTATTTAATGAGGTAGACACTGCTCCAGGTGACTGGTAATAGGCCTGAGGAACTAGACAAGTCAAGACCTTCTGCTTCCAGCATAATTTCTTTCCTATTGTCCAGCCGCCATCTCCGCTGGACCCCTTTCCTCTGGCACCTTTTAACCTACTTAGGATGAATTTTAGACCTTAAACTGATAGTGCAGGCTATTGCCCAGGCTGGTCCCAGTCATCCTCTCTAACCTTACCTAGTTCTTTGCTCTGACAGGCATGCCCTCCATTCTCAAAATGCACATTGGCCTTTCCCACCTAGGATGTCTGCCTTCTTTATTCTGAACCTGCCTAAGGCACCTTTTAAAGTTAGTTCAAATTCCATCTCCTCTGTGATGTCTCTGTAGCCTCAGTAGTGGAAAGTTATCACATCTATGTTGAACCTTACGCCCTTTGTTAACTGGATTCCCTACTTGAAATTTGACCAATAGCATCAGGGATATTTATTATTGTTAGATGTGACCACACATTCCTAGAGTGCAGACTACTATAAGTAATTTGTATCTTCCTTCAGTGAGTGGCCATCTTTTTTCCATATGATAAATGCTTAATAAATACTTTTTGACTAATTAGCATCATGCCCCCTGGGATCAGGTATATTTAATTAAATGTATATCTTCATGTACCATATGAGTAATGGGAAAATCTTTTTGGAATGAAATGTGGCATAAATAAACAGTAATAAATTATTATAAGACTTGAAATGTTGTGAATCTATGATTTTTTTCCTCCATTTGGTATTTACTTACCCAAGAAGTATGAACATTTTAAATTAGCACGATTTGTATTTTAGCTTTGGATTGACCTGGTTTCTGCGAGACTTCATCCGTGATAATTCTTAGACTCCAGTAGTTGAATATTCACAATGTAACATACTTCCAAGGATCATTTCAGTATATTTAACTTACTTTTATCTCAATAATATTTATTTAGTATTCCTTGTCACAGTTATTACAAATGACCGCAAATTCAGCTAGTTAATCTGAAATGAGTTGTTGTACTAAAGACACATAAAATATTCTAATTAAGAATTCAGTAGATAAATAAGTCTTTAAAGGAGTTTTAGTCTTCCCATAGGCTTGCCCAATCTCATAGTGAGTGGATGAGAACTTGCCTTCTGTTGATGGTGATTGACTGCCACAGGGTCACTGTCTATGAAGGTAGAATGTACTAAGTTATTGGTGTTCAGGAGTCATTTGTATCCCTTACAGCAGTGGTCCCCAACCTTTTTGACATCAGGGACCGGTTTGATAAAAGACAAATTTTCCATGCAGGGGGTAGGGCAGATAGATGCACAGTCAAACCTCACTGATAATAATGATCTGTATTTATTGCCACTCCCCAGCACTAGCATCGCCGCCTCAACTCCACCTCAGATCATCAGGCATTAGATTCTCATAACAAGTGTACAACCTAGATCCTTGGCATGTACAGTTCATAACAGGGTTCCTGCTCCTATAAGACTCTCATGTCCCAACTGATCTGACAGGAGATGGAGCTTTGCCCGCCTTCCACTCACCTCCTGCTGTGCAGCCTGGTTGCTAACAGGCCATGAACTTCTGGTCTGTGGCTCAGGGGATGGGGACCCCTGCCTTAAAGAACACCAAACAACATTTCATCCTAATATACTCAAAACACATTTTTGATAACAGTTTTATTGAAATGTAATTTCCACACTATAGAATTTATCCATTTAGAGTGCATAATTCAGTTTTTAGTATATTCAGAGTCATATAACCATCACCATAATCCGTTTTAGAACATTTTAATTGCCTCCAAAAGAAACCCCAATAGCCTTTAGTCATTATTTCTCAATCTCACCATTTTCCGCCAGCCCTAGGCATCCACAAATCTACTTTCTGTTTCTATAGTTTTGCCTTTTTTGGGGAAATTTTGTATAAATGAAATAATCCAATACTTGGTCTTTTGTGACTTAGCATAGTATTTTCAGGACTCTTCCATGTTGTAGCTCATGTCAGTACTTTACTCCTTTTTGTGGCTGTACAATATTCTATTGTATGGATATCTTACATTTTGTTTATTCATTTATCCCATTTGATGGACATTTGGGTTGTTCCCACTTTTTGACTGTAATGATTGATGCTACCATGAACATTTGTGTAAGTTTTTGTGTGAACATAGGTTTTCATTTTCCTTGGGTAGATACCTAGGAATGGAATTTCTGGGTCATATGGGAACTCTTATGTTTACCTTTTAGAGAAACTTTCCGAAATGGTCATAACATTTTACAATACTAGGAATGCTTTACTCTAAGAAAGTAGGATTATATTATACATAAACAGATTTCAACATCCGGATACTAGTACATTAACTCATATTTTTAGTTTTTCCTACTGATATTTTTTCTGACAGTTTTATTGAGGTATAATTTACATATAATATAATTTACTTATTTTAAGTGTACAGTTCAATGATTTTACTAAATTTACCAAATTGTGCATGTATCACTCTAATGTGCTAATGCATTCACATTGCACTGTGTGTGCATTTTCTCTCTATAGTTTCCATCAATCCAGTAAGAGCTCTCCTCCCCTTGTTATTTATTTAATTTATCCTTACTCATTTACTTTTGTGATTTATTAGCCCAAGTAGGTAAACCCTGAGAAAACTTTGTAGTCATCAAACACAAAATTGAGAAACTTCTATCACCTCAATTTTTTTTCAAGTCTCAGGAGGTTCAGAATCTTATATCTTCAATTTTGAAATCAAGAAAGCTCTAAACACTGAAAAATTTTTCATAACTCATTCAGTGGAAAAACCTGGCCTAAACTGTCATGTTGCTATGTGTAATATTTATTTATTCTACTTAATGTGAATAATCATATGTCTATTCTAGAAATATTCATATTTGACTATGGGGTGCTATTCTAGGCCTCACTGGAGATAAATTATCATAAATATATATGATTTTACCTTTTTAAAATCCAAATAGTCCTGCTCTAGGGTAGCATACCTTGCCCCAAGGGCTTCAGACATAGTCTCGTGGGCCTGCATTTGGTTGTATCAACCAGTATCTCACAGCCTTTGTATCTGCTGTTCAAACCCATTCAACTCCTGTGGAGTGTTATAGGGAAATTAGAAAACCACTAAATACGTTTTACAAATTAACTCAAACTATGTGGAATTGCTCATATCCAACTGCTTTTGACTCACAAATTGGCATTTTTGTCTGGTCAGACCTGCCATTTCTAAGTGTGTCTATTTCACAGTAAAATAAGGGGGAGGGCAGCAGAAAGGGGAACACTGAGCATTGTGCTGAAACCAAGTCTCCACATGGGTCATATAAGAGCACTGGAGAGTTACCAGAGTCCCTGCTAGGATGTGGGGGGCACACGTGAGCAAGCGTGAGGCACGTCCAGGGTGAGACAAGTGCAAAGGAGGCATGCCTGGACACCGAAGGAATGTCAGTTTCTGCTCTCAGTTTGCTTTTGTGCAGAATTGATTTAGTCTTCCTTCATTAGCTCTGTCTCTTCTTCATTTAAAAAAAAATCCTCAAATCCTTTTCTACTAGTGTGTATTCATACCTCTGCTTATTACTTTGTCATTTTGAAATAAAGTTATAATTAAGGGTTGACAAAGGAGAAAGTTGAAGCGAAGGGAATAAAGAATATGAATAACTCTCCATACAAATTCAGACCTTATATGTAATTTCAATTCATTACCTGGGCATTAAAAAAGGGAGAGGCAGCTTATCCTTTAAGCCAGCTTCTCATCCTTGGAAATGTAAAAATGCTAAGTCTGGTTCCAGAGGGTGAAAGTGTCATTCCTTGAATGCAAGAGGAGTGCATAAGAATTAGAATGGAAAAATAACAAAAAATGAGTTTAGGACACACGTGCTTCATTCCAAAGCTAACCCCATCATGGACTCCGAAGTTTGTGTGTATCCAGTCTTGCCACTACCAGTGGTTCCCTTGCTGCCCCATGTCTCAAGTTGAAGCAGTCATCTCTTGAAGGTGTGGGCATGCTTCAGAGTCTTTGCCTCAGGATTTTATTTCTGCACTGCGGTGGGGGGGCTTTTTTTTTTTTTTGAGAACATTGAAGTCACCAGTGCTGAAGCAAGGGACTTGCATAAAATGTTTGAGGACCCAGGGCATGGAAATAGTCTTATTTTTCATTATTAGTTCTTGATTTCACTTGAAATAAGTGTCACACGTGAGTGCATGTGGTTGACTTTACCTTAAAGAAGTAAAAGCCAGCTCGATTCTTTAACACAAGTTCTTCAAAAGTCCTAATCAACTCTCTAAAAATGAATGTTATAAAAGATCAAATAGTAAAGTGGGACCTCAGCAAACTGAAAAGCTTCTGCAAAGCAAAAGAAACCATCAAGAGAGCAGGGAGACAGCCCATAGAATGGGAAAAAAAAATTTGCTAACTGTAAATCTGACAAAGGCCTAATAGCATCCAGGATGTATAAGGAACTCAAATGTGCTGAAAGAAAAAAAAACAAACAACCTTATTAAAAAATGGGCAAAAGATATGAGTAGACACTTCTCAGAAGAAGATATATAAGTAGCCAATAGATACATGAAAAAATGCTCAGCCTCACCAATCATCAGTGAAATGCAAATTAAAACCACACTGAAATACCACCTAACTTCAGTCAGAATGGCCATCATCAATAACTCAAAAAACAAACAAAACAAAACAAAAAACAGATATTGGAAATGATATAGGGAAAAGGGAACACTTCTACACTGTTGATGAGAATGTAAACTAGTACCTCTGTGGAAAACGGTGTGGCGATTTCTAAAAGATCTATGAATTGACCTTCCATACGACCCAGCAATTCCTCTTCTGCGAATATACCTGGAGGAACTTAAATCTCTTTATGAAAAAGATACCTGCACATGCGTTTTATTGTAGTATTATTCACAATAGCAAAAACATGAAACCAGCCATGCTGCCCATTGAAAGTGAACTGGATAAAGAAAATGAGGTACATTTACATGATGGAATATTATGCAGCCATAAAGAAAAACAAAATTATGAACTTTGCAGCAACTTGGAGGGAATTAGGGTCTATAGTACTCAGTGGTTTATCACAGAAACAAAAATCTAAGTACTGCATGTACTCACTGAGCCCTGAGCATTATTATACTATAGAAAGGGATTGGCAGTAGTGGGACACTACCGTGGGGAGGGGGTGGGGGGGGACACATAACACCAATAAGGGTACTCACACTTTACCTATACAGTGACCACTTCTCTATACCTAACCCTGAATCATACCCCACATCTTTAAAATAAAAAATAGAAGAAACAGCAACAACAACAAAATCAAAAGTTAAAGACCCACCCAGGCCATTCAGATCTGTTTTTCAAAGCCCCTGATATGTTATGAAATAAAGAGATGACAAAATATAGTTGAAACTTGTGGTATATTTTAAATATATACATTTAACAAATTACTGCTTTTTCATAAAGAATGCCCATACAATATAACTTGTATGGACTCTTCCTAGCAAATAAAGGATACAGTAAAAAGAATGGGCTCGGTTCCTCAGCCTGTAATCCCGCGCCTTTGGGAGGCTGAGGTGAGTGGATTGCCTGAGCCTGCGGGTTCGAGACCCACCTGGGCAGGCGAGACCTCATCTCTACAATAAATCAAAAAAATTAGCCAGGCGTGGTAGTGAGCGCCTGTAGTTCTAGCTACTTGGAAGGCTGAGGCTGAAGGATTGCCAGAGCTGAGCAGGTCGAGGCTGCGATGGCCGGGAGCGGCCACTGCACTCCAGTCTGGGCGACAGTAAGACTCCAACTCAAAAAAAAAAAAAAAAAAAAAAGGAAAAGAAATTATATACTATAGGCTGTATGATCCAGGAAAGGGATACAATGCAGACAACTTCTCCCTCTGTGCCATGGTGTCTCTCTGACTGTACCTGTAATCTCTTCAGCAGATAGAATGGATAGTCTAAATTTAAGGCCCTTTAAATTGGTTGCCCGGGCCCAATGGCTTTATGACCATGGGAAGGATCCTGGAGTTACCCTGAGCTGAGTCTTCAGGGAGCTTTCTAGAGCAGTTCTTATTACTGTATTGTTGCTGTGCGCATGTTTTCATCTTAAAGTCTGTCTTCCTTCATCTTGCATTCTTTTCCTACTATAGCCCAAATTAACCAATAAATCTCTCTCTCTCTGTTTTTTGATATAGGAGTTTGGAATTTTTTTGTCCCAAGCTTTCATTCCTCCCACTTCTGCTGCTCTCTGTACTTTGGCCCCTGTCCCTCCCTGTGCTCTGAAATGGTTCTTACGCTGGTATAGTCTGGCTTGCATGGTTAGGTATGATCAGGAAACAAAAACCCTTTAGTGGTTTTTGTTTTTGTTTTTTCTTTTGAAAGGAATACCTTTAGGTCTTCCAAGTAGACAAGGGATTTAAAAAGGAGAGTTAGGCCAGTACTGTGGCTTATGCCTATAATCCCAGCACTTTTGGAGGCTGAGGGGGCAGATTGCTTGAGCCCAGGAGTTAGAAACCAGCCTAGGCAACATAGTGAAACCTCCTCCTCCTCTTTACAAAAAACCAAAAACAAACAAACAAATAAGCAAGCTAGGATGGTAGTGTGCACCTGTAGTCCCAGCTCCTTCAGGATGCTGAGGATCACCTGAGCCCAGGATGTTAAGGCTGCCATGAGCCATGATCATTGTGATCAGGCCACTGCACTGCATGCAGCCTTGGTGACAGAGTAAGACTCTGACTAAAAGTAAATGAATTAATAAATAAATAAGAATTAAAGCTTCACTTGATAGTTGTAAGAATCAAAGATTGGGGAAAATCAGGGAGGCTGCTGTCTTAGTTTATAGATTCAGGAAAGGCCACAGTTGCACTAAGAATTTCAGCTGCTCACAGCATGAGAGGGTAATTATCAGGAGGGCAGCTAAATGACTGGAAAAATATACCTGCCATCTTCAGATGTCACATAGTATGCTCATAACTTCAACTGGAGAATATTGACATCTCCTCTTCCCTTGCAGATCTTTCAAGATTGCAGCGTGGAGCCTTGCTCCAGGAAGTCAAGAACATGTAGTTTCTAGGCTTCCAGCCCCACCATAGAAGGGAAAGCTTAGATGGTGCTGAGAATCAGCAGGAACTGTCTAACACACACCCTTAATCACCAAATTGAATGGATTTTACTTTTTAAAATATTCTATCCTTGTATTGCTTAGTCTTTCTATGAGATTTTGTCATACCTGCAGCCTTTCTTTCCTCAAACGTTCCTGCTGAACTTGAACTTCCTCTCTGACTATTCCTAGAAATCTCCTGGCTATAGTCATTGGAGGATTTTCAAACAGGGAGCAGCAACATCAGAATTGTCCTTTAAAGGCTCCTTCTGGCAACCACATAGATAATAGGCTGTAGGGTACTGAGTGGAACTAGAGACCTGTGTCCACGTGAGAGATGGCTATGACTTTGACTAGGGATGTAACAGTGGAGATGATAAAAGTGGCGAAATATGGGGCATATTTTGGAGGGAGAGCCCATAGGAATTGCTAGTGAATTAAGATATTTGTGGAATAAATGGCATTAAAGTAAGTGGTCTCTTGGCTTCAGTCTCTTTGTTTCAGGTTTACCACCTTTTGAGTTTTTTTTCAGCCCTGCCAACAGATTAATTTTAAAGTTTAATTAAAATTCAGGTCTGATCACATGACTCTTATGCCCCATGAAACCTCCCCTTGTGCATAGGTCACAGTACTCCATAGCCTGGCTCATCACCTGGCTCACCTGAGCCCCCACCTGTCTGCCATTTTGCACCCTTTCCCGTAACTCTTTACCTTCCCCATTACAAACCTACAGCTCTGCAGACAGGAAAAACCAGGCAGATGAGGCTCCTACCCTGAGACTTTGCTGCTCCTTTCCCATCACGTCTCTTGCCCCCCGGCTGAATTTCACTCATCCTTCAGCTGTCACATCATTTATGAGCATTCCCTGTACTGGTGCTTCTGCCCTGGTAGGGCTTTCTGCTCCCTGCTTTGAGTTTTCACTACACTGTAACCTCTCTGCTCTTTGTTTTGCTACGTGTAAAGTTAGAATAGTATCTGTGCTTTCTTTTATAAGGTAGTTGTGAACATTCACTGGATTGATTGACTAAAGGAGGTAGAATAGCTTGGCACGTAGGATAGGAAGTGTTACCCTCAAAAATTGTTCACTATTATCATCTTGTGTAGCCTTCCTAATCTAGCCCACGTCACATTGTCTACTGTTTACTTCTCCTCCCAACTGAACTATGAATGTGCCATCGTCTTCATATCCTGAGCTCTTACCATAATTTTTCTCACACAATTAATCATCACCACTGTCATCAGCAGCAGCCCCAGTAATAAGAGCTAACATTAATGAACATTTACTCTGTGCCAAGAGCATTGGCACAGAGTGCTATTATGAAGTTGCTGGATCCAGGATTCAAATCCAGATTGTCAGACCCCAGAGTTTGCTCTCTGGACCAACAGGATATGTCCCTTTCAAAACTGAAGTTGCCTAGTAAACAGTTAGAGGGATGAGTGGAAGGAAAGAACAACAAGGGAATTGAAACAGTTTTTTTCCTGCATCAGATTTATATAAAAATTCATCTTGAGAGAATAAGTTCTGAATGGACATGAAGATTGCTTTGCATTATTCCATTTTCAAGGAGAAAGTATATTTTCCTTCCCTGGCTGTAGTTGGGGCCTGGGAGTGAGGAGCTGCCTGCCACGTTCACCATCCTGACCAGTGAGTGTCTCACAGGTGCCATCTGTCAAAGAAGCTTGCTTTGGCAAACAGCTTAATTTCTGTTTGTACCATTCTGAGGACACCCGTCAAACCTTTCCATAAAGGCCTTCGCCTCATTCCATTTTCAGCCTCACTGATCACAGATTTTACCACTGAAGCTGAAAAAGAGAGTGGTGGATTTTGAAAACCTGCCCTCAAGGAGCAGGTGCACAGCCTTGTGTTTTCGAACACAAGGTTTACAGTCCTTTCCTTGGCAGCAAAATTAACTTTCACATAACCTCCATGTAACTGTGAACTTGGGGAGTTGTTCCAAGTTCTCCTGAAATGAGAGCCAACCGTGGGAGGCACAGACTCTGTGAAGTTTCAGTCAAGCTGTTTTATGCTGGAAAATCATGTCTCTTCCCTTCCCCTACCTTAATGATATTTTACACTTGCGTGGAATCCTTTGGGACATGTTTTGTATGTACATTCTCATCAAATTCATGTACCTAGGAACAGACTGAAGATGTTATTATTTCCATAAATAAACCAAGACTCAGAGAAATTAACATTTGCTCAAACAGTTAATGAGTAGGAAGACCTGGATTTGAATCCTTGTCCTTGGTTTCTGAGACTTGTTCTGACTTCACTGTAAAAAATTTGCCAAAATAATCTTGAGGTCTAAAACTAAGTCATCTATTTCAGTATTCCAGTCAGTTTTTGGTGACATTCTGGTTACCTAATAGATTCACAGCAAATACTTGTTAAACCAAATAGGACAGAAGTGATGGAAATGTGATTCTGCAACCAGGAATGGAAACTCTCTATAAGACAGACTTCTCACCAGCACCAACACCTTATCATCCTGGCTGTGATCTATCTAATCTGGGACAGATGTTCCTATCTTCCTTGGCTAGTGGATAATATCTTCAATACTCCACCATTGTGGGTTAACTTCTGAGTAAACCCTGAGAGATTATGATTAAGGGCTGGAACAGAATTTTATTCACGAATGTTGGAGCCCTCAGTAATAGATTTCCTACATTGTGGTAAACAAATGTTCATCCGTCATATGACATAATGTCATAGACTCCATTCATGCTGGACTGTCTCCTGGGAAAGTTAAAGAGAGTTCCATTGCCCACAAATGAAATTGCTCAGGTACCTCAAACCAAAGGGTTCTGAAGGGACTTTTCAAATTTCATGGTTAAATAGCCTTGATTTTGATAATCTACAACATTCCCAGGGAGGCTGCATAAGCAGAAGACTGTTCTTTAAAATGCTGTGTCATTTGAAAAAAATTACTTGGGCTGAAGTAGAAAGTTGTCTCTTTTTTCTACCTCCCCCTGAGCAGCCTTGGCCGTTGGACAATCCTTTGGTCAAAGTTTGACTGTTTCCATCTTCACCAGCTTTGCAAATGCTGCACTTTGGCAAATGCAACCTTAGATATAGAATGAGATGGCTTTGGTTGGAAATTGGCCATCCACACTGATAACAGGTATTAACTTAATCACCCTCAAATTGATAACAGGTATCTCCTGTGGAAACAAAGATAATTTGTTATTGATTGTGATCGTGTCTTCTGAGGTAAACCGCAGGATTATTTTGTCTTGTAAAAGGCTGGTGTCGCCTTAGACAAACTGAAAAACATAGTGAAAGGGGAGGAGTGAAGGAAGGGAGGAAAGCTCCCCACATACACACAAGATGTGTTTGCTCTATTGTTCTGTTACCTGCTTTCTCTAGAAACTTTATAGATTAGCTTTTATAATCCACTTTGAAATGTTTTCTGTTTTTAAAGCAGAAGCAATTTTTGTAGCTTTCAGGCAGAAGGTCATTTTATACAGAATGTTCATTCGTGTGCAACAAAGCTTATTTCTTCTACAGGAACAAAGAAATAATGAAGGCTCCTTAAAAGCTGTTTTTCTCTAAAGAAACAATCATCTTGATAGTTGGTGATTTATATGTGCCATTTCTATTGGAACTGAAAAGTAAAAACATTTGTATCAATAAGGATTACTGAATATTATTAAGCTCTCAGATATGACTCTAACTGCAGTTGCAGCTTTGCAGGGTGGGAGGGAAAGATGTCTTGGCTCTCTTCTTGTGTGTCTGGTTTATTGCCTGATGGTCATCCATTCATTGATGTAGCTTCTGCATAGGTCTCTGAGCTCTAGCTATTTCCAGAACTTTTCTCTTAATTGCTGTTTCCAGAACATTATCTTACCTCCAGAACTTTCTGTGAAATGTTCCAATAGCTGGAACATTCTTTCAGCACCTTTCTTTCTCCTGAATACTTCCTGTTCTCTTTTAGAGCTCAGCTTAAATGTCATTTCTTCTGGGAAGCTTCCTTGGCCTCCCGACAGCATTCTTTGTCACTTATCCCTTCATATTGAAATAGATATTTTCCTTGTGTGTGTGTCCCTCACCATTCTGTAAACCACTTCTTGTTGTTTCATGGATCATTGGTGGTACCAGTCTGATACTTTGGGAAATAGTTATCTAATTACTCTAGCTACAAAGGCAGCAAAGATTAATCTACGCTGTTACAGAGTCATAAAAACTCTATCTTGAGAACAGAAGGGAGGGAATGAAATAAAAATGTAAATTTGAGCATCTTACTTTTTTCTTTAACATAATCTTTCTTAAACAGATGATTTCTGACCCTTGGTGTAAGAGAGGAGTGTTTGAGATTAATCCAGGGAACAAATCAATCCCATTTTGCCTGTGTTCCTGGAGACAACTTTTGATGTGCTAAGTGTCCTTAATGAGGGCAGAGGTTTTTCATTTTATTTCTAGGATTGATTGAGTTTGACATCTGTGACTGTGGAGACTTTGGTCTTCTCTGTCCTCACTTCTGTAGACTTTCAGCATGTCAAATTCAAGCCCTGCTATATAACGTTTTGCTGGGATAGCATTAGCCCCAGGTACACACTGATTGACAGAAGATGTAACTCTCTTTCTTCATCAAATTCTCACCCTCAAAACAAAAGCCACTGAATATAAAGTAAGAAACAGTTGAACCTTGCCACACTGGGTAGAGTTGTGACAGTAATTACTACTACTCCTTGATTACTCCGTTTTGTCATTTGTCTGCACATTGAGCTCTTGTTGATTTGAGGAAAGAGTCTTGAGTTCTCTAACTCTGGTATTAATGACAATTCGATAACTAGCTCCAAGTTAGTCATCAAGGCAACTCAAATCCATGTTAATGATTATAGAGATTTTTTTAGAGTCCTCCTCAGTTGAGCTTAATTGAGAAAAAATTATTTATTCCAGAAAAAAATGGCAGTAAAAATCCTACATTAGTATTAAATATGCTGTTATTGTCACAAAACATTAAATGAAAGCCACTAAATATATTAAGTGTTTTGAAATCTATTAAATTCTAGCATACTGTTCTAATAGCATTTGTAGGCCAAAGCATTTTAGCTTTAACATGAGAAATAAAAATACCTCTTTACTTTGCTATCCCATATGGTTTTTATATTTCTGTTTTGCTTTAAACACTTTCATCCATAATTGTCCCTCCCCCAATTTTACTGATTTTTATTTAATTTTTTTCTTTGTGCAAAATTTGTTCATTCTGATGGAATCAGTAGGAATTGGGTAGCTAGGTACTTTTGTTGTATGATGACATTTTCCATTGCCTTTTTCACTTCTCATCGCACCTTTTTTTGGTATCTTTTCTCCCCTTGTTAAGCCAAAATGACCAGGAACAAAAAAATAAAATACAAGTGGAACAAAAAAATCATTTTCTTCTTCTGATCCAATTTTTACTTCGACTCGGTGTCCAATTTTTCCTTTCTGGACCATGACGGAAAACTTGACCTCTACCACGTCTTTAACCCTAGTCTTGATTTAAGTGTCGTGGGAAGGAAATGGGACACTGTGCATTTTGTGGTGTTGTGCAGACACACATGGGGTCATTGTAACAAGAAATGAGATGTGATTTTAAATGAAATGCTTTAAAGTCCCTGTGATCCCCCTCAGCAGCTTCGCCTTCCAAGTTATAAATGCTATCCGTGGTCCATGGCTTCTTGCATTTCTTATTTATAAAAATAGCTCTTGTTTATATTTATTTCACCAAAAGGGAAGAGTTATGTAGAAATATAAGAAGTCAGTGAAATGTGCATCAACTCATGAATTACAACCTTTTCACTTATAGTGTTTTGTTCTAAGGCTAGGATGTATATTTCAGTATATTGTTATCATTTTTATTGAGTAAAGAAATGCTTTGACATTAAAGGAGGGGAAAAAGATCTGTGGACAAAACTGCTGTTTTTTTCTTCCCTCAAAGCTCAGTTCAGCCGGGCTCGGTGGCTCAGTTTGTAATCCCGCGCCTTTGGGAGGCTGAGATGAGTGAATTGCCTGAGCCCGCGGGTTTGAGACCCACCTGGGCAGCGAGACCTCATCTCTACAATAAATCAAAAAATCAGCTGGGCATGGTAGCGCATGCCTGTAATTCCAGCTACTCGGAAGGCTGAGGCGGAAGGATCGCCGGAGCCCAGCAGGTCGAGGCTGCAGTGGCCGGGAGTGGCCACAGCACTCCAGTCTGGGCGACAGAGTGAGACTCCAACTCAAAAAAAAAAAAAAAAGCTCAGTTCTGAAGACTGGAACCTTCAAAGTCATTTTTATTTCCAGTGTTCAGTTTTAATTAAAAACCACATTCACAATTCTATAATTCCATCTGCGAATCCAAAGAGGGAATTCATGTAAGAGAAAATTAACTTATTATTATTAAAAGGACACTGCCTTTTTAATAGATATAATAGAGTAACAGTTTTCCCCAGGCTTTGTGGCAGTTCCTTACATAATAACTAAAATATTTAGCAAATTTAATGGATTTTTTTCTATATGCAAATTTATTTTATTTTATTTTTTGAGTTGGAGTCTTTTATTTTATTTTTTGAGTTGGAGTCTTACTCTGCCCAGGTTGGAGTGCAGTGGCATGCTTACAGCCACCGCAGACTTGACCTGCTGGGCTCATGGGATTCTTCCACCTCAGCCTTCCAAGTAGCTAGAACTACAGGCATGCCCCACCATGCCTGGCTAATATTTTGATTTATTGTAGAGATGAAGTCTCACCAAGTTGCCCAGTCTGATCTTGAACCTGTGAGCTCAGGCCATCCTCCCAAAGTGCTGGGATTATAGGCATGAGCCACTGCGCCCAGCTGCAAGCTTATTTTTAAAACATAGTTCATTTGACTTAGATGATAATGACATTTGCTCAGGAAAGAGATATTATAGTCTGTTATTTTTCTACTGGCAAACATCAGAATTTAAAGTGGAATGGTTTTGACTTTGTTAGATGATTA
Organism: Cephalopachus bancanus; assembly: GCA_027257055.1. NCBI lineage: Eukaryota > Metazoa > Chordata > Mammalia > Primates > Tarsiidae > Cephalopachus > Cephalopachus bancanus. The sequence continues at coordinate 3,217,662 of JAPVLO010000087.1, forward strand.
TTCAATGTATTTTAATTTTATTAACCATAGGACTTTCTGTCCCCAGGACTCTGTTTTAGGTAAATTTATGGCAGTCGGTTTCCTTCTTAAGTAACATTTCTTTTAGATTACTTATCTTTATAAGAGTACTACAGAGGAAAGGTTAACAGTCCTTTGTTCTTCCCACAAGGTACATACATAGTTCTTAATGTGCTGTTTGTCATGACTGTACTGTACAGTTTGAGGGGGTGTCCCCTGAATTATCCCAGAAAATGTAGACTGTCTCCTATTGACATTAGAGTACAGGTTGGGATAGCCTGGTGGGTGCTGCATGAAGGTATATCCTTTCACAGATCCCTGTTCCAAAGTGCTTATATACTTTACTTGGGACGACTATTAAGTGTAACTTCTAGTTGATTGTCTTCTACTGAATCATATTTCTGAAAGCTTTGAAGTGAGAATAATGAGAAAATATATTTGTGGAAACAAGAAATACACGAGATAAGTTAAGTTAAAACAGGCATGCAGTACTTGCTTCTAGCAGCACATACACTAAAATAGGAATGATACAGAAAAGATTAATAAAGATGACATACAAATTCGTAAAGAGTTCCATTAAAAAAAAAAAGTCATGCAGCAAATTTAATTTGAAGAACATAAAAACTGGACAGCAGGTTCAAATTCTCATGTGCTGGCTTCACTCAGTACAGAATGCAGTGTTCTGGCTGATCTTAGGAGTTAATGCAATATTATTGATAGTTTCCAGTGTGTTACCTTCTTGTGCCTGTATCTTGTATTGCAGTGTTTGTGATCAGAATATATTTTATGTTCTATTATGCAGGAATATGTTATATGGTGTGTATGATGGTATAGTCTACATGTACATACATGCACATATATGTAAATAACGTATGTTATATGTGATATACATTTTATGCTATCCTCTTTCATGATAATTTCAGTTTACCTGTTCTTTTTATCTTGTTCTTTTATTTGTTGATCCTACACTACTTTATTGCTTTTTTTTTCCTTCCAAACTCTTTACTTTTTTCAATATTATCTGTCTTGGTTACTGTGAAGTTTTATTTTGCTCTTATATTTTGATCATTTGGACATTTTATCAATATTTTTTTCTCTGAATTCTCAATGCTGAGAAACCATTTAAAAGCCACTTTTTTATGTTTAAGTAAATGAATGTTTAAAATGTGTGGCTTGTTTTGATAATGTAAGTGTTCAGACTTACATTATTATGCATATTATGTATAATATTATGCATGTCTGAACACTTACATTATTATACACTTTCTATAAAGTTCAATATGCAACTGATTTCATGATACATGCATAGAAATTCTAAATCTGTTACAAAGATTAAGATAATTAAGCTCTCAGAAACACTGCCTGTCACTTATCTGTCAGTATCCACATCAATATATTTGCAAATTGCACCCTGTGATCCCAGGAGACTGACAAGCTTCATTGACTGGGATGATTCTAGGAAGACAGTGACCTAATGAAAGCATGGGACCAACCTACCTAATCTCTATAAATAGTGTCTCTTCTTATTTTTTTCTTTTCTACTTCTCATCTGCTCCATCTGATGTCTTAAAGCGAAAGTACACATGTACATAGATTTTTTAGTAAGATAAATGAGAATTGAGAAACTCTGGAGTGTTGGTGGAGTTCATTCATCAGGCATCAGGGGCGAAGTAGGGAATGGGGTGAATGCTGTGTTTAACCAGTGGTTCTCAAACTTTAGTGGAACCTGGAGGTGATTCTGTCAAAAAAGATTGCTTGGTCCCAATCCCAGAGCTTGATTCAGCAGGACTGGGATGAGGACTGGCCTGAGAGTTTGCATTTCTCTACAGGTTCCTAGGTGAAACTGATATTGCTGATGGGGGATTGCACTTCGAGATTCACTGCTCTAGGGTCACCTCTTCATGGGTTTTAGGTCTCAGGAAACTGAGAGGGGAAAGGGTTTGCCCCAGATCTTACAACTGTAGTGAGTTAACATCTAGGCTAGAATTACGACAAGATCTTCTGACTCTGACCTCTAATGTTCTCTAAGGATCTGTTTTTTGATTGACCAGAGAAAAAGCCCTTCTTGATCAACTGAAGGGAGTGTGGAAAATCAGATTTTCATCCTGCCCAAATTCTAGTCTGTGAACAGTACTGTCTCTAGCTGGCCTGTCTCTTTCTTTGGATGTCCTGTGGAGAAGATGGGCTGTGGTATTTGGCATTGCTGCTAAAAGTTACCCCAGATATATTTTAGCATCTTCATTTCCACATCCAATTTACTAATTATTCATGAGACATTTGTCTGTAAATTTTCAACCATTTAGAGATTAATACTAATGTCATCATTTTTCAAACATGGCCTATTAAATTTGCGCCCATATTATGTCGAGAAAAAGCAAGTTAAAGACAGCATAGGTTACAAGAGTAACCATGGGAAAAATAGAAGTGGTGGAATTTTAACTTGGTTCTAAAGGTTTGCTTTTAGTTTGATGTAATTTCAGTGAAATATTATTTCACCAAATGAGAGTTTTGTGCAATATGGTCTAATCTTTATGTTCATGGTAGAAAATATCTTATTGTTGGCAAATTCAAATTAAAGTAAAAATGATTTTGATAGTTGACCTGTTGTCTAAATGAAGATGTCATGAAATTGTTTTCATAAGAATGTGAATTTGAATGTGAATTTAGTTGGCTAAGAAAAATTTTAAAAATTGTGTTTTTGTGGGTCCTGTGGATCGGTTCAATTTCAATGATTGCTTTATTGGGATGCAAATTGTCAAAATGGCATTGATGGGCCATAAAATGCAAATAACCCTCACCTGATAATTATTTATTAGAACTGGGTGCAGAAAGAAATAACCTTGAATTATTGAAGAAATTAAAATAAGTACTTTTTTCCAGACCAATGGGGAAGAAAGCCCACTTAGAGTTGGACTGAATTCAATGTAATAAATCTTGACTATAGGCCTTCTATACCTAAGGACTGTATTCTTCCAGGTAGGTTTTGGATCTGCATTGGGCCTCAAAAGCTAGTGTCTGAATTTTTATGAAAATAGATTCAGAATGTGTGTGTATTTATAACAGTAAATATTCATTGAAAGAATTACATTGAATGATGAAGGCAGAAGCTGAATTTTGACACTGATGGTATTATTTCCAGGATAATGGGAACAAAGGTACCAGGTCGAAATGCATATATGCCATGATATAATCTACCATTTCTGGTCAAGGGAGAAATCTCAATGTTTTCATGCTGTAGAAATGGGATCCCAGCCACATTTCTGATCCTTAATGTTGTGTTCTGTCTTTTTAGCGTCTTGTGGAAGCTGCAGAAGAGGCACACCTGAAACATGAATTTGATGCAGACCTACAGGTAATTGATTATATAGTTAAATTGTTTTGTGTGTTTCCTGACAATAATTGGTATACCAGGAATGCCAGTTTTTAGTGATTGGGAGAGAAAGGCTTTAGAGAGGATGGTACAGAGTTGGAATAAATGTGCCTATTTCTTGACAGGTCAGAATAGCAATCCTCAACCACTTTCTACCAGTGATAGTTATAGTGGGTGATGTCAAATACTCACATATGTGTAACCAGATTTCAGTGAACTTTTCCCTAGTCTGGGTGAGTTAAATCAGTCAACTGACAATAATCATGAGATCCCTCAATGACTGGCTGCATTTTGAAGTGCAAGTGACTGAAAGCAATATTGTGATGGATCTAACCTTGATGCTAGGATTCAAACATCTATTTAATTAATTTCTTGCAGTAAATCATACCTGTGTTTGGTTGAGAAAGATTTTGATGTTGATGTGTGTACAAAACATAGTGAAAGGCAGCAAGTGAATTAAATAATACTTGGAGGTTCCTTTGGGTCCCTTCTGAAATAACTTTCATCTAAATTGGCATTTTGAGTTCTATGGCTTTTCCTCACTGCTAGGAACAGAAGGAACAAGGAACAAATCTTGCTTTTAAGATTTAAAGATTTGCTTTAAATCTGCACTTTGCTAGAAGATCTCTCTTTTAGTGGTGACAATTAGGAGATAGTATTTACTTTCCTATATTTTCATTTATGTGGAAAAGATAAAGGCAGACATAAATCTTTAAGCACAAAAAAAGATGGCAACACCAAAGACTGCTGCTGGCTGTGTCCTTCTCTTGAGGATGAGGTCTTATCATAACTCTCATCTGTATTTTTTTCCTTGTGAGTAAAAGAATGCACATTCAAATGGACTGGAGAAAGTTTAATAAAAGAAGTATTTTCAAATGTGTGGTCAGGGTTAAGGGAAACCAACAGGCAATGATGTTGAGAGAAACCAACAAACGGTGGGACACCTCAGCCAGCTATGCTTCTGACCTGAAGCAGCAAGGGAAGTAGTGGTTTTCAGAGTCCAGGGAAAATAGCTGTATTGATAGAGGAGTGTAGCCACCCATGGGGAGCTTGCAAGGATGTAATTTACGGGAATTATAATACTCTCCTGCTTTCTTATTTCTTGCTGGTATCCACCACTGGCTGACTTCACCTGATACTATAGTTGATGTTGTTCAGCGTCTTGAATCATTGAGCTGGATGGAGAAGTTTGAAGAAAGAGTCTGGAGGGGTAAACAAAATATCAAGTCTATCATCTGGGGTCTTTTTAGGCATAATACCTAATATATGAAACAAACAGAGCCAGAAGTATTGCCAAGCATTTTCTACTTCCCCCTTCTACTTCCAGGGGGATATAGAAAAACACCAGGAGCTGTTGGTACCATTGGGAGAGGAGTGGGAAGCTGGCCCAACTCTTTGAGCAAAGCTGCTGAGAAAGGGCAGATGATAGAGAGAAGAACCTTGAACATAGTGAGAATTACCTCACATCCCTACAGCCATGCTCACATGATGGTTTCACCAAAACCTAAAGGCATTTACTGGCCACATTTGTCTTCATTGAACCTCATCTTCAAAGGGTTTGGACTTCCTAGAATGGGCCAAAAGGGATTCAGTGAAAGCATCAGAAAGCCCCTTTGTAGGTGTAAATGTTATAAGGACCTCCTGAGTGCATTACCAAGGGAAACCGACTGTTCTCAGGAATTCCTGAAGTCTTTTAAGAAATCTTCTGGTTTTAAATGACAGAAACTCAACCCAAATCAACTTAGATTTCAATAATGAATAAAATAAGAATCCAAGACTCCATGAGTCCACTCTGATAATAAATAGACAGACATATAGGTGAATAGATAAATGCACACATAAATGAGGAGAGAAAGTTCTTTTTTTTTTCTTTTTTTTGAGTTGGAGTCTCACTCTGTCGCCCAGGCTGGAATGCAGTGACACACTCTCAGCCACTGCAACCATGACCTGCTGGGCTCTGGTGATCCTTCTGCTTCAGCCTTCCAAGTAGCCAGAACTACAGGCACGCGCTACCACACCTGGCTAATTTTTGATTTATTGTAGAGACGAGGTCTCGCCAAGTTGCCCGGGTAGGTCTCAAACCCACGGGCTCAGGCAATCCATTCACCTCAGCCTCCCAAAGTGCTGGAATTGAAGGCTGAGCCACCGAGCCTGGCCAAGAAAGCTCTTATTAGATCGTCGACTAATACATATAGAAGAAATGATGGAGTTAGATAATGACAGTAATTGTTGAGGCAAGAATTCATTGGATGCTGAAACTAGTAGGCAGAAGTTTGATGAGGAACAAGACATTACAGTCTCATAGTATCTGCCCACAAATTACTTATCAACTACAAGGGGAAAAACAGTAACTTTATTGTGGACAAAACCTTGCAGACACCACCTTAAACAAGTAATCAAAGTTAATGTCACCAAAATGAGACAAAATAACATCGAGTGCCTTTAGATGTGATGACCTGGAAAAATACATTACTTTTATATAGACTTCTCGCCTAAAACGTGTAACGTAAATCTAATCATAACAGAATGTCAGACAAATCTAGATTCAGGAACATTCAACAAAGTAACTGGACTCTTCTTCAGAAATGTCAAAGTCAAGAAGAAGAAAGAAACACTGAGGATCTGTTTGAAATTAAAAGAGATTAAAGACACATGACAACTAAATGCAACGTGTGATCCTGAACAACAACAACAAAAGGTTTGAATATGGACTGTGCATTAGATAATAATATTGTGTTAACGTTTAAAATTACCTGTACTGTGATTATGTTAAAGAACGTCCTATTCTTTGGTTTTTCTGGACCAAACATTTGGATTCATTGGTCCAACAGGAAGGTGTGGGTTTGCAGTTTGAGAAACTGTTTTGTAAAATCTGGTATCTGTGGCTCACATAGTCAATTTTATGCTGAGATCAGTTCTTTACTAAGGATAGGTGGGCTGGGGCAATGGAGGGAATGATATGGCTGACTTGAGGGAATTATTTATCCTTCATCAGAGGAAAAACGTTCTGTGGTTTAGTTCAGCTCATGTAGAGATGCTCTTTTCTGTTCATCTGAAGCTATTGTTATTTTCGAAGAGTGTTCTGATTTTCTATTATTGAAGCTTGACAATAAAATTCTGGTATAGCACAGTGATACCCTGTTGTCAAAGGTGATGCAGTAAATGTGAATGCAGCACTGACATCTCTCTTGAAAAAACTAGGCACCAAGAAAATGAGTCTCTAGTTTATGATCTCTTGGGAATGAGGGAAGGGAGTCCAACTTTTCTACCCCAGTTACTTGTTCTGTATGTAAACAAGAAGAATATAAGGGGGTACCACTGTGGTCTGAGCATAACAGTAGATGTTGAAATAATCTGACAGTGTTACAGAGTATCATTCACTATCTGGACCTTAGACCTCAGTGAACTCTTCTCTAGGTCAGAGTAAACCATGTGTGCTTTGGTGGAAACCTGTAACAAAGAGGCCTTTGATGAAATGGATGTGCATGAAAGAATTCGTTTCAGTTTAGATGAAGGTTTTGAAGCTGCTGAAGCTTCTATGCTATTAAATGCAAGTCTGTTAACAGCTCAGGTGTCAGCCCCATTGCTGTTACCGAGGTAGCAGGTCTGTGTGCTAGCTCTGAGTTTATTGCTATGATGGTCCATCAGAGCTGATCAATTGTTAATCTGGGTTCCACTGGCCTCTCACCAACCCCTGCCAGAGTATTGTTTTTATCAAAAAAATTTCAGACTATCATCTGCTCACCATTAAATAATGCTGAAGAGGACCCTACCCTCTTAACTCAGGAAAAGCAGAAGGATCTGAAAGTCTGTTTTCCTATAGAAAGCAAACAAACAAACAAAACCACCAAAAAGCAAAAAGCATTTTGCAAAACTTCCTAAACTGTGTGGTTTCAAGTTATGTGGGTCTTAGCTTTCTCCCTCCTAAGAAAAGAGATCTACCCCTTCTCTTGCTTTAGATTGGAGACTTTGCATCATTGTATCATTCATGTGCTTTTAAAAGTGAAGTTTATCTATCATTAATAGAATAATCAAAAAGTTACAAAAATAAAGTTATGCCTCCTTTATATCAGGATTTTAAATTCCTCTTACAGTCTCTTCAGAGGTTTAACTTTTCTCCCATGGTCTTGTCAACCTGACATCTGCAATCTCCTCTGTAAGGTCCTTAAGCATGGCATAGGATTGTTAGTTCTTAACAAAAACTATATTGGGACAAGATGCAAAATGAAGCCTCTAAAGGCGAGCATGTGTGAACAAACCAAAGTGCAGAGTCCTCCATAGAAACCAGGCCTGCCTGGCCTTCATTAGTGGGGTAGGGTAACTTTCTTTTGTACACTGGAATCAGTTCAGCCCTCTGGTTTTTCTCCTTTTTATGGTGGTCTGTGTGTTCTAAATTGGTCTTCTCTTGGTCTAGTTTTTTATTGCCTGAACTTGAGTGCCTTTAGATACACTTAGATGTTCCATTGGTACAATTTTCAGTCACATATGATGACAGAGGTCTTGTTAAAATGGCATCTCTCCCTTTTTTACTTAATGCCATGAATTATCATAGGCTTTTATTGAAACATTGATAGTTGTAGTGAAAATAGTTTTTAAAAATACTATCCTGTGTCTTAATTATCACATGTGATTATTTTAGTGTTTCTCTTTCATAATTTTGATGGCAAAACTCAATTCTGGGGAAGGAAGAATAGGGACCCTACCCTCAAATCTCTAGTCATTGATGAATTTCCAGAAAACTAGGTCTACACATCTGGTATAACTCAGAGAGAATGCCTTTCCCCTCTCACTTACTCTTTCTTTTTGGATTTTTCCACTGGCAGTGAAAGAGAGGAAAAAAAGTCCTTTTGACAGTTTACTAAAAACCTGCTTATCTTTGAACTGCAAACATATTTTCTTTGAAAGCTGTCTCAAATAAGTGCCAATTGCACAGAGCGGGTGTACAGCAGAAAAAAATGTAATTTTGAATTGTGTATACCGCAGAAGCTTTTTTCATTACAAAGTTTTCTATAATAATTTTTCTTTGTTGTTTTGTAATAGAAAAAAGAATCTTGGTGACATTGAGAGGGATAACAAGTATGAGATGGAAAGAAACTGGGGGGGATGTCCCCTCCTGATCATCACCAAGATTCAAGAGCCTATCTTGAAGAAAACTAGTGGCCTGATTTCAATCTTGGGGTGAGGAGTTTGGAGTGGAAGGGATACAAAGGCTGTTTATAGGAAATCTCTGAGATAACTTGACTTCTGATGCTTCCTAGAGCAGCTTTCTCTACCTCCTTCCCATTGTCATGGGAGCTTTGTGTTGAAGGAGACTCAGGGAAGGAGACAATAGGCAATCTTGAAACCCCAGCATTCTCTGTAGAACTTTTAACACCATATCCTGGGAAAAGGAAGTCTTTCTAGAAAAGGATTAGAAAGGACAATGAGAGAGTGATGTCAGCAAGATGGCCAAATAGAAGTTCGTAGTGCTTGTCTCCCCACCAGTGACAGCAAAAACAATGAATAAGCAATTATATTTTGATGAAAATAAGTACAAAAGAGTGTCAAAGTACACCAAAGGAATTACAGAAAACCTGTAGAGCACAGAAATCCAGGATGGACACATAGAGAATGGAAGGAAACCCCTTTCCTCCAGCACCCCATTTCCAATTAGGGTCAGTTCAGAACCAGGAGGGACAGCAGCCCCCATTACCACTATAGACATCTGCAGTCCTCTCCTCTGGGGGCTCCTACTGACTTCACAAGTGCTGAGCTCAGTGAAAGTGCTGGCTAGCAGCCACACAGAGAAGGAGCTACCACTGGATTCTGCCTCCCCAACCCTCACCCCATGCATGGCACATATGGCTACTGTGTTGCACTGCTTTGGAACCAGAACCACTGCTGGAGTGTGTCCTGCTCCGGGGGCAAGTAGCCATGACACCTTTTCATCCCTGAGGTTTTTTTGTGACTGAACCACCTTGGCTTGGTGGCCCACCATCCTTGAGCTGAGCTGCTGCTATGACCTAACCTATGGGGCCAAGCTGCTCTACCTTCTACTCTCAATCACTATTATGCCGTGTGCCTGGGCTGAAGCACCACTCTGCCTCTGGGGAATAAGTGCCTTGTCTGAAATGTTGCATACCACTTTCAGAGAAATGGAACCTTACCCTACCTTCCCTGAAGCAGGACCAGTTTTGTGTCTTGCCCCACAGGGACAGAGTAATAGCTACAACCCAACCCCCTGGGCCTGAACTGGTGTGGGGGTTGCCTCAGAGTCATAGACCCTGGCTTGTGGGCATCTACATCCAAACCTGCCTTGGAAAGTGAACAGACACTCTAAAACCCAGGTGCAACAGCAGGCTTGCAAGACCCTGAACCCAGGACTTCTGCTCCATGGCTGCTCTCCAGGGCTTCATCTATGTTCTGGATTCCAGCACTGCTGTAGCTATTTGTGGGCTCTATCAGATCTGACATCAAGAAGGATTCTCTCAACCATGACTCCCCATTGTGTGGAAAATAAGAATTGAAGGACCTCAAAAGATTTTTGTCACCAATGACCCTAACAACTTATACTGCTGCCACCCCTGCCACAAACTCAACAGCCAAGGCCACTGAGGTACCCACTATCATTGCTGATGTTTACAAATGAAGAAGCTACAGAGAGGTTAAACCACTGCATCTGTTCAGAACCAGAGCCACCAAACCTTTCTCAATCAGCACAGTGAGACCCATCTACAGATGAAAGATTTTCCTGATAAAAATCACACTTTAAAGTTTAGAAGAGGTGATTATTCCACCAGATATACAGACATCAATGCAAGGACAAAAGAAATATAAAAAAGCAAGGAAACATGACAGCATCAAAGAAACACAATAATTTTCCAATGACTTATCCCAAAGAAAAGGAAATTTGTGAATTTCCTGTAAATGAATTCAAAACAGTGATCTTAAGGAAACTCAGTGATATATAAAATAATACAGATAGACAATTCAACAAAATCAGAACAACTGTTTATGAACTGAATGAGAACTTCAACAGACAGCAGACTAGATCAAGCAGAAGAAAGATCTCTGAACTTGATGATAAATCTTTTGAAATTGCCCAATTAGAGGAAAAAGATGAAAAGTGTAAAGATAGCCTATAAGACTTGTGGATCACCAATAAGTGAACAAGTATTCACATTATGGGAGTTGCATAAAGATAAGAGACAAAGACAGGAACAGAAAGCTTATTTAATGAAATAATTGCTGAAAACTTACCAATTCCTTGGAAAGATAAGGACATCCAGATCCACGAAGCTTAAAAGTCTTCGAACAGATTCAACCCACAGTGGTCCTCTCTGAGGCACATTATAATTAAACTGTCAAAAGTCAAAGACAAAAACATAATATTAAAACTAGCAAGTGAAAAGTGCTAAGTCACATATAAGGGAAATCTCCATTAGACTGTCAGTGGATTTCTCAAGAGAAACCTTGCAAGCCAGGAGAGAATGAGATGAAATATTTGAAGTGCTGAAAGAAAAGACTGTTAATCAAGAATACTATACCCAGAAAAGATGTCTTTCAGAAATAAAGGAGAGACAAAGTCTTTCCCAGGCAAGCAAAAGTTGAGGGAATCCATCACTACAATACCTACTTTATAAAGAATGATTAAGATAATTCTTCAAGTGGAAACAAAAGGATGGTAATCACTAACATGGCAACAAATGAAAGTGTAAATTTAATCAAATCCAGAATACTTCATTACTTTTATGTTGCTCTATAAATCATTTATATCATTAGTATGAGGGTTAAAAGTTTTAAAACAGTCAAAAATAATGATAGCTATAATTAGTTGTTAAGAAATACTTAATAGAAAAAATTTAAATGGTGACATCAAAATATAAATTGTGGAGGAGAGAGTAAACATCTAGAAAATTTTTTTGCAATTGAAGTTAAGTTGTTATTGGGGTAGAATAGTCAACTATAACTATAAGATGTTTTATGTAAGCCTTATGGTAACCACAAGGCAAAAAGCTATAGAATATACATCAATGATAATGAGAAAGAAATAAAAACTTAGCATTATAGAAAATAACCAAATTTCAAAAATAAATGAGAGAAGAAATACGCAAAGGATTTACAGAACAGAACACTATTAATAAAATGGCAAGAGTGATTCCTTGTTTATCAATTATTTTGAATGTAAGTAGATTAAATTTTCCTATCAAAAGCTGTAGATTGGTTGAATGGATAAATGACAACAACAAAAAGATCCAGCGATATGGTATTACAAGAGACCCACTTTAGCCTTAAAGACTTACATTGGCAAAAAATGAAGGAATGAAAGAAGCTATTTTATGCAACTCTCAACTAAAAGAAAGCAAGAGTGGCTATACTTTTATCATATAAAATAGTCTTCAAGTGAAAAACTGTCACATAGACTGGTGAAACAGAATAGAGTCCCAAAATAAATCCAAACGTACGTGGTCAAGTAATTTTTGATAAGGGTATCAAAAAGACTCAATGTGCAATAAGTAGTCTCTTGAATAAGTGGTCCTGGGAAAACTGGATTTCCACATTCTGAAGAATAAAATTAGACCCTTATACCATACACAAAAATAAACTCAAAATGGATAAAAGATCTTAATATAAAATTGGAAACCTTAAAACTTTTAGAAGAAATCGTAGGGGAAAAACTCCTTGACAGTGACCTTGACAATGATTTCTTGGATATCACCAAAAGTTCAGAGTATAAAAGCAAAAATAAATAAATGGGATTACATCAAACTAAAAAGCTTTTGTACAGCAATGGAAACAATTAACAAAATGGAAAAACAACCTGCAGTCTGGGGGGAAAAGTGTTTGCAAACCATATATCTGACAAGCAATTAGTATCCAAAATTTGTAAATAATTCATATTACTCAATAGCAAGAAAACAAATAATTAAAAATGTGCAAAGGATTTCATAGACATTTCTCTAAAAATGGCATAAAAATAGACAACAGTCACATGAAAGGTGTTTAACATCATGGCTCATCAGAGAAATGCAAATTAACAGCACTATAAAATACCATCCCACACTTGTTAGAATAGCTATTATTAAAAAAATAGAAAAAAAGTGTTGGTGAAGATATAGAGAAAAGAAAACCCTGTATCCTTTTGGTGGGAGTGCAGATTGGTGCAGCTACTATGAAAAACAGTACAGACATTACTAAAGAAATTAAAAATACAGCTACCCATATGACCCAGAAATCGCTTTTCTGAGCAAATACCCAAAGGTAATGAATTTGCCACTGCGGTCACATGTTCATTGCAACCTTATTCACAATAGCCAAGATATAGAAACAACCTAGGTGTCCATCAGTGAACTAATGGATACAGACGATGTGGTATATAATATATATACAGTGAAATACTGTTTAACCTTTAAAAAGGAGGAGGTTTTGCCCTTTGCTACAACTTGAATGAAACTGGGGGACATTATGCTAAATAAAGTAAGCCAGACATAGAAAGAAAAATATTGCATGATCTCACTTATACGTGGAATCTTAAAAAAAATAAATAAAACAGTGGTTATCAGGGTGGAAGGGAGGAAAGGGGGAGGTGTAGGTCAAAGGATATAAATTAACAAACATATAGGATGTACAAGTTGAAAAATCTAATATACAACATGAGGACTATAGTTAATAACAGTGTATTGTATTCAGGATTTTTGCTGAATGAGTATATTATGGCTGCTCTTGCCACAGGGAAGGAGGATGGGTGACTATGTGAGATGATAGATATATTAATTTGTTCTACTATTGTAACTATTTTACTGCATGCATATAACTTATAACATCAGGTTGTATACCTTAAATATGCACAATAAAATTTATTTTTAAAAAAGGAAGAACAGTGGAGGAACAAACAGCAGAAGAGAGCCTTCTTATTCTGGCAGCACATTTTTTTTTTACTGGAAAATGGGGCTTTTGCCCTGGGGAAAAACTGTCATAAACAAGAGCAACGGAAGGGTTTAGTAGAAGTACTTCCTGAGTGGGGGAAACAACTATTCTCATGGAGATTTTTGTGCATTCTTGCCAATTCCAGTCCATCCTGCTCTACTTTGAACAAGGTGTTAAGCTCCTAGCTGTGGGGGACAGGAGGAGCAAGGAAAACTGGGCCCCTTAATTAGAAATAGTGTTTTTCATCAAGATAGCTAATTGGCTTTTGTGCAGTAAACAAGAAAAATAGGGGTCATATATGCATGAGAAATAATAAAAAGAGAAGGAAATTTCACACTCTGTATTAAAATATATCCCATGCCCCTACCTCCCATCTGACTGAAGAAAACATGCCTATTGTTTTTGGTTTTTTCTTTTTATCAGCTTGGCAGGGGGTCGCAGTTAGTCTTCATCTTAAGATCTTATACTAGAGGTTTCTTAGGACTCGCCACGTCTTTTATTCACAAGACTAATGTATAAATAGTTTATAAAGTATCTTTAAGTGTGAGCATTTAAAGAATAAAGCCATTTCTCATTTGTTACACACACCCTATGCGGATACACACTGTGATTTTTGTTCATTTGACTAGATATTACAACTTGTAATAAGGCCAATGCCATGACTTTGAACTTTGTGTTAATCGGTTATTTGGTAGTCTCACATGCTCATGACCCTGACTGTTGGTCATGAGAGTGAAAGAAGAAGCAGTGGGTGGAAGCTCAGTTTGATCCAATAGTGAGAGCTTTGGCCTGGAGGTCTAAAAATTTAGTTTCTGTTTTTTTATTTTCATTAAAACTGGACCATTTTCTTGCTCGAGGATCTGCTGCCATGTCTTCTTTGCTCATCTATAAAGGGATGCACCTGTAATGTCTACTTGACTTCTATGATTGCATCTCGCTCTCAGATGCTGCAATTCATTTGGTCAATAGTTATCAATGGCCTCTGGTGTATCCGGCACTGTACTGTGGATATTGTCGGAGGTAGACAGACAGCATTGTCTTTGTTCTTCTGGAACTTGTCATCTAATGCGTCAGACAGATATTAAGGGCATGATGACATTCAATTGTGGTAAGTGACGTGAAAGAAAAGTACAGGGTCACATGACAAGGAGACCTTACCTAGTCTAGGAATTCAGGGGACCTTGTACAGTACAGTACATGACAAGGAGACCTTACCTAGTCTAGGAATTCAGGGGACCTTGAGGCAAAGTTCCAAAGGATGAGTCTGGATCAAGTAGAGCATCTAGCCACCCCCTCACGCCCCGCCCCCAGTTAGGAGAAATCTCTGCAAACTCAGACAGCTGGTAACAGTTATTTTCCACAAGTGCAAAATTAAAATAGCCTAACTGATGAGACCCGTAAAACCAAAAAGTGACTGGGGAAGATCTCAATCAATGTAGAGGTTTATTTTGCCAAGGTTGAAGATGCACCTTGTAAAATGGAACACAAGTTACAGCAGGATCTCTGGGAAAAAGATGGGGGGAGGGCAGGCAATGTGTCAGTGGTGGCATTCTTGGGAAGCTCTGATTAGTTAGCATTTAGTGAATCTACATTTTAAATGTGAAAAGAGGGTATAGAGGAAAAGTCAATTGTGTATTCATCTTGTTCTCAGTAAGTGTACATTTTACAGAAGATGAAGTAAGCATGTGAAATTACAGCTACCTGAGAATGAAAGAAAAACCTTCATTCCCACCCCACCCCCCAGTCCCAAGTGACTCAGTTCCCAAGCTTAACTTTCCCTTTGGCATAGTGAATTTGGTTTTCCCAGCTTCTGTGTTTTCCTTTTACAGACCAAACCAGAATGGAATCAGTCATGCCATATCATCACACTGAAATTTTAAGGAAGCAGATAAATCCCAAAACAGATCAGTTTTTTTCTCTGAAATCAGAAGATTCCAGTCTACCTGAGTCAGTATATTTAATAACTTCCTCTTCTTTAACCCTTACAAAAAAGTGTAACCTGCAGTAACCTACTATTAACTAATCAGATTTTTTCTCTATTGTTTTGTTTGCTTGACCTCTTTGTACAAAACCCACTGCCCAGTGGAAGTGCTCATTCTGTTTTGTAGAATGGAGGCTGGCCTAACTCATGAGTCATGAATAAAAGTCGATTAGAGCTATACCTAAATTTGTTATAATTTTGTCTTTTGACAACTCTAATGACATTTTATTTTCCCCTCTTTAATGTTGCTTATCATTTCCTATCTTGTTAATTTTATTCACATAAGTGTCCATTTGTTGCTTAATTTAACATTTATTCAGAACTCAGTACATACTAAGCCCATTTGTAAGTTATGGGACTCCCACAAACTGGGAGGTGACCCTAGCACTCCAGAAAAGTTCTGTCTAATACATAGGCATGTAAACAAATAGCTACAGTATAATACGAAGAGTAGTTAACCAGTTAAAGTATAATATGAGCTCAGTGAGGGTGGGACTGATAGTTCTTCAATATTTATTTATTCATTCCTTCATCCAGCAAATACAGGCACACCTTTATTGTGCTTATCACCATTGCTCTTGCAGATATTGCATTTTTTACAAATTAAAGATCCATGGCAATTCTGAGTTGAGCAAGTCTATCAGTGCCATTTTTTTTTCAGCAGCATGTGCTCACTTCGTGTGTCTGTGTCACATTTCGGTGATTCTTGCAATATTTCAGACTTTTTTTATTATTATTACATCTGTTATGATGATCTGTGATCAGTGATCTTTGATGTTACTATTGTCGTTGTTTTGGAGTGCCACAAGCCATGCTTATATAAAATGGTGAACATAATCAATAAATATTATGTGTGTTTGGACTGCTTCATAAATCAGCTGTTCCCCTGTCTTTCTTCCTCTCCTTGGACCTCTGTATTCCCTGAGACACAACAATATTGAAATTAGACCAATTAATAATCCTAAATATTGAAGTGATGAAAGGAAGAATCACATGTCTCTCATTTTAAATTAAAGGCTAGAAATCATTAAGCTTAGTGAGGAAGTCATGTCAAAAGCTGAGAAAGGCTAAAAGCTAGGCCTCTTGTGCCCGTTAGCCAAGCTGTGAATGCAAAGGCATTGTTTTTGAAGAAAAATAAAAAGTGCTACTCTGGTGAACACATGAATGATAAGAGACCAAAAGAACCTTATTGCTGAATGGAGAGAATTTGAGTGGTCTGGATAGATGATCAAACCAGCCATGACATTTCCTTAAGCCAAAGCCTAATCAAGAGCAAGGCTCTAACCCTCTCCAATTCTGTGAAGGCTGAGAGACATGAATAAGCTTCAGAAGAAAAGTTTGAAGCTGGCAAAATGTGGTTCATGAGGTTTAAGGAAAGAAGCCGTCTCCATAACATAAAAGTGCAAGGTGAAGCAACAAGTGCTGATGGAGAAGCTGCAACAAGTTATCCAGAAGATCTAGCTAAGATCATTGATGAATAGATTTTCAGTGTAGGAAAAAACCCCCTCTATTAGAAGATGACATCTACAACTTTTCTGGTAAGATAGGAAAAGATAATGCCTGGCTTCATAGATTCAAAGGATGTTGTTTTTTTGTTAAGGGCTAATGCAGCTGGTGACCTTAAGTTAAGGCCAGTGCTAACTGACTGTTTCAAAAATACGAGGGCCCTTAACATTTACGCTAAATCTACCCAGCTTTATAAATGGAACAAAGTTTTGTTGACAGTACATCTGTTGTAGCATGTTTACTGAATGTTTTCAGCCCATTCTTAAGTCCTACTGCTTAGAAAAAAAATAAAAAATTCTTTCCAAATATTATTGCTCTTTGACAACACACCTTGTCACCCAAGTTCTCTGATGGAGATGTACAAGGAGATTAATGTTTTCATACCTGCTAATACAGTATCTGTTTTGCAGTTCACGAATCAAGGGATAATTTCAACTTTCAAGTATTATTATTTAAGAAATATATTTTGTAAGGCTATAGCCACCATAGATAGTGATTTCTCTGATGTATCCAGGCAAAGTAAATTGGAAACCTTCTGGAAAGGAGTCACAATTCCAGATGTCATTAACCACATGAACATTTGTGGTTAATAGGAGGAGATGAAAATACCGATATCAATCAAAGTTGATTTTAATCTTTGTGGATGTATTTGAGGGGCTCAAGACTTAAGTGGCGGAAGTAGCTGCAGATGTGGTAGAAATAGCAAGAGAAAGCCGGGCTCGGTGGCTCAGCCTGTAATCCCGCGCCTTTGGGAGGCTGAGGTGAGCGGATTGCCTGAGCCCGCGGGTTCGAGACCCGCCTGGGCAGCGAGACCTCATCTCTACAATAAATAAAAAAAAACCAGCCGGGCATAGTAGCGCATGCTTGTAATTCCGGCTACTCGGAAGGCTGAGGCGGAAGGATCGCCGGAGTCCAGCAGGTCGAGGCTGCGGTGGCCGGAAGCGGCCACTGCACTCCAGTCTGGGCGACAGAGTGAGACTCCAACTCAAAAAAAAAAAAAGAAATAGCAAGAGAACTAGAATTAGAAGTGGATCCTGAAGGTGTGACTGAATTGTTACAATCTTATGATAAAACTCTAATGAATGAGAAGTTGCTCCTTATGAATGAGCGAAGAAAGTGATTTCAAGGATGAAATCCATTCCTGGTGAAGATGCTGTGAATATTGTTGAAACAACAAGAAGGGATTTAGAATAATGCATAAACTTTTTAAATAAAGCAGCGGCAGGGGCTGAGAGGATAAACTCCAAATTTGAAATAATTTCCACTGTGGGTAAAATGACATCAAACATTATCATATGCTACAGACAAATCTTTCATGAGAGGAAGAGTTCATCGATGTGGCATACTTCACTGATGTCTCATTTTAAGAAATTGCCACAGCCTTTCTAACCTTCAGCAACCACCATCCTAATCACTCTGCAATCATCATCCTCAAGTAAAGACTCTTTACCAGCAAAAAGATTATAACTCGCTGAAGTCTCAGATGACTGTTAGGATGTTTTACCAATAAAGTATTTATGTATTTATTTTTTTGAGTTGGAGTCTCACTCCGTCACCCAGACTGGAGTGCAGTGGCAAGATCATGGCCACACTAGTGTCGACCTGCTGGGCTCAGGCGATCGATCCTTCGCCTTAGCCTTCCAAGCTTCCGCCTTAGCCTTCCAAGTAGCTGGAACTACAGGTGTGCACTACCACGCCCAGCTAATTTTTTGATATATTGTAGAGATGAGGTCTTGCCAAGTTGCCCAGGCTGGTCTCGAACCCCTGGGCTCAGGCAATCCTCCTGCCTCGACCTCCCAAAGTGCTGGGATTACTGGCTTGAGCCACTGCGCCAGGCCTCAATAAAGCATTTTTAATTAAGGTATGCACTTTGTTTTAGACTTAATGCTATTTATTACACCCTTAATAGACAACGGAATAGTATAAGCATATCTTTTATATGTACTGGGAACAAAAAAAAATTGTGTGACTTGCTTTATTGCAATATTTGCTTTATTGTGGTGTCTGGAACTAAACCTACATTATCTCCAAGGCACACGTGTCCACTGAACACCAGCTATATGCAACATAGTGCTAAGCATGGGGATGGGACGATCCAAAAGAAACAGAAAATAACAAGCAAGGATATCAGCCCTTTTGACATACAATTACAAACTACTGCTTAATTACAATTTTAATGAGTGCTTCTTTTTGCTTTATGTAGAATTTGCATACAGTGCACTGCATTGGTCTTAAAACTTGGCAGATTTAACTTGATAAGCACAGTGTCCTTCTGCTCCCTTTGCATTCAACTCCCTTCTTCCCTCCATAGTAAACCACTGGCCTGATTTCTAACATCACAGATTGCTTTTGTATATTCTTGAACTTTGTGAAAAATAGAATCATATAGTACATTCTCTTTTGGTCTTATTTCCTTTATAGACCATAACGTTTTAGATTTATCCACAACGTTGCATAAGTTTCTTCTTTTCTTTTTGTTTTAGAGATAGGATCTCGCTGTTTCACCCAGGCTAGAGCACATTGGCACAATCATGGCACACTGCACCCTCGAACTCCTGGGTTCAAGCATTCCTCGTGCCTCAGCCTCTCAAGTAACTGGGACTATGGGAATGAGTCACCATGCTTGGCTAATTTTTCTATTTTTTGTAGATATGGAGTCTCACTTTGCTGCCTAGGCTGATCTTGAACTCCTGGGCTCAAGTGATCTTCCGGTCTCAGCCTCCCAAAATGCTATGATTACAGGAGTGAGCCATGGCACCCAGCCTCCTCCTTCTTTTTTCATATAAACATTGGATACTATAAATTTCCCTTTAAGTGATGCTTTCAGTGCATTCCCCCACATTCAAATTTAATATATTCTGTTTTCATTATCTTTTAACTCAAAAATGTTTTCTCATTTTCCCTTTGAATACCCCTTTTACCTGTGGAATTAAAGTTTCCAAATGTGATGGTGGATTTATTTGTTTCTTTCTTTAGTTCTGATGGATTTTTGTCCATATATTTTGAAACTTTTATTAAGTGTTATATATTTAGTATTGTTTTGTCTTCTTGGTGAATTTTATCATTACAGTTTTATCTTTTATCATTAAGAAATATTCTTATTATAGTTAATATGCCAGTTTATGTAGCACACCTGCTTTTTCATTGGTGTATCTTTTTTTCCCTGCACTTTTAATTTTAACCTATCTAGAACTCTGGTGCATATAGTTGGATCTTGCTCTTCTTTCCAGTCTGACAACCTTTTAGTTGGACAGTTTATTTCATTTACACTTTATGTAATTATTAGTATAATTGGATTTATCTTGTTTGCTTTCTCTCTGTTTTTTGTTCTTTTTCATTCCTGTCTTCTTTGGGTTCAGCAAATATGTTTAAGTGTATCATTTAATTTCCCTATTGGCTTTCAATCCACCTTAAAATTTTTGGTTTTGATTGTTGCTTTAGGTATTATAATCAGCATTCTTTTTTTTTTTTTTTTTTTTGAGTTGGAGTCTCATTCTGTCACCCTGACTGGAGTGCAGTGGCCACTCCCGGCCACCACAGCCTCAACTTGCTGGGGTCCGGTGATCCTTCCACTTCAACCTTCCGAGTAGCTGGAATTACAGGCATGCGCTACCACGCCCGACTGATTTTTTGATTTATTGTAGAGATGAGGTCTCGCTGCCCAGGCGGGTCTCGAACCTGCGGGCTCAGGCAATCCACTCACCTCAGCTCCCAAAGGCGCGGGATTACAGGCTGAGCCGCCGAGCCCGGCTATAATCAGCATTCTTAACTTACATGGACAATGTGTTTAAAGTTAACTTGGTATGTGAAGTACCATTTTGCCTAAAATATAAGAATTTTACAACAGTGTAATTCCATCTACCACCATTCTTTGTGGTATTATCATATCCTTAACTGTTATATGTGCTTTAAACCTCATAATAAAATGATATTTTTTTGTTTTGTTTTGCTTCTCTTTTAAACAGTTGTCTTCTAAGTAAGTTAATATACAAGATGGCAATATATTTACCTGCATATTTACCATTTTTGGCACTCTTCATGTTTTCCTGTAGATTTAGTTTTTATTTGTTATCATTTCTCTTCAGCCTGAAAGACCTCTTTTAGCTTTTTTTTTTCTTTTTATCTTTGTGTTACATATCTGGTCTGGTAGCAACAGCTTCTCTCAGCTTTTGTTTGTTTATATAAAAAGATCTTTATTTCACCTTCATTACTGAAAGATAATTTTGTTGAATATAGAATTTTAAGTTGATAGCTTTTTAAAAATTTTAACACTTTAAATGTATAATTCCATTCTCTTCTGATTTTTAATGTCTGATAAAATGTCAGCAAAAATTTATATCTTTGCTACCCTGTATACAAGTCATTTTTCTCCATTGCTTTCAATATTTTCTTAATATGTTTGATTTTCAGTGTACTAATACAGTGTACATAAGTGAAGAGTGTTTTTAGATGCATTTTTCTTTGTACTTATTCTGCTTGGAGTTTGCTAAGATTTTTAAATATTTTGACTATATTTGAAAAAATTTTGTACAATTATTCAAAATATTGCCTGTCCTATTCTCCCGTTCGCTATACTTTTCCTTCTGGAACATAAATGATATGTGTGTTCGATTGCTTAATCTTATCTTTGTGGTTTGTTTTCAATCTATGCTTTGTCTACAAGTTCAATAACCTTTTCTTCTGTAATTTTCAAGCTGCCATTAAATTTATCCAGTGACTATCTTATTTCATATGTTGTATTTTTAGTGTCAGAATTTTCATCAAATCCTTTTTTATAGTTCTATTTCTCTGCACTTACTATGTTCATGTTTTCTTTTACATCTTTGGACTTAACTATAATAGCTGTTTTAAATTTAAATAACTTCTGTGCTACTTTTACCATGTGATTTATTTCTGTTTTGTTTGACTGTATTTTTTCCTTTTCAATTCCATTTTTTCCTGCCCCTTCACATGTCTAGTAATTTTTTAGTATGCTGTACATTATGTTACATGTTTGACTGATTTTTATAAATTTTCTTATCGTAATCTAGTATTGTTTTATCCATGTAGCAGGTCTTCTGAAATTCCAAATGATAAATTATTTGAATCAATTAAATTTGTATTAAAAAACAATTATTAAGGAGATAAAAAGGGGAGAATGATATACCACATAGCAGGGCAGCCCCCAGTGATTTGATCCTCTGCATTCTAACATTATATAAGTAGTGAGTACAGCATTGTCTTCTTCATTCCAGAAGAACTACATAAGGCTATCTTCCAGTTAAAAGAAAGAGAAAAATGCATTTTTGTTATAGAATATTAAGATATAAACATTGTTTCTCAAAAGCTTATAATTTCTACTTCTTACTTATGTTAGTACTATGTCCTGTTCTCAATCTATATTAAGGTATTGATATTAACAAGTTTGAAGACAAGAAGTGCAACTTTACAACAATGATAATTGAAATAGTTTTAACAGTCATGTTACTTTTTAATTTAGAGGGGAAAATGTCATTATTTGCTCCTTCCAATGTTATCTTTTATTTGCCTGTGCAATATTTCCACGTTAGTGGCCATCTTTTTTTTTCTCTTTGCTACTCAGGTGCTGAAAATTCTGGGTCATTTAGTGCCTAATAGCATCAATAGTGAACAATCTAGTAATTCCCCTTTGTGTTTTCCCCTTGTACTAATCTTTGTTGTTACAACTTTTTTTTCTATTATGACTATGCAGGTCTTAATTTGTGAGTGATAATGGCTACAGAAATCTGAATTGTTTCTTTAGAAAGCGCATTCTTTCCTACCAATGTAATTGGCTCTTTTGTGATTCTTTTAACTCTTGGGTTTTCTCAGTTGGGCTTTCCCAAAGCTTGGGGATATTTATTTTAACTAAATATTTTTTAAAAACACATTTGTTTTAAATAATATATTTTAAACACAATACTACATCACCAACTTTAACTTTACTAAACATTCCAATTAACAAATACTTTTAAAGTTCAGTTTTATTGTTTCTATATATACAGTGTGATTGTGGTATTTCAAACAGCAGTCACTTTGTAAAGGGGGCATTTTGGGACATCAGAACCTTCTTGGCACATCTACAATCATGCTAGATAAACATTTCATGGTTCTGTTAATGATAATGATCAGAGTCCCACAGTACATTTCCATAAACCTTAGTGTCTTTCATTAAGATGACTGACTGCAGAGGTCATTGGCAGACCCCAGAAATTACTTCTGCATCTTTCTTCAGCATATTCTTTGGCAATAATAGGAATGCCCTTAGGTTGTTGATTTCACCAAGGATCTTGTGGTCTAGGAATCTGCCAACTACTATTGAATTTTTAAATTAAAACTTGAATCTGGTGGCAATCCAGAAAGTAGACAAACCAGCAAAAATTTTTCAACCCCACTTATATCTTTTAATAAAGCACCTGATATGTACACAAATGAATTAATTCTCATTTCTACTTTCAGGATAGTTTTTTTTTTTTTTTTGAGTTGGAGTCTCACTCTGTCACCCAGACTGGAGTGCAGTGGCCGCTCCCGGCCACCGCAGCCTCGACCTGCTGGGCTCCAGCGATCCTTCCGCCTCAGCCTTCCCAATAGCCGGAATTACAGGCAAGCGCTACCACGCCCGGCTGATTTTTTGATTTATTGTAGAGATGAGGTCTCGCTGCCCAGGCGGGTCTCGAACCCACGGGCTCAGGCAATCCACTCACCTCAGCCTCCCAAAGGTCCGGGATTACAGGCTGAGCCACCGAGCCCTGCAGGATAGTTTGTAATATAGGTTTTCATAATATACGTAGCTCCAAGCACGTTCCTTTAGTATGGTAATTCCAATTTCTTCCAATTAAAAGTTATATCATGACACACAAATATTTCTATTTGTTAGTAAATGATACTAATAGGATATATAGTAAAAATAGTAAGAGTAATAGACACCATGATAAAAATATATTAAGTATAGGCAATGGCGTAAGTGCTTTACAGACATTATTTTATTTTTCTCTCTATGATCCTATGAGATAGATACTGTTGTCTCTGTTTTACATATGGAGAAACTAAAGATTGAGAGGCCAAGTGATGGGCCTACATTAACACAACAATGGGTGGAGGAGCCAGAATTCACACTCAAGTCTGTCTGGCTCCAAAGATCAATAAGCTACATTGCCTCACATGATCGCAAGTTGTAACATTGAACTTAATTTACACTGGACAAAATCTTATGAAGAAATAAATTTAAGACAAAATTTATCATGAACTATGTGAAAGATCTGTCAAATAATTCAAAAGGGAATTTTCTAAAATGATAAATTATGCCCTAAAATGTATGAAATAAAAAATTTCTTAATTAGGTATAATAACTTAGTAAAAATGATTGAATATTTCTTTACTTGTGTTATTGCAAATGTATACATAAAGGAGACTATTTCTCATCTTGTAATTGAATCTATTCTTCACACAGCGATGTGTGATCTTTTATAACACATATATGGTCAAGTTATTCACGTATTTACACTACGCTTTGCTCATACTTAGAATAAAATATAAACTCCCACATATCTTGCAAAGCTGTACACAACCTGCCCAATATTAAACAGTTGATTGCAGCCATCTCCTACCTTTTTTCTTGGTGTCTGCTATGCTCCTGTCTGATTCCCTTCCATTCTTGGCATCCCTCAGTAGGATTTATTGGTTCATTTTCTTTCTCTTCCAGCAAAATGTAAGCTCCATGAGAGCAGGCACCTGATATCTACCAGGATTTTCACAAATATTTGTTAGAATTAGTTGCTATCCATAATGGTGATACAATTGTAAGAAACCACAACTGATTGGTTATCATAAGAGTTGTGAATTGTTATTCATTCATGAAATTGTTATCTGTTTATTTAAATTAGAAAAAACAGATTCTTTTTTAAAATAAATACTTATGGCCAGGCTCAGTGGCTCAGCCTGTAATCCCGCGCCTTGGGAGGCTGAGGTGAGTGGATTGCCTGAACCTGTGGGTTCGAGACCTGCCTGGGCAACTTGGCGAGACCTCATCTCTACAATGAAAACCAAAAAATTAGCCGGGTGTGCTAGCGTGCCCCTGTAGTTCTAGCTACTTGGAAGGCTGAGGCGGAAGGATCACCAGAGCCCAGCAGGTCGAGGCTGCGGTGGCCGGGAGCGGTCACTGCACTCCAGTCTGGGTGACTGAGGTAGACTCCAACTCAAAAAAAATAAAAAATAAAAAATAAATACTTATGGCTTAACCAGAGGGGATTTAATTATTGCTGTAAAATTCAAACACATTTTCATATACTACTGGGCAACCTATTAGGGAAACAGTTGGCTTTTGTTGTTACTTGTAATAAATTCATGATTTTGCTAATTTTCCTCATCCAAATGATATTTTTCTGTCACTTATTGTGCAAGTAAAATATATGACGCCGGGCTCGGTGGCTCAGCCTGTAATCCCGCGCCTTTGGGAGGCTGAGGTGAGTGGATTGCCTGAGCCCGCGGGTTCGAGACCCGCCTGGGCAGCGAGACCTCATCTCTACAATAAATCAAAAAATCAGCCGGGCGTGGTAGCGCATGCCTGTAATTCCGGCTACTTGGAAGGCTGAGGCGGAAGGATGCCGGAGCCCAGCAGGCGAGGCTGCGGTGGCCGGGAGCGGCCACTGCATTCCAGTCTGGGCAACAGAGTGAGACTCCAACTCAAAAAAAAAAAAAAAAAAAAAAAAAAAATATATATATATATATATATATATATACACATATATACATATATATATATGACTATACAATTAATTATGAGCAAGAAAATTTATTAAGCATATTTAATGACTATTCTATTAAACGAATAGTTATTAGATTATTTTATTAAACAGGTATGTGCTTATGGAGAAAACACTTTTAAAATTGGAAAATAAAAATAGTTGGAAGAGAAACATGCCCCTACAAATCAGATTTCTACTGTTGGCATGTTCTTACCCACCTTCCTGAGAGATACAGATAGTATGTCTGTGGGAGGGACAGTCTCTTAAAATGCCAGTAGGAACTTATAAGGAGGTATAATCAGCTTCTGAGGATGAAGGTTTCATAGCAAATGTGTGTGTCTTTAGGTCTTGCCCATGGTGTCTATCATTGTGTCTACCAGAAAATGTCTTTCTAATATTGTCGTTTCCTTGGAATACCTTTACAGGTCATAAGAGTCAGCATCTCATGGAAAATTCTGGTCTGACATTTCACTTGCCCATCGCAAGATAAAACAACAGCAAAAATAAACAACTGGGAAAACAGACTTTCTCATGCTGGTAGTCACTAATGGAGAAAAAAAATAATTTTATTTTTTGGAGTATTTGCATCAGTAACCTGTGGCCCTGATGTTTTGTTAATCAACTGTGTGACCTTGGGTTTGTCACATGTGTGCTTTCAGACTTTATGTTATCTCAGGTAAATGGAGGGTTGAGACTGGTTTGATTTTCCTTACTGATCTAGAATTATCTAAGTCTAGAAGGCTGTGATCTTTAACAGGAAAGAATAGCACCTACTTTTCTAAAGACTGTGTGCTCATTCTTTTAGGAAATCCAGCAACTTTTACAGACATAGCATTGTCCTAAAGGAAACAATCCCCTAGATAAAGTTTTCTCTCTCTTCCCTTCTCCCCCTGCAAATAAAACTTTAAAACTGAGACAGAGAAATGTCAAGGAAAGACTATTTGATTGGATCATTCACAGACCCCTGTACATAATTTTATCATTTTAAAATATAAGGGTTCTTACAAATAATATAAAAGGGCTTTCCTTTTTGTAATTTTAAGAAATTAACTTTAGAACTGAAATGACTTGTTTTACTCCAGACTTTAGTTTTCTGTATGGATAATCAGAACCAAATTAAACATTTGATTTGATGTATTTGGAAGTGATTATGTCCTACACATGAATGTATTCATATGTCCTACACATGAATGTATTCATAATCTATCCTTATTCCTCAAAGGTTTCAGGTGGCTGAGAACATCCAGTCACAATGAAATATTTTTTTTTCTGTTTTTTAAAGTCTTGTGTCATCTCGTTCTACTTGAGATTGGCTGAAATGTAGAGGCTGTTCTGATTAATAGGAAGACAACTGGGGAGGAAGAGAAGGAGGAATTATAGCTTCACAGCAATATTTTCAGAAACCCAGGTCAAGAAGAAGGAAGGATGAGCCACAACACAGCTTTTGTCTGGTCAGGATGCCTCTTTGATTACAGGGAAATAAAAGAGGATTCATTATGTCTGCTTCTGTTTGTTGATTAGCATTCTGGATGAGGTAGATATTAGCTGGTGAGAAAATGTCTTCTGAAGACAGAAAGACATAGATTTGAATTCTGTTTTTTTTTTTCTTTCTTACTACTGGTGAGACTGGGGTATATTTCTTAGCCTCTTTGTGTCTCAGGTTCTTTATCTGTATAATTAGGAAAGGATACCCTCCCTACAATGTGTCAAGCTTCCATAGACTAATTCGTCTGCAAGAAGTACACTGTCTGGTACAAAAGATGATCCTAGTTCGGAATAACTATTATTATTATTGTTGCCATTATTTTGACCCATACCCTTGAATTACAAAGAAGTTGATCATATTTGTAATTGAATATTTATCCTCTGCCTCCTTTGTGGACTCTGTAAGGCAGAGGGCACATCTGTTTTCAGCATTGTCAGTACAGCCTAAGCACACAGCTAGCACTCAGTGAATATTTGAAGAAGGACTGAATGACTACAGAAAAAAAAGGATCAAGAGTTTGATTCCCATTAGGATGAGGGTTCTCAGCATTTGCCAAAGAGAAAAAGTGACGATACTGTTGGAAGAATTGGTAGTAACTTCCACGGTAGGAGGGCTGCCCGGCCTCAGGCCTGAGCCAATTCAAGCCTCTTTAGACCCTTGTGGGTCACAGCGTTGGGTGTCCCATGTTCACAGAGGGGCTGCGCTCAGACCATCTTTGGTCACATCTGTACCCTGCTGAGTGGGAGTGGCAGCTAGTAAGAGGTCCCTATCTAAGTAAACAGAGAGCAAAAGACCTGGAACAGTTCCCCATCCCCCACCCCTCCCAATCTGCCAATATTGGAGCTAGCCACTCACTTTGGTTTCTTGGTTGTTTTAAACAGGTCCCTTTATATATCAGAAGAGAACCACTAACAAGAGACTGCTGCTAGGAAACATTTTATATTCTTTCAATTTTACTAATGGCTTTAGAAGAAATCTCTCTTTTAATTGCCTTAAATAGTCTGTATTCATTATTAAATACCAACCATTTGCTATATTCTACACTTCTTTTTTGGCTCTGCATGCCAATTTTTTCTGGGACCTTCTGAATTAAAAGTAACATTTAACTGGAGGGCAGGTGGTCTGGCAACATGCTCTCCCACTGAAGTTCCCATGCTCTTAGACATATCTTAGCAGTTAATGATATCTGAAGTCTGGGACTTTCATCATTCAGTTTTTAAAGTCAACACTAACTATCAGGTTAAAATCCGCAAAATTCTTTTTGGTTTGCTGTCATCTATATTGGACTTCACAGGTCTCATGTGCCTCAACTTCGACTGTGAGTTTTGACTTGAATCTATTATATCCCTAGCCAGGTCCACATCCAGTCTCAGGTTATTATTAGAGAGGAGTTACAGAATCTTGACTCAGAATCACAAGGTATGTCTTCAACTTTAGACTGTTAGGTTAGGTAACATTGTGAGGGCTATGATATCAAATTAAATCCTCATACCACTCTCAGGATGGGAGGGTGGCTAGGTACTATTACTACTCCTACTTGACGGATGACAAAACTGACACACTCAGAGAAGTTAAATTACTCAGAGTCACAGGGGAGGGAGTACTGGACTTAGGATCAGAAATTAGCTGGTGCTTTTCCCATGAACAGTGTGTAAGAGTTAGGCTAGCCAGAAAAGCAGCCTTTGTTTATGAATATTTATTTACCAGGGTTTTCTTTTATCTGGTGGTGAAGGGTGATTGTAAGTTGTAACGAATTTGGAAAACATACTATCAAAATTACAGGGTGAATTCAGTTGAGTTTCTTGCTCTGTTGGGTTACCATATTGTGTCCTGTGATATTCCAAACAGTTGTTCCTGTATTTCCTAAAGTCAACCCTTTACTATATGTGTGACATTCTTTCCTGGGAGCTTTGCTCTCAGGTGAAGCAAGAGGCACCTGTGGTCAAAAACTGGTGCGGTAAATGGTTTGTAGTGTGTGGGATCATATCTAAGAATTGGCAACAGATCTATACCAAGGTCGCTGCTGGGTACTTCTTACTATGGAAGACTAATATTTCCTCAGGTGAATCTCTTTGTTTATTGTTTTCTTGGATCTTCCTGCAAAGGAAAGATGCTAGAATATTTTCCCAGTGAATCAGACACACTGTGCTCTCTTTTCTTTCCTTCTTCTGCTCTTTTTTTCTAGTTTCTTTATGTTTAATACACTAAAGAGGGGAGAAAGGCAGAGGAGGTGACACACACTTCTGAGCACAGAGAGCCTTAGGTGTTCCTTGGGAATGAGTGGGGATGGGACTCAAGTTCTTGATGTGCCGGATATCCTTTCAATGTGAAAGCAACCAGCTCTGGATTTGAAAAGTTCACCTGGACTCCATGAGGGTTGCGGGGAGCTTTTGTGGGCATATTTGCTTTTCTGGGAGAGGTAACTGTTTCCTGCTGCGTGGTTATCATGTTGTGGGTTGGGAAGCAGGGCACGCTGGTGATAAGAATTTAATGAATACATATGAGAGGAGGGGATTCAAGCCACTGAACAGCGTATTGCCCTAGGCCATTTCACATTTCAGGATGCTGAGATATTTAAGAGAGTATATTCCAGATGATCATGGAAGAAAGGATATGTAAGCGGTGCTGGAGTGAGAGCTGTGTCCTTACTTGTGTTTCCAACAGCAGGTGGGCGGCCCGCCACACCAAGAGCCTTATGAATCACCTCTCAGTTTGTCCATTGTCTTTGTTTTTGTGATTCACTTACAACTTTAAAAAAATATGATGAGGCCTGCCCTTGTGTTCATTATTCCACGTGGCAGAGAGGACATGACTTTAATTTATTCTTTGCTTCTAATTGTAGTGTGTGCATGTCAGGGTTCACTGGTTAGAGAGAATGAGCCCTGCTTTTGTAAAGCAGTTAATTGAACCTGGTAACGATTATTGCCTGCAATCCCCTGGGGTTGTGCTGGTCCCTGTGCCTCATCCCTCATGGTGGTTTCTAGCAGCTCATGTCTGTGACACTGGAGATTTTTCAAAAGGCGACAGCAATAGCAAATTGGAGTTCACATACTGCAGACCCCAGCTGCAGTCATGTCAGTAACCTTTTCTGAGTTTGTATCTGTCTCTGGTGCTAGGGACTTCTGAAGAGAATGTTTCCAACTTTGAAATGTTTAAGAAAATTTTTGCAATACAGGCAACAAATGACTAGTATCTAGGATATGTAGAGAGAACTCCCTTCATATCAGTAACAAAAATATCAAACTAAAAACTCATCAGTATCAATCTACTACAAGAAGCAGTAGAAACTGGACAAAAAGATGCAAAGAGTTTGTTGACAAGAGTGGAATTAGATGAACAAAGAAAAGATGCTCAACCTCACTAGCAATCCGGGAAAAGTTAATTAAAGTAGGACCATTTTTACCAATCACTTGGAAAAATAATATGGTAATAATGATGATGACAATACCAAATATTGGTAAGGACCTGGGAAATGGGACTTTGGCTGACACAACCACACTGCAGGTCAGTTTTACAGAAACTTTGAAAACTAAAAATTCACAGACTCTACAAATCAGCAACTCTATACCTTGCGATTTGCTTACAGAAACACTAGCACATGTGCACCGGAATGCAGCATTGTGAGACTGAGTAAAAATCCACAAACTGCCTGTCTGCATGTGTAGGAAAGGCTACAGCAACTGTGATTTATCCATGGAATGGAACTGTAGGCAGGTCTACAGGTAATGGCCAGGACAATGTCCATTGTTAACTTTGAGGGGCAAAAGCAGGATTCAAAATCATTTGGACAATATGACATAATTCAAGTTAGAGAGGAAAATGATTTATATGCTTTGGGTGAATATCTGCATATGCCTATTATTACAGAGGAAAATCTGTTGGTAATACCTAGGAAGAGCCTGGGGTTAGCAGTGAGGTCACAGGGGACATGGGCATTATCTGGGATGCTTAGATTTGTATAAGGAAATTGTTTGGGATAATTAAAGTGAATTAAATATTCTTTAAGAGGAAAAGAATAAATGAATTAGAGGGTAGATATTTATCAGTGTCCACAACTTGTTCACAGTAGCCTCAGAGGGAAGAGAGATCAGTCAGAGTGCTTGCAACTGCTCATTTTCATTTTCTCATTAGGTCTCAGGATCTTACCTCCCTGACAGGTTCTGGGGAAGTCAAGTGAGATTGTACGTGTCTTCCTTTCCCTTGCACCCTCAGTCCTCAGTACAGTGCCTGGCACAGAGCTGGTGCTGATTAAATACATTCTGAATTGACACTGAGCTTAGAGAGCAATGCTCGTGTGGAGTGCTTTGTTGACTGCGGGAAATAGGCATGTACCAATGGTTGATTATTGTCATCTGCCTTATAGTCAGAGGTACCCTCCTGGCTTCTGATTCTGGAAAGTGGATTCTCTACGTGGGCCATAGTTCTAAGTAAGCCTCTCTTGCCCTCCTGAGCAGAAAGTCCTTTAGCCAGTGTCAGAGTGGGGCTTCTAGCCCTCCCAGCATGAAGCTTTTCTTGGACCTGCCTGGAGTATTCAGAACCAGGCCCACTTCATGGGTCTATGACCCACCCAGGAACCCAGGATCAATATTCCAGAGGGCTCCACACTTGGCTTAATGCTCTCCTGTTGCCATCTTGACATTCTTAATAACTTTTGAATAGGGGGCCTGTATTTTCATTTTGCATTGTGCCTACAGATTATGTAACCATCTTGGATAGAGTGAGCTATTGGTCCTTCCCATGGCCAGATGGTGAGGAGAAGCATCTGGCTCCTGGCTCTATGAAAAGCAGAGGGCTCTGATGTTGAGGTAACAAAAGGAACTCTTTAGGATAGTCTGGACTTTCATGTTTTTCAAAAAAGGCCATGGAATCTGTTTGTATTTCTGTCCTGAAGGCAACAACCACTTCTTCCTTTTGTGCTGGGGATGTACATTAGCTGATGGTATTTCCTGATGGGCCTGAGTCTCTCTGAAGGAGGGCTTTATTACCTGATTCCTGGAGATGATGATGAGGCTTTCATCCTACTGCGGATAGTTCTGTTTTACATTTCAGTCAGATTCTGAGGTTCGGATGGTGCTAGGACCTGGGGTGGCTCTGCACTCCAGGAATGGAGAAGTGGCCAGGAGGTGCCTTTTGGTCTATTGTGGCCTGTAGCACTTGAATTTCTCCATATTGCCTCTGTGTACCCTTTCCATCCTCTTCCTGTATCTCTCTATCCTCCACATCCTCCAAATCCCTGTATTTCTCCATCTCTGCATCCCTGTAGCCTTCGTATCCCAGCATCATCTGTGTCCTCCATATCCCAGCATCCTCTGCATCCCTACATCCCCCACATTCCCGCATCTCTGCATCCTGGAATCTGCATCTCATCTGCCTTGCACATAGAGCTGGCCCTTGGGGTACAGGAAAAGGAAATACCCACAGCTGTTTTTTCTTTTCTTTGACCCAGCCTCAGCTAATGAGGGAACATGGATTTAGAAGCCAGAAAGATCTAATTTCAAAGGCCAGGTGGCCATTTAATAACTGGCCGAGTTCTTAGGCAAGTCCCTTCACTCCTCTGATACTCAGGTTAAGGATTAAATGAGAGAGGAATCTAAGCAGCAGGATTTAGAGTTGTTTAAACATCTTCCTACTTTGCTGTTCTTCTCTTTTTCTGGAATTTTCCACAGTATCCCTGTCGTCCCTGCCCTTACCCTTAGCTCTATTCCATCTGAGCTGCTCTGATAATACCAGAAATGACCAAGGCAGAGTGGGTTTGGGTTTTTCTCTGAAATGTAATTAAATCAATGTACTCACTTCTTCCTCATTATTACGTCTGGGGAAGCTCCAGCATTTCTTGTTTTCTCAGTGAAGGAACCAAACACCTCTTGAGGTAACAGGCCCAGAGTCAGGCCCTAACGCTGGAGAACGAGCTGGTCCTCTGCCCTGAGCATCCTACAGCTCTGTCTTGTTAATGAGCAGAGTAAAGCCCTTGGAGGTCCTGACTCAATGAGTGATTTTTCTGCCCTTTCACAGGCCTAGAGAAGATGTGCACAGATGTGCTCTTTGGTAGCCCAGATATCATCAGAGCAGTTGAGATCAGCATGTTCCTAGCCTTGGGGACATCACTCACCTGCAGGGTGCATTGGAAGTTGGTTGGTTTCCATGAGAATTGAGTTGATCCTCCTGGTCAGGCACTTTAGTTTAATGACTATAACTCAGGTGTGTATCCTGCATAACTTTTCAGACAGATGTCAATCTCTGGCTTATAGGGGTTAAGAGAAGAGGTGACAGGCTGCTGCTTGGAGTGAGCTGGTAGACGTTTTTATCTGTATTCTAAAGATATAGGACATTTGCAAAGTTTACTTCAGGCACCAAACTCTAAGTGGAAATATATTTACTTTTTAAGCATGCCATAAAATAGCAATATTTTTTATAGCTCCGAATTATTTTGTAGTTTTTCAGTTTTCTGTCTCTTTATAAACTACACTTTATGGAGCTGTCATAATATTTGCCTTTCCACTCCTTTTAATGGGTTGAAATATTTTAGAATCAATTATACAGTGCTTTTGTTTCTCACGTTAAATTTACCACCAATTCTTTCTTCAAATATTTTGAGTATTGAAAATAATTTCTTAGGTGACATTAATTATGATGCACCTCCCTGCTCAGCTATTCTTCCCTGGCAATATTAATGATAGTGTTTTAGCATTTCTGACTGGCTCTGTCATTAATCCATCGTAAATATCAGCCCCAATTAATGTGCAGAAGTAATATCAGTTGAGGAGTGAAATGTGTGTGCCACAAATAGAGGATGGATGCTGTATCTGCCCCCAAGGAACAACTGAATTTGTCAACTGTTAACTCTGAATCCTTAATAGTACACTTTGTGTAAAAATGCGTTCTTTGATTTTTTTTTTTTTCCATTTTACAAAATTTGTAGCCACAGTTGACGGTGATGTCTGTTTGTAAAATCTCATCCTTTGATTTCTTTCCATTCTGTTAAATCAGAAAATGCTTGCAAGATTCAAAGACATTATGCTGTGTAGTTCCCTGTTAATGTGTCTGCTTGTACTGTCTCTACTTTTATGTCTTCCTTTACTCTTGTTTTCCTTCCCTTCCTTCTTCCTCCCTCCCTCTCTCCTTCCCACTCACCCTTCCTTCTTTTCTTTATGTTCTGCGTCTCCTTCCTGTGTTTTGGAATGTGTTCTCAGAAGGCAGAACTGAGCCTGTTTACTTGGGCAGATCCAGCCCAGGATGAATTGCAATTACTTTCTACCTGGTCATTGGGCATTGTAGAGTGCAGAAAGCCATGCAGATGTAGATTATCAATACATATCTGTTGACTGGTACATTTTTTCATAACACAGAATTTTCAGAATATGCTAACAGAGAGAAGTTTTTATTTATTTATTTATTTATTTATTTTGAGTTGGAGACTCACCCTGTCGCCCAGAATGGAGTGCAGTAGCCGCTCCTGGCCACCGCAGCCTCGACCTGCTGGGCTTCAGTGATCCTTCCACCTCAGCCTTCCAAGTAGCTGGAACTACAGGCATACGCTACCACACCCGGCTAATTTTTTTGATTTATTGTAGAGATGAGGTCTTTCCAAGTTGCCCAGGCGGGTCTCAAACCCGCGGGCTCAGGCAATCCACTTACCTCAGCCTCCCAAGGCGCAGGATTACAGGCTGAGCCACCGAGCCCGGCAGAGAGAAGTTTTTAAATTACTAAACATCTTTGATACATGTGCTTCCCCTTGGGCCTCCTGTTTAGAAAATAGTCATCTATTTGGCTAAGATGTACACAGGATGGTATCTCACATGCTTGACATTATGGTTGGCATTATGCTTGGCGTGCGCTCCAAGTTGGGGATCCAGGATTATTTATTTTCAAATTAAGAAAACTTTTTTTTTTTTTTGAGTTGGAGGGTTTCACTCTGTCACACAGACTGATCATGGCTCACTGCAGCCTTGACCTCCTGGACTCAGGCAATCCTCCTGCCTCAGCCTTCCAAGGAGCTGGTTGTGCCACCACATCCGGATAACTTTTTGATTTTTTTGTAGGGACGAGGTCTCGCTATGTGCCTATGCTGGTTTTGAACTCCTGGGCTCAAGCAATCCTCCTGCCTTGGCCTCCCATAGTGCTGGCATTACAGGCGCGAGCCACTGTGTCCTGTCACAAATCAATATCTAAACATAAAAGAGAAGCTGTTGATAATTACTCTTGGACAACAGTTGTAAGCCAAGACTACCCTAGGCAAATGGTAGCATTGCTAGATAAAGTATAGGATACAGCTAAACTTGAAATTTAAATTTAACTATGCATCCTGCGTTTTCATCTGCAGAATCTGATGACCCTGTTTGTAGTCATGAACACATGAGACATGCTCCTTGATGGACTGAAGCTTACCGTCTCATAAATAACTTCAGGTTACTAATTCAGGCACTAAGTTGATTATTTAGCATATCACAACAACCCTGAGAGGTTGGTGGTGCTTTTGCACTTCACAGTGGACAACACAGGTTAACAACATCCCCAATGTCAGACAACTAGGACATGGTGGGGAAATGAGGAACTGGGACTCTGAGACCTCATATCAGCTACCTGCAAAACCCACATTCTTTCCCATCATCCCCTCCTGCCTCCTAACCAGCACTGTGGCAGCAATGAGCTTCTTTTGCAGATTTTTAAGAGGTTCTGCAAGAAAGTTAAGAGCCCTTAACATTACTTCTCCACTGCTAGCTTTTCCAGGCTGCAGGAGGCAGCCAGCTGTTTTCACTGTATCAAACCCAAAACATGTCATGCAGAAAAAA
Source organism: Cephalopachus bancanus (assembly GCA_027257055.1). Taxonomy (NCBI): domain Eukaryota; kingdom Metazoa; phylum Chordata; class Mammalia; order Primates; family Tarsiidae; genus Cephalopachus; species Cephalopachus bancanus. Next base: position 3,253,459 of record JAPVLO010000087.1, read on the forward strand.
TGTCAAGTCATTTTGAAAAATGTCTGAAGCATAATGTGCTTGACAGGGGTGAAATAGCATTGGCCATAGTCACGTAATTACTACCTCAGTGTTTGTTTACCGTGCAGCCCTTTCTTCTTCCACTTGAATTAAATCAGTCTGAGCAACAATGCAGCTTTACAAAACCCAGGTCTCTGCATGCATACAACAGTTAGACTTTCTCAGGTTCTTCCTAAGCCTGATCCTTGCCAGGTTGACTAAGCAACTTAACGATTTCTTCCATATTCATATCTTTAGACTGAACGCAGACAGACTTATTGAATTAAAGTAAATGAAGGTCACCTATTTTTTTTCTGCAGACAATAAATGTTAAGATAGGGTGAGGCACTGAGGTCCAAGATCTGATTTGAATTTAAGCTGCTGCCAGACACCATAACATTGCTACCCGCTAGATGTCGCTGATGATTCACACCAGTGCTGCTGCAAGACCATTTATGGCTGTTAAAAAAAAGTCTTTAAAAGTGTCAGGCCAGAGTTAAAAATCTGGAACGTCCACATATTTCTTTTCTTACCTTTTACTTTTTGATATCTCCTTTGTGTTCATCCAAATGGGCCTCATTTCTCCTCTTAACGATCTCTTTCTACCTTTCTAAATTTAGCAAAAAACAAGAAGGGTAACATCTGTCTTATTAAAACTAATCTCTTTGTGTATGTTGCCTTTTTGCTGAATTTTTGTAAAACTCCTCAGACTTCATTTCTTTGATGAATTTGGTTAGTTTGTATTAACATAAACTATCTAGTACTGTAGATTCCCTACATCCAGTGAAGTTGATTTTCCTTTTACAGATTTATGCCTGATTTGCTTTAAGGAGGGAAAAAATCTGTCTTTACTAGTAGAGAAGGATCAGAGATGCCTACTGTAGTCCAAGGAGGGGTAATCTTTGGTCAGCCCTTCTGGCTTAAAGACCCAAGCTAGTAGGATGCTCAAGGAGGAAGATGGGGTGGTTTGGTATGGCGGTTTTGAAGCCAGTCCTCTCTGGTATACAAAATACATTCTCCGTTGAGCAGCAACAACAAAAGCAGAAAGACTGGCAGCTGCTACAGATTTCCACTCCTAATGAGCTACAGTTTTTTTTCCCCCCAGAGCATGGCTAATATGGGATGGAAGCCTCAAATTTAAAAAAGGAATGTTAAAAAGGAGTAAGGTTAGCTTTAATCAACTTTAAAAAGATCATAAAACTAATTTTCAGAAAAGCTTGAGACCCATGGAAAGATCTCTTGTAAATATTATGACAAGAAGTTTTTTTTCTACTTATTTTCCCCTCCCTCCCGCCCTCCTTTCCCTCCCTCCTGCTTGCTTGCTTTCTCTCCTTTCCCTCCCTCCCTCCTGCCCTCCTTCCCCTCCTTCCCTTCCTTCCCTCCCTCCCTGCCTGCATGCCTCTCTCTCTCTCTCTGTCTCTCTCTCTGGTTAAAGAGAAGTCGCCTACTTTTCAAACAAGCAAATCTCCTATTTGGGGAGGGAGGATGGATTGAGTAGGTGAGAGTCTCTGTACCAGACTGAATTTGGTCTACATCCTGTCTTCACAGGAGATCCCTGGTATGTGTAGTTTCCTCTGTAAGAATGGTCTTAAGCTTCTCAGCTGTGGCTGAGATTTCCCTAGGAGTTGAAGGAGACTGGTAGATTTCCTGGGGGTAGTTATGCCATGGTGGTGCTTTATGGACAACTGTATCATGAGTGGCACTTTGCCAAACTCTACTCAACTTCCAAGCCTACCTTTAGTACTCAAAAATATGAAGTCTTCTAGAATGTGAAGTTAGGTGTGTTTTGCAATGGATGTTGGAATAGCATTTACTTGAGGTAATTTTTAAGTAGTCTTTTATGAATTTCAGACAACTTAACATCCATGAAATAAGAATAGTGCAATCATGTGTTTGTTGGCCATATGTATGTTTTCTTTTGAGAGATGTCTGTTTATATTGTTTGTCCACTTTTTAATGGGGTTATTTGCTTTTTTCTTGCTGATTTGTTTGAGTTCTTTGTAAATTCTGGATATTAGTCCTTTGTCAGATGTATAGTTTGCAAATATCTTCTCCCATTCTGTAGGTTGCCTATTTGCTCTGTTGATTATGTCTTTTGCTGTGCAGAAGCTTTTTAGTTTAATTAAGTCCTACTTGTTTATTTTGTTTTTGTTGCATTTGCTTTTGAGGTTTTAGTCATAAATTCTTTGCCTAGGTGTATGTCCAGAAGAGTTTTTCCTAGTTTTTCTTCTAGGATTTTTATGGTTTCATGTTTGACACTTAAGTCTTTAATCCATAGTGAGTTAATTTTGTATATGGGAGATAGGGATCAAGTTTCTTTTTTCTGCATGTAGCTATCCAAACTTCCCAGCACCATTTGTTAAATAAGGTGTCTTTTCCTCAGTGTATGTTTTTGTCAGCTTTGTCAAAGATCATTTGGTTGTAGGTATTTGAGTTTATTTCTGTATGCTCTACTCTGTTCCATTGGTCCGTGTGTCTGCTCTTGTAACAGCACCATGTTTTAGTTACTATAGCCATGTAGTATAATTTGAAGTCAGGTAATGTGATACCTGCAACTTTTTTTTTTTCCTTAGGATTGCTTGGACTTTTCTGGCTCTTATTCCATATGAATTTTAGGATTATTTATTCTAATTCTGTGAAAAATAACATTGGTAATTTGATAGGGATCACATTGAATCTGTGGATTACTTTGGGTAATACAGGCATTTTAAAAATGTTGCTTCTCCAATCCATGAGCATGGGATGTTTCTCCATTTGTTTGTGTTCTCTACAATAAAATTAAAAACAATAGATACTGGCACAGATGCAGAGAAAAGGGAATGCTTATATACTGTTGGTGGGAGTGAAAATTAGTACAGCCTCTATGGAAAGCAGTATGGAGATTTCTCAAAGTAAAAGTAGATCTACCATTTGATCTAGCATTCTCACTACTAAGTATCTACCCAAAGAAACAGAGGTCTTTATATATATATAACAGACACTTGCATGCACATGTTCATTGTAGCACAATTCACAATTGCAAAGATGTGGAACCAACCTGAATGCTTATCAAGTAGATAATGATCAGTGGATAATGAAAATGTGGTATATATACACCATGGAATACTATTCAGCTGTCAAAAAGAATGAAATGATGTCTTTTGCAGCAAGTTGGATGAAATTGGAGAACATTATTCTAAGTGAACTAACTCAGGAACAGAAAACCAATACCTCATATTCGCACTTATAAGTGGGAGCTATACTAAGGATATGAAAAGATATAGAGACTGGTATAATGGACACTTGAGACTCATAAGGGGGAGGGGAGAAGTAGCAGAGGACAAAAAAAAATCAGCTGTTGGAAATAATGTGCACAGTTGAGGGTGTGGAGGTGATGGTACACTTAAAGTTCAAACCAAAAACTATTTGTACCCCCGAAGTGATTGAAATTTTAAAAATGATATAATCATAAGAGGGTTAGCTTTCTCAGTCATTGGGAAGAAAGGCCCACTTTCCCTGATTATAATCAGGTATTCTGTTTAGAATATCAGAAAATGAGCACCCTACAAATGTCTACTTGACTGAGATTGGAGAAAAAGAAGCCTAAATGCATTATCAAAACACAAAATACTTTCTGAGTTTTCCCACAGAATGAATTAATAATATTTAATACTAATTATATTCTTGCTACATAACAACTTTCTATGGTTGTGGGCAAATGTGAAAACATTTCCAAGCCCCAAGAACGTTTTACAGTGAGCTTATATATGCGAATTTGTTATTATTTGCTAGGCGTCCCTTTCCATACAAGTTGTTCTATGCAGTTTTACCAAAATTTTGTGTTGCTGTTTTTACTTTCTGAAAAATTACTGGTATTTTACCTCCCCTTCAATCAAAGTATTACAAATATGGAGTTGGGGCAATAATTCAGTTTTGACTAATTTGTTTGGACTCATTCTGAATTATTTGTGCAGACACACACACACACACACACACACACACACACACACATATAATTTTTTTTTTTGAGTTAGTGTCTCACTCTGTCACCCAGGCTGGAGTGCAGTAGCAAACTCATGGCCACCCTAGCATTGACCTGCTGGGCTCAGGCAATCCTTCTGCCTTAGCCTTCCAAGTAGCCAGAACTATAGGCACATGCTACCACACCTGGCTAATTTTTGTAGAGTTTATTGTAGAGACGAGGTCTCGCCAATTTGCCTGGGCTGGTCTCGAACCTGTGGGCTCAGTCAATCCACTTGTCTTGACCTTCCAAAGTGCTTGAATTACAGGCTGAGCCACCAAGCCCGGCCCATATATATTTTTATATTTATATTTATATTTTTTGTCAGAGTCTCACTCTGTCTCCCAAACTGGAGTGCAGTGGCATACCTACGGCCACCACAGCCTCAACCTGTTGGGCTCAGGTGATCCTTCTGTCTCATCCTTGCAGGTAGCTGGAACTACAGGCATGTGTCACAATGCCAGGCTAATTTTCTGATTTAGTGTAGAGATGAGGTCTCACCAAGTTGTCCAGACTGGTCTTGAGCCTCTGAACTTAGAAAATCCTCTCACTTCCACCCAAAGTGCTTAGATTACAACACCTGGCTTATTTGTGCAGATATTATTAATATTTCCAATGAATTACTTGACTTTTGTGATTTATAACTCTTTACCTCCAGAGCTGACATTTGATATTTATATTATCAGGTAACCATGTTTTATGTCTTTTATTAAAATTTCCAACCAATGTACACAGAAGTTGGCATAGTCCTAGGCATGGTTTGGTGTCCTGATGGGTCTTGAGTTGTCTGGGTCCCTCAGATACATCCAGGGCCTACCCAGTAGTAAGACCCCAAACCAGTTGTACCCATGAGTCTCTTCCAGACTTGTAATGACTTTGGTAAGACCAGCATTTTCAGACTAGCGTGAATGCCTTAAATATATGAAGACTCCTGTCAGTGGAAGATATCTCTACATTTATTTTATTATTATTGTGGAACTTTGCTTGACAACTAATTCTTTAGTGCAATGACTGATACAGTTGGTCCTTGAACAATGCAGGGACTAGGGGTACCAACCCCTGTATAGTCAAAAACTTGAGCATGACTTTTGACTCCCCCAAATCTTTACTACTACCAGCTTACTGTTGACTGGAAGCCTTACAAATAACACACAAGTTCTGATAATTAAATTTACAAGCTCATAGAAAAAGTGCTACATACCTCATTGCCAAATATCATTACTGTCACCTTTGAAGTACTCCCTTAGGAAGCTGTGCACCAACGCCAGTGCCTAGTCCACCATCAAAGCAATTCTGGAGCTCTTTTTCTGGAATGCCCATCAGAGCTGTCATCATATTACCATCAATGTCCTGAATATCATCAAATGTATTCCTTTCAATATTTTCTTTATCTTCAGGTAAAGAAAAAAGTCATTGGGGTCCTCAGGTGAGTATGGATGGTGTTACAATACAGTTATTTGTTTAGTGGCTAAAAATTCCCTCACAGACAGTGCTGTGTGAACTGGTACATTATCATGATGCAAGAGCTCCTTCAGGACAATTTTTGCACTTACCTTTCTAATGCTGAGATTTTCAGTTAAAAATTTCCTGTTTCTCTATCAATGTTTATTTGGTTTGTTATGCTTCTCACAGTCAGCCGATGATTTTGACCTACAATTTGATGAATTTTTGCAATGTTTTCATCAGTTCTGCTTGTCACTAGCCATCCTGACCTGTCTTCATCAGTGACACTTTCTCTCCCTTCAGAGAAATGTTTAATCCATTTATATACTACCATTTTCTTCATGGCATTATCCCCATAAACTTGGACTAACATATCCCTGATTTCACTTCCACTCCTGACAAGTTTAACAAATATAATGTTTGCTTGTTGCTCTAATTCAAGCGCCAACATTCTCACAACAGCACACAAAAACATGCAACAATTATTAATGCCTCTCAGCAAGACACCACCACATGTCAACATGAACACAGCTCTGAGACACTGATGTACCAAGGTTATGAAACCTTACTGAGTTGTTTGGACAGTGCTGCCAACGTAATTGCATGGTGGCAAGTTTGCGAGCTTAATTGTCAGACCTCGTAAATAGTTGACTAACACATATTCTGTGTCATACATATTATATACTCTATTATTATATGCAACATATTCTATTATATCCAAGAAAGTTAGCTAAAAAATGTTATTAAGAAAATCATAATGAAGAGAAAATACTTTTACTATTTATTACGTGGAAGTGGATCATCATAAAGATCTTTATCCTTATCATCTTCATGTTGAGTAGGCTGAGAAGGAGGAGGAAGAAGAAGGGTTAGTCTTGCAGTCTCAGGAGTTGCCTAGGTGGATGAAAATTCACATACACGTAGACCTGTGTATTTCAAACCCATGTTGTTTAGCTGTATATATATTTTTAAAGTGTATGGTTCTGAAAATTTTTATGGTCATATTAGAATAAGGACTTCTAACTTTATTAAAATTTGAACTTGTAAAGTGTATTAATAAAGTTGTAGTTTAAAGCTAATATCCATTCATAAGGACTCCTCAGATAAATTATAGCTATAAAAGCAATAAGGGTCTATCTATGGTCATTAATGTGAAAAAATAGCCATGCTGTATTTTCAGGCAAAACAAAAGAAAATAAAAACTGCAAAATGTTCTGTACTGTTGTGGTCTCATTTGTATAAATGTGTGTGTTCATACATATACATCTAAAAGACTATACATTTCTACTATAGTAGAATTATAGCTATTCACACATTTTAAAAATCCTATATCTTCTAATTTTATATTGTTTTTATTATCAGAAAATAAATAAGGAAACTCTTTTCTGTGTGGGATAAACAAAGTTCTTATTTCTTTCTTTGGCTCTCTCACCTCTCTGTATGTTTTCAGATGCTGTTATCAAAATATAACTAGAGCAAAAAATGCAGATGTGTTTATGTAATGAGGTGAATTCTATATTACAATGTTATTCTCCAAAATATTGTAATTCACTTAAAGAAGGAAGAAGCAAAAATATGCTCTTTTCCTAATTATCTGTGGTTTTCCCCTGAAAACAAAAATATTGACATCACTCTGTAAGTGTGCAGTGCCAGCAGACCCATTTGATGTGTTCTCTTCACCTGGACTTGGCTAGGGTTTTATTAAGGTTTTGCTGAAACACTACAAACATATTAGGAATGTGAGACTTTCAGCATATGCATAGTGCTGCTGATACACACACACACACACACACACACACACACACACACACACACACACACACCCACACACACACACCCACACATACATTTTTTTCTAAATCAATTCAGGCATTAATTTTAAGAAATACTGTCTGGATTCAATTTATTTTAATTAAAATATAAATGAGAATAGAGTAAAGGTTGACACTCTGGGAAGTTTCCTTAACATGCTCTCTGCATTGTATATTCTGAGTTCCAATATCCATGCATTTAAATGAAGACTAAAGGCTACTGGGTCTTGCTTAATGTCATAACCTTTTTCTCCATGCCTTTGTTTGGGCCAAAAAAATTAAGTGGTGGAATTCTTTCTAAAAAATCAAAAGCTTTGTTCTCACTCATAAATGGACCTTGAACATTTACCATATTACTATAGGAAAGGGATTGGCACTGCCGAGGTGTGGGGAGAACACAATATCAATAAGGATACCTGATCTCAAACCAGGCAAAATGGGGACTAAAGGGACGCCCATACTTTACCTGTTTGATGATCACTTGTATACCTAATCCTGAATTGTACCCCACATCTTTAAAATTAAAAATAAATCAAAAGTTTTAAATTTGGGTAAGCAAACACATTTTAATCAGAATATTATGGAGATCATGTTTTGATCCAAAGAAAAAAAGGAACACAAATCCATTCACAAAATTCATAATAAAATGACTTTTTGCAGCTGAACTTGATGTTGGAGTTTGCAGAGGGTGGGGAGGAATGATGATAGCTCATTGGGACCATGACTGTTCTTATTTTACTTGTGACAAGCTAGGTATTTATGTACTCGTTCATTGAGTATCTCTTTCTTGTAAACTCTGTGGGTATGGAGGCAGTATGTGTTGTCTAATCTTTGTTGATGTAACTCCAGCAACTAGCCTGTGCCTGCAACTATGTAGACATTCTATAAATAAATATTAAGTGGATATATTCTGGAAATGGTGTTGTTTTCATCTTTAGATATTTCTGTCAGGAGTTAGTTTTCCTTTGACCAAATATGCTTTTGGTCTTTATAAAATTTGAATTATACAAAGTAATACCTGAATCTATCCTCCTTGAGAAACATTAGAACATTACTGATACTTTTAGTTCCAGCAAAGATGGTGTAGCCCCATTGTACCCAAGTAACTTTCTCACCCGGGTTACTCTCTCTTATAACTAAAAACACTCTAGACAATACATAACAAATGAGCATAGTAAGACTTTGAAAGATAAAAAGATGAAGACAGATGACCTGTGGACCTTTGGACATGAGGAACAACATGGCTGTGGGTCCCATGGGTTTTCTCATTATTTCTTACATATTATTTATAGAGCACTCCAAAAGTCCTCCCACCTGGACCTCCAATAGCCACAGACTGCAAGAAAAGCCTTTTCCTCCTAGACAAAGGAATAGGAAAAGGGTAATCTACCAACAGAGACCTTTTTGACAATATTCACCCTGTACTAGCCAAGTGCCAATTGAAAAACCAACCCCTCAATCCCCTAGGTTTCAGCAGGGCCAGAGAGCTGATCTTCCTCCTCTAGCTCCCAACCAACAGAAGCAAACAACAGTGCTTCAGTTCCCTCACCAGCTGGTATCAGTGAATTGAGCAAGGAGCTACTCTTCCATTCTCTGTCTGCCTGAAGCAGTCAGCACTCTAATTTTCCCACTGGGTGGTGTTTGCATGGTGAGTAGAGACTTGATCTTCCATCTCCTGCTTAGTGGAAGCAGGCAGTGTTCCTGTTCCCCTGCCAGGCTACTGTCAGTGGAGGCCAGTAGTAAGGTGAGCCTCTACTCCTGCTCAGCACCAACAAGACTAAACGTGGCAGTGCCAGTTGGTGGTAGTCAGCATTCTATTTTCTCCCACATCCACCCAGTAGCAACTCTGGTTTTTGCCTACTCTTGTGTGATACCAGTGTCAGTAGAATCCCACTTAGGATCAATGAGATTGATCACTTGCGGCATTCAGGGGTCTCGGGTGGTTTTATTTAACCAGCTTCCTTAGGGGTGACTTTTCCCATTTGGTCCTTTTTAAATAGCAAATAAGTCTTAGACACTGTCTGATGCTCTAATGTTCAGGCAGGTTATTCTGGCAGTGCCCTCCCAAAAGGATAGCAGGAACAGGCCAGTGGCCTGAGCCAGATATAGTCAGGGTTAAGGCGATCGCCTGAGTAGGAGGGTCTCCATCTGGAGATTGTTCTCAGAGTTTAGGGGATTGCTCCTCCTTTTTTATACCTGTATTCAGTCCAGGTTAGTTAACAGGTGGTTTCTTACATAAAGGGGGTTTAAGCTACTGTTGTAAAGGTAATTTTTATTTTAAGGTTTGTGAAAGTTGCATCTGTGTTGAGGTAGCCTTGTCTCTAGGGCAATCAGAGTTTTTCAGTCCTGTTGTCATGGAGACCTGGTATCCCCAGGCCAGGTTGCATCACACTACAAAGTGATACACAGTGCAGGTCCTATGAGATGTTTGAGGGGGCCTTCTGGCATCATGTAACTTATAGCCATGCTATGTTTCTTATAGCGTACTTCACAGGTGGTGGTAGGTAAAGCTAGTCAGTCTTTCCAGCCCCAGTGTGAGTGGGACCCAGGGGGTAGCTTAGCCTCCCCCTCTACTGACTTCAATGAAATGAAATGAAGTGGTGGGAAGTGGGCTAATTAACACTTCAGTCCCCTCTCCCTTGGGGCCAGTAGTACTCAGAAAATTCCTACTTCTACAGGCACAGAGAAACTTCAGTATATTCTGCAGCAACAAAGCAGTGTGTTGTCACTCTAGTACCGTAATCCGCTGTTGGCAGTGGAGTCCATTGGGGAGCTGGGCTTGTACCACCATTCAGATACAACAAAGTGATGTGAGTTTGAACTCTACTTTCACTGAGAAGCTATCTGCAAGGCTGAGGGGAGAGATGAACTTTCACCCCATCTGAATGCATTAAGGCAGTGTGACTAGGTGCTCCACTTTTACTGAGCAAGTGTTCACAAAGGCCGGTGAGAAACTAAGGTACACTCTCACCTGGCCCTCCTGTTAGAACTTTGCAGGGAGAATGCCTGCTAAATGAAAAGATCAGATATGATCCAGAGTCTCATTCAAATTGTTCAGAATACAATTAAGAAATCAGTCATCATACCAAGAATTAAGAAAAATTTTAACTTTTATGAGAAAAGACAATCATCAGGAATCAATAATGAATCAGATGTTGGAATTATAGTATTTTAAAGACGCTTCATAAAAACAGTTCGACAATTACAAATTCTCTGCAAACAAAGGAAAATTAGAAAAATTTTAGCCAACAAAGAGAAGTTTTAAAAAAAGAACAAAGTGGAAATTATAGAAATGAAAAATACAATCACTAAAATAAAAAAATAATCACTAGATCAATTCATTAGTAGAGTGGAGATGACAGAAGATAGAATCAATAAACGTGAAGAAAGATCAATAGAAATTCTCCTGGAATTTACCCAGTCTGAAAAACAGAGAGACCTAGAGGATCTTTGGAACAATGACAGAAGAACTAGACTCATTTCATCAGTGATTCAGAAGAAGAGGAGAGAGTGAGACTGAAAAAGTATTCAAATAAATCATGACTGAAAACTTCCTAAATTGGTAAAAGACATAAACCTGCAGATTCAAGAAGAGTAACCCCAAACAGGATAAACATGAAGGAATTCATGTGAAGTCAGATCAAAATTAAATTTCTGAATGGTAAAGGCACATACATTAAAAACAGCTGGGGCAAAATGACTTGTTACTTACAGAAGAACATCTATTTGAATGACTACAAATTTGTCATCTGAATCCATGGAGCCCAGAGGAAGTGGGACAGCATATTTTAAGAACTGAAAGAACTATCAATTGCCATGAGAATATATTTAAAGAATATAGAGATAATAAAGACATTCTCAGACTAAGGAATACTAAGAGAATTTGTTGCTATCTGATCCACCTTTAAGGAATGACTAAGCTAAGTTCTCTGAACAGACAGAAAATGATACCAGAAGAAGGCTTGGAACTTCAGAAAGAAAAGAACATTAGAATAGGCAAAATAAGGGTGAATATAATAGACTATCCTTCTCAAGAGTTTCTTAAATTGATCGTTGTGACAGAAATTATAAAATATACTAACATGGTGCTCAATGTATGTAGAGGAAACAAGACAATTATATTTAACAAGTGAAGAGGGTAAAGGGACCCAAATACAAGTAAGGCTTCTGCACTTCACCGGAAGCGGCAGAATGTCTAACCAGGAGGCTATGCTACATTGTGCATACACATTGTAATATCTACAGCAACTATGATTTCAAATGTTTGCTTTGTCTTCTTGGCATTTTTCAAAACATGCTAATATACCTGTGTACTTTACAAAATGCATAGTATTGGCTTATGAGAATTTTACATAAATGGCTACATACCTACATGGCAGTCTGCAATTCGCTTGTTGATTCAATATGTTTTTACAAAGAGTCCTCATAACTGCTGTGTTAGCTATGAATGCACCTCTTTATTTTTCTCTTCCTTTATTGAGAGACATTTTTCAAGACGTTTTCCCAGACTTAAGCTGTTACAAGCAATGCACAATGGGCATGCTTGTTGAAGGTTCCCTGAGTCCATGTGTGTGTTTTTGTTTTTGAATTTTTCTAATTAAAATAAAACCCCAAGGGTATTTTCCCCTGTATTGTTTCCTTGGCTCATTCTGGCCCATCTGTTAAGTTAGATTCTTGCAGATCCCATTTAGCAGGGGATAACTTTCCTGAAAATGTGAGCTCTAAGAAAAGCAGATGTATTCCTGAATCATGGCAGGCCTTCATCCAGGAGGTTCTGATATTGCCAGTCCCTCATCCTAGACCACAAGGATGTTCAAGAAATCTTTTCATTATGTCCAAGGATTCCTGATTACCTGCTGGTCAATTTCCTTGAGGATACCTAGGACCACTAGGAAACTTGCTTTTACCATCCTCCTTTCTTTGAATTCTTGATTCTTTGCAGCATGGATGAACATGAAGTCTTGTATTCCTCTGGTCAACCAAGATGTTTCAACATAGCTAGTCAGGAAACCAAGAGGATGGTGGCCAGAGGTGCCAACACTGTAGTCAGGCAGAAAGGAAGACAGATGCTCATTGGCTGAAAATGTTTGCAGGCTGGTATACCATCAGTTGGCTGGGAGTTAAGAGTTAGTATGAATGCTTGATGGTCAACTGGTGAGAAGAGTGGATATACACAGTTGTATATATTCATACACAGTGTACATAAGAATTCTGTAGAGGACTGTTTTCATGAAATTATTAAAGACAACTAGAATTATAAAAATTAGTGATGATTGAATGGCTAATTAAAATTTCTCTGACAAAAGAGAACGGGTTCCTTAACTCCATCGGAAAGGTTATAGAAATGGGGAAGTGTCAACCCTTTATTACCATAATGTTTTATTACTATAATACTCTTTGAAAGAGGAAAATTTGTTGATTTCTAAGTGAATCTTTTTGTCACTTCATTGTGGGTTACTTCCTGAATATGAAATAATTCATTAAAAAATGATATACAGAATAATTGTAATATAGTTATATAGTAAGATAATTTGGAAGCTGATGTATAAGGAGGTTTAGTTACTAATTTGTTTCATGATATACCTTAGGATGGGTGACTTACCTTTATCAGAACCCAAATAAGGGCCATGGAGACTTTACAAATAATTGTCAGTTCTGAAAACCTTCCCAAAAAAGTGTTGCTTTGGGAAATCAGGATAACCTCTCATTGCAGACTTTCAAAGCAACTCCCTGGGAGATGGAAAAGCACTTTGAGAAATTAAATAATAATTAATGTAATTCCTTTGTTTAAAGGAAAAATAGAATTGAATTATTATTAAAAACATTTAAAGTGACCTGTCTTTTGTAGCAAGGGCATTTAGATGACTAAATTATGATAAAGGGAGTATTGTATTTGTCAGCTATTATCATTCTAAATTTGCATAAAAGTAATCATAATAGTGAGAGACATTAAGTGCATTAATTAGCCATTAAAGGAGTAATTTAGCAATCATTAAGGGAGGCACTAATAGATTGGCGATCATCTTTACAAATGATGTACTTGATCTAAGCTTTATATAACACCAAAAAGATTAATCTGCCATTTTTACTTTGGTAGAATATACATTTCATTTTAGTTTTCTGGTAGCTTCTATTAAGAGTTGAATATTGGAATGAATGAGCAAGCATACATTTTGTGCCTGTCCTATAATCTTTGGACAAGATATGTGGGAATGCAAGTGCCCAGTCAGTTTTCCAGTTATGGATTGGTCACCTTGGCAGGATGGATCCACGTTTCCCCCACCATATTGAGAAAGTTGCTGTTGTCCCAAGATCAAGAGCTATAAAAACAGCTTCACTATTCATCTTCATTACCCCCACCACATTGATCCTATGGAAGTCCCGTCTTTAGGACATCACAGCTAGCAGCCTAGAGTCACCTTTGAGCAACCTATCTCACGTCTTACTTTGAAATGTCTTTGTCTCCTTTGGGATTACTGTGCCTGCAGATGAAAGAAACCCACTTAAGCTAGCCTGCATAAAGGAGGGGTGTGTGTGTGTGTGTGTGTGTGTGTGTGTGTGTGTGTGTGTGTGTGTGTGTGTGTGTGTGTAGAGAGAGAGAGAAAGAGAGAGAGAGAGAGAGAGAAAGAGAGAGAGAGAGACACTTAGCTCATGGAACTCAAGGGCAGCAGAATAACTAGGCCTCCTGAGGGCTTGGGCCAGGAAAGAGAATTCCTTGCAGCCACAGCTGTCTCTCTCCTACCAAGTATCGGCTGCTTTCCTTTCAGCCTCTTTGCAGACCTGCTTCTTCTGCTTTGACAGGAATGTGAGCCCCAGCCCTGAATCTTTCTGAGTTCCTTGTCTGTCCTTGTTAATGAGCTGGAAGGTTTGAGTTCCAATCCCAGATTTCTAGGAAGGAGAAAGATGTTTTCATTATGCTCCCACCTCTGGTTCTATAAGTTGTGGCCAGGGGACAGGTTTGTGTCATAAAACATGCCTCAGGGAAGGCATTTACAGAAGGCTCGCCCTTGACCTCCAGGGTATATACTTTCCTCACCATGGGAGACCAAGTCATCCTCACACATCAGGAAATGTGGAAAGCTCTCAATCTTTTCTTCCCATCCCATCTACCTCCTTACCGCTCCCCTGCCACACAGATGTCTGAAGTACTTTGCCAATATGACATTTACGTCGTGTCACCATCACATTTAATAAGCTGAGGTCTTTCTGATACTCTTCTACACACAAGTCCAGGCCTCCTCCCTGATTTCAGATGTCTGTCTGACCTTGTCTGACTAGCCTCATTTTCACTCCCTTGTGGGCTACCCCAGCACCCAGCAGGGCTGGCTTGTACCCTTACATTTTCCTTGAACTCCTGACCTCAAGTGATTTTCCCAGTCTCCCAAAGTGCTGGGATTACAGGGATAAGCCACTGTGCCCAGCCAACATTTACCCTTTTTTTACCCACCCCTAGACCTGTGCTCCTGTCTCCTCCTTATCTGGGGTACCCCAATCCCTCTCCTCTCTAGTAATGGAGAGCCAGCCTGGCCCAGGTGGACTTGGGTTTTAGCCTTCTGACGTGGGAAGGGTCACAGCTGCTTTCAGGGATTAGTATAAAAACCAGCCAGCTCTGACCTATCTTCCTGGGGCAGATGGTGGTGTTAGGAGGGATGTAAGCAGCAGTAATTGCTTTTCCTTAAGGTTCAGATGAAGCCCACCCTCCCCAGGAAGTCCACCCGAATCACATTCTTTTCTGTCTTCCAACTATTTTTGTCATATTCCCACAATTTAGCAAGTAACTGTTCTGTAATATGCACTGGTTTTCCTGAGCTCCCTTGCTGGATTGCAAACTCCTTAAGGGTAGGAATGAGGTCTTCTATTTCTTTTGATCCATTGCACTCAGCACTCAGGAAATGTTTTTCTTCTTCATTACTAAACAAAAATTTGGTTAAATTTAGTAAACATTTCTAAATGCCTTTCATGTGTCAGATATTGAAAAGATTATTCTTTGTCCAACAAAGACTATTCACCATGGGGTGAATAAATAATAAAGAATTATATATGTGATTGGCATGGTAATGACACAGAAACTTTTACTTTTGGATCTCTACTTAGCATGGTTTTAAGTGGCTCTTTTTTTTTTGAGTTGGAGGCTCACTCTGTCACCCAGACTGGAGTGCAGTGGCCGCTCCTGGCCACCGCAGCCTCGACCTGCTGGGTGCCGGCGATCCTTCCACCTCCGCCTTCCGAGTAGCCGGAATTACAGGCATGCGCTACCACACCCGGCTGATTTTTTGATTTATTGTAGAGATGAGGTCTCGCTGCCCAGGCAGGTCTCGAACCCACAGGCTCAGGCAATCCACTTACCTCAGCCTCCCAAAGGTGCGGGATTACAGGCTGAGCCACCGAGCCCGGCCTTAACTGGCTCTTAGACAAAGAAACTCACAAAGACCTGTTCCCTTTGCTCAAATATGCATACATTATTTTTAAAAATTGTGGAGCGGGGGAGAGAGAGTCTCGCTATGTTGCCCAGTTTGGTCTCAAACTCCTGAGCTCAAGCTATTCTTCTGCCTTAGCCTCCTAAGTAGCTGGAACCACAGGCACAGCTGCCATACCCATCTCATATGCTTAAATTATTGATATGGACTTAATTAATGGTCTCATCATGGCAGATTCTTTGGGATCATTCACAGTGTCCCTCCCAATCTCTTTCCCTCTTGCCTTTTCCCCCCTTAATCTCTCAGCTTCCCTTGCATCTCTGAATGCTCATGTGACCTAGTCCTGGCCAATGGGACATTGGCTGAAGCTCCTGGAGAAGGCTTCTCCCATCACTTAAAAACATAAATATTTATAAAGAGTGGGTTTTATTCCTCCCTTCTTCTTACATGGAACACAGATGCTGTGCCTGGAGATGCAGCAACCATTCTTCTGCCATGAAGATGAAAGCCACAGACTAAGAATAATGGACTAGGAAGATGAAAGGGGCTGGTACCTCAGTGATGTTCTTTAGCAGTTCTACCAATCCTTAGCTGACCGCTTCATTATTCATGAGAAAAACAAAACTCTTACCTGTTTGTGCCATTGTTTAGTGCACCTTGCAGCAGAATGCATTGTCAATAGACTGACATTCATATAGCAGCATCAAATCTTTAGTTGAAAAGTTATAAGAATTCATGCTGTTGGCTAGGTGTGGTGGCTCATGCCTGTAATGCCAGCACTTTGGGAGGTGGAGGTGAGAGGATTTTCTGAACCCAGGGGTTTGAGACTGGCCTAGGCAACTTGGCGAGACCTCATCTCTACAATCAATTTAAAAAATTATACCCAAATCCTCCACCATGCACCTTTAGTGTTGGTCCCTTCCCAGTCTCTCTCTCTCTCTCTCTCTCTCTCTCTCTCTCTCTCTGGGAAGTGAATAAACTCTTTTACTTTGCCTCTGGAAAAAAGAAGGTATGGTGGCACATGCCTGTAGTTCCAGCTACTTGGAAAGTTTTTTTTTTTTTTTTTTGAGTTGGAGTCTCACTCTGTTGCCCAGACTGGAGTGCAGTGGCTGCTCCCGGCCACTGCAGCCCCAACCTGCTGGGCTCGGGCGATCCTTCTGCCTCAGCCTTTCAAGTATCTGAAACTAGTATCACCTGAGCCCAGCAGGTCAAAGTTGCAGTGGTTATGAGAATGCCATTGCATTCCAGCCTGGGCGACAGAGTGAGACTCCAATTCAAAAAAAAGAATTCATGTTGTTTGGTTCATATAGCTTAATTCAGTTACTCCCCAAGTCAGCATTTACTCATTCATTAATCCCTTTTTCATTAATCCAATCAACCATGTATGTGTGCATTCAGTGTATATGAATAGGCCAAGGACTACTGCAAGTACAGTGCTCAATCATGTCTAGGAAATGGAAGAGGTCCTGCTTTACCCATGGCTAACCACTTCATGAGTTGCTCTTGAGATGAGGTTCAGAGACCAAATAGGGAAAGAATCAGGCTTTTGCTGGATTGTGAAACCCATCCCACCATTTGGTAGCCTTTTGGGAACTTAGACATGATCCACATCTCTCTGAGTTTGCCTTGTCTGTAGAAATGTCTGCTAATACCTACCTGCAAGAAAGGGCTGAATGGAGCATCGAACTATGTAATATATGTGAAGCTCCTGGCACACAGTAGGTGCTGAATAAAAGTTAATGAGGAAGACTGCAAAGGAAAACTGCTACTAAAGAGCACCTCGAATAAGCTTTTCTGATGTTATTTGTGAAAGAGACTACATACAGTCAGGGGGAAAAGGGGCAGCTGTATGTGCCAGAAACAATCTCTAGAGAATTCAGACTAGTACTCAGGAATCCTTCCATATACCCAGCTGTCTGCCTTTCCCTCTGGTTGTTTAATTTTGTTGTAAAAGTATATACATGTCTGTGTGTGGTGGGGTAGTGGGTGAGCGGGTACAGCTATGAGGCTCAGTTCACTTTAGGCAGCGTCTTAGCTTGTGGTATATTTGTTGCAAAACTAATGACTGGCAGGCTGTGGTTTCTGTGTATCTCAATCCCCATATAAGGTGATCTCTGTCTATGGCTGTTAATTCTTTCAAGCTTTTTTACCAGGAAGAATTGGGAAGTGGGACAGGGGCAGGACCTCCTGCAATGGGGATGCTTTTTTCCTGTCTCCTGACATGCCTGCCCAAAGTTTCCCTGGAGGATCGGAGACAGATCTTTGGCTGGCCAGCTTGGCTTTGTGCTCTACTCTCCATCTGTAGATGTGCCAGTGGGGATTTGGCATTCTTTCCTTAGCAGCCTGACTGCATTGTATTCAGCCCTTATGTTTATCATTTGCCATGTCTTGTTGTCTTGAATATGGATAGATAGAAAAAATTGGGAAAGAAAACAACTTTCACAGTTTCTTCCTTTGATCTGAGTCATGGGTCATAGAGCAAAGTGACCACAGCGTCATCTTTGCTTTATAGAGTTATATTGCAAAACATGCTGCTGTTTAATTTTGTTGGGAAGAGCAGGATGAAGATTAGTTTTAACTTACTTGATTTCTGTTTGCTTCTGGATGTCCTCATTGTGTTGTTCAACATTTGCAATGGGCTTGAAACCACTGGGTGATGCCCAATTTATGCCAGCAAGACAAGGAAAGAGACCTGGGCCACATTTAGTGTATCAAAGACAATGACTATATGGTTTTCTGTTTCCCCCTTATCTATTCCCATCTTCTTTTGAGTGCTTCCCAATGAATTTTCTTAGCTGGAAATATTCACCAAGGTGTTCAGCTTTCTTCCACCCAGATCTAGCCTGTCAGACTGTCCCAGGATTTTAATTTGAGCAGAATATCATAAACACTTTTTCTCTGGCATTTTCTGACCACACTAATTAACAAGTTCTCCCACTTAGAGATCCATGGTGGCCCTGATTCCTTCTTTCTTCAGTTTTGTTGATTTTGTGAGGTCCCCTGTGTGCTCTCAAAATATTCCCTCTTAGTTTAAATTGCCACAATCAGTATATTTAACTTGCAACCAAAGAATCCTGGGTGATACAGTGGGTCTTTGAATAAACTGGCCTATTTTTTTTCTTGTACTTTTCTGTTTTATTTTGTCCTTGGACAACTATGTCCTGATCTGATAAACAAATCAAGGAGACCAAGTAACATGAGTTAGGTCCCTATCATGCTGAACCTTTCTCCATGAAGAGGCACACTCAGAACTGCCAGCAGCATGAAGCTCTCATTTTTATTGGTTTTAAGTTAATGGTTGGCCTGAATTTTGAGGGCCTTGGAGCTGTTTCTGAATACCATGGTCATAGGAGCTAATGAGTCCTTATTCAGAACTCGGCTCATCTCTTAGTATTATTTTTAGGATTCCCTTATTAGAAATAACCCAATTCCCTTTACTGTTGTTTTAGAGATAAACAGTCTCTTTCTTAGAGAAGAGTCTAACTCTCCAAGTACAGCTAAAACTCTGCAACCTTCATGAAACCATCTTTTCCTCATTCCTATCTCTTTCTGCCCTCTTAAACAGAGTGAGACTCTGCCTGCCATGAATTAGTCTTGATGTTGGGGTATGTGGGGTGCAGCTGCTCTGTGGGTTCTTGATTTCACCACAGAAAAAAATTTCAGAGCAAGTCACAGAGAGAGTAAAGTATAGTTTATTATAGAAAGGAAAACAGGAGAACGTGGGTGTCTTAAAGAGAAAGACACATACCAATTTTTAACAAGAAGCTTTATATATTGTCCAGAAGTGATGATTAAGCAAACTGTTTCTCAAGGTCAAATTTGTAGGTTACAATCTTATGATCAAAAGTTTTAATTCTAATAATTTAACTCTTAAGCTTACTTGTGTCATCAAGAATATTTAAGATAATGAGCAGTTACTGTTTAACTAGATTTTTTCCTTAGGACACTATAACTCAGTGCTTCTGGTAATTCCCTATTACCTCTATGGTTTACTGAGCCAGCCATCTCACATTCCACTGAGTGGGCAGGCTCTGATGTGCCTGTTGGTAGGGAATTGCTCCAGAAGGTTGTGTTTGGATAAGAAGGGCAGCTGTATGTTTGACCATCCTGTTCCTCATTTATCTAACTTGTACCTGCCTATGGAAGCTCCCCTATCTAAATCTAAACTATGTATTATGCTAGTGATGCCTACCTTAGTCTGAGTCGGAACTAAATGTACTGGAGAATGCAAGCTCCAGAGCCCACCCATACCAGACAGGTAGCAGATGACAGTCTAGTCAACCAGGTGTCAGATGATAAATGGTGATGATCCTGAGTCTCAGGTCAGGGATACAATGGCAGAGGATGGGGCTAAGACAAGCATAACACACAACCCCCTTCCAGGGTCAGCCATCTTGGTTCTGCTCTAGCCATTCCTGCCCCATGGAAAGGTAGGCCCACTGTTGTTAGGGCTGGAAATCCAGATTTTGATATGAGCCATTTCACTTCTTTTAAAAATCTTGGCAATAAATTGAAATTTAAAACACTGTGCATGCAGACCTCACTACTCAGGCTGAACAAAACATGCCAGCAGACTGTATTCAACCCAGGGTCTCAGAAATTCTTAATTTCTAATATTCTTAAGAAACCAAGTCTGAACTGTAGTATTCATAGAAAAAAGAAACTTGCAGAACAATATATAGAGAATAAATAAATATATGTATGTATGCATGTGTATATGTGCTAATACATTTATTCTATATATGCTCTTTATTTCTATGTGTATATCTATAAGTATCTCTGCATGACCCTGCATGCACACACACACACACAAATACACATATATGATGTGAATGGGGAAAAAATAGAGAATCTACATCATTCTTGCCAGTGATTATATCTGGGGTGGGGGAGGAGGTGGGGAGTGTTGGGGGACTTCCAGTTTTTGTGAATCATGTCTATAATGTGTGAGTTTTTAGTTACAAACATGACTTATTTTGATAGTCAGGAAAAACGAAAAGGATACAACTAAAATTTGAGGAGAGGAAATGAGGTGGGCCTGTAGTTTTGTGCTTGAGCAGTTACTGCCAGCCACTCCCTTGTTGTAGGGATTGGTGTTTCCAGTGCCTCTCATGCACTTTCTCAGAGCTTCCTGAAAGCCATCTTATTGCTGTGGTCTCACCAACACCTGTCCTAGAAGCTGCCCCAGCATATAGGTGACTGTTGATATATGGACTGAGTGACCTGAATGAAGGGATGGAGTAGGTAGATGGAAGTAGCTTTGGAAATAAGGAATCCAGGAGCAGGTTTGGACTGCCTGAGGAGTTTCACCCACCCATGTTCATAGAAGAGGAGGCATTTTAATGGCTTGCTGGAAGATGTCTTTCCTCATCTGCAGTTTGACAAGAGGCTTTAAGTTCAGTGCCCTTTGTGTCTCCTGATTGATCTGTGGTCTGTCTTCCTTTAACATCCACACATTATCAGATACCATACCTTTACCTGTTCACATTCTTAGACTCTAAACTTTGAACAATTTGGTCAAAAACTTTGATAGGGGAAAATCTCTAATGCATAGAGAGGGAAGATCTCTCTGCACAGATGGGAATACTGAGGCCTCTGGAGAGATTTGCTTAGACAAGGCCCTGCAAGTGGTAAAGGGTGGAGGGAAACCAGGTGTTTGGGCCCATGCATCAGGCTCCTTCCCAAACTGTGCCATTGCCTTTAAAATCTGTCAGAAAAGAACAGTGAATAATATAACAAACATGAAGATTACCATCCAGAATTGATGGATATTCGCCTTTTGTCATTTTGGGTTTTTTTTTTTGTGGACTTTTGTTTCCTTTTCTTAAGGAGTACTATCTCTTTTTTGATCAAATCATATTTGTGTGATTTGCTGGTATTCCTAAATGATGACATTTAAGGAAGCATCATGACCATGGTGTCTAAGTCCTCTCAGAATCTAGCCCAAGGATGATGTTTTCATCCCTGTGCAGTGTTGGGGGTGCTTGAACACACTTGCTCTCCCCTGATCTCTTCCTCTTGTTTCCAAGGTCTCTGTTCCTTTGGCTGTCCTGGAATGTACAAGGCACTTGGCATATGAGGCACTGAGTGAATGACTCTGAACTCCCTGACTCATGGATGAGGCCTCTTCCATATTTCCAATCCTTCAAGGTGGGATCTTGGAGGAGGATACCCCAGAAGGAACATTTTATTAGGTGGAGCATTGACATCTTGGTTAATTACACAATAGGCACTTTTTTTTCAGCCAATAAGACTGTCTTTGTTTTCAAGTATTGTGGACCAAGCATTCTGGGCTCAATTTACTTTGATTAGTGTTGCACAACTTTTCTGAGTGTGAATCTGTTCCAGTTCAAAATAGTCAAAAACCACCACTTACATGGCGGTTGCAGGTTTTTGCTTTTCTTAAAAATTATCTATTTTAAGGAAAGAAAATCTGTGAAATTTTATTGTGATGGGTGAAAGTATTAACGATGCCTTCACTGCCAAGAAGATTAAAACTGGGAAAGTATGACAAAAAGAAAAAAGAAAAATCCTGGAAGAACAAGTTTTCTGAGGAGAACATCAATAGTTTCAAGGGTATTTCAGGACTGGTTCAAGTCTAAGAACCTCAAATACTGTGAAAGGAAGTTTCCAGAAAGTGAACTATTTCCAGTGTTTTGTTTTTGTGTCAATCAAATGTAGTATACACAGGGCTTGGAGGCCAGACCACAGAAGTTGTCTCATGTGGTATGGTGGAGCCTCTGTGGCCTGGGAGCCATGCAGAGCTTTTGTTTATTTAGATTCTTGTTGGCCTTGACTGATGACAGGAAGACACTCATCTGTTGCTCCTGCTGACACTCAGGCAGGGGCCACTTGGTTTTTATTAGGCCACAGTCACATGTCAGGGCAAATAGAAGCCAGAGAGCCCAACTTCCCTGTTCTTTTGAAGATGAAACTATGGCAATGGGGGAAGAAAACTGTGAGGATTAGTCTTTCTTAAATGACTTGTATTACCATCAACAAACTGTTGGGCTCTTTTCGATGACATTTCTGGTCATTCTAGGATGGTAATTCTAATCTTGGTCTTGGTAATAGATTCAAGTTCTTTATTAATGGCTCTGAGAAAGAGAGTTCTAGATGGAACTAGCTCATGCTGAATTTAATAATATAAAAGGCCTTGTTTAATAATTATGTCAGTTTTGGTTGTGATGGACAGAAAACCCAAACCAAGGAAGTACATTCACAAGGGAATTTACAAAAAGTTTCAAGGGGAGTTCTGGCTTCAGTTAAAGATGAATCCAGGGGCTCAATGAATATCAGGATCCTAATTTCCTGTCCAGAGTCTCAATGAATATCAGGATCCTAATTTCCTGTCTCCAGAGTTCAACTCTATTTTCCTGGGCTAGTCCTTTCTCAAGCAGACTAAGATGTTATAGCACCAGCCCCACATCCTTCCAGGGACAAGCTTAGTAGGAAAGAAGAATCTGCTTCTCTGCCACTCAACACAAGGGTCTTAGAACTCAGACTCAGTGCCTTTAGTGGCCTGATGCATTTACTTCAGTTCATATGCCCAGCTCTGAGCTAACTAGAATGAGTAGGTGAGTACTGGTTGCTGAAGCCTGGATCAGGAGCAGGGGGAGGAACCATCTTCTCTAGACCTATGTTCTAGACCCTGTTTGATCTAGAAATGCAAACAATGTCTTTAGGACCTGAGCACTCTCACTCTTCCTCAGTTTCTTTCTCCTCTGGATTCCAGATAAGTTATGTTCACACCAGTTCCCCAAATGAAAGTAGGAGAGATATAGTTCCACCAAAAACACTGGAGAATGAAACAAGAAATAGGACTGGAAATCTCAAACCTACAAATGTCCCTTACAGAAAAGTATAAGTAACAGATGGAAAAATGAGTAAGCTGTTCTCATGTTCTCAACATTGTCATCTGTTGCCACCTCTGTGGGCACCAGCACATCATGATTAAACCACCCCAGACCTCTAGTGTGTTTGTGTGAACACAATGGACCCAATTGTTTATATTGTCCAGAACTTGGGTCTTTGTGAAAGGTAATTCACTTCCGCATTAATTCATTGTTGTGATATCTTATTTTCCCAAAAGCAAGGTGAGTTGTGGAAGAACATTTGACAGGAGAGCCATAAATCATATGTGCAGAAATAGATTCATCTTCTGTAATTTTATATCTCTTCACATGTCAGTTGGACTCAAATGAATTCAGTAATGAGTACTCTGGAACCATGTGGGAATTTATCTTGAATTTATTTACATTAAAACGGTCACTATCATTCAATAAACCCCTTAGTAAAAAACAAAAACTAGCAAACTTCTTTTTTAATGTCATAGTTGCAGGATAGAGATCCTGGAAGCAAAGCCTCAATTTATCAACCAACTCATCTTTGACAAAGCCTCCAACAACAACCTCTGGGGAGAGGGAAACCTATTCAGTAAATGGTGCTGGGAAAACGGGCTGATCACATGCAGAAGATTAAAACAAGACCCCTACCTATCACCATACACAAAAATTACTCTAGGATCAAAGACCTAAACGTAAAACCTCAAACTATAAGAATCTTAGAAAATGCAGGAGATACCCTTATGGAAATTGGAACTGGAACCAATTCCTGATCAAAACCCCAAGTGCCCATACCATAAGAGATAAGATAGACAAGTGGGACCTCATCAAACTGACAAGCTTCTATAAAGCAAAAGAAACCATCAAGAGAGCAGGGAGGCAGCCCACAGAATGGGAAAAAATATTTGCCAACTGTATATCTGACAAAGGCCTGACATCTAGGATCTACAAGAAACTGAAATGTGCCTAAAGGGTGGTGGGGGGTGGGGGGAACAGCTCCATTAAAAAGTGGGCAAAAGACATGAGTAGACAGTTCTCAAAAGAAGATATATGGGCAACCAACAGACACATGAAAAAATGCTCAGCCTCACTCATCATCAGAGAAATGCAAATCAAAACCACATTGGGATACCACCTAACCCCAGTAAGAATGGCCATCATTAAGAAAACAAACAACAGATGCTGGCAAGGATGTGGAAAAAAAGGAATGCTTCTACACTGCTGGTGGGAATGCAAACTAGTGCAACCTCTTTGGAAGACAGTGTGGCAATTTCTGAAAGAACTAGAAATTGACCTTCCATATGATCCAGCAATTTCCCTATTGGGAATATACCCAGAGGAGCTCAAATCATTCTACATAAAAGATACCTGCGCGTGTATGTTTGTTGCAACTCTGTTCATAATAGCAAAAACATGGAACCAGCCATGCTGCCCATCAAAGCTAGACTGGATAAAAAAAAAATGTGGTACATATACACAATGGAATATTATGCAGCCATAAAGAAGGATGAACATATGGATTTTGCAGCAACTTGGATGGATTTAGAGTCAATCATACTCAGTGATCTATCACAGGAATCATATGTTCTCACTCATAAGCGGACCTTGAACAATTATCATAATACTATGATAAAGGGATTAGCAGTAGTGGGAAATTGCTGGGGGTAGGGTGGGGGTGGGATTGGCAGTTGAGGGAAACTGCCAGGAGAGGGAGGGGCATACCTCATCAACAAGGGTACCTGCATAATGAACATTTGTATACCTAACCCTGAATTATACACCATATCTTTAAAATAAAGGGGGGAAAAAAGTCACAGTTGAACTGTAGTTTTAAATCCTCAGTTCCAAATGCTAGTTTGGAATAACATAGAGCAAAGGAGCCGGATCAAAAATCAATACATGTTATTTTATTAATCATGCTCAGTTAATGCTTCTTATAGAGTGAATATACAAAATGCAGGAAAGAGAGCTCTGACTTCTTTTGTCATAAGCAGCATAAAAGGGAAAGAATTGTTCTTGTTGGCTAATATTGAAGAATTGGCTAAATACAGGAATTTGTCTCTATGTGTAGCTAAATATTTAGGGCAAGGCAAATTTACTCCATTTAAAGAACATAGTGTGCTCACTTCATGTTTTCAGCGAAAAATATTTGCTAATATAATGTTTTAGGTTTCTTTCAAATTCACTTTTCTTCATATTAAGTAAAGTAATAACTTCCATGCCAATTTTATGTCACTTTTATCTAAATAAATATTTAACTACACTTTTTATTATTTGTCCTCTGTATAGCTCATTTTTTTTTCTAAAAATGTAATAATTGGAACTGCAAGTTGTTAGTGGTTGAAATAATTATTATAATATTAGCCTACATGATTTTTTTCTCACCCTTTATAAGCCAAGTCAAAATGAAAATCAGGTTCACAGTTCACAGTTTGCCACTGATTTGCTCAGGGAAGCTTGTGAGTCTCTCCCTATATTAGTTTCTAAGGGCTTTTATAACAAAGTACCATAAGCTTGGTAGCTTAAAACAACAGATATTTATTATCTCATAGTTCAAGAGGATAGAAGTCATATTCACAGGGTTGGGACTTCAACATATCTTTTGGAGGGGGCACAATTCAGCCCATGACACATTGCTCTCTGGTCCTCCAGAATTCATATTTTTCCCATGCTAAATACATTAAATCCTGATGTCTCTCCAAGTCTCAACCCATTCTAGCATCAACTCTAAGCCCAAAAATCTCTGCTGTACTTTAAACGTTTGTCTCCTCCAAATCTGAGGTTGAAATTTGATCCCTACTATTGGAGTTGGTACCTAATGGGAGGAGTTTAGGTCATAGGGATGGATCCCTCATAAGTAGATTAATGCTCTCCTTGGGTGGCGGTGAGCTCTCATTATTGGATCCAGTGAGAGCTGGTTGTTAAAAAGAGCCTGGCATCTCCCCGCTCCCCTGGCTTCCTCTCTCACCATGTGATCTCTGGAGACACCATCTTCCCTTCACTTTCTGCCATGACTGGAAGCAACCTGAGACCTCATCAGATGCCCAGTCTTCTATCCAGCAGAATCATGAGCCAAATAAACCTATTTTCTTTATAATTTATCCAACCTCCAGTATTTCTTTATAGCAGCACTGAACAGATGAAGACAAACTCCTATAAACATAATCACTTTCAAAGGTCTCAGATCTCATCTTCTAAATTATCTAATCAGTTATGGATGATACACTGGGTATGGTACATTCTGGGGAAAAACTCGGCCCATTTGTGGACCAGAGAAACAAGTTATCTGTTTCCAAAATACAATGGTATGACAAGCATAAGATACACATTCCCATTCCAAATAAGAGAAATTGGAAGGAATAAAAGGTCATGAATACAAAGCAAGTTTGCAACCCAGCAGAGCAAATTCCATTAGGTTTCAAGGTCTGGGCATAGTTATCTGTGGCTCAAGACTCTACCTTCTAGGTTTGGTGACAACATTACCCTTTTGGCCCTGCCTTCTCTGGTTTCTGAATCTGTGGCTCTGTCCTTGGAGTCATTCTTCCTTCATTTTATCTTCTCTGTCAGTTTTAGTCCAGACTGACAGTATTTATGCTGATATAATAATCTTTAAAGCTTTGTCAATCTTTCATGAATGTCAAGGGGATACATGCCATTAGACAGAAAGTTTCCTTACAGATTCTTCCTGGATCATCCAATCTCCATCCCTGGGTTCTGTTTAGATGATTGATTGGATTCAGCAATCACATGCCTGATCTCTCTAGCTGAAGTAACACTGTTGGTGTTCTCTCCAGAGCACATTTTAAAATTTTTTTGCTAAGTGGGTGGCTAACAATTTTTTAAATCCCCAAGTGCTGGTTCTTTTTTGTCTAAAAATCCCATCCTCAATTTATCTGTTTCCTCTCACATTTCAATATAAACAGCAAGGAAAACTAGGCTGCAACTTCTGCACTTTACTTTGAAATCTCCAAGTTAATCCTTAGATGTTTTACTTTCCATTCTATAGTGGAATATAACTCAGCCAAGTTTTCTGCCATTTTGCTAACAAGGCAAGTGATAAGCTCAGTGCCAATTTTATGTCACTTGTATCTAAATATATATATACACACACCCACAATCTCTACTGTTTCCTCCTATGTCTTCCAGTGTCTAACAACCTTTACTCCAGTGTTCAATAATATGTTTGTAATTTCATTTTAAGCCCTTTCTAGAAGTACTTTTAACATTCCTCCTTCTAGCAACATTTTGCTCATGATGATATATATACCCTATAAGATGATAGAATCTTTTTCTACAGTTTTCTCTTCTTTACGAGCCCTCACTAGAATTTTTTTTTTTTTTATAATCGGTATTTTTAATTTTGATATTGTGGGGTACAGTTAAGGTTTAGGTATACAAATATGCTTCATTCAGTTCCCCTTGTTGATAATTGGTGTCTCTACAGTTTTCTCTTCTTTACGAGCCCTCACTAGAATTTTTTTTTTATAATCGGTATTTTTAATTTTGATATTGTGGGGTACAGTTAAGGTTTAGGTATACAAATATGCTTCATTCAGTTCCCCTTGTTGATAATTGGTGTCTCCCCGTCTCCAGACAGATGTTTACTACCATTAGTCCCATCCCCCCCCCATAGTTTCCCAACACTGTCAGTCATTTTCTTATAGTATTGCATTGGATGATCAAGGTCCACTATATGAGTGAGAATATGTGATACTCAGATCTTTGTTTCTGTGAGAGGTCACTTAGTATTACAGACCCTAGCTCCATCCAGGTTGCTGCAAAATTCATGATTTTGTTCCTTTTTATGGCTGCATAGTACTCCATCATGTATATGTACCACATTTTTAAAATTCAGTCCTCTTTTGATGGACAGCGTGGTTGGTTCCAGGTTCTTGCTATTGTGAACAATGCTGCAATAAACATTCGCGTGCAGGTATCTTTTTTATAGAGTGATTTGAGTTCTCCAGGGTATATTCCCAGTAGGGGGATTGCAGGGTCATATGGGAGGTTGATGTTTAGAGCTTTTAGGAATCGCCACACTGCTTTCCACAGAGGTTGTACTAGTTTACATTCCCACCGACAGTGTAGAAGTGTTCCCTTTTCGCTACACCCTCTCCAACAGCTGTTTATTTTTTGAGTTGTTGATAATTGCCATTCTGACTGGAGTTAGGTGGTATCTCAGTGTGGTTTTGATTTGCATCTCCCTGATGATTAGTGAGGTTGAACATTTCTTCATGTGTCTGTTGGCTGCTCAGATGTCTTCCTTTGTGAAGTGTCTGTTCATATCTTTTGCCCATTTTATAATGGGGTTGTTTGTTTTTTTCTTTTCAGCACATTTGAGTTCCTTGTAGATCTAGGATGTTAAGCCTTTGTCAGACCTTGAGTTGGCAAATACTTTTTCCCAGTCTGTAGGCTGTCTTGATGGTTTCTTTGGCTTTCCAGAAGCTTGTCAGTTTAATAAGGTCCCACTTGTCGATCTTCTCTCTTATGACCTGCGGGTTTCAGGTTTTGTTCAGGAATTGGATGCCAGTCCCGATTTCCATGAGGGTATTTCCTTCCTTTTCTAAGGTTCTTATGGTTTGAGGTTTTACATTTAGGTCTCTGATCCATTTGGAGTTAACCTTTGTGCATGGGGATAGATAGGGGTCCTGTTTCAATCTTCTGCATGTGGTCAGCCAGTTTTCCCAGTACCATTTACTGAATAGGTTCTCCTCTCCCCAGTAGTAGGTGGTGGAGGCTTTGTCGAACATAAGTTGGTTGAGAAATTGAGGTTTTGCTTCTGGAATCTCAATTCTATTCCATTGATCTATATGCCTGTTCCTATACCAATACCAAGCTGTTTTGATGATTGTAGCTTTATAGTAAAGTTTGAAGTCTGGTAATGTGATACCACCTGCTTTGGTTTTTTTTGCTGAGGATTGTTCTGGCTATTCTTGGTTGTTTGTGTTTCCATATGAATTCCTGTGTTGTTTTTTCTAGGTCTGAGAAGAATGTTGTTGGTAATTTGATAGGTATTGCATTGAATCTGTAGATTGCCTTAGGTAAGATGGACATCTTCACAATGTTGATTCTTCCAATCTATGAGCATGGGATATTTTTCCACTTGTTTGTGTCATCTTTGATTTCTTTGAGCAGAGTTTTGTAGTTTTCATTGTAAAGGTCTTTCATGTCTCTGGTTAGGAAGATGCCAAGGTATTTCATTTTTTGTGTGTGGCTATTTTGAATGGAATTGTGCTTCTTATTTGGGTTTCTGTTTGCTTATTATGGGTGTAAAGAAATGCGATTGTCTTTTGCACATTTATTTTATATCCTGAGACTTTGCCAAAGGTCTTTATCTGTGTAAAGAGGTTTTTGACAGATTCTCTTGGGTTTTCAAGGTATACGATCATGTCATCTGCAAAGAGAGATAATTTGACTTCCTCTTTTCCTATTTGGATACCCATGATTGCCTTCTCTTCTTTGATTGCGCTACCTAGGACTTCCACTACTATATTGAACAGGAGGGGTGAGAGTGGGCATCCTTGTCTTGTTTCAGTTTTCAGGGGAAATGGTTTCAATTTTTGTCCATTTAGGAGTATGCTGGCTGTGGGTTTCTCGTAGATGGCTTTTACTACTTTGAGGTATGTTCCCCGTAAGCCTAGATGTTCAAGGGTTTTTATCAAGAAGGGGTGCTGGATTTTATCAAAAGCCTTTTCTGCATCTAATGATATAATCATGTGGTTTTTGTTTTGACATCTGTTGATATATTTAATTACATTTATTGTTTTACGAATGTTGAACCAGCCTTGTGTCCCAGGGATGAATCCTACTTGGTCATAATGAATGATTTTTGAGATGTGTTGTTGAATCTGGTTTGCTAGGATCTTGTTGAGAATTTTAGTGTCTAAATGTTCATCAAAGATATTGGCCTGTAGTTCTCTTTTTTCATTGGATCTTTAGCTGGCTTGGGTATCAATGTGATGTTAGCTTCATAAAATGATTTTGGGAGGGTTCCATCTTTCTCAATCGCCTGAAATAGCTTCAGTAGGATTGAAATCAGTCCTCCTTAAATGTCTTGTAGAATTCTGCTGGAAAGCCTTCTGGTCCAGGGCTTTTTTTTGTAGGTAGTTTTCTTATTACATAGTCAATTTCCTTGATTGTTATTGGTCTATTTAGGGTCTCAATTTCTTCTTGTTTCAACCTAGGCAGGTTGTGTGATGACAGAAAGTCCTCCATTTCCTTGAGGTTTTCAAGTTTGTTTCCATACAAGTGTACATAGTAGTCTCTGATGATCTTTTGTATTTCTTCAGGGTCAGATGTGACTTCATCTTTTGTGTTTCTGATTGTGCTTATTTGGGTTTTTTCTTTCTTTTTCTTGATCAGTCTAGCTAGGGGACCATCGATCCTGTTTATTCTTTTGAAGAACCAGCTTTTTGTTTCATTGATTTTTTGTATTGTCTTTTTGTCTTCTATGTCCTGGATTTAGGCTTTTATTTTGGTAATCTGGATTCTTCTGCTGAAATTAGGGTTTTTGTGATCTTGCTTTTCCAGCTTCCTTAGGTGGCTTGTTAGGCTATTAATTTCTGTTCCTTCCATTTTCTTCATGTGTGTTTGTAGGGATATAAATTCCCCTCTTACTACAGCTTTAAGGCGTCCCAGAGATTTTGGTAAGATGTTTCTTCATTTTCATTTGTTTCCGGGTATCTTTTGATCTCCGTTTTGATTTCATCATTGATCCAGGAGTTGTTATCATCATGCTGTTTAATGTCTTTGTGGGTCTGGGGGGGACCTTGTTGGTGTCAATGTTTATTTTTATTCCACTGTGGTCCGAGAAGGTGCATGGTAGAATTTCAGTCTTTTTAAATTTGCTTATACTTGATTTATGGCCAATAATGTGGTCAATCTTGGAATACGTCCCGTGCGGTGATGAGTAGAATGTTTATTCTCTGGTCTTTGGATGGAGTGTTCTGTAGGTATCAATTAAGTCCATTTGGTCCAGGGTCACATTGAGGTTCCGAATCTCGTTGCTGATTTTTTTGTCCTGATGATCTGTCAAGGGTTGTGAGTGTGGTATTAAAGTCCCCAGTTATGATGGTGTTAGAATCAATATCTTTCTTTAGTTTTCCTAGGAGTTGCTTTGTAAAAGTTGGTGCACCTATGTTTGGTGCATATATGTTTAGGATAGATATTTCTTATTGATGGAGTGAGCTTTTTATCATTATGTAGTGGCCCTCTGTATCTTTTTAAATTTTTGATAGCTTAAATGGTATTTTGTCTGAAATTGGGATCACGACTCCTCCTTTCTGTTGTGTTCCATTCGCCTGGAAATTTGTTTCCCAAGCTCTTACTTTGAGTCTGTGCATGTCCTTTCTAGTAAGATGGGTCTCTTGAAGGCAGTATATTGTTGCCTGGTGATATTTATCCATTTTGCCATAGAATTGTTTTTAATGTCTATATTTCTACCAATAGTCTCTTCAAGGTGTGCTTGGGTTTTTCTGTCACATATCTCAAAATTCTTCTATTGCCCAATTCCAAAGCCACTGTCACATCTTTAGGTATTTGTTACAGCAACACTCCACTTCTAGTACCAAAATCTGTGTCCATTTCCTAGAGTTATTACCATAAGCTGGTGTCTTGTCATGGCAGGGACTTATCATCTCATGGTTCTAGAGGCTAGAAATCTAAAATTTAGATGTCAGCATGGCCATGCTTCCTCTGAAGCCTCTACAGAGGAATTCTTTCTTGCCTCTTCTAGCTTCTGGTGTTGCTGGTTGTCCTTGGCATATACCTTGGCTTACAGCTATATCACTCCAGTTTCTGCCTCCCACTTCACAGGTCATCCTTCCTTTATTTTCTATATCTCTGTATCTTCCTCTTTTCTTATAAAGATAGTAGTCTTATTGGATTTAAGTCCCACCTTAAATAATCCAGTATGACTTTATAATAATTTGACTTTTTACACCTGCCAAGACCCGATTTCCAAATAAGGTCACAATCACAGGTACCTGAGGTTAGGACTTCAACATATCTCTTAGGGGTACACAATTTATTCTATGGTAGTATTCCTCTCACATTTATACAAACTGGATCTTTTTTTATTGCAAATGACAAAAATACAACTCAAACTAGCTTAGACACAACAAGCCTATTTGACTATCATTACTGATATTTTCATAAGTAGTTCAGATTTTAGCTGTGGCCTGATCCAGGGACTGAAATAATACTTTGTTCTCTCTTTCTTACTCTCTCTCCATTCTTTTTTCCTCTGTTATCTTCACTTTTGGGTAAGTTATGCCCACATGATTATCTCTACCAGTTCTTCAACTGCTTATCTCCCAAGAAAAGGACATCCGTTTTGATTAGACTTGCGCAAAAGTCCTGGGCCCCACAGTTAGTAGCTCCAACTGTGCAAAATACCTATCTCCACATTTTGGAGGGATGGATTTTACTGTGTGGTTTATGTGTGAGACACATGTTCTCTTCTGGATCCAGAGGTGCAATCAGTACTACCCAAACCAAAAGAAAGACAGAGCCTACTGGGTAAGCTAGCAAAGCTAGCACAGACAGATGTCCTAAATTGGTAAGTGGAAGAGTTGAACTAGTAGGTCTTTAGTGTCAATTCTAATAGTGCTATGAATTTGCACGTACCCTCTACCAAATCTTGGCTAAGTAGTCATTTGTACTTTCATTTCTTCATCAGTAAAACACTAATTCTTAAGATGTTTCTTTTTAAATTTAATTTTTTCCATTTCTGGTTTAGACAGATAATACATTTAATTATTGAGGATCCAGCTTTAGTGAAGTATAATTTACATAAATAAAACCACCAATTTTAAGTGTACAAGTCATTTGTGTAGCCACTACCACAATAATTACATAGAACATTTCCTTTGCCCCCAAAAGTTATCTTATATTCCTTTGTAGTGAGTCTTCTCAACTTTCTTCCTTACTCCTGGCAACCACTGATCCACTTTCTATTATTATTGCTTTGCACAGGGAATTTAAAAATTATTATTATTAATCGACATAATAATTGTACATATTTATAGGGCTCAGTGTGATAATTTGGTATATGTATAAAATGTGTAATGATCAAATCAGGGTAATTGAAAAACCCATTACTTCAAATATTTATCATTTATAAATATACAGTAAATTGTTATTGTTTATAGTCAAGTTATAAGTGCTTATAGAACTCTAGAGTTTATTCTTCTGTCTAACTGTACTTTTGTGCCCATTAACCAGAGGAGAGCAGACCCTCTCTTTCCCTATCTCTAGTAACCATTATTCTACTCATTATTTATATGAGATCAACTTATTTAACTTCCACATATGAATGAGAACATGCAACATTTATCTTTATATGAATGAGAACATGCAGTATTTATCTTTCTGTGCCTGGCTTATTTCACTTAACTTAATGTCCTCCATATTCATTTATGTTGCTGCAAATAACAGGATTTCATTCTTTTTAAAGGTTGACTAATATTCTATTGTGTATATATACAGCACTTTATTCATTCTTCTGTTGACGAACACTTAGATTTATATAGAATAATATCTTGGCTGTTGTGAATAGAACTGTAATAAACGTGTGAGTGCAGATATTTCTTCAACATACCCGTTTCCTTTCTTTTGAATACATGCCTGATAGTAGAATTGCTGGATCATATGGTAGTTCTATTCTGAACTTTTTTTAGAAGAAACTCCATGCTGTTCTCCATAATGGGTGTAATAATTTACATTCCCACCAACAGTGTATAAGAGTTACCCTTTCAGCTGGGCTCGGTGGCTCAGCCTGTAATCCCGCGCCTTTGGGAGGCTGAGGTGAGTGGATTGCCTGAGCCCGCGGGTTTGAGACCCGCCTGGCAGCGAGACCTCATCTCCACAATAAATCAAAAAATCAGCTGGGCGTGGTAGCACATGCCTGTAATTCCGGCTCCTTGGAAGGCTGAGGCGGAAGGATCACCGGAGCCCAGCAGGTCGAGGCGCCGTGGCCGGAAGCGGCCACTGCACTCCAGTTTGGGCGACCGAGTGAGACTCCAACTCAAAAAAAAAAAAAAGAGTTACCCTTTCTCCACATCCTCACTGGCATTTGTTATTTTTTTGTGTTTGACATGATAGTCATTCTAACTGTGGTGAGATTACATCTCATTGTGGTTTTGATTTAGATTTCCCTGATGATTAGTAATGTTGAACATTTTAAAAATGGTTTTTGTATGGTCAGTCCTGGTGAATGTTCTATGTGCTGATGAAAAGAATGTGTATTCTGTAGCTGTTAGATGAAATGTTCTGTAAATGTCAGTAGGTTCATTTGGTCTGTAGTATAGTTTAAAGTCAGTGTTTCTTTGTTGCTTTTCTGTCTAGATGATTTGCCTATGCTGAGAGTGGAGTTTTGAAGTCCCAAATTATTATTGTATTGGACTCCATCTCTCCTTTTAGATCTGATAACATTTATTATTGTAATGGACTCCATCTCTCCTTTTAGATTTGATAACATTTGCTTTATATATATATATATTTGTATGAGTATTTTTATGTATATATATGGACATTTTGTTTGGAGTGTGTATAATTTGCAATTGTTATAACATCTTACTGAATTTATCCCTTTATTATTATATAATGACCTCCTTTGTCTCCTTTTACAACTTTTGTCTTAGATGTCTTTTTTACCTGATATAATCATAGGTACTCCTGCTCGCTTTTAGTTTCTATTTGTATAGAAGATCTTTTTCTAGCCCTTCACTTTTAGCCTATGTTTGTCTTTACAGGTAAAGTGCATTTCTTATAGGTAGCATATGCTTGGGCTTTCTTTTGTTTTTTAATTTATTCAGCCAGTGTATATGTTTTAATTGGGAGATTTAATTCATTCACATTCAAGGTTATTATTGATAGGTTAGGTCTTATTTCTTTCATTTTGTTAATTGTTTTTTTATCATTTTTATATCCTTTGTTTCTGTCATTTATCATTGACGTTTGGTAGTTTTTTATGTGATAACATGATTCCTTTATCCTTCTCCTCTGTATATCTGCTCTACCAGTGATTTTATAGTTTTATGTGTTTCCTTTATGGTAATTATTGACATTTTACTTTCGAATGGAACACTGCCTTAAGCAGTTTTTTGTAAAGCTGGTCTAGTGGTAGATTTGGTAGAGGGTATGTGCAGATTCATAGCACTATTAGAATTGATGCTAGAGAACTACTGTTTTTGCTCATCTGAGATAGACTATTTATCTTTCATTTGTAAAGGATATATATGCTGGGTTTGCCATTCTTGACTGCCAGTTTTATTTTTTTCCCAGCACTCTGAATATATCATTCCATTCTTTCCTGGCTTGTGAGGTTTCTGCTAAGAAATCTGTTGTTAGTCTAATGAAAATTTCCTTATGTGTAACCTGATGCTTGTCTCTTGCTGTTTTAAAATTTTTTTCTTTGTTTTTGACTTTTAACAATTTGACTATAATGTGCCTCAGAAAGGACTTTTTTGGTTGAATTTATTTGGGAATTTTTAAACTACCTTCATCTGGATGTTTATATATCTCCCAAAACTCAGTAAGTTTTCAATTATTATTTTATTCAAAAGGTTTTTTATGCCTTTCCCCATCTCTTCTTGAGCTTCCATAATGTGAACATTTGTTTGCTCTGTCCTATAGACTTTCTTCATTCTGTTTAATTTTTCTTTCTGCCTTCCTCTTTCCTTCTTCCTTCTTCCTCCTCCTTCTCTGGCCTGCCTGGATTATTTCAAGAGATATGTCTTCACATTCACAAATGCTTTTTTCTGCTTGATCTGTTGAAGCACTCGATTATACATATTTTATTTTATTCTTGAATTCTTCAGTTTCAAGATTTCTACTTGGTTTTTTTTAGTGATATCTCTCTCATTGTTGAACTTCTCCCTCAGATCATGAATTGTTTTCCTGATTTTTAAACTGTCTATCTGATTCTCTGGTATCTTGCTGAATTTTCTTAAGGTCATTATTTTTGTGTTTTTTTTCTGACATTCTGTAAATTTTCTTTTCCTTTGAATCAATTTCTGAACAATTATATTATTTTCAGATATCATATTTTCTTGCTTTTTCATGGTTTTTTTTTCTGTCTCTATGTGATATCTGCATATCTGGTGGAATAGTCACCACTTCCTATTTTATGGAGTCACTTTTGTATGGAAAGTCATTCCAGTAGCTGGTTCCCAGGGAGTTGGCTGGATGAGGTGCATTGGCTTTGGCTCTGGATGGACATAGTAGTGTAGTGTCTTTAGCTGTAATCCATGCTAGCAGTGTTTGAGAGTGCTTTAGTGGCCTAGGCTGCAGAAATTTTTAGTGGTTGCACTAGTGCTTTGCCAGGGGTAGGGTCACTGAACTTGTTCAACCAAGGGCATGTGCATACATGCAGAGGTGGGGTCTCTGGGTTGGTTTTGTGACCAGGGGTGTGTGGACACTGTGGGTCAGCTAGCTTGGGTACTGGCTCATCAGGGGTGGGGACACCTAGCTGTTTCTCTGGCCAGAAGTATGAGTCTCAGGGACTGGTTCACTGTGGGCAGGGCTACTGGGCTCTTTCTTCAGCCAGAGGTACAGACACTTGGCAGATTTTCCCTGTTCAGGCATTGGTCCATCAAAGATGCATAGGGCATTTTTGAGATAATTCATTAAAGTACTTGGTATTAAGTTTGTAGGACTAGAATTGAAGGCTTGATACATGTTCTAAGTAAATATTTCACCAAGTCCATCAGTTTATTAACATAATGGGCTTGGCAAAATTAGTCAGAATCCATTATTATTTTAGTACAAACCTATGACACCATTTATATCTGATAATTTTTAACCTATGAAAAATGATGATTTTGTGGGGTTTAATCTGGTAGGAGTTTTGAATTTTTGAATACCCTTAAATTATTTCTAACGGTTTTTCACCTGCGGACCTTCTTTATCCCTTTTACTCAGTAGGTACATATGGCTTTATGCTTGGTGATGAATTTTGAATTGCCACTCAAAAGGAAAACTTTTAGTATTATGAGCATTTGCACTTTCTATTTCATAAGTGCAAAGATAGGCTCAAGGAAACAGTCTAAGGAAGCTCACTTGGAAGTCAGCTGTGCCCACAAAGTTTGTGTTTTCCCCTTTTAGTCGGTTCCAGTCTTATCTTCTCCTGATGAGGCTGGATGTATGGCATGGTTTCTCATCACCATCATGCTCCCACTTAGCACTCCTCATTTTATCCAGATTTATGTCACAGGCACTTAGCCTGGCTGAAAGAGGCTGGAAAATTTTGCATTAGACCTGTAGAGCTATAGTTTTCCAGCAGAGAAAATGATTTTTATACAACAGTTAGCATCAGTTTGACCCTAAGCTGAATTCTGGTTCTGCTACATATTAGGAGTATGTCCTGAAGTGGGGATACCCACTTCATTGAACCTTAGGTTATCCATCTTTAATAGCTTTAATAATACTAATAAGTGTCTTTTAGGACCATGTTGGGGATTAAGTGAGATAAGGTGTAAATAATGAACATTACAGACAAAATTTGAGTACCTACCTTGTGCCAGTCTGTGCTAAGAGTTTCTGTACTAGATAATCTTGGTCACCCACCCAGCATCCTTACCTTGTGGAAGTAAGACATATGTTAGTGCCCTCTTATCCATGGTTTCACTTTCCATAGTTTCGATTACCCACAATCAACTAAAGTTTGAAAATATTAAGTGGAAGATTCCAGAAACAGACAATTCATAAATTGTATATCATTCTGAGTTGTGTAATAAAATATTGCACTATTCTGCTCTGTTCTGCCTGATACATGAATCATCCCTTTGTCTAATGTATCTGCACTGTATTCATTATCTGCCTGTTGGTCACATCGTAGCCATCTTGGTTATCAGATTGACTGTTGTGGTATTGCAACTGCAGTGCTTGTGTTTAAGTAATCTTTATTATTTTACTTAATAATGGCCCCAAAGCACAAGAATATTGATGCTGGCAATTTGGATATGCCAAAGAGAAGCCATAGAATGCTTTTTTTTTTAAGTGAAAGGTGAAAATGCAATAAAATATTTCATGAGAAAGAGAGAGAATTATATAATGTTGTTATAATGGCTTTTTAATTAGTTATTGTTGTTAAGCTTTTACTGTGCCTAAGTTATAAATTAAACTGTATCATAGGTATGTATTTACACAAAGAAACATAGTATATATAGAAAGGTAGAGTTCAGTACTATTATGGTTTTAGGCATCTGTTGGGAGTGTTGGAATTTACTCCATGGATAAGGGTGGACTACTCTACTTTTAGTTTACATTCTGAAAGGTAAACTCTGCTCAGTTATGATGAGTCCTGTTGAGTTATGATACTTCATTTCGAACCCTCTAGCTCAGAGTCATGCACATACTAGATATATTACTTTTCTATTGTTCCATAACTAATTTAGTAGTTTAAAACAGCACCAATTAATTTTTTCACAGTTCTGTAGATCAGAAGTTTGGATGAACTTGGCTGTTTATTCTGTTCTGGGTCACACAAGGCTAAAGTTAATGTTTTGGCTGGGCTGGGCTAAGCTTCTGTCCAGAGGCTTTGTGGGAAAGTATGCTTCCCAGCTCTTTCAGGTTGTTGGCAGAATTTGTTTCCATATGATTGTATGACTGAGGTCTCCTCTACCTTACTGGCTGTCTTTGGCCCATGTATGTGGCCTCCACCTTCAAAGCTATCAAGGTATGTTGAGTTCGTCTTGTGCTTCAAATCTCTCTGACCTTCCCTTCTGGCACTACCCAGAGAAAATTCTCTGCTTTTAAAGAGGTCATCTAATTGAGTCAGGCCAAAATCTCTATATTTTAAGGCAACTGACTTCAGACTTTAATTCCATCTTGCAAAATACCCCTAAATTAAGTGTTTGATTGAATAACCAGGAGACAGG
Source organism: Cephalopachus bancanus (assembly GCA_027257055.1). Lineage (NCBI taxonomy): Eukaryota > Metazoa > Chordata > Mammalia > Primates > Tarsiidae > Cephalopachus > Cephalopachus bancanus. The sequence continues at coordinate 3,292,873 of JAPVLO010000087.1, forward strand.
AACCTTGGATGGGGCCATCTTTAGAATTCTGATTACCACAGTGAATGTTGCATAACACTTTTTTTTTGATATTGAATTAAGGAGAGGATTGAGAAAAAATTAACAAGAAGTCTCAAATTAATTGAGTTTTACACTGCTACTTTCAAGATTCCTTCTATATGATATCACTGTCATGCTGGTTATGCCCACCATTATTGTAGAGAAACCCACAAGCTAACAGAGAAAAGGAAAACAAAACGATAATTATGCTGATGTTGTTGCCTTTTTTATTTTTGGAAGGAAGGAAAACTTGCTGATCTGAGCCAACTTTTTTCCCTCAATGGCTGGCGCTGCTCAGTAACATTACAAATGTTATTCATGTATAGTGTTTATTTCTTTTGGGGTCCTGGGTAACAAAGCAACTTATTTTTTAAAAAAGAAAAATGAACTTAAACATGTGGAAAAGTTTAAAAGAGGAAGGTTCATACGACTGATATAAAATAGTTGTAAAAAGCATCCTCCCTCATTATAATGTTGTGATTTCTGGGCTATGTTGAGTTTTGTTAGTTGCCCAACACTGTGTAATTATAAGCATAGCTAGAAAAGTGGGTGTCCTTCAAAAGTTTGGTTGGGATTTGCTAGGCAATCCAAGGTTGAAAGATTTGCTTCATCGTTTTGTGGTGTTATCTTTGGGTTGAGAAACAAGGATCATTTAAAAAGAAACATTTAGGCAGTGCTGGTGGGTTCTGCTAGACTGTGGCTTATAGCCTATTTGCTGGGAGCACCATAAAGTTCTTAATACTAAACATCAATCTGAATTCACTTTCAAATTTAAGAGCAAATATATTTTTTGTGTTGTCTTTGAATGAGAGGACGAGGGCAGGATTTTCTTCATATCAAATAAACAACAATAGAGGTCCTGACTGGCAGAAGGATATAGACCATTGCCTCAGTTGATCTGTCTCCAGGAAAATAAGTTCAAAGCAAAGCACCAAATGGTGTCTGAATGTGGGTCTAACCAACTGGGACTGGCAAGAGGCAACAGTGCTGTGGGCTGCTTTTGACAGCCCACACGGGCTCCCTTCTGTGCTGCGAACTGTAAACTGTGACCAATGAACTGGGAAGAGTCTTGGAAACACATCAGTGCTGCTTGAACCCTCCTGGGGCTGTGAAAGAGGAGAAGGAAGCAGTAAAGGAGAGGGAAACTCAGTGGTTGATGAGTAATAGATACAGAGTCAGCCATGATAAGTTTTGAGTCTTAACTTGAATGAGACTTGGGCAAGTGGTGAGACTTTGGGCAAGTTGCCGTATCTCTCTGAGCCTGGTATCTTTATCTGCAAAATGGAGATAATATCCTATCATTTGAAGCAACACAGATGACATTATGGAGGACATTATGTTAAGTGAAATAAGTCAGACACAGAAAGATAAATACTGCATTATTTCACTCATGTGAAATTTTAGAAGTTGTTTTTATGGAAGTAGAGAGCAGAGTAGTGGTTACCAGAGGACTTGGAGCATATGAGAGAGGTGGAAATTGACCAAGAGATTGTTCAATGGGTACAAAGTTACAGTTAAATAGGAAGAGTAAATTCTTGTGTTCTGTTGCATAGCAGTATGATTATGATTGTGTTCTGTTGCATAGCAGTGTTAACAATAATGTATTGTATATTTCAAAATAGAAGAAAGTTTTTTGAATGTTCTCAGCACAAAGAAATGATAAATGTTTAAGGTGATAGATATGCTAATTACCTTGATTTGATCATTACACAATGTGTGCATGTATTGAAACATCACATTTTACCCCATAACTATGTACTATTAGTAAATGTCAATTATAAATTTAAAGATTAAAGCAAAAAATGGAGATAATAATAGTAATACCCCTTATATCTTTGGAAGATTATATGAAGTGATATATAAAAGCATTTAGCAGAGCACCTAGCATAGAAGTACTTACCAAATGTTGGCCGTAATTGAAGGAGAAGAAGAAAAAGGAGGAGGAGGAGAAGGAGGAAGGGAGGGAGGGGGAGGGGGAGAGAGAGAGAAGAAAGAAAGGGAAGTGGAAGAAAGAAAGGGAAGTGGGAAAAGGAGACTATCAGGAGCAGACAGAAGAAGGAGGCTGGTCTGTGTCACCAGGATTCAATGCACTTAGAAGAGTAATTTAAGTTTGAATTTTTTCATTGCTTGAGTGAGGTTGAATTCCAGGACAAACATTCCCTATTGCATACATCCCTTTAAGATGTCGAGTTTCTCCATCCCTCGGTTGAAGATTTGAGAGACTGACCATGGTAGCTTCCAGAATGTTTCTGTTATATAGTGGTGATATTAGTGAAACCCAAGAAATCATTTTACAACCACCAGTCTTTTTATTTGTAAGTTGAGTCTACAGTGACGATGTTAGCATCAAACCTTTCACCCTTACTGAGCACAGGTCCTCTGGAGAACTGAAATCTAAATAAGATATTACCTTGCACTATGGGGCCAGTCAAGGATGAATGAAGCAACTTAAATTGTTCTGGTGGAACCTTAGACCAGAGACCAACGGCTCGGAATGTTCTTCTTTTTCACCAATAAGCTTTGGTTATGAATTTTCTACCACTGCAGCTGTCCCCTTTGTGAGTTGCAAAGGAAAGAATACTCTCTGTGTGCAGCAAACAGTCCTGATTTAATCTGGGGCAGAAAATCTCCAAGCTTTGTCAGTGATCTGCTTTTGGAGAATAAAATAATTGAATTACCTCCCTGGGAAAAATTGCAAATGGTGTGGAAAGTCTCAGGTGCAGCAAGGGGAAAAGCAATAATAAAAGGACTGTTTTGCTTTGAGTTTTTGGTATTGAATTTCATTCAGTTAGAACAAATGAAGAAATCTTTGAAGAAAGTTAGTCAACATGGTTGGGAGGTCCCATCAGTTTCCTTGGGTTTTTCTTGGGATCATGGGAGAGCTGCTGAGATCTCTGTTCCACCAAGATCAGCTACTGCTCTTTGCTTACAACTCTGTCTTCAGTACAATCCTGCTTTAAGAGTCAAACCAAGAAAAAAAGAGGGCTTTTTGTTCATAACTAAACTCTTTGCCAAGATTTGTATTTCATCTTCAGCATTATTAAGGTATGATTGACAGATAAAAATTGTAAGCATGTAAGACTTACACGATGATGTTTTGATATACACATACATTATGAATAACATATCTATCACCTCACATAGTTACCGTGTGTGTGTGTGTGTGTGTGTGTGTGTGTGTGTGCACGCCTTGAGAGCATACCTGAGATCCACTGTTTCAGCAAATTTCAAATATACAATACATCATTATTAATTATAGTCTCCATGCTGTACATTAGGTCTCCAGGACTTATTCATCTTATAATTGTAAGTTTTTATCCTTTGACCATCTCCCTTAACCCCCCATCCCTAATCCTCGTAACCACCATTCTCCTCTCTGTTACTATGGTTTGACTTTTTTAAGATTCCACATATAAGTGAGATAATTCAGCATTACAATATTTGTCTTTCTGTGTCTGTCTTATTTCACTTAGCATAATGTCTTCCAGATTCATCTGTGTTGTCTCAAATGTCTTTCTTTTCTTTTCTTTCCTCTCTCCCTCTCTCACTCCCCTCTCTCCTTCCCCCCACCCCCTTTCTTTCTTTCGAACAGGTTTTCACTTTCACCCAAACTAGAACAGTGGCATGATCATAGCTCACTGTAACTTTGAACTCCTAGACCCAAGTGATTCTTCCCACCTCAGCCTCCCAAGAAACTAGAACTATAGGCATGGGCCACTATACTCAAGTTACTTTAATTTTTTTTAAGAGATAGGGTCTTACTATGTTGCCTAAGCTAGTCTCCAACTCCTGGACTCAAGCAATCCTTCTGCCTCAGTTTCCTGAGTAGCTGGGATTACAGGTGTGAGCCACCATGCCAGGCAGATTTCCTTCTTTTTAAAGCCTGAATAATATTGGGATTACTGTATCATATGTAGTTCTATTTTATTTTTAGGAACTTACATGCTATTTTCCATAATGGCTGTATTAATTTACATTCCCACCAACAGTGTGGAATGGTTCCCCTTTCTCTACAATTTTGTTAACATTTGTTATCTTTTGACTCTTTTTATTTATCTATCTATCTATCTATCTATCTATCTATCTATCTATCTATCTATCTATTTTTGAGTTGGAGTCTCACTCTGTCGCCCAGACTGGAGTGCAGTAGCCACTCCTGGTCACCGCAGCCTCAACCTGCTGGGCTACGGCGATCCTTCCAAGTAGCTGGAACTACAGGCGCGCGCTACCACTCCCAGCTAATTTTTTGATTTATTGTAGAGATGAGGTCTTACCAAGTGGCCCAGGCGGGTCTCGAACCCATGGGCTCAGGCAATCCACTCACCTCAGCCTCCCAAAGTGTGGGATTACAGGTTGAGCCACCAAGCCTGGCTTCTTTTGACTCTTTAATAGTAGTTATCCCAGCAGTCATGAGATGATAGCACACTGATTTTGACTTACATTTCCCTGACGATTAATGATGTTGAGTACCTTTTACGATATTTCATGGCCATTTGTATGTCTTCTTTGGAAAAATGTCTGTTCAGGTCCTTGGACTATTTTAAAATTAGATTATTTGTTTTCTTGCTATTGAGTCATATTAATTTCTTATATATTTTGTGTATTAACCCCTTATTCAATATGTGGTTTCCAGATAGCTTTGCTTGGATTTGAAGGAAGTTTCACAAATTTCTCCAACTTTTTTTTATCTTTCTGAAAGATTGAAATGAGTGGTAAGATAGAAACATACGTATCTCTCTTTTTTTATTATTTTAAAGATGTGGGGCACAATTCAAGATTAAGTATACAGGTGGTCATCGTCATATGTACCCCTCTCATGTCTGGTTATAAAGAAGCAGTAGATCTGTGGCTGGGTGCCCTTGTCAGAGAGTAGAGAGGAGAGACTGGGGCCTCCTGAGGAAAGTCATTAGAGCCCAGCCTGGGCCTGACTCATTATAACATCAATGGGGAAATTTGTTGACCAGTAAATATTGTTGAGATAAACTGGGCTTGTAAGAGTGATACCAATATATAATACTCATGGAGTATTAGCTGATATGTAAAGTAATGAGATGGGTACCTGGCATATCTATAGCCTAAGAAGAAATAATCATCCTTTTTGTTTTTTACAGATGGAGAAGAAGAGACATATAATGAATTAGTAACTTTGCCAAGGTCATTGTGAGAACACTTATCATGTGACCAAGCAGGGATTTGAAGCCATACAGCCTGACTCTAGGGTCTACATGTTTATCTACCATGCCAGACAGTATATTTAAAACTGAACTGTCATCCCTTCCATCCCCCTCTCTGAGAACAACCCCGGCACCCAAGCATGCATTGATACAGATCTGGGGAGCTTCCTTGACTTGCCATTTTTCTTGCTCCCCACATTTAATCAGTGCCTCAATTTTGTCCAGTGTCATATCCCTGGTCTTTCTCCCACTTGTTCATTTCTCTTCACCCGCAAGGCCACTGTCTTAGTTTAAGTTTTTATCGCCTCCTGCCGGGATTTCTCCTTCAGTCTCCTAGCTTGTCCTTCTACTTCAATGTCTGTCCTACAATCTGATCTCTACACAGGTCCTAGAGAGATTTCTGGACTTCACATCTGACCCTTTCTGATGCTAAAACTCCTCGTGGATCCTCCATCCATGGCTAGAGCAGTTTTCCCACAGTGTGCCATCTTCTGCAGGTCACTTAAGAGGTGGCAGTGAGGAGATTGGTGGGACATTCATAGAGAAGGAGTTGAACCATCAGTGATAGTTACTTCTTTTTAATTAATCCTTCTGATAATCTTAGGAAGGAAGTCTCAATTCAGTATTAATATGTCTTCAACAACTTTCTAATTCTTGCCTACCTCAATTTTTAACCAAGACAAAGCAAGTAGTTGTAGTTAGCTAGAACTTAATGCCACTGCTTATTTTTTAAGACTTCTTCCTACCTTATGGCTCATGATACAAGTTTTTCCATTTGTGATAGTGATACAAAGTTATTTTTAAAAAAGAAGTATGTTTAAATTTTTAAAATACCTGTAATGAAATAATATTACTGGATATTAACATTCATAACAAAATAATTAATACAGTGAGTAATTAATAGAACAAGTGAAGTAGTACAGTAGCCCCCTCTTATCCACAATTTCAGTTACCTGAGGTCAACCATGGTCTGAAAATATTAAATGGTAGATTCCAGAAATAATTTATAAGTTTATTTTTTTCTTTTTTGAAAACATTTTTTATTTTAAAATTGTGGGGTACAGTTAAGGGTTAGGTTTACAAATATGCATCGTTCAGGCAACCTTGTTGATAAGGGGTGTCTCCCCATCCCGAATTTATAAGTTTTAAATGGTGTGCCTTTCTGAGTAGTGTGAATCTTTCCTTTGTCTAGCATATCCAGGCTGTCTACACTACTCAGGGTGGCTTGGGGATCAGAACAACTGCCATCGTAGAGTGTGCTTGTGTACAGATAACCCTTGTTTTACTTAATAATGTTTTACCAATAATAACTCAATTATTAGTTATTGTTATGAATCTGTTACCATGGCTTATTTATAAATTAAACTCTATCATAGGTATGTATAGAAAAAAGCATATATTTATAGGGTTCAGTACTATTTTTAGTTTCAGGCATTCACTGGGAGTCTTGGAATGGCATCTCCCATGAATAAGAAGAGACTAACTACTGTACAGCAAAAATAGATCATAGTAGAAGGAAGACTAAAGTTTGGGAAACCCTATCTGGAATCTGCTCCCTGCCTGTGTTGCTAGCCTTAACTCTTCCATATTTCTCATATTTTAAACTGCTTCTCTAAAATGATAAAGTCCTGAGCTGGGTCATTGTCCTGACTGTTTTCTCCCTCCCTTCTTGGAGATGTCAGAACCCAATAGGAGAGAAGACAAAATATTAGTCCATGCATCCTGTAGCAACAGAGCTGTCATTGACAGACACAATTTTACAGTTTCATTGAAAGCATAAATTGTTACATTGCTGGTCTCAGAATGTATTTCTTTTATTTCTCATCACACCTGTTCTTGGAGGTTTGAAGAGAACATGTGTTTTGAGACCATAGCTTCTTACACAGTCATGTGGATTTGTAGCTCTTGAGCTTGCATCCCACACTCAAAAGTTTTTTATCACTTAGATCACTCCACTATATTTTCTCATCACATTTTACTGCCTTGGCCCACCACCAACATTGTTTTCAATTCCTTCATAGTAGTAAATACATATTTTAGTTGTATTTAAGAAAAATCATTAAAACAAGAGACACAAGTTAAAATTAAAATGTATATGAAATTTTTAATCTGAAACACGAATCTTTCAGCAATTGAATGATTGTGACTGGCTACCTTCTGGTTTCTAGTGAGATGTCAATTTTTATTCCATTTGGTGTACTTTTGGTGGAAAATATGGACTTGTACTTCCATATACCAGTGTTCTGGATGGTGTTAAATGATTGAAAAGTCTGAGAACAGACTTTGGAATTTGAAATGTCTCAAAGCTGGGAGGTAACCCCAAGGGTCATCTGTAGACAAGCCTTGTTGACAGATGGGGATAGTCAACAGAAAGGCACAGAAAGTTGAAGATGAATCCAGATGAGAAAACAATTCATAGAATGAAATTCAAGCCTTCTGACTCATCGGCCTCAGATCATTTCTCTCTATGATGACCACAGGAGTTCCTGGGTCCTGGGACACTTTTTGATTGTGTGTGTGACTTTGTCTCTGGTGGGGGGAATGAGCAAAGTCTGGAGATACCTGCCTCCTGATGGCCTTCTGGAATCAGAGTTCCCTGGAGATGGACTGCACTTCTGCTGTTGCTTCCAGGAAGGGTAGTATAGAAGTCGGATACAAAAGACTGGTCTCTGGCTAGGCTGCCTTTAAGGTAATGAAGCAGGAAAGACATTTGATGAGAAGCCACACATGTATTTTGTCTTCCTAGACTTTAGGACACTCATCAGCTTCCCCCAAACCTTCGTTTCCCTCGGATTTTTCACTTGCACAGTCCAAAATGGAGTTGCGTTTTCAATGTGTTCCTGGGATGCCTGCAGGATTTATTGGAACCTCAAGCAGATGGACACGTTGTGTGATCTCCACTACCACTCTCTGGAAAATTTGTGATTAATATTCCACAGTGGCTTTGGAATCCAGGGTGGCTTTTCAGTGACCTGGCTTCCATGGCTTCTCTAGGTGAGATCAAAGACTTCAAAATAGCCAGAGCATGTGAAACGATTGGTGACTGTGCTCAGTTCTTCCATAGCTATTTGTTCTCAGAAGCCTGGCCTTTACATCTTTTTCCAAAAACTGTACACAGCATTCATTCTCTAGAGCAGTTGAAAAGCTAATAGACATTTTCATTTTATTCCACCCCTGACTACAGGCAGCACTATCGTTAGATGAGTTTGTCTGAATTCCATTTGCTTAGGACTTATGAAGTGAATAAATTTGAATTAATGCACAACTTTCTGAGAGGGGGGAAGTTATGCTTTGAGAGGTTAAGCAATGTCTGTGTTAGTTTATATAAGTGGATCTTTATGGGTGCAAATGTACTTACACTATGTTACCATATTGGTTCTATTAGTTTATATAAAATTTTCATTAAGTGATGTGAAAATATACACATGGGAATTTCTAAAATGACTTTTTCCTTTTGAACAGCTAGATATTTATGTTTCTTTGAGCTTCATTGTCAGATAAATATACTTTCTCTTTTAAAGATAACACTTGGAAGAAATACGCATCAATAAGTATGTCTATAACAACTCAAGTTCCCAACAAATTGCATTTGCTGTATTTGGTAACTCTTTAATAGTGTTTCTTTCTATAATAATTAGAGCAGAATTGAGATGTCATAAATGAAACTGATACTGCAAACTTAGTTGTTATTTAGGAGGGGGAGGGGCAGTGAGAACATGGCTTTTTTGGAAGTTGAATTTTTTGTTATTGTATTTTTATCTCTAAATGTTTATGAATGGAACTGATGTGAGTGAATTCATGAATGTTAATATGTTGATAGCTTCCACTTCCATAACACTTAGTTATTCTGTCTTTATTACACTCTTATTGACGTTGATGGTTCAACAATTGAGGCTTTTAAACTAATGGAAGGCTTTCAACCAAGTAGAATGCCTTCATTACTAGCAAGCAGGGAGAGCTGAATGTGAATTGAGGTGGTTTAAACCAATCTAAGAAAACATTTTTATAAAAGACTAATAACCATAATTTATATGTTTATTTTCGGTTTTCGATGGTTTGAATAAATTATAGCAGGGATTTATACTGTTTGTCTTCTGTTTACATGCTGAGCCCAGTGCCCAACTGCATTAGTCAGTTAGCTCTAATAACAAACCTGAGACCTCAGGGGATTCACACGCAGAAGTTTATTTCTTGCTCATGCAAATGCCACTGTGGGCCTAGGAGCTCTCCAGGCAGTTCATTTCCAGTGAGTGACTCAGGGACCTTGGCGCCTTCTATTCTGTAGTTATATCATCTGGAAAATATAACTTCTGGACCTACTACAAGAGGAAGAGTTAATGTGGGGGACTCATAGCCCCCTCTCAAGTACCTTAGATAGGAAGTGACGCACATTACTTCTGCTTGCAACTTTTTGACCAAACTAGTCACATGCCCGCTTATAAGGGATGCTGAGAAATGTGGAAACTTGCATGGGCTGCTCCATGAGTACTACTACTCGCATCACCTTAACGAGTCACAGGTGCCTAGCAAAGGCTAATTGAGAGAACGAATGAATGATCCTTTTAAATGGTTTGACATTCAAAGCATGCTATTGCTATTCTAAATGGATAGAGGAGGAATTGAAAACTACAGGGGGAACATTAACCTTAGAGGGCTTTTTGTGTATATTTGCACCAACATAGTAAGAAGAGCTTGTTGCTTGTTTAAGTCTAAATGCCGCACAAGATTTTTGTTTTTGAGTTCCTGATACACAGAGCCTAAAAAATTCTGTTTTCTGATTCTAAAGGCTTCTAAAGCAAACGGCATCTTGCAGTTTATTAGGTGGAAGTGTTTTTGAGCCTTCGCAGAGTGCATGGTGGAAATGGACCTTGTTAAGGTTACAGAGAAGGTTAACCTCCATTGACAAGATGAAATTGAAGTCGTTTTCTCTTGCCCTAGAGCAGTTCCCCAGTCTGTAGTGTCAGCACAGAAGAGTGTATTCATTTTTTCCAGAGCATTATCTCAAATGAGGTGTCAAGGCACTACATGAATTTACCTTCTTGTATTATTTTTTATTTTGATGTTTAATTTTTATCCCACTTATTTATTGTCATATGACATTAAAACATTAACCACAAAAATAAATGGGGAAGACTTAAAGAGAAAAATATCACAGTCTCACAATTTTCCACCTTATTTCTTAGTAGTTGCAAAATCCATAAGAATGTCATTGTATTATAATTTCTAGTTTTTGTTTTCTTGACTTATGATATTTCATTTCCAAAACTCATGATAATTCAGGTCGACTCACTCAAACACAGTTGTAGCACCCACTAAATACAGGATGATGTATGTATGATATAGGCATATTGCTATAGATGACTACTTCTCTATAATATATTGTTAAGTTGTAATTCTATAACTTTATCCAGCCAATATGGAGTAAGCGTTGGAATTGTTCACATTAGATTTCAAGCATAGATTCTGTCACTTCCAAGCTGTAGGACCTTCAGATAGTTATTTAATCATATTGAGCTGTACTTTTCTTATGTTGAGATGGCTGAGAGGGTTTGACTAACATCTTAAGAGGCACTAAGCAATGAAACACTGAGTACCTTCAGCATATCATGCTCACTGCAACTTTAAATAACACAGAACTTGCTGTGTGTTGAAAATGAAATAATACTTTTCTAGATTTTGCAAAATTTTAGATATGCCTAGAAAAACTTATAATTTTTTTCCGTTCCATTTGTTTTACAGCCCTCTATGACTCTTCCCTCTAAACTACTAGTGCTAGATTTCCAAAATCTAGCGCTACACATTAGGCACACCAGTGGTCATTATACTTGTTATCACTTAAAAAATATCAGAAAGGCAATTCTGTGTTTAAGATGCTAGATAGCGATTGAAAATTCTTTAGTGTTATTTGTTACCTAGGTAACCAGCGATGGACATCATGACCTTCGGTGATGTGCATGCTGTGACTTTGGTTGTCTCTTCCCGTAATTAACATCCTGGGGAAATGCAAGAGTAAATCACCAGAGCAACTGGACCACTGCGATATTAAGTGCTAGAACATTCTAAATTGTAATAATAATCATGATAATGAGGCCACATATTCTGTATCTGTCTTTTAATTACTTCTTAATTCTTCTAAGTGGAAATGGCAAAGTTATTATGATGTGGAAACTAGGGAGTGATTTATTTCTTATTTAAATTGAACTTTGTGAAGAAAGCTGTTTTAGTCTATTGGGAATGGTGAGAGTTTCTTTGAAGAACAACAACCTAGGTAGATAATTTTCAATACACCTTAATACTACTAATATGCAGCACCAAAAATATGGATTTGCTTTACAGCCAGGGTTATCATTATGCATAAAGCATTATTCTCTAAAGCCAGAGTACCCTGGTTGAGTCCTATTCTTTCACATTTTGTCACTCATTTGTGGAGTCAAATTCATAGAATTGTTTTACTTGAACCAAGGAAGTCTAGTAAATAGGTACTAAAGGAGCTCTTTATAGAATTGTTGGACTTGTAAGCTGGCTTTCTGGTTTGGACCTGGAAGCCACATGTTCGGATTCATCATACGGTTCTTGTGTGTGAACCATGTAGCAATCAATTTATTCTTCCTGATGATTTTACATACAGTATGTTAGCTCAGAAAGTCCTTATAAAAACCTGCCCTTTGGGGTCTCTGCCAGACTAACAACGACCCTGCATTCTTTGTACAACTTGACTCCATTGCTTCCTCTCTCACCCCTGTTACCATCCCAACCCTGCAGTCCCTTTCCTAAGATTTGGGAATTGGATCTAAAATTTCAGTTCATCCTGGGCTAGTCTTTGAACAGAAAGATGTAAACATGGAGAAGCTGTGAGTGGGTATTTCACGCAGAGAGAAGCAGAAAGGGGAAGTGAGAGAATTTTTCCCAGGAATGTGATGCCATCCTCGATTCTGTTTCCAGGTCCTTCCTGAGGCCTGGCTGCATTTAGTCTTTTGTATTCCATCAAGAACTTCCATAACTTAGGATAAATTCCATCACTTCTAAAGAAATGCCTTTACTAACACAAGTAGAAGTTGTTGTTCCTCTTTCTCATGGGAAGAAAACTGAGGTTAGAGGAAGTCAACCTTATTGCAAGTGTTGACGGTGGTGTTTCTGAACACTTTGTCAGGACTCCAGCAACCCAAGTGGAATTAGAATCAGAAACAAAAACGGAATTTAGTGACTCACTTATCTGGACATTCCAAGGTCTGATTTGCCTTTCAGCATGATTTATCAAGGATTCAACTAGAATCACTTGATTAAACTTCACTTTTCTTTGCCAACTCTTCACTTTTTTGTGTGACTTTGTCCTTAGGAGAAATATCTTTGTGTGAGAGGTAAGTTGGCCATTGGCATTCCAAAGTAGCAGTGACACTACATCTTGTGGCCCTTGCAAAAGGCTTCAGGGACCTCAGTCTCCTAGTATTCATAGCATTCCCTGAAAAAGGACTCTGATTGGCCAACCTGGGTCATATGCTCTTGAGTGGAATGTGACTGGCAGGGTGTTGAATGAAAGCCCCTCTTGCAGCAGAAAATTGGAATTCTTTTTCTAAAATAAGAGAGAAGATATGCAATCTTATTCAAAACATTTGCTTTTTTTTCTTTTTTTTTTTTTTTTTTTTTGAGTTGGAGTCTCACTCTGTCGCCCAGACTGGAGTGCAGTGGCCGCTCCCGGCCACCGCAGCCTCGGCCTGCTGGGCTCTGGCGATCCTTCCGCCTCAGCCTTCCGAGTAGCCGGAATTACAGGCATGAGCCACCACGCCCGGCTGATTTTTTGATTTATTGTAGAGATGAGGTCTCGCTGCCCAGGCGGGTCTCGAACCCGCGGGCTCAGGCAATTCACTCACCTCAGCCTCCCAAAGGCGCGGGATTACAGGCTGAGCCACCGAGCCCGGCGCTTTTTTTTCTACCTGAGTAGAGAGGTAGATGGTATTTAGAGGAGTGACACACTCCCATATGGTCTTTTCTTCCTTAGGTTTTGGTCATTTTCTTTTCCTCCTGCTCAAAACAACAACAACAACAACAACAAAACCAAATCTTGATACAGATGATTAGGCATGAGCTTATTATTCAGATAACCTTAAATCCACTGTGATTAGAAAATGCAATCCTTTTAAAGTGTGAGTACTTCTGTGATTAGTAGTGACAAATGTGGCACATCTCACAATTACTTGGGTATAAGTCCTAGAGTGGAAGCGTCTGTTCCTGGAGGGATGTTATGAGGATAATTGTGACAACAGTCTTTGATGCAAGCCATTCATTTAAATCACATTTGAGTGCCTCCTAACAGCCGGACCTGGGGTTCTGGCTATGAACAAGACAGAAAATGTCCCTGTCTTCATATAGAGCTCAAGTTTCTAAGGGGAGAGATGGACATTAAACCCAGGAACAAATTTAAAAAAATTTTTTTAAATATTGAGTACAATAAAGAAAATAAAACACGGTAGTGTATCTGTTGTTCAGTATGGTAGCCACAAGCTATGTGTGGCTATTTAAAGTAAAATTAATTAAAATTAAATACATTAAAAAGTGGAGGCCCTATCAACCAAGCAGTCAGTCAAATCAGTGACATTTTACACACCCAATGACCACATGTGGCTGGTGGCTATTGTGTTGGACAATACAGTTATAGAACATGCTCATCATCATGCAAAGTGCTGTTGGATGGTGCTGGACTTGCCGGTGACCGGAAAGATACACCAAGGGAGGTTTAGGGAAGGCCTTCCTCTGGAGCCGGCATTTAAGATAAGACCTAAAGCCACCCATGGAAAGATCTTGGGGAAATGACCTTCTAGGCAGAAAGAACAGTACATGCAAAGACCCTGAGATGGAAATGAGCTTTGTCTATTTGAAGATCCAAATTTGGCCTTTGTGTCTGATTGAGTTGGAGACACAGGAGAGAGCTAGATGAAGTATAATCTCAGGTATTTCATACCAATGGGATGGGTTGCTTAAGCAAGGTAGTTACAGCTTTATTTAATTTAAAAAGGATGATTCTAACTGCTTGGGGGAAGAGGAAAGCAAGGGTAGAAGCAGCACATAGATGGCCTTCAGAAACTTTTTTTTTCTGAGTTGGAGTCTCACTCCTTTGCCCAGGCTGGAGTGCAGTGGTATGCACGCTCATGGCCACTCCAGAGTCGACCTTCTAGGCTCCAGTGATCCTTCTGCCTCAGCCTTCCGAGTAGCCAGAATTACAGATGCATGCTATTACACCCGGCTATTTTAATTCTTTTGTAGAGACAAAGTCTCACCAAGTTGCCCGGGTTGGTCATGCACCCACAGGCTCAGGCAACCCACTGGCCTCGGCCTCCCAAAGTGCTGGGATTACAGGTGGAGCCACTGAACCCAGCCTTCAGAAACTGATGAATGAAAGAACTGATGGAAGGCCCCCTGGGCAGGGGTGTTCATGTGTCCTTGTGAGGGCTTTTTGTGCCCTGGAGGACCCCCCAGTGGGTTTCCTAGCTGCCTTATCAAGCACTCCATCATGGCACTAGACTGAATAGCAGCCAGACTAGTCCCATAAGAGCTCAGGCCCTTGGATTCTATGCAGTTCCCCCAATAGTTCTTCCTGTCTCTCTAGGTCAGTGTGGCTCACTACTGGGTACCCTCAGCCCCTTCAAGCTCCTGCCTTGTCCTAGGACCACTGCTGTGGTGGGAAACTCACTCCACTCTTCCTTCATATTCCTTCAACTGTCTTTACTGAGTACCTGTTTTGTACTATATATTGTATTAGGTACTGAGATTACAGTGGATGGGAAGAAACAGCTGTGGTCCCTGAAGATGTATATCTCACACTGCAGAGTGGAGGCCCTATCAACCAAGCAATCACTCAGATAAGTGTGCCAAGGCCCCTAGGCTAAGTACTGTACAGGACAGGTTTGTGAGGCTTCAAGATCCCAGTCAAGGAGGTCCAAGGAGGTCCAAGACTTGCGGGGAGGGAGTGGGAAGGCTCTTTCTAGCTGGAGGTGAAATACAAAGTGGTCCAGGCAAGGATACAGCTGCCTGAGGACATGATAATCGAGCTGGATCCAAGGAGGATTGAAGATAGTGTAAGCAGAAGGTGGAATGAGTGTTCTGGTCAGGTACCCTCAGCCCCTTCAGGGGATGAGCATGAGCAGAGGCCATGTGCATGGAGGATCATGGGGCAATGGAGGGAACAACAGAGACAGGGGGTGGGAGGAGGAGGGAGGGCTGAGTAAAGGGAACAGAGGCGGGTGGTGCTGGGTGTGGTTGACCAGGAGGGCAGGGCTTCATCTGCTGCTGTGCTAAGGATCTTGTCTGCGTCCTAAGAGCAGTGGGAAGTTCCTGAAGGACTGCATGCAGGGAGATGGCCCACTCAGCTCCATATTTCTGGGAACCCACTCTGTCATGAGGAGATGGGGTTGGAGGCCCTCGGAGTGTGTGTACGCAGGGATCAGATGTGGGAGCTGACTGTGTCTTTCCCTTGCCTTTTTCAGACATTTCCCCCTTCCCTTTCATTTGTGACCACTTTCATTTGTTGGAATCCTGTTATGTAGAAAGTACTGATCTACAACCATTTAAAACCCACAAACAGGGCAGTTTTAAGCAGTTCAATCTAATACTGGGTGTCAGGCACTGAATGGAGTGCCCTTTACCCTTTGTTAATTTATTCCTCAGGATGTCATTACAATGTGGGTGGTTGTTAACCCACGTTATGGAATAAGGTAGCTGAAAAGTTATGGCTAGGAAGTGGACTGAGATTTGAACCCATATGCTGTTAGATACTCCATTCCAAGGCTTTTGAAATTAAAAGCCAAGTGGCCAACTAGGCCTGCAGAAAGCTGCAGTTTAAGCCCTGCATAAGTGGCTTGTTAAATAGGCCATTAATACTTGTATTTGAGTATTCTCAGAGGCTGGAGATTCCAGATGGCTGGGAGAGGCATATTCATTATCTGTTTTTTTTAAAGGAACTATGACACTTGGGGAATTATAAATGAGTTAATGTAATGTTAATACTTAGAAATATTCTGGAACAGATCATTAAAAAATCAATTTTCACATATGAAGAGGAAAATGGGATTATTGAGTAGTAACCAGACAGCACTAGACCTTTGGAGAGGGGCATGGCTGAGTAGCAATATAGGTCACTTCCCCATAGGGCACATATTCATTGGGAGATGGATATTTGCTTGTCTCATTTGGAAGCAGGGTTCCTACTAATCTTTATTTTTAAATCTAAGTTGTAAAAAGCTGGCCATCATCCCAGAGCAGGGAAGAGGAAAAAAATAAGGAAAAGAGGAGAGAACCAAAACACATTAAGATCTACTGTAGGCTCTGTGCCCATGGCTTTTATATACTTTATCCCCTTCATTCCTCAGGAATGCCTAAAGAGGTAGGTGTCACCACTCCCACTTCACAGAAAAAGAAACCAAGTCTGAGAAATGTTAGGGTGCCCTTAGGAAGTAAGTACAATTTCATTCCTCTCCACCAGAGTCCTGCACCCTTGCTTTCATGGTGGCACCAGCCTGGGTTCTTGCTTCATGAATGGAACACAGAGTTGAATCCATGCAGAGGAAAGAGCCATTAGGAATCAGGAGGCCCATCCAGATTCCTCCCCTGGCTTGAACTGACTTGCCGGGGAGGGAGTGGGAAGGCTCTTTCTAGCTGGAGGTGAAATACAAAGTGGTCCAGGCAAGGACTCTTGTGTCCATTCTTCCCTCCTGTCACCTTTGACGGAGGCCCTCCATGCATTGTGCTTAGTGCCAGGGATGTGTTGGGGAGAAAGGCACCAGGGTCTCTGGGAAGGACAGATGCTCCTGGGATCCAGGGATGCGTAGGTGCCTGCTTGCCCTTAGGGGGCGCACCAATGGAGTGAATGCCATAAAGGAAAGGGCCGTAGAACCCTCTGTGGTTTCTTGAATGGCAAGAGGTGATTCAGAGGAGGCTGGTTACTGGGAAGGAGAAAGGCTTCGTGGGAGTGGGAGAGCCACGAGCCTTGCAGGTGAGGTGGAGCTTATCACCATAAATGCCTGGGATTGAGTTCTTACTTGTCTTACCTGTGCTGGATGCTATGGTAGGAGCTTGAGATACAGCTGTGATGGAATTCACAGTTAATCCATTTTACAGATAAGGAGACTGAGGCACACATCAGAAATCTATAAATATCCTATTATCCTATATTTTATGTTTATCTCCTCCTCCTCCTCCTCCTTCTCTGCCTTCTCTCTCTCTCGCTCTCTCTCTCTCTCTCTCTCTGCCCCCGCCATCTGTTGGTCCTGTTTCTCTGGAGAACCTTGACTAATACAATCACTTACTGAGTGGGCACTAGATTTGCTGTTGACCATGTGTATGTGTTGTGGATTCAACTCCCAGCCTGGATTTCAGAAATGAACTTGTTCTCAGGTTCAGTCGTGAGTAGATGTGGAGAGAGGCTCAGTTCCACCTTTCAGGGAGTTCACAGTTGGCTGGCTCTGTAGCATGCACACACAGGAAACAGAGAACCTTCAAGGCAGAATTTAATTTCCAAGCTAAAATGTGGGGAGCAGATTCTTTGGAGAAGGTCCTTTACAATGGTGCCATGTGGTTCTATTATACAACTTACTCTGCAGGAAGAGGAAGTGATGCTACCCTCAAAGACTGTCTTCAGCCTGGATTGCACATTTGACGCTTTGGGAAGACTGAAAGAATCCTGATGCTTGGGCCCTGTCCAGGGATTCAGATTTCATTGTTCTGAGGTTTGACCAGAGTTGAGAAGCACTGCCTTGGGACATCTTGATTCCTGAGATTAGGTGCCTCTCACCTGAGAAAGTGAAGGGGAACCAGGGTAGGGTTTAGGAAATGAGGGTTTGCAGGCCATGTCCTGCCAGCTGCCTGTTTTTGTAAATAAAGTTTTATTGGAACTTTATATAGCCACACACCTTTATTTATGTATATTGCACGTGACTGCTTTCATTAAAACAGCAACATTAAATGTTGCAACAGAGACTGGCTTACGAAATCTGAAATATTTACTATCTGGTTCTTTTCAAAAAAAGTTTGCCAACCCCTAAACTGATGAGCTTTGTAGGATATGGGTGGTATGGGAGGAAGCTGGGCCACCATTAATAGGGTAGCATCCTTTCTTCTGGTTGAGATATTGCCTTGGAAACCTTTTCAACACACGCAGGCAGTCACCACCAGCCCACCAGGGAGGGCACACAAACTGAGCCTCTTTGCCATCTAGTGATCCTTCCTGTTGAATTTGAAGCTTGGCTCTTTGGTGACAGGAGCCTAGCTGGGCTGGGGAGAAGGCCTTACCTGCTAGAGTCTACACTTGGCAGAGAGGTAGAACAATAAATTGTTTCTCTTCATGATATCTCTATTAGAACTGAAAATTGCTACTTTCTGTGATAATGGCATTGAAGAAAGGAACGCTGCAGGCAAGCAGAATGCCCAGGTAGCCTTGGGGAAGCTGTAAGATTGTCAAGGTATCACAGAGACAGGAGCCTTGTTCTCTTCTTATTGTGATAGCACAGATGGAAATTCTAGCAACTTCTGGAGTCACCTTTACCCCTCTCTTCTGAACCCACTTCTCTATCCAAGTTTGTGACGGAGACCATGCAACAATATGACCTTACCCCAGCCCTTATGAGTCACTGCTTATAGTGTAATCTCCATAACCTACTGAGCAACTTTTCCTGGCATGACATGGCCTGGAAGAGTTGATTGCAAAGACAGGTCTTTGGAACACAGGTCTTGTCAGAGATCTGTTGACCAAATGGATTTTGACATTGTCATTCAGTCAACCAGTAACTGATGATCGGATGCCATTCTGCTAGGGACTGGGAACACAACAGTCAGGTACACACAGACACAGTTCCTGAAGCAGTGGAACTGGAGTCATGGGTGAGTTGTATATTGCTAAAACAAGCACACATATATAGGTAAAGTGAACCCCATGTTACTGAGATGGAGAACTATACGCTTGGCTAAATTTGGGGAATGCTGCATATGATGACCACCAATATCAAAGTGTAAGTAGTCCATTCTCAGAATAAGTTAAATGCTCTGAGAAGTTTCTCCATAAAGAAACCTTTTTGCCTCTCCTTACATTTGGTTTCCCCTGTATTTCTTAATCTTAGTTCTTCTTAAAAACTGTTTTCCGCCGGGCTCGGTGGCTCAGCCTGTAATCCCGCGCCTTTGGGAGGCTGAGGTGAGTGGATTGCCTGAGCCCGCGGGTTCGAGACCCGCCTGGGCAGCGAGACCTCATCTCTACAATAAATCAAAAAATCAGCCGGGCGTGGTAGCGCATGCCTGTAATTCTGGCTACACGGAAGGCTGAGGAGGAAGAATCGCCAGAGCCCAGCAGGTTGAGGCTGCGGTGGCCGGGAGCGGCCACTGCACTCCAGTCTGGGTGACAGAGTGAGACTCCAACTCAAAACAAACAAACAAAACAAAACAAAACAAAACTGTTTTCCTTACGAGTATTCTGTAGAAAATGACTTTCTGTTCCATAGCCCATACTTTAGAAATGCTGTTCTGGAACACTGCAGGGAAGTGCTGCTTCTGGGGTTGCAGAGAGTGAGCCACTGGGATGCTCAAAGGGAATATACACTCTAATTTCTATTTACTTTTAGCATCATTTTTGTAATATGTTTTATAGTGTGCACATGTTGGTATTATATAATGATAGGCAGTACACATGAGTTATAAATAAATATGCATGTAGAAGATACTGCTCAGAAATGTTCTAGTGAAAGGAATGCTTGATCAAAAATGTTTGGAGTCTCTGATCCAGAAAATAAAGTCCAGGTGCCTTGATGCAGTATTCAGGACCATCTCTGCTCTGGCCCCACCTGGCCTCCTCTCTGAACTTGCCATTACTGTCATCTGATTCAACTAGTCTAAGATACTTCCTGTTCCCTTCCCCCACTTACCTGCTTCCGTGCCCTGGCTTCTGCTGTCTCTCTCCCCATCTGAACATATTCTCATCCTCTAGTTTTCAAGGCCCAGCCCTTGTGCATCTTTGCTGAAGATGTCTTCCAACCAGAACATTAAAAAAATTTTTTTTCTGTCTCTCAAATATTTCATGGTACCCTACTGTGGGGATTGGCCACAGTAGGTGAAATCTTTTTTGTAATTTTGTAAATTTCTGGTAAAGTTTTACTGGAACACAGCCAGGCCCATTCGTTTCTGAACTGTCTGTGGCTGCTGTCACGCGCCAGCAGTACAATTGAGTAGCTATAACAAAGCCTAAAATATTTAATGTCCGACCTTTGACAGAAAAAGGTTGCCAACCCATGCCCTTTGAATCACTTTAGATACTCACTCATTGAACCACCACATTCTGAGCCTGGGGCTGGGCCAGGTTCTGGTGAACAGCACATCTACCACTCTGTCTTTAGTATTTTATATGCCACATTTTGTCCCCTGGATTAGTTCCCTTGTGCCCCTATCACACTTAGCAGGTCATCAGATATACCAACAAAATAATTAATTTACTCTGACCCCATGGGCAACAAGGATTCAGAAATATGGAGGTGACTTGAACTAAACATGTCATTTCCTCGATTGATCATATGGACAAAGCTGTTGGGGCTCATAATTTTAGCAGTGCCTTCCAAGGACTGAGAAAGGATTGTTCTTGTTTGTACTGAATCAGCCTTTTCAAAATCAATACAGAGCACACAAATGGATTTGGGGAGGAAAAGCAGAACACACAGGTATCCTTGGTAAATGATGAGTGCCACTGAGCAAAATCTTGCTTAGGTTTTCATCCTTACTTCATTTGCATTCTGGACTGTGCAGATTATTCAATTAAATGACAGTTTTGAAGCTGCCTCCAGAGAGTCTATGCATGAACCATTATTGCATTGTCCTTTATCAAGCAGGCTGAGACTTTATTCTGCTAATTGAATTTCCAGTTACAAGAAACAATGGAGGTAAATGTTTGAGTTTTGGAAAGTGTTGCTAATCTGTGAAGCACTTGGGTCTTTGGAAGATTAAGACTTCCCTTAACATGGTGCTGTGGATAGAAGTGCTACTGACATGTTGCCTAGAAAGCAGATTCCTCAGAAGAGGGGAACCTTCCCTTTGGCATTGTGCAGTTTTCTGTCAAGGTATTTCTGCACAATAAGGAACTCCCTTGGCTGGTGTTCCAGCAGAAAAAGAATGATTTCTTTTGTTTCAGGGTGTGATATCACAATAAACTGTACTTTAAAAATTGGTTTGGGATGGAATTGATTACCTTGAGTTCTGTTTCTATGAAGTTATTGAATCAACTTAAAAAATTAAAAGGTATTTTTGTTACTTTAATTTTTTAAATTGAGGCATGAATTTCTAGATGGAAAAATGCAGTTATTCTGCATACAATTCAATGAATACTGACAAATGAATACACCTGAGTAATCCATGCATCATCAAGATATAGAACACCTGCAGAACTCCAGGAAGCTCTCTTTTGTACCTCACCAGTTGACTCTCACCCCCCACCCCCTTAGAAGCAACCTTAATTGCCGTCATTATTGAATAATAATTTTGCAGCCGCTCGGTGGCTCAGCCTGTAATCCCGCGCTTTGGGAGGCCGAGGTGAGTGAATTGTCTGAGCCCACAGGTTCAAGACCCGCCTGGGCAACTTGGCGAGACCTCATCTCTACAATAAATTAAAAAAAATTATCCGAGCGTGGTAGCGCGCGCCTATAGTTCCAGCTACTTGGAAGGCTGAGGAGGAAGGATCTCCGGAGCCCAGCAGGTCGAGGCTGCAGTGGGCCACTGCACTTCAGTCTGGACGATTGAGTGAGACGCCAACTGAAAAAAAAAAAATAATAATTTTGCCTGTTTTAGAGCTTTATATAAATGAAATCATGCATATGTACTCTCTTGTCTCTGGCTTCTTTCACTTATAATGTTTGTGAAATTCATTCATATTTTTAGTGTATGAGTAATTGGCTCCTGAGTAGTAGTTTATTGTATGAATATATTGCAAGTTTATTTATCTTCTCCCCTGTTAACGGACATTTGGGCTATTTCTAGTTTTAAACTATTGTGAATGGGGTTTCATGAGCATTCACACAAATATTTGTGTGGACATATGTTTTCATTTCTCTTGGATAAATACCTAGGAGGGGAATTGCTGGGTCATACAGTAGATATATGTTTAACTTTATAAGAAGCTGCAAAATATTTCCCCAAAGTATTTGTACCATTTTATATTCCTATAAGCAGTATATGAGATTTCTGGTTACTCCACATCCTTGACAACAATTAATATTCTCAGAATTTTAAATTTTAGCTTCTCTGGTGTATATAAAATACATCTGACTGGGGTTTTATTTTGCACTTTCCTGAAGACTAATGATGTTGAAAACATTTTGCTCTGCATATTGGTCATTCATATACCTTCCTTTGTAAGGTGTCTGTTAAATCTCTTGCCAATACTGTGATTTATTTTTTAAGTTGAGTTATAGAAATTCATTACATATTCTGGATACAGGTCATTTGTCAGATGTGTATATTATGAATATTTTTTCCTCAACAGTAGATCTCCAATTTGTTTTATTAGCAGTGAATGTGCTGACTAGAAATTTTGATTTTCATAAATTCCAAATAATTGATATTTAAAATCAGAAGTACTTTCTGTATCATAAGAGATCAATGCCTACCTGAAGGCCACAAATGTATTCTTCACTTTTATCCTAGAAGTATTACAGATTTAGTTTTTACATGTATGGTTATCATCCATCTTGAATTAATACACATATGATGTGAGTTAGGGGTTGAGAATGTAGTTTTTATATGTGTAGACATTTATTCCAGTACAGTTCATTGAAAATACTTTCCCCATCGACTTATCTAAGCATGTTTATTGAAAGTCAGTTAATTACATATATGCAGCTTTATTTCTGGATGCTTCTGTTCCAGTGATCTGTTTGTCTATTCTTATGCCAATACCATACTGTTTTGATTAATTAGATTTAAAATAAGGCTTTAAACTTAAAAAATTGAGTCCTTGGATTTTTTTCTTCTTTTTTATAAATTGTTTTGGTTTATTAATTTTTTTTATTTGAACACTGTAAGTATTTCACTCCATTTTATTATTGCTTGCATAGTTTCTGAGGAGAAGTCTGGTGTAATTCCTATCTTTGTTCCTCATAGGTAAAATTTCCTCTCCTGGCTTCTTTCTTTTTGATTCTCTGCAATTTGAACATGATTTGCATAGGTATAGATTTTTGTAATATTCATTGTGTTTGGTATTCTCTGAACTTTCTCGAACTGTGGTTTGGTTTTTTTGTCTTTAATTTTGGAAGAATTCTCAACCATTATTATTTCAAATATTTCTTCAGTTTCCTTCTTTCTTCTCCATCTGATATTCCCATTACATACATGTTACATCTTTTGTGATTGTACCCCAGTTCTTGGGTAGTCTGTTCCTTTTTATCCCCTCTTCTCTTTGCTTTTTAGTTTGGGAGTTTTCTGTGGACATATCTTCAAGTCCACTGATTATTTCCTTGGCTATGTTTAGTATACTGATGAACCATTAAAGGCACTCCTCTTTTCTGTCACAGTGGTTTTTTAATTTATTTATAGCACTTTATATTGGTTTCTTCATAAAATATTCACCTCTTTACTTTTAATACTCATCTATTCTTGCATGTTGTCCTCTTTTTTCTATTAGTCCTCTTAGCATAGTGATTGTAGTTATGTTAAGATCCTAGTCTGTTAACCCCACCCATACTTGCCATCAGTTATCTTGCATAGTAGATATGAGCACAGACTCTGGAGATAGGTTGCCTGTTTTGAATTCTGCTTATCACCCATGTAATCTTTGGCAGGGTGCATGCATTTTGTATACCTCAGTTTTCTAGTTTGTGAAGTAAGAATACTCATAAAATCTACTTAATAGCATTGTTAGGAGATTCAAATGAATTAGCACATGAAAAACACTTAATTTCTTTTTTTAAAAAGTGCAATTAGCATAATGACATATAAGGAAAAAGCACTTAATTTCTGGCACAGACTAAATGTTCCATATATTGCCAAATAATAATGATATAGCCATCTCTAAAACATGCCATCGTGCTCCCATCTGAGGCCCTTTCCCCTTGCTATTGTCTGTGTTTGGGGTGCTTCCCCTAGATGCCCACGCCACTGGCATCCCCCCTCATCCATCCTCTATATGTGTCATCATAGCAATAAGACCTTCCCAAGCACCATATGTAGACACATAGAATTTCTACTGCTGCTATGCCCCTTACACTGTCTTATTATTTTTCTATAGCAAGTATGATGATCTGATATATTACATAGTGTTATTTTTTGTTGATTTTCAGCCTCCTTCAATTTAAGTGTAGGTTGCATAAGGGCAGAGTCTCTCTTCAAAATTCAAAGAATTAACATATCTTTAGGACATTTTCCTCTATATTCACATAAGGAAGTGCTGTGTTCCTCCTTAAATTCATGTTTTCCAAAAATATTTAAAGACATTGGAAAATATTTACATAACACTATCACATTTGTACAAAAAACTGCCAAAGACAGTATGCAAGACTTAAAGAGATTATGTGGGCAGACCAGGGTCTGCAAGTGGAGGGGACAGCATGTGGCCTGTGCCCAGGTCTGAGTTCACAGTTCTTTTCCTTAAGTCTCATGTAATTTTTTAAAATTTACTTTCTCTTTCAGTATGAATATTTCAATGCTGTGTTGATCAATGAAAGAGACAAAGATGGGAATTTTTTGGAACTGGGAAAGGAGTTCATCTTAGCCCCAAATGACCATTTTAATAATTTGCCTGTGAACATCAGTCTGAGTGATGTCCAAGTACCCACAAACATGTACAACAAAGGTAAGTCTCCCTGCTGCTTCTTCTTTTGGAGGGTAAAGAATTGGGGCTTTGAGAAGCAGAAGTTGGCTGGTTTTGGACATAGGGGTTTTATAAAGTGCAATTACAAGTTGAATGTGTCAAGCTTCAACTGGATAGGTGAAGCGTGTACCTGTTACGCATGGAAATTCTGGGCTTGCTGTTTTCCCATGGTTGTTTATATCACAGTCTCTGAACTGTCCAGAGTTGTCCAGAGTTTGGCCAGCATTTTCTGTAAGGGGCCAGAGAGTAAATATCTTAGGTTTTGCCAGCCATTAGGTCTTTTTCAATTATTCAGCTCTGCTGTTTAGGCACAAAAGCAGCTTTAGACAATATGTAAATCTGTAAACCGATACATCTTTTTATCTACAAAAACAGATGACTGGATTTAATGTGCAGACTGTAGTTTTCTGACTCCTGAAGTAGTCCCTTTCTTTTCTTCCTCCATTCTCTGGAATGGTATTTAGGAGTAGAGAGCTCCTAGGGTTGCAATGGTATCAGTTGTGGTCTTTCCTCAGAGTACACAGTAGCATGGACCTTATCAAAATTCTCTATTTCCAGGCTTGTGTACCTCAAATCCTATCGTCACATAGACACTAGTGTTCTTGACTCCAAACCCCCCATCTGCCCATTTCAATTGGGATTACAGTGGCCAGTGACTGAACTTTGGTGTCAGATAGCTTTTGGTTAGACCCTGTGCTCTACTTCTTTCTAGCTGTGACCTTGGGTATATCTTTTTAGATTTTAGTTTCTTCATCTCTGAGATGTAAATAATAATCTTTCCCACCTCATGGAGTAGTTGTGAGGACTAACTAAGATGATGTTTATAAAGGGCTTAAGTTCTCAACATTTTCTATCATTATTGAGGAGGCTTTTGCACTATTTTGTCACACTTGAAAGGCTCCTAAACAAAGAGCTGTCTTCCTAGAAAGATAAATCAGAAAGTTGTGGCATTTTCAAAGTAAAAATTTACCCCGTTATCTGCCATCAAGTTTTCCGAGATATCAGAGACTGTTTCCTATCACAGCGTCCAGTTTCAGAATCATATATGAGAACTCAATAGTCCAGAGTACTGCCTTCCTCAGAGGGTTATTGAGAGGTCACAAAATGAGGTGTGTATAGCCCATAGTGCAACAGTAGCACACAGAAAGTGCTCAGTGCTTTTTGGCTGTCATTGTTATTATTGGGAAATAGCATGAATATAAATTGCACTTCTCAATTGTTCTAGATCACTATTTAGGGAGTTTGGTGAGTGATTAAAGAGCTTCCAATTCACTGTCTCTGAAACATTTTTCTCGTGCCTGTTTTTTTGTGGCGGAATACCTAATGTCTCCTTTTACTGGTTTGTCTGTTATTCAATAAAAAGTTTACCTGTTATTCAATGGAGGCAGTACCCCATTCATCAACTGTCCTGGCAGTCACTGGAGATCCCATGGTAAGCCAGTCATAGCCCCTCCTTCAAGGGGCTCACAGCTTAGTTGGGGGAAAGACAGGTAATGAGATAATTAGAATATTATGTATCACATATTGGCCACAGTATGGACAGCCAGGGTACAGTGAGATGGCAAGGATGGGCTCTGTTCACTTGTTCATTTGGGTAGGGCCACAAGTTTGTCTTTTTTCTTTCTCCCTGTTAGAGAAAGTGATGTTAGTTTAAACATCCCCCAGAGTGCTCTGGACTGGCCCATATCCTGTGACCTAATCTTTACTTTGGACTCTTCCTCAGGGTACAAATGGAACCAAGCCCTAGAGGGCTGAGCTCAGCTTTGTTTGGTGGAGTTTAGTCCTCCATGGTGATCTTATCAGATGATGAAGTCCTAAATGAAGCTGCTGCTTCTTTTGTGGCCAGAAGAAAGCCACCTTCTGCATTAAATGCATTCTCAACTAAAGTTTGAAAAAGGAACAAGATTTCACAGAGCAATTTCAGACATAAAACAATTCAGAATGATCTTTTAAAATATGACAGCTGCTTCGAGGTTGCTTGAGCCATTAACACCATTGTAGAGATTTAATTACACCTTGAGCTTTAAAGGAATAACTGTACCTTTTGATGGTGGTAACACACAAGAGACCCACGCCACCATTGATCACATAGGCTGTAGAATTGTGCTTGTGAGGATTACTGGGCAGAATCTTCAGAGATGATCAGATTTCTTGAGCCATGGGAGGTAAATCATGATTTTTAAACTCATCCTCAGCTGTCCTCGTGGGGTCTGCCTATCACCCCTGCCCAGAAGTCATTGTTACCCAGCCAGGGGTGTGGGCCAGGGTCTACCAGGTGCTCTATCTGGTCTCAACCAGGCAATGAATAGCTGCCCAAGGGCAGAGGAGGGCTGGAGACTTCAGGCAAACTGCTGTCTCCACACTACCTAATTCAAACCAGCCCCAAACATACATTTTTCTTTTCAAGCATCAGAAATACATTTAATGTTTAGAAGGCCCTCCAGCTCAGATCTAGTTATTGATGACATGTACTCAAAGCACATGTTCAGAGCTTGGTCACTGGCTGTGTTGTTTTGGGGTTGAAGATCCTGCCCCCAACAAAGAAAACCAATATGGAATTATCCTCACCTGGCAGCTTGGAGCTCTATGGGCGCACAGCAGAGTAGTTTGATACTTGCTTAGGAGCTCCTGTGCACAGAGTTCTTGTCCTAAGTGAAACTGGCTGCTAAACTCTCCCTGCTTTTTGCAGTCTGCCTACTACCTCCTTGGCTGGGCCTTGCAATTAGGCACTTTAGTCAGGCTGTTGCTCTCCTCTGTGGTTGAGGTGCCTTTCTCTTAGGCACTGAAAGAGACTGCAGCTTCAACATTGGTGACACCTGAGAAAGCTGCACCCCTGGGAACTCAAAGAGTCATCTTCCCAGAGTCTTTAGAAATGTGTCTTAGCATCCTCAGGGTGCCCGATGCAATGGCTTTTTTATGAAATCTCTTCAACGGACATTCACCAAGTGTCTGCTCTGGCATCCCCAGCCTGTGATTCTCACCATCTGGGAGACTTTGAAGACTTGTGACCGATTCCTTTAGAGCTGTGAACGACTACATCTCCTCCATGAGTAAAGCAAGAGGCAGGAGGCTTTTGTGAGAACTGTTGATGATCTGGCAGAGGATTCAAATAAAGCTGAACTATTTTTAAAGTACTTGCTAAGCGGAAATGATATGAAATTTATGTATATATACATATACATGCATATATATTCACTCACACATATATGTACATATATACATATATGTTATATGAGTGTATGTCTGTGTCTATGTGTGTCTGTATATGTGTGTGAGTGTGTTTGTATATGTGTGTGTGTGTGTGTGTGTGTGT
The DNA here is from genome assembly GCA_027257055.1 of Cephalopachus bancanus. NCBI lineage: Eukaryota > Metazoa > Chordata > Mammalia > Primates > Tarsiidae > Cephalopachus > Cephalopachus bancanus. The sequence continues at coordinate 3,321,218 of JAPVLO010000087.1, forward strand.
GTGTGTGTGTGTGTGTGAAAGAAAATGCTTTGCTCCCAACTTACTCCTTCATTTCACTTTTCACCTCAGCCCACCCAGGTGAGACCCTCTTCTGTTCATTAGGCATACCTTTCTCTTTGTTCCACTGTATCTTGTTTCATCCTCTTTATTTCTGTTATCCATGCCCCCTCTTTCCTGCTTAACCAAATGCCCATTCTTGAAAGCCAGCTCCAACACAACCTCCTTAGTTCCTTTAATCTTGTGTTGTGTAAGTGACTTTGGTGTATTACTTTGTTTTAGCATTGCTTTGCTCTAAGTGTGCATAGCACACAGTCTTTCCTTCTCCACTGTGAGTCTTCTGAGGGCAGGAGCCCTGCCAATTCAGCCTGGTGTTCCCTTTCATCCTGAGACCATGCTCTCTTTTCACTGGTATTGGGCAGGGTGGAGGCTACCGATGTCTGTGTCTCCCAGGCCACGAGAGGCCAGTCAGTGCTATAGTGCTCCCACAGTGCTTGCAAGCAACAGAAACATACCTTGACTGGTTTAAATGGAAAAGAAACTCTGGGAAAGGAAACTGGGTGGCTCACAGACTCTCCAAGAATGCTGGAGAATAAGCATAGAAAATATCTGGAAATGAAGGGAGGCTGGGGCCAGAGTCATACCTACAGCCAACCTGATGAGGACCCACTGCCCTCGTGGCTCGGCCCCTTCCCTATTGGTAACTGCATAAAATGTCTGCGCTTCGTTTTCCTCATTCATAAATTGGGGATGATAGTCATAATGAGCTGTCTCAGGGGTTGTGTTGAGGATTAAACACTTAGGTGAATGCCCAGCACATGGTGGCCACCCAGGACTTGAGTGCAATGGTCTGAATGTTTGTGTCCCTTCAGAATCTGTATATGGAAATCTAATCATCATTGGTGATTACCTATGATGTGATGGCATCAGAAGGGGTAGAGGAGGAGCTGGAACTCCAGGACTGAGGGGGAGACTGTGGAGCAGGGCAAGGTGGGTTAACCCCAGTGAAAGCAGCAGTAGTGGAAGCAGCAGTAGTAGAAACAGCTGGGCCTCTGTCAGAAAGGTCGCTATGGAGCTTGGGGGGGCTGGCCTGGTGGTGAGAGGCTGTGGGAGTCATCAGGAGGTCATGGACACCGTGGAGACAGGTAAAATATGACCGAAAGCTTTGCCAGGAAGAGGTTTGCGAGAGAATATGGGTCCTATTCACACTGAAGAAGAAAAAGAAGGAGGAGTTGAGGGCCTGGTTTAAAGAAAACCAAGGGAGAGGGATAGTACATGGCCAAGACTGGGTGGCTAAAAGGAGAGTCCTTGGGCCTGGGGCTCCAGAGAGCAAGTTCCAGTGACCATGTTGGCTTCCTGAGGGCAAGAGCCCCAGCATGATACCTGCTACATTGCAGATGCTCAATAACTGCTTGTTGCAAGGTGAGGGAATAATTGAAGATGGCAGTTTTAAAAATCTTTCTACTTTGTGCTTGCCCAGTTGAAAAAAAAGATGTAGGAAGTAACCCAGTCTCAATTCCTCTTCCTTCCCCAGTGATGGAGGGTGTCAGGAAGAGGTGGACTGCAGTAGAAGAGGCGAGACGTGAGAATAGCAGGGATACAGCCTAGACCACCCCTTCCTCTTCTAGACTTCCTCAGTAGGGTTCCCAGTCAGGCTGAAGCTAGGGTGCAAAGCTATGCTGTGCTTGTGGCCCAACTCCTAAAAATTAAAAATACTCCAGGTAAAGGTAGATCCATAACCACCATTGCAGGCACAAGAGGTCAGTCTGTCTCTTACAATCCAATAAGTTCTTTTAAAAAGCCAAGCAAAGAGCAAAGGTCTGATGAGGTAGAACTGGGTCCCCTCCCTAGCAGCAGAGTATGTGTGCTGCTGTGGATATGGGCAGGATTGCTGTATTTGGATTTGTCAGATGTCTCAACCTACTTTTCAAGTGTTGGGTTTGATAAAATGCAAAATGCATTTTGCCAAGCACTTTTCCCCTTAATTACATGTGTATATTTTGAGGGAAATTTAATCCATATGTTTCTGATTTGTTTACGCGGAAGTCATTAAAATGTTGTTTTCCAAGAGCCATTTGATGTGCAAGAAGGCTCACAAACCTTTTAAAAAGCTGTTTAATCTTTTTTGCTTTCTCTTTTGTTTCTTTTCCTTTCACACACGTGTATGTGTGTGTCAGAGACAGACAGAGAAAGAGAGCGAGACCATGCCCAAGTGAGCAAGTGACTCACCCCAGGATGTCAAAAACACATCCTGGTCCTAAATGGCTTTTCTTCTTGGGATTCTGAACTATACCATTTGGAGTGGGCTTGAATCTTGCTTCCATGTCTGCCTCCCAGGCCTAATTTAATACAGTGATAAGATAGTCTTGAATTGGAATTGGGAGTCAAGATCAGAGGGATTAGGCCAGAGCACATTTCTGTGGCCCAACAGAAAGACACTCAAGAAGACCTCCCACGTGGCCTGTTGGTGCCTGCAGTTCTCACCAAGGTCTAGTGAACTTTCCCAAGCTGCAATTTGGGTTCCAGGTACCCTGTTCCAATAGTGTAAGCACAACGGAACTAAGGCGTTTGGCAAGACACACAGATATTGCCGCTGAAGTGACTCCACAGTTGTCATCCTAAAGTACACATAGTTTTTCTCTTCTACTTTGGAAGTTATATTTTTATATCATAGAATAACTATCTCCGATTTTAAATTCACAGATTGGGTAGCTGAATTTCTTCCTATTGGCAGTTCCTTCACACTTCTGAATTTGTATGTGTGGCCACATGCATATCCACATGGGTCTGCATAGACGTGTATGTTCGTGTGTGCATACATAGGTTCGTGTCTGTATTTTCTCAAAAGTGGTGTTAGTGGAAGGAGAGTGTCATGTGGCCCTTCATGGCCCCTCAACCCTCTGCTTAGGCTTATATTTAGCTTAGAAGTTGCACTTGATCAATGACTGGATAGATGAATAAATGAATAGATGGTTGGATGGGAGGAAGAGTGGGTTACTTACCAAGAGCCATGCTCTGAACTGAGCATTTTAACTGCATTATCTCAGTGACAACAACCCCAGTGCTGAAGGCAGCAATCCCATGACCATCCTCCAAGGCAAATCTTCCATAACCTCTGTTCTAGTGTCTGGTCCAAGGGCATCACGTGAGGTAAAATTCAGAGGCATCACTTCAGATGCTGGGTGATTATTCCCCAAAATGCAAGTGGGAAAGGAGCTTATACCTCTTGCCAAAGGCTTTCTGAAACACTGTTCTTGTCCCTGGTCCCTTTTCACCTGACCCATTGTCCTGTACTTTCTCCATTGTCTTTGGTTTGGTCTACTGTGTGTCTCTTTCCAGAGCCACCAGGGAGCCAATGGAGAGCAACAGGCCTGGACTTGCATCCAGTGCTCTGAGTACCAGCTTAGTGGGTGGACTAGGAAAAGCATCTCACTCTCGAGCCCTCTGTTTCCTCATCTGTAAGGTATAAAATGTTCCTGTAAGCATTAAAGGAGGTAGAGGTACAGCACCCAACACAGCGCCTGGCACACAGAGTCACTTGATACATACTGACTCCCCATACCAAACCTATTCCCAGCTCTCTGTAAACCAGATGGGTTTCCCCCACCACCCTGATAAAACCTGCTGTCCTCTTCCCTTCTGGAAAGGCCTGTCTTTCCTGAGAGCCCAGCTGCCTTGTCTTTTCCTCTGGCCTCAGCACTCCTCTCCAGAAGCATTTCCTGCCCCCTCGTGTATGCCTCCACAGTTTTGTGTTGCCTTCTGTTGGAGTAGTCATCACATTATGGAGCAGTTTCTTTTTCACTGACTTCTCTCATCCTGAACGTGGGATCCCTGGCTGTGTTTTTTCATCCCCTTGGGAACTTAGCAGAGGATCTGGAGTAGGTAAGATCCTCCCTGGATCCTGTTGAGTTGAACTGAATCCTCTTCTACAGGTCATGGTTACTTTTCTGCTTGTTGGTTCTGTCAGTTCTTCTTGTACTTGCATTTTGATTATTTTGTTTTGTTTCTTAAGACAGTAATTTTATATGTATGTCTAATGAAGTAATACTACTTTCAAGCTCTTTACATTTGTTTGTATTTTTAACCTCGTTTTTCAAAGGAAGGAAAACAAGATGGAGTCTTGCCTTTGGAAGCTGAACCTGGGCTAGAGAAGTTTCCAAAGGTGAGGCCAAGGGCAGGGAAGGACAATGGAAGAGTAGGAATGGTTATTAACAGTGTTTCAGTTCATCTTGGTGTCCCGACATTTGTGAAATGTCACAGTCATAGTAGAAAACCAGATTTTGTAGGTGATTTACTATTTTTTATGACTTAGAGAGGATTCAGGGTTATTTCTATGATAGCATCATTCTTAAGCACCTGCTTTCTGGTATGTGTTTTGACTGAAGGTGATGCCACCTTCAGTACTCTAGAAATTGCAGCAGTGGGTATTACAGCCTCGGGTGGCAGTCAAAGATGTCCTAGTGGGGAAAGTAGATTAAGAGCCACTGTCCCTGGGCTGACTCAACCAGCCATATATGTCACAGGTCCCCATGTGTAAGAAAGAGAGTGCTGATAAAATGCAGGCTGGGCCTCTAGGACTTAAGAACCATAGCAGAGACCTGTGGATGGTCCTGCAGGTAACCCCCAGTTCTCCTTGGACAGTGCTGACCAAGGTACTCTGGGCCAGCCATGTGGCTTACTCAGAGCATGTGGTCTGAAAGTGAATATAATGTATTTTTTGTCCTGATACTGACCCTGCCCCCACAAAGGGTTCAGACCATGATGCTGGCTCCTGTGTACAGTAGGCATTAGGTTGCACCTTTCTCATGAGTTTTTTGCAGGATTAAATGAAATGATGTATATTAAGAATTTTGAACTGTGACTACTATGTGACTAAGAGCCTCAATTGTTAAAGTTGTTACATGAATGATGACAGTAACACTCACAGTGTCGTGACTGATGCCTGAGGATATCTCTGACATGGAGCCAGGTAGCATTCCTTTTCTTCCTGCACCTGGAAACCCTTTTATCACTGCAGTTGTGCTCAGTGAACAGAAAACAGCATGCAGTCGGAACTACAGAGTTGGGGCCGACAAGCACCTTGGCAGGTGGCCTGGCCTCAACACCTGCACCTGTCTCCACCCACCTGCTCATCACTCACAGACATGGGGAAGTTATATGTGTCCATATCCTACTGCTTGGGCCACATACTGCAGAGAACATTGGTGTCACTGTAAATTAGAGGCTGTAGGGCTTCAAATAATGCTCTTAGGTTTCCTTTTGTGTGGGACCCGGGTCCCTCAGCTGTTTGGTGTTACCTGCCTTGGCACGAACATGAAGAAAAATCTTCCTTTTTACTTCTCAGAGTCTTTTGTTCTTTCCATCTCTAAGCTGATGGACACTTCTGTCTGGAACACACTATCTGCTTATTGTCCTTAGGCACACTTGCTTCTGTATTAGTCAACTGATAGCTCCCTCTCAGTTTTCTTTCTTCAAGTAATATTTATGTGGTATTTACCACGTGCCAGACCTAACACAATTCTACCCACAACTCAGTGAAGTAGGAGCCATTATTATTCCCACTTTACAGGTGAGAAAACTGAGGCTTAAAGACTTGCTCAGAGTCACTGAGCTGGTAAAGTAGACAAGTCAGCAATCAAACCTGGTGCTTTGACTTCAGAACCAGCAGGGTACACTGTCAATACTGCATCCTACATGCGCCATATTGACTGCCCAAGGGCTGAGCCTGAGGGTTCAGTTAATTGTGCCATGCCTGTTTACGTGCACTTTATGCGTGCAGCAAATGGAAGTCCCTGTTTTTGTCAAATCTTGCTATTTTCTTCTCAGCATGTGAAAAATCCATCATAAATGAAAACTAGTCTTATTTTACATAAACACTTCCAATTTCTTCCCTTTATCAAAATAACGTTGGAGCAAAAAGTCATCATAAAAATGTGAAGCGAATTCTGCACCAGAATGCCAATGGGTACCAACTGCTCACACATTGGGGATATTTCTGTCAGGGATGAGACGGCTCCACATTTAATCCTGCAAACCTACCATACCAAAATATGTACAAGACATGCGAACAAGGAGGTGATGATTCACAGTGGAAAAAGGCTTTTCTCCTTGCCAGAGAGTTCACTGCTATGTGCTTAGAAGAGAATTCCTCCACTGTCGCAACTGGAGCAGCATTTGCAAAGCTGAGTTCTGTGGGACACCACCATCATCTATTGTCTTTTAAATAAATATTTGTGGAGCTCTTTTAGCGAGTACTGGCATGGGGGAATAGTGAGGAGTAGGCAGGCACTGGTCATGCTCTCATGGAGAATATAGGTCAGTGAGGAGGGCGATGGGAAGTAACCACACAACTGAGCATATGATGCACTTGGAAAGGCACACCATAGAGGAAGGGGTTGTGGTACAATGAGTGTGTGTCCCAGAACAGCTCAGACTAGGCTGAAAGAGCTTGAGGTGGCCACAGTCAGAGGACATGGCTCAGCTGCCATCTGAAGGATGTGTAGGAAATAACTTAGGCAAGGGTTGAGCAGGTTGAGAGTAGGAGTATTGCAGTAGAGGGAACGCCTCATACAAGATGTTGGTAAGTGGTCCTTGACAAAATGTTTTGGGATGAAAGACGGAGGGTGATGCTGTGTAGAATCTGTTGCTCTTGGCATTCCCCTCTATACATGAGATGCTCAAGGAATACAAGTTTCTACCACAGAGCGACGTTCAGTTGTGTGAATCAATGTTTCCTTAACTTAGTTGATTATGGCATCCTTTTTTCATGGGACAGCCATTTGTATCTCAGGAGGCATAGGTTTCCCTGGGACTCAGAGAATCTGCTGAACTGAAGCTTCCAGTGCCCAGGGGAAAGGTCTCAAGGTGCACCAGCAAGTGATAAAGATGCAGAAGAAAAGATTTAGAGGAAAATGCAGAGGAAATGTGTGTGTGAGTGTTGTGTGTGTGAAGGATGTAAGTGGTTGTAAATGCAGAATATTTCTAAAGGGATGTTCAGGAAATTCATAGTGCTTACTTTCCACTTTCCATTCTCTGTTCAATCTGAATGTTTTGCAAGGAACATGTGTTGCTTTTTTAGTAATTAAAAATGAGAGAGCAAAAGAAGTTAATTTACAAAGCTTCCCATCCACAGGTAATTTTCCTGGGGGATGCAGCTATCCCATAAAAGGAAATATACCTACTTGTAAATTGTTAATGGCTTCCCTAGTGAAAGTTCCCTCTGCTTTGTGGTGAAAGTGGTTGACAATGGTTTCGTTAGAGACTAGAGAACTCTTAAGTATGTTGTTTATGGAGGTCAGTGTGGATGCAACCTTCCCAGAGGATGGTGTTAAGTGTCATATTCTGTCCTTACGGTGGCGGTAGTTATTTTAAGATGAACGATGTTGACCTGGAAAAAGAGAAATTATTTGCCTCTGGAATGATTCTATGATACTCCAGTCATCTGTTAATGGGTATCATAGACATGGGAATGCCCTGCCCCAAACATGAAGAACATTCTGCACTTGGAAAAAGAAATACGTCAAGGCTTCCAAGGGTCAGACCGGAAACTGGGATTAGAAGTGAGGTTCTCTCTTCTCAAGAAGTGGCAGTTCTCTCATTGACACAGGATCAGGTAACCTGCAAGAGGCCTTTGTGCAACAGCTGTTCCTGGGCCTTCGTGGACCCTTTAGAGGGGAGTGAGGGGTCTGATAAAGACTCAAGGCGATGTGACCAAGGATGTTTACTCCCACTGTCACAGGCCACATCCTGGAGTCTGGTCTGCATCAGGGACATGTGTTGCAAAAGATCTGAACTGGGAGTTCCTTGCAGGACATCTTCACTACCTGAAGGATGTCTGGCAACAGCACATGTGTTCCTTAGGGGTAAGATGCCCACTCTTAGCTATATTCTCTGCTCAGGGCCACAAGTTCCTCAAGATGACATTTAGGAGCTCATGCCTCAGGTGTCTTGGGTGGCATCGAGTATAAATGACTTGGTGACCTTCCTTATTTCTCAAGATATCACATGCTGCACATGTGGCGCTCCATTTCTTAATCTCCAAAGGGCCACCATATTGTACTCCTTCTCAAGTCTTAAGTGAGAGAGTGAGTTATGTATATTTCTGATGCTCTTCTTCTTTTTTCTCCCTCTCCCTTCATGGTAGTAGAACAATTCCTGAGTGATTTCTGCCTCAGCAACTGCTGCTGCACTGTTTCATGTCCACACATGTAGATATTTTTTTCCCCACCTGCATGGAGATGCAACTTTATCCTTTAGTAGGTAGATTAATTCACATCTTAGAGAGAAATAAAATGGCTTAGAGAGACTGAAGGGCACATCACTCCACATGTGAAACTCAGGCTGGAGTTAAAAGTCTTTGGGTTCCAAATCTGTGATTTCCCACTTGTGCTATGAAGCAGAGCCTCTAGGATTGTCCCTGGTGTCTTAGCATAAAAGCATAGCCGACTATACCTCAGCTTTGTACACCTCAGAATCCCTGGTGTTTGGAGGTGTCATTCTAGAGTGAACCTTCCGAATATCCTTCTGAGGAAGCACAGTGGGCTTCCATAATTGTCCTGAATGGAATCTTTTCAGAGAGTGAGCAGGTCTTCAGAGGCTTTTTATTTTAAACCAGGGTGGATGGGTGGGGATGGGGGGTGGTATCTTGCTGCCAATGTAGAGCCAGGACTGATGCTGTGTGGCAGGATAGTTATGAGTGAGGCTTGGGGTCCCTCTCCATCACTTGCTGGCTGTCAACTAACCTCTGTGGAAGCTAGTTGACTTCTGCAAGGCTCAAGATTCCCATAGCACAATGGGGAACAAGCTACCTGAGAGAAGGAATGGTGGACAAAGGGGGAGGAGGAGAGGAGTGGGAGGAGGGGGGAGAGAGAGCAAGAGTGAGCACCTAGATTTCTTTCCAGGGTCTGACAAGCCCATAGTATAAGTGCCCCACAGAGAATGCCAAAGTGGGGTCACACAGAGTCCAGGAATCTTCCTCATGAGTCTGGCACCTGCAGGATCTGAGTCACCCGTCTGGGACCACCTGTAGGCTTCTCTCACCCTCGGTTACCAGGTAGTTATTTGTAGTGGTATTATTGATAACCTGACTTCATAAATGCTCTCTGCCTATCCTGACACAATTTATTCTAGAATTTTCATTCCCCCCATTCTTTTTTTTTTTTTTGAGTTGGAGTCTCACTCTGTCACCCAGACTGGAGTGCAGTGGCCGCTCCCGGCCACCGCAGCCTCGACCTGCTGGGCTCCGGCGATCCTTCCGCCTCAGCCTTCCAAGTAGCCGGAATTACAGGCATGAACTACCATGCCCAGCTGATTTTTTTTTTTTTTTTATTTATTGTAGAGATGAGGTCTCGCTGCCCAGGCGGGTCTCGAACCCGCGGGCTCAGGCAGTCCACTCACCTCAGCCTCCCAAAGGCGCGGGATTACAGGCTGAGCCACCGAGCCCGGCCCCCCCATTCTTAATTCTAAGGAATTTAATAAAGAGTATACAGCTAGAAGTTGTTTCAACTGTCAAGATATGAAATATCTTTTGGCATTTTCAACCTTTTTTTTCCTCTCTCAAGTTTCACTCAAGTTAATAAAAAAGGAGAAAGGATATGGATTTGGTGGCTATTTTTTACTTATACAGGAAAAGCCATCTTCATCCTTTAAATGTGGATTCTGCATAAAAATATTTGAAAATGACATTTATTAGCTTATGTTAGGCACTAACAAGTACATTGCTATTTGAGTAAAAAAGAATTAAAGAAATGAGGATGGGAACCTAAGAACCTCCCAAGGTATAGGGGCCCAGAGTGCAGCCTGCACATACAAGGTGTGGTGATGGCCACCTGTGGGGAGGAATATCTACATGCTAGCTCTCATCAAGTGACAGATGGGGCTCTCTCAGGATTGTAGGGGAAGTGGTAAGATGGCGACGGAGCAACCCGGTCTGTGAAACCCTCTGCAAAGGAGAACTGCAGTGGGTCTCTGACTCTCGCCCCGGGGGCTGTGGACCCCAACATCGCAGCCTGCTCTTCATACGGAGCTCGGCTGTTGCCATTGCTGGGGCATTGCAGTGGACTGGACAGTCACTGCAGTGCAAATGGTGCCACCACCGCTGCTGCCGCAGACCCCCCCGCCACCGCCGCCGCCGCCACAGCCTCCGTGGCAGCCATAGCACATCGCACCACCCGGGTCAGAGGTGATCCACTTCAGTCCTCCAAGCCCCTTCAGGGAAGATCTGCTGGGATTGCTGCCACCTCTCCTGTGACCAAGACATCCTGCCCGCCATAAGTCTCCTGCCGTCTGCCCTGAGGCAGGCAGCCATCTTCAGCCTCTGGCGTTCCTGTCCGGCCCAACCCCCTCTGGGGCGAGCAGCTGAGATAGCACCACCTGCTGGCGATTCAAGGTAACAACACCGAAATGGGAGAAACAAGCTTGAAAAAGACATAGGCCAGAGTGGTGAACGGAGGGTGATCTGAACTGTCCTTCAACAGACGAGTGGCAACTGACCCTAACTGCAAACTAATTTACCAGCTTGAAAAGAAAACTAGAAATCAGAAATGAAAGGACATTGAACTTAAACAAAATGTCTCAGAGTGTGCTTTATTGATTCTGTTAGTTTAATGACTTAATTGTATTCCTACTGTATTGTTCCTTTTTTCTTTTTTCCTCTTCCTTTTCTTCTCTCTGTAAACCATAACTTTGTATAGAGGAACAGCACACTAATAAGGTGGTTGGTTAGCTTGTATGTTAGCATCACTATATGTTTTATTTTTTTTGTATGAGAGTTGGTTCATCTGTAACTGTGGTCTATTGTTTTTATCTGTTTCAGCATAGGCCTCTCTCTCTATTTGTTGGCACACTCGTTTGTTTCCCCCTTACTCCTCTATCTCTCCACCCCCCTCTTCAACCCACTGTCTGCTCCATTCTCTCCCCTCTGCTAACTACATTTTATTTCAGGGAGTAAACCTACAGCCCCACTGAACGGACAGATTCCAAGGCAGTGGGAAGTGGGTTCCAGATTATCCACACACCTGTCAGCGAATACCAGGACCTGCAGATCGATTATGAATCACAGCTTCCCCCTTAAATCTCAAAACTGCAAAAAGGACCACCCCCAACCTACAGTGCAACTCCAGAATTGAACAAAGTAAGAGACCATACATAAAGAATAGGAGATTGAACAAACAGAAGTAAAACCAATCCCTTTACCCTGAATAACAGAATTAAAGAAGACGGTGACGTGGAGGGAAGGAAAAAGTAGGGAGGGGAAAAACTGCACAAATGAAGAAAAACCAAAAGAAGAATATAGGTCTCACACAGACCCCTGGGAGTTCAGACACTGAGAAAACAGATTCTGGAACACAAAAAATGAAGAGCCCCCAGAATGACTGGTTACATGCAACAAACCCAGACATCAAGACATTAATGGAAAGAATTTAAAAAATTGAGGAGAGACAAGAGGAAAATAGGAAGAAATGACAGCAGTAAAGAATACTGTGATGGAAATGAATAACAGACTAATAAGCATGGAAAGCAGAATCAGCCAAGCAGAAGAAAGAATCTCAGAGCTCGAAGACCAAAACACAGAACTAACCCAAACTGTCAAAAGCATAGAAAAGAAGCTCAAAAAGACAGAACAAAACCTGCAAGAAATGAATGATCACTTCAAGAGACCAAACCTAAGAGTAATTGGGCTTCCTGAGGCAGAAAGAGAAACAGAAGCCACACTGGAACAAACATTTCATGAAATCATTCATGAAAACTTCCCTCATCTCATCAAGGATGAAAAAATTCAAACACAAGAGATTCAGAGAACCCCTGCAAGACAACAAATGAGAAGACCAACTCCCAGACACACAATAATTCGCCTAAACAAAGTTAGCTATAAAAGAAAAAATCCTAAAGGCAACAAGAGAAAAAGGCCAGACTACCTACCAGGGAAAACCAATTAGAATAGCAGCAGATTTATCAACAGAAACCCTTCAGGCTAGGAGAGCCTGGAGCCCTATCTTCAAAGTTCTAAAAGATAAACAATTTCAAGCAAGAATAATCTACCCAGCCAAACTAAGCTTCATTAGTGAGGGAGAATTGAAATCTTTTCCAGATATCCATTCCCTAAAAACCTACGCTGCCGCCAGACCACCTCTACAAGAAACACTTAAGAAAGTACTCAACACAGAAGAAAAAGAAAAAAGAACAACAACATTCTTCACAAGAGTACAGGCAAAAGATTAAAAACACACATGAACCAACTCCAAAACCCAAAGAAAGACAACAAACAAACAGGAACAACTCTGTAAGAAACTTATGACAGGGATCAATTCTTGCATTTCAATTATTAGCCTAAATGTGAATGGACTAAATGCACCACTGAAAAGACATAGAATGGCAAAATGGATAAAATATCATCAGGCAACAATCTATTGCCTTCAAGAGACTCACCTCACTAGAAAGGACACCCACAGACTCAAAGTAAGAGGATGGGAAAAAAACTTTCAGGCGAACGGAATACAAAAGAAAGGAGGAGTAGCGATCTTAATTTCAGACAAAATACCCTTCAAGCTATTAAAAATAAAAAATGATACAGAGGGCCACTATATAATGATAAAAGGTTCAATCCATCAACAAGAAATATCTACCCTAAACATATATGCACCCAACATAGGTGCGCCAACTTTCATAAAGCAACTTCTTGGAAAACTAAAGAAAGATATTGACTCTAACATCATCATAACTGGGGACTTTAATACCCCACTCACAACCCTAGACAGATCATCAGGACAAAAAATCAGCAAGGAGATCCGGAACCTCAATGTGACTTTGGACCAAATGGACTTAATTGATACCTACAGAACACTCCATCCAAAGACCACAGAATACACATTCTACTTATCACCACATGGAACATATTCTAAGATCGACCACATACTCGGCCATAAATCAAGCATGAGCAAATTTAAAAGGACTGAAATTCTACCATTTACCTTCTCGGACCACAGTGGAATAAAAATAAACATTGACACCAAAAAGGTCCCCCCCAAACCCACAAAGACATGGACACTAAACAGCATGATGCTAAACACCTCCTGGGTCAATGATGAAATCAAAACAGAGATCAAAAGATACCTGGAAACAAATGAAAATGAAGAAACATCTTACCAAAATCTCTGGGATGCCCTGAAAGCTGTAGTAAGAGGGGAATTTATATCCCTACAAACACACATGAAGAAAATGGAAGGAACAGAAATTAACAGACAAACAAGCCACCTAAAGAAGCTGGAAAAGCAAGATCACAAAAACCCTAATTTCAGTAGAAAAATCCAGATCACCAAAATAAAAGCCCAAATCCAGGACATCGAAGACAAAAAGATAATACAAAAAAATCAGTGAAACAAAAAGCTGGTTCTTCAAAAGGATAAACAAGATCGATGGTCCCCTAGCTAGACTGACCAAGAAAAAACGGGAAAAAAAAACCAAATAAGCACAATCAGAAACACAAAAGATGATGTCACATCTGACCCTGAAGAAATACAAAAGATCATTAGAGACTACTACGTACACTTATATGGAAACAAACTTGAAAACCTTAAGGAAATGGAGGACTTTCTGACATCACACAACCTACTTAGGTTAGAACAAGAAGAAATTGAGCCCCTAAATAGACCAATAACAATCAAGGAAATCGACTACGTAATAAGAAAACTTCCTACAAAAAAAAGCCCTGGTCCAGATGGCTTTCCAGCAGAATTCTACAAGACATTTAAGGAGAAGCTGATACCAATCATACTGAAGGTATTCCAGGTGATTAAAAAAGATGGAACTCTCCCCAAATCATTTCTCTACACCAATAATAGACAAATTGAAACCCAAATAAAAAGCAGAATTCCATTCACAATAGCCCCCCCAAAAATGAAATACCTTGGCATCTTCCTAACCAAAGATGTGAAAGACCTTTACAATGGAAATTACAAAACACTGCTCAAAGAAATCAAAGATGACACAAGCAAGTGGAAAAATATGCCATGCTCATTGATTGGAAGAATCAACATTGTGAAGATGTCCATCTTACCTAAGGCAATCTACAGATTCAATGCAATACCCATGAAATTACCAGCAATATTCTTCTCAGACTTAGAAAAAACAACACAGATATTCATATGGAAACACAAATGTCCAAGAATTGCCAGAACAATCCTCAGCAAAAAAAAACAAAGCAGGTGGCATCACATTACCAGACTTCAAACTTTACTATAAAGCTACAATCATCAAAACAGCTTGGTATTGGTACAGGAACAGGCATATAGATCAATGGAATAGAATTGAGATTCCAGAAGCAAAACCTCAATTTCTCAACCAACTCATCTTCGACAAAGCCTCCACTACCTACCACTGGGGAGAGGAGAACCTATTCAGTAAATGGTGCTGGGAAAACTGGCTGACCACATGCAGAAAATTGAAACAGGACCCCTATCTATCCCCATGCACAAAGGTTAACTCCAAATGGATCAGAGACCTAAATGTAAAACCTCAAACCATAAGAACCTTAGAAAAGGAAGGAAATACCCTCATGGAAATCGGGACTGGCATCCAATTCCTGAACAAAACCTGAAACCCACAGGTCAAAAGAGAGAAGATAGACAAGTGGGACCTTATTAAACTGACAAACTTCTGGAAAGCCAAAGAAACCATCAAGAGTGCAGGGAGACAGCCTACACACTAGGAAAAAGTATTTGCCAACTCCAGGTCTGACAAAGGCTTAACCTCCTAGATCTACAAGGAACTCAAACGTGCTGAAAAGAAAAAAACAAACAACCCCATTATAAAATGGGCAAAAGATATGAACTTCACAAAAGAAGACATCTGAGCAGCCAACATGAAGAAATGCTCAACCTCTCTAATCATCAGGGAGATGCAAATCAAAGCCACACTGAGATACCACCTAACTCCAGTCAGAATGGCAATTATCAACAACTCGAAAAATAACAGCTGCTGGAGAGGGTGTGGTGAAAATGGAACACTTCTACACTGTTGGTGGGAGTGTAAACTAGTGCAACCTCTGTGGAAAGCAGTGTGGCGATTCCTAAAAGCTCTAAAAATCGACCTTCCACATGACCCCGCAATCCCCCTACTGGGAATATACACTGAAGAACTCAAATCACTCCATAAAAAAGATACCCGCACACGTATGTTTATCGCAGTGTTGTTCACAATAGCAAGAACTTGGAAACAACCATGCTGCCCATCAAAAGAGGACTGGATTAAAAAAATGTGGTATATATACACGATGGAATGCTACGCGCCATAAAAAAGAACAAAATCATGAATTTCGCAGCAACCTGGATGGAACTAGAGTCTATAATACTGAGTGACCTCTCACAGAAACAAAGATCCGAGTATCACATGTTCTCACTCATATAATGGACCTTGAACATCCAATGCAATACTATAAGAAAATGACTGATGGTACTGGGAAACTATGAGGGGGAACAGAGATGGGATTAACAGTAGCAAATATCTGTCTGGGGACGGGGAAACACCTCTTATCAACAGGGTGCCTGAATGAAACGTAATTGTATACCTAACCCTTAACTGTACTCCACAAAGCCATAATAAAAAATATTAAAAAAAAAAAAGTGACAGATGGGTGCCATTTGGGTAGACATGAAATGCCTATATATGTGAAATCTGCAGTGTGTTGTGAAGGCCAGCTGTTTCACACTTACCAAGTTCATCACTGAGAAAGGTACTCCCCAGACACCCATTTATAAGATTAGAGGTCAACCTGTTGTGTTAACAGCAGTGATTCTTGGCAAGGAAGGACCTCCAAGGAAGCAGGATCCACAGAGGTATGAGTGGACCTAGACCACTTTCTAGCCCAGATGTTGTTCTGGGAACTCTCCCTGTGCATCCTTTGCAATCTCACAATGCTCTCGGCAATACCAGCATTTGAAAGGCAGGGGTGACCCTCTTCGTGGAATCAAAATCTAGAGACTAGCAGACCTGCACCAGAGTGAGTTGGAGATGAAGAAGTTTGATCTCTGCCCAGTGGGATAGGGAGTCTCTTCAGAGCCTTGTCCCCCTTTTCAAGACAGTGCAGCAGCAAAGATAATATGCTTTCCCCATCTTAAGCAGCCCCTTTACCTAATAAATAGCTTAGTCACAGGAGACACGTAATACACTTTCAAGTTGTGCCAGAAAGAGTCTTATCTTCCATTTCCAGACCTGTGGCATTTATTTCTGTATAATGGATGGCCAAATTAGGAGGAATTGTTTCATAGATACTCTGTCTCTGAAGGGATGTGGTTTTTATTAGCTCAACTGACAGAAATCTAACTCAAATGTCCTGTGGACAAAGGATGGAGGCCAAGATCTGATGTTAAATGGGCAGTGACTCTTAACTTGGTGAGAAGTATACAGCAGTATGCCAGCATTGAATCACTTAAGTTAAGGCCACAGGGGCCATGGCAGTGCCAGCCAAGAAGTGAAGTAAAGGGTCTGAACACATCTGTTATATCTTGGTGTGTCTACATTAAGAATAAAAACACAAATATGGTGGGCTGCAATATTGTGGAAACTGAAGTTACTAACTGAGAGAAAGCTTGTTTTACGAAAGTATAAGTTAAACACTTGGTGGTTCCAGTCTCCTTCTGAATAGATATTTAGGAGGACTGAAGTTCATTACACGTATAACAACTGATATTTAATAAGTGCCCTATTGTAGTTATTCCCAGTCTTTATCGAACTATGACACATCGACATGCCAAGAAGAGGCAACTCAGTCAGAGGTACTGGGCCAGCACCATCTCCCTTCCTGAGAGCTAAGGGATCATTGTCTTACTGGGAGGCTAGCTTTTGTGTTTAATCTTAGAAGCAAATGAGACTGGGTCATCATGCAGCTAATTTTTCAATGATTTATCCCAAACACATGAGCAGTTCACAAAGCCTAGAACTGACTAGGCCCAGAGGCAGTATCATGAAGAAGTAAACATTTGTGCTGTAGAGAGACAATCTGGGAGACACTGGGCACTAGACGGTGGAGAAGTGGTTCTAATCTCAGTCCACATACTGTCAAAATCACTCAGAGACCTGCTTTATTTTTCTTAACCCCTTTATTGAGATAGAATTCAAACACATATAATTTGCCTATTTAAAGTGTACAATTCAGTGGTTTTTAGTGTATTCACAGATATGTACACTCATTTATCAGCAATCAACTTTAGAGCATTTTTATCACCTCACAAAGAAATCTTGTATACTCTTTGGTTATCACCATCTGCCTTCCCCACCACTTTTCCCTTCCCTAAAGAACCATGGATCTTTCTGTCTCTATAGGTTTACCCTTTTATCTGTATAATGTTATTAAAATTTATCCATGTGGTAGCATGCATTCGTATTCTTTCCTTCTTATAGCAGAATAATAATCCATGGTATAAGCCGGGCTCGGTGGCTCAACCTGTAATCCCGCGCCTTTGGGAGGCTGAGGTGAGTGGATTGCCTGAGCCCGCGGGTTCGAGACCCGCCTGGGCAGCGAGACCTCATCTCTACAATAAATCAAAAAATCAGCCGGGCGTGGTAGCGCATGCCTATAATTCTGGCTACTTGGAAGGCTGAGGTGGAAGGATCGCTGGAGCCCAGCAGGTTGAGGCTGCGGTGGCCGGGAGCGGCCACTGCACTCCAGTCTGGGCGACAGAGTGAGACTCCAACTCAAAAAAAAAAAAAAAAAAAAAATTAATAATCCATTGTATATATACTATATTTTGTTTATCTATCCATCTGTTGATGGATATGTGGGTTGCTTCCACTTTTTGCCTGTTATGACTAATGCCACAAGAACATTCATGTTTTTGTGTGGACACATGTTTACATTTCTCTTGGGTATATACCTAGAAATGAAATTACTGTATCAAATTGTAAATGCCGTTTTACATCAGTGTTTAACCATTTAAGGAACTAGCAAAGAGACTGCATCATTTTCTACCAGCAACGTAGGTGGTTTAGAGTTCTCTATATCCATGGCAACTCTTGTTATTACCTAACTTTTTGTCAGAATTGTGAGTAGTGGTATCTCATTGTAGTTTTTATTTCCACTTCCCTGATGTCTAATGATTTCAAGTATCTTTTGTGTGCTTAGTGGCCATTTGTTATGTTCTTTGGAGAAATGTCAATTTAGATACTTTAGTCATCTTTAATTGGGTTGTATTTTTATTACTGTATTATAAGATTTCTTCTATATACAAGTCCCAAAAAAGATATATCATTTACAAATAGTTTCTCCCATTCTGTGAATTGCTCCTTTTTCTTTCTTAGTAGTGTCCTTTGAAGCACAAAAGTTTTAATTTTTATGAAGTCCAATTTATCTATTTTTAAATTTTGTTGCTCATGCTTTTGGTGCCATAGCTAAGAATCCATCGCCCAATCTAACATCATGAAGATTTAGTCCTATGTTTTCTTGTGAGAATTTTTTAGTTTTAGTTCTTACATTTAGGTTTTTTATCCATTTGAGCTTGTTTTTGTATATGGTGTGAGGTAAGAGTCTAACTTCATTCTTCTGCATGGGGCTATCCATGGTTGTCTAAGCATGGTTGGTTGAAAAGATTATCCTTTCCCCACCAAAGAGGGGCATAGCACCACTGTTGAAAATCAGTTTACCATGATTTTGCTCTTCAGAGGGATGATGCCTTGAGTATATTTACAGTCACCATGAGATGATTTGACAATCTGTCTTTTTCCCTGGTCATGGTTATTCCAACTGTTAGGCTCTACCAATTGTTGACTGATTCCTCTATTTTGTTTCAGTAATGCCCTGGGGCATAAATTGCCCCATAGGCAGATTCAGTCAAGTTCTAGTCCTTTTGAAGGAATATTTCTTAAGGTCAGAGTTTTGAGATTTGGCCTCCTTCCCGGTGTCTCTTCCTCTGTATCTCTCTAATAAACTTGCCAGCCTACAGTTTAGTTTATATCTCCAATGTGTCTATCAAGCTCATCTCAATTGTATTACACTGCAGCCTCCACTGTTTTTATTTGTTTGTTTCTATGCTTTATTTTTTTTTAATTTTTAAATCTTTTTTTACTGTAGAGATGTGGGGTACAATTCAGGGTTAGGTATATAAACGTTGATCAAGCAGGTATACTTGTTGATGAGGTATGCCCCTCCCTCCCCTAGCAGTTTCCCTCAACTACCGATCTCAACCCCTCAACCCCCCTCTCCTGACAGTTTCCCATTATTGCCAATTGCTTTCTTTCTTTCTTTTTTTTAATCAATATTTTTTATTATGATGTTGTGGGGTACAGTTAAGGGTTAGGTATACAATTACGTTTCACTCAGGCACCCTGTTGATAAGAGGTGTTTCCCCATCCCCAGACAGATATTTGCTACTGTTAATCCCATCTCCCTCCCCCCATAGTTTCCCAGTACCATCATTCATTTCCTTATAGTATTACATTGGATAGTCAAGGTTCATTATATGAGTGAGAACATGTGATACTCGGATCTTTGTTTCTGTGAGAGGTCACTCAGTATTATAGACTCTAGTTCCATCCAGGTTGCTGCGAAATTCGTGATTTTGTTCTTTTTTATGGCTGCATAGTATTCCATCGTGTATATGTACCACATTTTTTAATCCAGTCCTCTTTTGATGGGCAGCATGGTTGCTTCCAGGTTCTTGCTATTGTGAACAACGCTGCGATAAACATACGTGTGCAGGTATCTTTTTTATGGAGTGATTTGAGTTCTTCAGGATATATTCCCAGTAGGGGGATTGCAGGGTCATATGGGAGGTTGATATTTAGAGCTTTTAGGAATCGCCACACTGCTTTCCACAGAGGTTGCACTAGTTTACACTCCCACCAACAGTGTAGAAGTGTTCCTTTTTCGCCACACCCTCTCCAGCAGCTATTTTTTGAGTTGTTGATAATTGCCACTCTGACTGGAGTTAGGTGGTATCTCAGTGTGGCTTTGATTTGCATCTCCCTGATGATTAGTGAGATTGAACATTTCTTCATGTGTCTGTTGGCTGCTCAGACGTCTTCCTTTGTGAAGTGTCTTTTCATATCTTTTGCCCATTTTATAATGGGGTTGTTTGTTTTTTTCTTTTCAGTACGTTTGAGTTCCTTGTAGATCCAGGATGTTAAGCCTTTGTTAGACCTGGTGTTGGCAAATACTTTTTCCCAGTCTGTAGGCTGTCTCCCTGCTCTCTTGATGGTTTCTTTGGCTTTGCAGAAGCTTGTCAGTTTAATAAGGGCCCACTTGTCTATCTTCTCTCTTATGACCTGTGGATTTTGGGTTTTGTTCAGGAATTGGATGCCAGTTCCGATTTCCATGAGGGTATATCCTTCATTTTCTAAGGTACTTATGGTTTGAGGTTTTACATTTAGGTCTCCGATCCATTTGGAGTTAATCTTTGTGCTTGGGGATAGATAGGAGTCCTATTTCAATCTTCTGCATGTGGTCAGCCAGTTTTCCCAGCACCATTTACTGAATAGGTTCTCCTTTCCCCAGTGGTAGGTGGTGGAGGCTTTGTCGAAGATGAGTTGGTTGAGAAATTGAGGTTTTGCTTCTGGAATCTCAATTCTATTCCATTGGTCTATATGCCTGTTCCTATACCAATACCAAGCTGTTTTGATGATTGTAGCTTTATAGTAAAGTTTGAAGTCTGGTAATGTGATACCACTTGCTTTGGTTTTTTTTTTTTTTTTTTTTTGCTGAAGATTGTTCTGGCTATTCTTGGATGTTTTTGTTTCTATCTGAATTCCTGTGTTGTTTTTTCTAGATCTGAGAAGAATTTTGCTGGCAATTACATGGGTATTGCATTGAATTTGTAGATTGCCTTAGGTAAGATGGACATCTTCACAAAGTTGATTCTTCCAATCCATGAGCATGGGATATTTTTCCACTTGTTTATGTCATCTTTGATTTCTATGAGCAGTGTTTAGTAGTTTTCATTGTAAAGGTCTTTCATGTCTTTGGTTAGGAAGATGCCAAGGTATTTCAATTTTTTTGTGGGTATTGTGAATGGAATTGTGTTTTTTATTTGGGTTTCTATTTGTTTATTATTGGTGTAGAGAAATGCGATTGTCTTTTGTACATTTATTTTGTATCCTGAGACGTTGCCAAAGGCCTTTATCAGTGTAAGGAGGTTTTTCAAGATTCTCTTGGGTTTTCAACGTACACAATCATATCATCTGCAAAGAGAGATAACTTGACTTCCTCTTTTCCTATTTGGATACCCCTGATTGCCTGGTGATATTTTATTCATTTTGCCATTCTATGCCTTTTCAGTGATGCGTTTAGTCCATTCACATTCATGCTAATATTATTATTATTATTATTTTTTGAGTTGGAGTCTCACTCTGTCACCCAGACTGTAGTGCAGTGGCCACTCCCGGCCACCGCAGCCTTGACCTGCTGGGCTCCGGCGATCCTTCCGCCTCAGGCTTCCAAGGAGCTTGAATTACAGGCATGCGCTACCATGCCTGGCTGATTTTTTGATTTATTGTAGAGATGAGGTCTCGCTGCTCAGGCAGGTCTCAAACCCATGGGCTCAGGCAGTCCACTCACCTCAGCCTCCCAAAGGCGTGGGATTACAGGCTGAGCCACTGAGCCCGGCAGGCTAATTATTGAAATGTGAGAGCTAGTCCCTATCATAGAGATCTTATAGAGTTGTTGTTCTTCTACTGGGGGTTTTTTTTTTTTTTTTGGTCTTTCTTTTGGTTTTGGGGTTGGTGTATGTATATTTTATTCTTTTCCTTGTACTCTTGTGAAGAATGTTGTTCTTTTTTCCTTTTCTTCTGTGTTTAGTACTTTCTTAAGTGTTTCATGTAGAGATGGTTTGGTGGTAGCATAAGTTCTTAGGGATTGGATATCTGGGAAAGATTTTAATTTTCCCTCACTGATGAAGCTTAGCTTGGCCAGGTAGGTTATTCTTGCTTGAAATTGTTTATCTTTTAGGACTTTGAAGATAGGTCTCCAAGCTCTCCTAGCCTGCAGGGTTTCTGTAGATAAATCTGCTGCTATTCTGATTGGTCTTCCATGGTAGGTGATCTGGCCTTTTTCTCTTGCTGCCTTTAGGATTTTTTTCTTTTATGCCTACTTTGTTTAGGCGAATTATTATGTGTCTAGGAGTTGGTCTTTTCATTTGTTGTCTTGCAGGGGTTCTCTGAATCTCTTGTGTTTGAATTTTTGCATCACTGATTAGATAAGGGAAGTTTTCTTGAATGATCTCATGGAAATTTTGTTCCAGTGTGGTCTCTGTCTCTCTTTTTGCCTCAGGAAGTCCAATTACTCTTAGATTAGGCCTCTTGAGGTAATCGCTCATCTCTTGAAGGTTTTGTTTTGCCTTTTTGAGCTTATTTTCTGTGTTTTTAAGAGTTTGGGTTATTTCTATATTTTATTCCTCAAGCTCTGAGATTCTTTCTTCTGCTTGGGTAATTCTGCTTTCCATGCTTATCAGTTTGTTATTTATTTCATTCACAGTATTCTTTATTAATGTTATCTCAGATATCAGCTCCTTCTTAGTTTCTTCTTGTGTCTCCTCAATTCTTTTTAATCTCTCCATTATTGTCTTGATATCTACGTTTGTAGTTTAAGACCCTTCATTCTGGGGGCTCTTCATTGTTTGCATTCCAAAGTCTGTTTTCTCAGTGTCTGCCCTCCCAGGGGTCTGGGAGAGACCCATACTCTTCTTTTGGTTTGTCTTCATTTGTGTAGATTTTTCTCTCTCTCCCCTTTTCCCTCCCCTTCTTTAATTTTGTTTTTGAGGGAATGTGGGGTTGCTTTTATTTCTCTTCTGCAATATCCTGTTCTTCCTCATGAGGGTCTTCTGGCTTTGTTCACTTTTCAGGTTGGAGCATAGGTTGCAATCTGTACTTTTTGCAGTTTTGAGGTTTAAATGAGAGGGAAGCTGTGGTTCAGAATGCTGATTCTAGCATCCACAAACAGGTATATGAGCACACTGGAACCTATTTCCCTTTGCCTTACAATCTGTTCATTCAGCAGTATGTAGTTTTGGTCCCTAGATTAAAAAGGGGGATATAAAAGAGGAAAATAATGGAGGAAGGGGGTTCAATAGGGAGTTAGAAAGCGAGAAGAGCGAGAGGGAAAACAGATATACATACCAACTATCAGGTGAGTAAGAGACACAAGGCCAGGAAGAAGTGAAGAAAGACACGTAAGAAAGATTCCCTAAAGAGTACTGATAGCTACACAGAGACAGGTCAATAAAATCAAGAAACAGTGTAAGTCAGAAGGTAAACAACAAACATGATCAAAACCAACAGTTACAATGATAAAATCATAAGTGAAAATAAGAGATCAGACTAAAGTCACTTCTCTGATCTCCGATTCCGGCCTCTCCCCTTTGTTTTTCATTGCAGTGTATTTGTGGGGCTTTGTCTCCTGTTTCGCGCTGTTGCCTTAGGAACTGAGGTAAAGTTTGTTGATAGGTGGGCAGGGCAATGGAAGTCTCTGCTTGGAGAATGGCGAGGCAGTTTATGCAGATCTGTTTTTCTCCGCTCCTCTGGGTCCCCCAGTTTGGGGTCTCGCACTGAGTGCCTCAGCCAGGGTGGGCCCGGAGTTCCAGAACTCCAAAGCTCCAAAGGGCAGGTGGTGAGTGGCGAGAGTGACCCTGGGCCCCCCACGGGGTACTTCAGCCAGGAATGGGACTGGTGTCTCTGAGGGGCGGGCACCCAGAGCGTCCCTGAGTGACCGGCGGCTTGGTGCCAGGTGCCGGGCTGGCGACAATGTAGCTAGGGAGGGAGCTGGGAGGGTGCTGGGACCCGAGACTCCCATGCACGCAGTGGAACAGCAGCAGCAGGGGGCCGCAATATTTGGCCCTGCGTGGAGCCGAAGGTCCCCGAACCTCACACCAGCATGGCTGGTGATGTGCTGGCGGATGGAGGAAGAGAAGCAAAAGTCTTTTTGGGAATTCACATTCAGAGAATCTCACAAGTTCACCTATGCCATCACCATCTTGTTCCCGTCCTGCCAATTGCTTTCTTATAGCATAATTGGTCAAAGTCCACTTATGAGTGAGAACATATGTACTCTGTTATTTGTTCCTGTGATAGATCACTGAGTATGATCAACTCTAAATCCATCCCAAATGCTGCAAAGTCCATATGTTTGTCCTTTTTATGGCTGCATAATATTCCTTTGTGTATATGTACCACATTTTTTAAATCCAGTTCAGCTTCAGTGGGCAACATGGTTGGTTCCATGTTTTTGCTCTTGTGAACAGAGCTGTAACAAACATGCATGAGCAGATATCTTTTTTTGTAGAATGATTTGAGTTCCTCTGGGTATATTCCCAATAGGGGAATTTCTGGGTCATATGGAAGATCAATTTCTAGTTCTTTTGTAAACTGCCATACTGTCTTCCAAAGAGGCTGCACTAGTTTGCATTACCACCAGCAGTGTAGCAGTGTTCCTTTTTCTTCGCATCCTCACCAGCATCTGTTGTTGTTTGTTTTATTAATGATGGCCATTCTTACTGGGGTTAGGTGATATCTCAATGTGGTTTTGATTTGCATTTCTCTGAGGATGATTGACTGAACACTTTTTCATGTGTCTGTTGGCTGCCTGTATATCTTCTTTTGTGAAGTGTATATTCATGTCTTTTGCCCGCTTTTCATGGGGCTGTTTTTTTTTTTCCCCTTTTGGTGCGTTTAAGTTCCTTGTAGATCCTAGATGTCAGGCCTTTGTCAGATATACAGTTGGTAGATACTTTTTTCCCATTTTGTGGAGTGTCTCCCTGCTCTCTTGATGGTTTCTTTTTCTTTACAGAAGGTTGCTAGTTTCATGAGGTCCCACTTGTCTATCTTACTTCTTACAGTATGGGCATTTCGGGTTCTGAATAGGAATTGGTTGCCAGTTCCAATTTCCATAAGGGTGTCTCCTGCGTTTTCTAAGATTCTTATAGCTTGAGGTTTTATATTTAGGTCTTTAATCCATTTAGAGTTAATTTTTGTGTATGGTAATAGGTAGGGGTCCTGTTTCAATCTTATGCATGTGATCAGACAGTTTTCCAAGCACCATTTATTAAATAGGTTTTCCTCTCCCCAGTGGTTGTTGTTGGAGGCTTTGACAAAGATGATTTAGTTGAGAATTTGAGGCTTTGCTTCCAGAATCTTGATTCTGTTCCATTGGTCTATGTGCCTGTTCTTGTACCAATACCAGGCTATTTTGATTATTATAGCCTAAAGTTTGAAGTCTGGAAGTGTGATACCTCCTGCTTTGTTTCTTTTGCTAAGGATTATTTTGACTATTTGTGGTTGCTTATGTTTCCATTGTCATTTCCAGGTCTGAAAAGAATGATGTTGGTAACTTAATAGGTATTTTGTTGAATTTGTAGATTGCCTTTGGTAGGATGGACATTTTAAGAATGTTAATTCTTCCTATCCACGAGCATGGAATATTTTTCCATTTGTTTGTGTCTTCTTGGATTTCATTGAGCATTGTTTTGTAGTTATCATTGTAAAGGTCTTTGACTTCTCTGGTTGGAGAGATACCAAGGTATTTCATTTTGTGTGTGTGTGTGGCTATTGTGAATGGGATTTTGCTTTTAATTTGGGTCTCTGCCTGCTTATTGTTGGTGTATAGGATTGCAGCTCTCTTTTGCACATTTATTTTGTCCCCTGAGACTTTGCCAAAGTCATTTATCAATGCAAGCAGGTTTTTGACAGATTCTCTTGGATTTTCAAGGTATAGGAACATATCAGCTAATAGGGATAACTTGACTTCCTCTTTTCCTATTTGGATACCCCGGATTTCCTTCTCTTGTTTAATTGACCGAGCTAGGACTTCCAACACAATGTTGACCAAGAGGGGTAAGAGTAGGCAGCCTTGTCTTGTTCCAGGTTTTAGGGGAAATGTTTCTAGTTTCTGTCCATTTAGCAATATGTTACCTGTGAGTTTATCATAGATGGCACTTACAATTTTGAGGTATGTTCCTTCCATACCTAGGTGTTTGAGGGTTTTTATCAAGAAGGGATACTGGCCGTGCTTTGGGAGGCTGAGGTGAGTGGATTGTCTTAGCCCACGGGTTCAAGACCCACCTGGGCAACTTGGCGAGACCTCATCTCTACAATAAATCAAAAACTAGCCGGGTGTGGTAGCGCATGCCTGTAGTTCCAGTTACTTGAAAGGCTGAAGTGGAAGGATCACCGGAGCCCAGCAGGTCGAGGCTGCGGTGGCCAGGAGTGTCCACTGCACTCTAGTCTGGGTGATGGAGTGAGACTCCAATTCAAAAAACAAAAAACAAAAAACAACAAAAAAAGAAGGGATGCTGGATTTTATCAAAAGATTTTCCTGCATCTAATGATATAATCATGTGGTTTTTGTTTTTACATCTGTTGATGTATTTAATTACATTTATGGTCTTGCAAATGTTGAACCAGCCCTGTATCCTGGGGATGAAGCCTACTTGGTCATGGTGGATGATTTTTGAGATGTGTTTTTGGATCTGATTTGCTAAAATCTTGTTGAGGATTTTTGCATCGATGTTCATAAGGGATATTGGCCTGCAGTTCTCTTTTTGTTAGATCTTTACCTGGTTTGGGTATCAGTGTGATATTAACCTCGTAAAATGATTTGGGGAGAATTCTATCTTTCTCAATTGCCCAGATACTTTCACTAGGATTGGTATCAGCTCCTCGTACATTTTGTAGAATTCTGCTGGAAAGCCATCTGGTCCAGGACTTTTTTTATAGTTAGTTTTTGTATGACAGAGTCAATTTCCTGGGATGTTTAATGTCAGGAAGTTCTCCATTTCATTGATGTTATCAAGTTTTTTTCCATATGGATGTGCAAGTAATATATGATAATCTATTTGTTTCTTTGTGGTCAGTTGTAGTTTGATCTTTTGAATTTCAGATTGTGTTTATTTGGGATTTTTCTCTCTTTTTCTTGGTCATTCTGTCTAGGTGTCTGTCAATCTTGTTAATTCTTTCATAGAATCAGTTTTGTGTCTTGTTGATGTTTTCTATGATATTTTTGTTTCCATGTCCCATATTTGGACTCTTATTTTGGTGATTTGGAGTCTTCTGTTAGAGTTGGGGATTTGGTGGTCTTCTCTTTCCAGCTCTCTTAGGTGATTTGTTAGGCTTTCCATTGTGATCTTTCCATTTTCTTGATGTGTGCTTGTAGAGATATGTATTCCCTCTTAGAACTGATTTCATGGCATTTCAGAGGTTTTGGTAAGATGTTTCTTCGTTTTCATTTTTTTCCAGGAATTTTTAAATTTCTGCTTTGATTTCAGTGTTGACCCAGTAGTTGTTCAGCATCATGCTGTTTAGTGTCCATGTCTTTGTGACCTTTGGGGAAATTTTTTTGGTATTGATATTTATTTTTATTCCACTGTGTTCTGAGAGTGTGCATGGCAAGATTTCAACCTTATGGAATTTGTTTATGCTTGATTTATGGCCAAGGATATGTTTGATCTTGGAGTACATTCCATGTGGTGATGAGTAGAATGTATATTCTGTGGTTGTTGGGTGGAATAATCTGTAGGTATCTATTAAGTCCATTTGGTCAAGTGTCAAGTTTAGGTTCTGGATCTCCTTGTTGATTTTTTGTCTTGATGATCTATCTATGGCTGTTAGTGGAATATTCAAGTCCCCTGCTATAATAGTGTTAGAGTCAATCTTTTTTTAGTTTTCATAGTAGTTGCTTTATAAATGCTGGTGCTCCTATGTTGGGTGCATATATGTTTAGGATGGATATTTCTTGTTGATGGATTGAACCTTTTACCATTATGTAGTGTCCTTTTGCATCTTTTTAATTTTTTGATAGCTTAAAGGTTGTTTTGTCTGATATTAAGATTGCGACCCCTGCCTTCTTTTGTGATCCATTTGCCTTGAAACTCGTTTTCCATCCTTAAACTTTGAATCTGTGTGCATCCCTTGTTGTGAGATAAGTCTCCTGGATGCAGCAAATAATTGGGTCATGGTTTCTTATCTAGTTTGCCATTCTGTGTTTTCAGTTGTGTATTTAGTTCATTCACATTCAGGCTGGTTATTGAAATGTGATTGTTTATCACTGTCATGTGGTTCTTATAGAGTTTTTTCTTTGCTTGTTTTCTTTTGCCTTTGGGGTTGATGTACATGTGTGTTCTCAAGTTTCTTGGTGTGCTGTATTCTCTGTTGCTTCTGTGGCTCTACTGTTCTCTTGGGAGGTGTGTAGTCATTCTTTTTTTCTTTCTTCTGTGGTTGATACCTTTTTAAGTGTCTCCTGTAGAGCTGGTCTGGAAGCTGCATAATCTTTTAGGGATTGGATATCTGGGAAGGATTTTAATTCTCCATCACTGATGAAGCTGAGCTTGGCTGGATAGGAAATTCTTGATTGAAATTATTTATCTTTGAGGACTTTGAATATAGGGCTCCAGTCCCTTCTTGTTTGTAGTGTTTCTGCTGGTAGGTCTGCTGCTATTCTGATTGGTTTTCCCTGGTAGGTACTCTGACCTTTCTC
Source organism: Cephalopachus bancanus (assembly GCA_027257055.1). Taxonomy (NCBI): domain Eukaryota; kingdom Metazoa; phylum Chordata; class Mammalia; order Primates; family Tarsiidae; genus Cephalopachus; species Cephalopachus bancanus. The sequence goes on from JAPVLO010000087.1 coordinate 3,349,659, forward strand.
TCTTGCTGCCTTTAGGATTTTTTCTTTTGTGCCTACTTTGTGTAGGTGAATTATTATGTGTCTAGGGGTTAATCTTCTCATGTGATGTCTTTTAGGTGTTCTCTTTATATCTTGTGCTTGACTGGTCACATCTCTGGTGAGATGGGGAAACTTTTCTTGGATTAACTTTGGAATTTTTACTCTAAGTTGTTCTCCATATTTCCATTTCTTCTTCTGGGATACCAATCAGGTATGGGCTTGGCCTCTTAATATAATCACATATCTCTTGTAGTCTTTGTTCTTTCTTTCTAAGTCTTCTTTCTGTTTTTTACAGATCAGGTTAATTCCATGTTCTGGTCTTCAAGTTCTGAGATTCTTTCTTCAGCTAGGTTAATTCTGCTTTCCATGCTTGTCATCTTTTTATTTATTTCCTGGATGAAATTTTTTATTGCTAAAATCGGTTACAAATCCTTTCAGTGTTGCATCTTTTCTTTCTTGAGTCTTATTCACTCTTTCCATTCATTCCCTAATCCCTGTTGTATTCTGGGGCCAGTCGTTGGTGACTTCCATTGTTTGGCCACCAAGGTCTGATTTTTCAGGAGTTTTGTCTTTGGTACACTTGAAATTTCCTGAAGTCTCCCTTTGGTTTTTCCTTATTTGTGACAGATCTCTTGGGGCTCTAAGATTCAGAAACTACTTGCAAATTACAATGTTCACTTACTGTGGTTTGTGTTCCCTGAGACCCACTCCCTACTACCACTCTATTTGACAATGCAAAGCAAAAACCAATGCAACAACCAATTGAACACACACACACACACAGACGTACACAACCCCCAAACAAACTAGAATAACAATGAAGTGAAACAAAACAAGCAACAACAACATAGAAACCGAAGAAAACTAAATGCACGCACACACCTGCCTAGCACAAAGTGAATAGAAAAGAAAGACAGAAAGGCCAGAGGGGGGAATAAAAGAAATTCAGGTAGAACTCTCACACATGTATTGACACACATCTTAAACTATAAGAAATGAAAATTTTAAAAAAAACCAGTAGAACAAAAGAGCAGAAACAAACCAACAACAACAACAAAATTGAAAGTTGAGCACTCAATCATTCACATACACACATAAACAGAAAATGACAAATAAAAAAAGAATGAAACAGAAAAAGAAAAGAAAAAAATTTTGTGGGGGATGCAGATCAAACCCTCACATACACATGCATGCACAAAGGAAAAATATCTTAAAAAAAATAGATGAACTAACAAACAAATAGTCAAAAAATTAAAAAAAAAAATTTTAAATTCAAAATTAGAACAAAACCTGCCCTCTTGTGGCAGATTCTATAAGTGTTCCTTTAATCAGGTCTCTCCTGCGGAGCCACCTCTTTCAGTCTCTCCTTGGTGTCCGAAGCAGCTAAGGAGGAGGAGCAGTTGAGGTGGATGGGACTGCAGTCCTCCCCTTCCACTCTTGTATAGTCAGGGAGATCTCCTCTGGTAGGTAGGTACAGGATTGTCTCTTCCCCAGGTATGTACTTGCGGGGGAGTGCCCCAGCCAGGCCTATCCTGGAATGGAGTTCTCCTCTTGCGACTGATGTCCAGGCTCTGCCTGGGTTTGTCCCTCTCAGTTGTGGACCAGCTATGTGGGTCTGACATTCAGAGGGTTGCTGCGGAGGAGGGGGTTTGGGTCAGCCCTGGACTCACCACTGATCTCTTTGGAGTTCTTCCTCGTCCTTTTCTGGCCACACCCTTTGTCCCATAGCTGGACCAGAGTAGGGGGTGGGGGAACTGGAACCCAGCACTTGTCAGGTCCCTCTGAAGTTGTGCTTTCAGGATATTCCCTCTGGTTCATGATCATTCTTGTGATCGTTCATACCAGTCACAGAGATGGGGTCCGTTGCTCCGTGGTGAGCAAGTTAGAGCACTTTCCTGCCCTGCCTTCAAGATGGTGGTGGGGTACCTGTCTTGTCCTTTTCCATGGGACTTTGGACTCTCTCTGCAGCCTTTGCTGCCAGTGCCCTGCCAGGCACTGAAGTGGTGAGGCACAGCCAGAAGCTGGCAGTCTCTCTTCTGCTACAATGGTGAGCAAGAGCCTGGGGCAATGGTTTCTCCCCACCACTTTTTCACAGAAAACTTTTGTTTGTTTAAAAAAAATGGTGCTCAGCTTCTGTGACCTGGGAATAGCCAGGGATGAAGCAGATAAGCTGCAGCACCAGCTGTTGCACCAGGAGTTTGGCTACTTGCTCACAAGCCCCAACTTAGACAGTCTTTCCCAGCATTTTCTTCCCAGGGAGGGTTTGTTAGTTTCAAAGAAAGAAAAAGAAAATGGCACTTGGCTTCTGCATCCCTGGAATCGCTAGGGTCCAAGCCCAGCAGCTATGGCACCAGCCGCTGCACCAGGAGAGCCCTGGTCACTAGCTCCCTAGCCCTCACCCAGTCAGTCAGTCACACACCCACTCACTCACCAGCACCTGCACAAAATTTTCTATACACTCACTCACTCACTCACACTGGGACTCACATGGTCCCCCTGGCTTCGCTGCCATCTTTCCGACCCCTCTGCCTCCACTGTTTTTAATCGTTCCCTTAGGTTTGAACTTATCCACATTCAGTTGTAACTGAAGTTGGTTGCTTTGGAAAGATATTTTATGGCCTGCTTCCTCCAACCCTCCCCTGGGAAAAGTTTCAGAGCCACAGCTTAGAAACTGGTGTGGAAACAATGGCATGACACTCTCTGAGTTATACCTGTGTTTAGAAGTTGAGCACTTAGCTCAGAGGAAGAGGAGTGGTAGCCTTAAGTCTGCAGCCTGCCTCTCCTAGTGGACCTTTCACTGTTTAAGTCCAAGAAAGAGTAATCAGTGTCTCTGTCTTCTCAGTGCACCATTTCCAAGGTACAGCTTCTATCTTATGAATGGAGGCCTTATGGAAGAGGGGAATCCTCACCTCTTAGCTGTACTTGCCCAGAACTTAGCCTTAGCAACAGACAGCTGGTAGCAGGATGATGTCCTGCCCCTCCAAAGATGAGTGCCCCCCATCTGTGAACTTGTAGGAAGAGAGAGCCCTGTGTTTGGGGCTGTACCAGTCTAGAGTAGAGTTTATGTTTTGCCAAACTTGGAAGGTAGAGGGAGGGAACAGGTCTTTGTTCAAACACCATAGTCTCTGGTTGTTGATACTGAATTATAGCAGATCTTCTAGAATAAATATTTCTTCATTTGCTATATGTCCTTAGGACCAATTTCAGAGACTTTAAATGGTTGTGTTTTTTATAAGTTTCACCAGTTTCACTATGGAGCAGGTCTGTGAAGCTCCTCATGCTGTTGTGCCAGAAATTGAACTGCTCAGAAAACTTCTTAAATGTGCACATACCCATGCACCCACTGGAAATTCAGAAGATGTGGCTAGGGCTTAGAAAAACCCAGAAGATTTTGGAGTGTAGCCAGTTTTAGGGTTACTATTGTAATATGAGTGAGAGTATGAGCTTTGTATGTGGATCACCACTCTCTTATTTAACAGTTTACAATCTTGGGTACAGAATCATTTATAGATCAAGAAACTGGGTATAAGAACGGTTCCTACCCCAGAAGGTTGTTCTTACCCTAGTGTGCTTACACAGTAAAGCATATAAATAAAAAGCTTATATAGTATATAATAATATTTGATACTAGTAACAATATGTCATATAATACTAGAATGACGAGGATTATGCTGTTGATGATGTTGATGTCTTTGTATTCTGAATTATTCTTCAATTCTTACTACAACTTGGATGTCTCTGGTTTGCTTTAGTATCAGATAAAAGTCCAACAGGAATGCCCCTCTTGTACTTTTATATATCCCTAAATAGGTTTTTATTTATGACTAAAACACAGAAGCTCACTTATTTCTTTTAATTTGTGCCAGAGTTAGGTGGTTCCTGACTTCTTTCTTTTTTGTAATGGTCAGTGGGGCTGGGGTAACATACAATTTTATGTCAAATATGTGTGAACCTTCTCCTCCAATTATTCCTGTCTAGGAATTTGTGAAATGATCAAGCAGATATCAGCTTATGAGCTGACATTTCTGTCCTTGTATAATTGCCTCTTAAACATGCAAATTCAGATGGAGCAGTCAGTAGCTCAGAGCGCTAATGAAGACAAATGTGACTTATGAATAAAACTTTTCCTTTATTACAGCTCATAGTTGTATTAATGGACATTAATGTGGGGATTTGAGTGACATGATCCCTTGTGGCCATGCTGGGGTGAGGGAATCCTGCCTGAGTTGGCCAGAGCAGGCCCGGGCTCACCAACCTGATTAGGAAAGAAGAAATACCTTAAGCCCCAGTTATTCTGTACCTTTTGTGATTTTATTATAAAAAACCAGCAAAATTTCCTGAAGAAAATTTTAGTGAGCCAGCACAATGATAGAACTCAGTCCTCTGGAATGACAGAACTGGAGTACTGTCTTGGTGACTATGCCTCACCTACCAATCTCCCTCCAGTGTTTTTCTACTCATAGATGTTCACTTTTTGTTGTTATTTTGTTTTGCTTTATAAAAGTGGGTTCATGTGGTATGCATACTCTTATAAACAGTAGGCATTCATCTTAGCAGTCTCCAATCTGTTTTTCTTTGCACTGCCAAGTAAAGGCAAGGGTGCTGGTTCTGGGTGCAGACAGGTTCAAGGTAGGGTCCTTTGCCTGCCACTCACAGCCTCTGTGCCTTGGACAAGTCATTTTGGCTTCTTGAGCCAGGGGGCCAAGACCAGAAAGCACTATGCTACAGCCATTAAGAACCAGGATTTGGAGTCCAAAAGACCTGAATGTGAGCCCTGGGCATGCTGTTGTCAGTTGGGTGGCCCTAGGATAATCATTCTACCTGTCTGGCCTTTGGTTTGCTTATATGTGAAATGGGGATAGTGTCCCTCCCAAGTGTCATTGTAAAACACTTGAGGGGATTGCAGGCAAACTGCTCCGTGGCCAGTCCAGTCACTCACTGGCCGCTCCACTGGAGTGGAGTACTGCTCTTTGGATTTAGTAAAAATTGAATGTTAAAAAAAAAAAGACTTGTAATTTATCACCTCACTTTACTTGTAACTCTTATTTTTGTTTCTTCTTATCCAGTTTGAGATATTCGGTGTTGTAATGTTTTATTACTTTACCTTTGATATTTTAGATTTCACAAGTGGCTGTTAGGAATTTCAAGGGTGTATGTTTGGGCAAGTGGACTGCTTCTGTGGCTGTAGGAATCTCTGTGTTGGAAATGGAGAAAACTGGCTGCCAGCCCCCCTCTGCAGTCCAGTGTAGACCCAAGGCCATGGCCTTGGATGACGTTCTGAATTCTTAGTAGCTTGTAGAGATGAGGTCACGATGTCCAGGTGAAAGTCCAGCAGAATTAGATCTTAGGTTAATGGTTTCTCTGGAAGATTTCACTTCTTGGGGCTCTTAGCATAGCTCAGTTTCTTGGTTGCTTCCCATCCATTATACCTCCAGGACTGTGCTCTTGCTTACACTGTACAATATGTTGTCACTTCTGGGGCTGCTCCACTGCCCCCTCTGTAGGGGGAACACTCCTGGTCCAGCACTACTTGGTGGGTTCTCCGCAGTTGCTGGTTGAAGGATGCAGGTAGATTTGATGAGCCTCTTGGAGTTGAGAGGGATGTAAAAGGATTTTTTTCTTTCTTCCACTCTGAAGGGCACCAAACATCTCTCTATATAGAGAAAATTGGAAGTAAACTCAGGGAAATTCTTCCTTCTCTTCCTCACCTCCTCATAGCCCAGACTCGGCTTCATGTGTGAATCAGACTCAACTAATGTCATATTAACACTTTGAAACACTTGCTGTATACACCAGGTATGGGGCTAAGTGTTCTAAATGTATTATTTCCTTTAATCTTCCCAGCAGCCCTCTGAAGATCAGCTCTGTTTTGTCCTCCATTTTATAAACGATGAAGGGAACTCAAAGATACTGAGTAAATTGCCAAGGGTCACACGGCTCATTAATATACTCAAACATAGGCCATATTTCAGAAAATAAGAACATTCAGGTAATGCGAACTCCTCTGTGCTGTGTTGGCTGAGCTGAGAAAAGATGTGTCCTGTTGTGTGGTCTCTCCCCCAGACACACATCCCAATACCAGGGAGACTGGCCAAGTTTAGGTCCTCAGTGCCCAAGTGGGTTGAGCAGTCCAGAGAATACTTTCCTCCTGTGCTGTGGCTTTGAGAAGGTGCATACTCTTTTGGTTTAAACAATTGGGGTTCAGAGCACCAGAATCAAAGCCCTTTAAGAGCCTACAGAAACTTAGGCTGGCAGCTACCATGACTTTCATAATGTAATGGTTGCTCTGTGTTGCGTGCTGTTGGAGGCTGAATTATCAGAAGCTGTGGGAACAGATGACATGCCCTAGCAGTTGGTCTGATTCTCATTTCTGCATTCCCTACTTACAGAAGAGGATTTTTTACATACCTACTGGTTGCAGATTATCATGTCTGCACACCCATTGGGGATAAGCTTGGACTGGGACTTCCAGTGCTTCAGAATTACAGGCACTCTTGGCCCAACTGCCTCTTGGAGGAAGTTGATAGGGATGTATGATGGAAGGATATTCATAGCTCCCTTTAAGTGGCAAATTGAAAAACCCTACTTAATCAGAAAAATGGCTGTGGTTCATCACGTTTCAATCTCGCTTTGAGCTGCCTCTGTACCCTCAGAAGATTTTTTCCTCCTGCGCAAGCGGAACTCTTGATTATTGTCTGCATTTATCAGCTTGCAGTGAGTGAGCTTGTCTCTGAGCCTGGCAGTGAGAGCCTGGCTATGGGGATGTCATTCTGATGAAGGCAGTATCTCTTGGTGTGCTGTAGAGTCCAGGAGAAGCAAAGTTAAGTATGCTTCTCTGACATCCAATTTGGGAAAGTCGAAAGTCATCAGTCTGAGTCAGAATTGGCTAGTTACTGAGAAATTTGAATTGCTTGGGTGGAACCCTAACCAAGAGGACTTTGAAGCAGAGGAGATAATTTTAGAAATTTGCAACACTGGCAAAAATAGGAAAGGAATTGGGGTCCATTCACTTGCCATGTTGTCTTTGTACTAGCCATGTCAGTTTTCCTGTTCATAAAACTCCCTCTATGGGTGGTCAGAGTGACTAGAGCAAGCAGATCCAGAGTAGTCACCTTTCTCATTTCACCCTTGACCTTCACCCTGTGTCTCTCTGCTGTGCCCACCCTGCCTCTCTGACCTCATTTTCTATGCCTGCCATCAAGTCCCCGCAGTAGAGAGTAGTCTTTTGCCTACCCCTGTTTATGCCATGCCTGTTTTCTTTTTTTCATTTCTATAAATTGAAGGAGTATAAGTACAGTTTTATGGATATGTTGCAATGGTGAAGTCTGGGTTTTTAGTGTAATGGTCACCCGAATAGTGTACATTGTACCCATTAAGTAATTTCTCATCTCTCACCCACTCCCATCCTTCCCTTCTGAGTCTCCAATGTCTATTATTCCACACTCTGTGTCCATGTATACACATTATTTATCTCCCACTTAAGAGTGAGAACATGCCATATTTTTCTTTCTGTTTCTAAGTTGTTATACTTAAGATAATGGCCTCCAATTCCATTCATGTTGCTATCAAAGATATGATTTCATTCTTTTTAATGGCTGAGTAGTAGTCCATGGTGTGTGTGTGTGTATCACATTTTCTTTTTATTTTATTTTATTTTATTGAGCCGGAATCTTACTCTGTTGCCTTGTGTGTATATAAATATCACTTTTTCTTTTTCTTTTGTTGAGTCTCACTCTGGAGTGCCTTGACCTGCTGTGCTCAGGCAATGCTTTGGCCTCAACCTTCCAAGTAGCTAGAACTACAGGTGTGCACCACCATGCCCAGCTAATTTTTTATTCATTGTAAAGATAAGGTCTTACCATGCTGCCTAGGCTGGTCTCGATCTCCTGGGCTCAGGCAATCCTCTTCCCTTAGCCTCCCAAACTGCTAGGGTTACGAGCATGAGCCACCACGTCTAACCCTATCTTTCATTTTCTATATCCAGTCATTCACTGATGGACATTGTGGCTGATTCCATGACTTTGCTATTATTAATAGTGCTGCAATAAACATATGAATGTAGGTATCTTTTTTATATAATGATTTCTTTTCCTTTGGGTAGATACCCAGCAGTGTGATTGCTGGGTCAAATGGAAGTTCTATCTTTAGTTCTTGGAGAAATCTCCACACTATTTTCTACAGAGATTGTAATGCTTTACTTTCCCACCACCAGTGTGCAAGCATTTTCTTTTCTCCACATCCTCACCAGTATCTGTTATATTTTGACTTTTTAATAACAGGTGTTCTAACTGGTGTGAGATGTTATCTCATTGTGGTTTTAATTTGTATTTATCTGATGATTAGTGGCCTGATTTATCCTCAGGGTTTCAGTAGATATGTCCTCCCACATGCCTGACATCCCATCCATTCTTTGTCCTGTCTGTATAAATTCTCTCCATCTTCAAAGCCACCTCACTCTTGGCTTTGCTGCATTCCTGAAAGCCTCTTGAGTTCTGTCAACCTTCTTGGAGTTTTTGCAGAAGTTAATGGTGGAATCCTACAATCCAGGGTTTCCTGACTTTGTTGCATGTTCTCAGTGTGGTGGTTCCTAGCTAGGTCATACTGTGGGCTGACTTTTTTTTGTTAGGCTCATGTGTTTTCTGTTGAGCCTAGCATCATGCCCACTCAAAAGAGGTGCTGCATAAACACAACTGGATACACCAGGCCTGAAGCATTGTGGTTCTGAGGTAGTTGGAAAGGAAGGGTCATGATGGGTGAAATTGGTCCTCAGGTGGTTTGGAATGGAAACGTGTGTGTGTGTGTGTGTGTGTGTGTGTGTGTGTGTGTGTGTGTGTGTTAATGAGGAGAGTGAAAACATTAAGACAAATGGGATAAAGATTTCAAAATAGAACCTAGGAGAAGGGTATATAGATGTTCTTTGTGCTCTTTTTATTCCTGTATGTTTGTGAATGTTTTCAAATAAAATGTTTTGTTTTAATAAAAGCATTTATTCAACCCTATGGTCATCCCCTCATACCCGCATTTTCACCCACAGAAAGTCTGTCAGCTCCTTCTGCTGGACAACTTCCGTTTCTGCCCCTCCTTACCAACTCTACTGGTAACCACTCTGCCCAAGCTACCATCTCTCACCTAGCTGGCTCTGGGTGCTTCCTGACTGACTGTTCTTCTTGTTTCCATCTTTGTCTCTGGACAGTCTTTTCTTCATACCTCAAAATAGCTAGGTTAGTGAGTGAATGTGTGTGTGTGTGTGTGTGTGTGTGTGTGTGTTCGTAGAGAAATTATGGGTAGTTTTAATCTTCTTTTTAACTCTTTTTAATGGACAAATAATAATTGTGTATATTTCAAGGTAGACTTTTAAAAAATGAATCCGATCATATTACTTCTCTACTCATAACCATAATTTTCCAATAGAAAAATGTCACTGGCTTCCGCCTTCTCAGAATTCCCTCCCTTTTTCATTCTACTCTGTTTAGACAGGTCTTGCTGTTCTTAAACCCTTGAAGCTTATTAACACATGGAGATCTTTCCCCATGAACTGCTCTGTTTGCCTGGAATACTCTCCCCTTCTAATTTTATATGCCTTCCTCTCTCTCTTCATTCATCTACTTCTTTTGCTCAGATGCTACCTTCTCAGAGATGCCATCTCACTACCTTCTTTCATTAAAAAAAAATCCCTATCTGCTCTATCCTCCTCAATTCTTTTCTGACTTTATTTTCCATGATTGTATTGCCTATTTACCACTACTGAAATTGTCTTGTGGCTAATTATTACCATTCCAATAGAATGCAAGCTCCATGGGCAAAGGGCTTTGATTTGTTCTCCACTCCATTTTAATAGTCTAGAACAGCAGTTTACATGTTGTGTGGTCCAACATAGCAGCATCAGTATCATCTGGGGACATGTTAGAAATAAAAATGTCTAGTCCCTCCCCCAGACGTATTGAATCAGTACTCTGGAGATAAGGCCAAGCAATCTGTGTTTTACAAGTCATTTAGTAGATTCTGATGCATTTTAAAATTTGAGAATTATTGCCTTAAAATAGTGCCTCACATGAAGTAAAGTTGAAGAAATTTTAAAATGAATAAACAAATATTTAATATTTGTGCTGTATTGTCTACTTTTTGTGGTTTTCTTGATTCAGAACCTTAGAATTCTATTCTATAAAAGCCTAAGTTTTTCACTCTAACAGTGTTCATATGTCAGTTTTGGACTTTGTGAAGATTCAAGGTTAAAGTATGACTTCTGTTTTTATTCTCTCTGCTTCTGCCATCTCCGTTGTTTTATATGGATGTTAAACTGTTATTTCCTTCCTTGATTTACATTGCTGATAATGGTTGTTATTGGGGAAACAGAATATTGAGAACTCTAAATTAGGAATAATTGCGGCCTAATAATTGCAGCACAAAATAATTTCATTTTGTGTTGCTGAACATTTATTGAACGAGGTGGCAGGCTGAGTCTTGAGCTGATAAACTGGTCCAAACTGGGGTTCATATCAGGCTGCACTGCCCTGCTAAAAGTAGAAGCCACGAGGTGGGCAGGTCACCTGTCAGCAGGCTGAATAATGTCTGGCATGACCAGAGCCTTTGCTGGTCAATTTGTCAATGTCAGCTCTGAGCTCATTCTTGTCTGAAGAACAGATGAAGTGGCCACCAGGTAGGACGTCTCAAAATAAAAGGGGCTAAAAGGTTATTTGTTGGAAAATTAGAAGTTTCAACTTATAGAGGATCTCTTGGAGAGTTCACTGCTAAGAGCTATTTAGACATAACTGTTTGTGGTTGTGCTTTATGTATTCCATCTAAAAACGTGGCTTTCCACTTAAATCACCCTAGAGCAGAAAAAAAGTTATTAAAAACATCAAGTGTTCTGCCTTGACCTCTAATCCTATGATATAGAGCTAGTGAAAAACTGTCAAACTGCTGTTGGCATGCCACATGCACCAAATGGGTCATTCTATGTAGGGAAATAGGGGATGGTAGAATAGATAGGTATTTGTCAGTGGGAAAGATGATCATTCTGTGTCATTGGATTGCAGGGTTGTTTTCCCTCCTTCTCTGTCCATTTCTGTACTTTCTGGGTTTTATGCTGTAAACATTTTTCAAAACCTTGTGGATGTGTATGGAATATTAATGATTAGGTTGGAACACTTTCCATTAGTTTATGAATTGAGATATGCAGAGAGGGATCAGGACAAACTCAAGGACAATGGAGACACATCCCATGCTCCTCTGATGGGAACTCCTCCAGAAGTCTGCATGCCAACAGACCAGTAATGAACAAATGTGTCCTCCACAGGGTGTTCACAGGTCCCAATGTCACTCATACTTCATGGCTCGCTCTGCTGCTGCTCTGTGAGCCAGCTTCGGGTAGGTGGCCAGTGTACAGGATGGCCCTGTGCCATGGCCAACATAGAATGCCACATGCTAGGGAAAAATCTTGGCCAACAACAGGGTGAACTGAGGACCCTGAGCATTTCTGAAAAGAATCTTTGCTCTGTCTCTCTCATCCTCTTTTTTCTCACTCTGATAGGAAACTCTATTATTATCACTATAGTAGCAGCCATGCATAGAAGGTTCATGGGTACCCAGCACTTGTTAACTTTAGAGAAGCCCCTTACCCACTCTCTCTTGTGACATGGGCTGCCACACCACACCTCAGTGAGGGAGATACAGTACGGAGTGCTCAATAAATGGTTATGACTCCCGTGAATAATAATGACCTTTTCTTATCAACTAAGAATTCTTATGCTCATTTTACAGACAAGGATTGTGAGGCGGGGGGGGGCAGAAAGGCACAGAGACACAGAGAGCAGAAGTTCCAGGCATGTTGACTGTCATCCCATGAAGAGCCGTATGGGGATTAGGGTTAACTTGTCCTGGAACCTGCACACTTGGCTCTGAGTACAGAGGCATATCATGTGGTGGTGAAGGAATGGGAAGTGGGACTCAAGGGTGTGTTTAAACCTTTGTCTTCTCATCCTCAGCTGTAGGACCTTGAGGAAGTACTTCACTGCCCCTGCCAACCCTATCTCTCACCTGCCTGTCTGTGAAACAGAGGTGTTAATAACACCACTTCGTTGGAGTCAATTACTTGACAAACTTTTATTGAACACTTAATATTGGTCATGCACTTGCAGGGAAACAGCTCTACCACGGTTGTATCTGTAATATCAGCAATTATGTTTTGAGTACCTACTGTATGCCAGGCTCTATGCTGAGCGCTTTTCTTACTGAGTCACCCCTGATGCTCAGGTCACAGTGGGAAGAAGGCATGGGATGGTCCATTTTACAGGGACTCAGGGGGCTCATGCCTGCTCATGGACGTCAAGCATAGTCAGGTGAGATTTGAACTTAGCTGTTTGTCTGACTTGAGATTCTTGCTCCCTGTAGTTAGGCAGTACCTACACACACTGTGTGAGGCAACACTTGGGAAGAAGGTTAGCTGCTCACCACAGTGGTGCAGACACTGGTCACTGTGTCTGTTGGAGGGCTACACCTGGGCCTTTGTTTCTGACCCAGATTAGGACCTGGCTATGACATTGCTCTCATTCTTCCATGTAAAGGTCTGTGCTGGAGGGCTCTCAGTCTACCTCTGTGATCCACACCCAAGTGACCCTGGCTGTGTCATTTCCCACCCAGGCATGCCCCGCCCTATTGAGTCTTGTGACTACCTCGTGTTCTTTGGGGAGTCGAACCAGGGAGGAGATTTGGGTCTGCTCTCAGACCTACTGAGAACTGGCTTTGGACAAGTCACATCACCACCCTGGGCCTTTCATATTATTTAAGAGTCTACCAGTCCTGCCACCATCTGCCCAGCGGGCTGCTCCCCAGCACCCCAAGGCTGCTTGACTGAAAGCAGTATTTGGAATGTTAGATGATGTGGACATGAATCAAATACCATCACACTACTGACCGATGAGTCACACACCAGCCTACCATGAATACCTTCCCAGGACACTGAGCAGCTTTGTGTTGTTCTGTTTTGTTTCTCAATCCCCCTTCCCTCCCCTTCCTCCCAGTTCTCCTTGGAGGAGTCTTTGCTTATCAATGGAGGAAGCTGCATCAGGACAAGCTCTTATGGGTAAGGAAAGACAGAGATCTCCTGGCCTTGTCACAGCCTGTTTCCTGGGTCTTATTGACTGTCCTCTGACAGCACAAAGGGAATTGGAGGATTCCGAGGAGCAGGGAGAGAGGATGCCAAGCTTCTGGGCATTCACACTGAAGCTACCTTAGAGGAGTGCTGACTTCATCCTAACAGACTTAGTGTTTGAAGGAATTTCCCATTATCCTGTGCTGCTTTGTTTTTACTCCCTTCATCCATGGTACAAAGATGCACAGCATTCTTGGGGTGCTCCATCTGATTCTGTTCAAGGAGCACCCACGTGTATGGAAGACCCTGAGCACACCTTTCGTAAGGCAGCAGGACCAGAAGGGCCTTTACTATATGTATGAATTTGTTTTAACTTTGACTTTTGGAAAGGTGGCCCCAATGCTTTACTTATTCTCTTTGCATGGTTTTCTGTCGATAAAATACGCTCTGCTACTAATTGTGTGACCTTGAGCAGAGCATGTTATTGGCAGCTTAAGTTCAGTTTCTCCATCTTTAAAATAGTCTTCACCTTAGGGTTGTTTTGGCTAAATGTGTTAAGATCTGTAGATGTCTTAGGAAAGCTCCTTAACACATCTTGAGTAGCCAACACGTGTTGGCTGTGTTCATGTTCCACTAGCTTCTAGTGGTGTCACCTTTGGCAAATTACTTAAGTGCTCTGTGGCCTCAGTTTCCTCATGTGTAGATTTGCATAATAGGACCTTTATCATAGAGGTTAAGTGAGCCACAGCGTGAAACGTAGAAAGTGCTTCACATATGAACAGTGTTCTTATTTTTAGGGAGGTGTGTTTTTAAAACTGAACCTATTTTCCTCTTCCTCTGTATTATTTCTTAGTCAAATAAAGCCTATTGAACTGTTTATGGTGCCTTGTCCAGGACTGTCAATATCCTGTTTTATTTTGTATATGTATGTGCGTGTGTGTGATATGCGTGTTAAATGGTTTATTTTGTTTTGGGACATTCATGTAGTGTGTACCTGTTTCCATGTGACAACTTGCATCTCTCTGCCTTTCTCTGCTTTGCTGTCCCTGACCAAAGACATCTCCATTCCAGTTAACCTTCTTGTGGACACATGCATAAGACAGTGCTTACATGAGTTAAACGTGTGTGTGTGTGTGTGTGTGTGTGTGTATGTGTGTGTTCTGAGTATTCATCTCAGTTTCCAAAGCTTTTTTTTTTTTTCAAAGTTGATAAACTCAAGACTGGGGCAGGCAGCAAACAAATTGTAAGTGTGAAGAGTCCTCCGCTTGATTAAAGGCATTTATGAAGAAAGACATGTTTTAAACCGGAAGACTGATGAAATGTGTTAGAAAGTATTCTCAGACCCATGCAGTGTGTGGTCAGGCATTTTAGGGCCCATTTTGCAAACCTGGTGACAAGCAGTCTCTGCTGCAGGGCTGGAAGAGAGGAACCACTATCCATTTTCTCCAGAAGGAGAAGAAGAAGTGAGCCTGGAAAGCCCACAGATAGGAGTAAAATGATCACCAACTCAATTTGCAGCTGTCTTGGAAAGGACAAGCTGCTGTTTCTCCCCTAGTGAATTTCTGCAAATAACGAATCCTACCAAGCAAACCTCATATCCTCTAATGAAGTGGTGGCTGGGCTATTGAACATGATGATTGTCTCCATTTTCCCTTTCACTTGGCCTGCGAGGCAGAGCTGGAGTCTTGGCAGTTCTTGGAAATAATGACCTCTTAAAAGTCTGTCCAATTCAGCAGTAGCCTCAAACCCAGATGCCTTCCTGATAACATCTCCTGGTCAACAGACTGATTATTGGAAAATATTCACCAAAAGTAAGAAGCAAGAGTGAACTGTGAGACCACTGATAAGTTGTTTTTGTAATTGAAGTACCAAATGTTAAAAAAAAGTATAGCCGGGCTCGGTGGCTCAGCCTGTAATCCCGCGCCTTTGGGAGGCTGAGGTGAGTGGATTGCCTGAGCCTGTGGGTTCGAGACCCGCCTGGGCAGTGAGACCTCATCTCCATAATAAATCAAAAAATCAGCCAGGCGTGGTAGCGGACACCGATAATTCCGGCTACTCGGAAGGCTGAGGCGGAAGTATCGCCGGAGCCTACCAGGTCGAGGCTGCGGTGGCCGGGAGCGGCCACTGCACTCCAGTCTGGGCGACTGAGTGAGACTCCGACTCAAAAAATAAAAAATAAAAAAAAGTATAAATTGCTCTTCTCCAAGATGTTGTGGCTGTTTGAATTTGATGTTGTTTTCAGAAATAAAATGATCAGGTTTCACCTGCTCATGTTGTCTCATATTAAGTTAACATGAGAAATTGTCTAACAGGACTCATAACCTAGTCTTTGTCCAGTAATATAAATTTTAAAACAACCAAATTGAGGAACGGTTGAATGATGTTCCCCACAAAAGTTGACATCTACTCAGAACCTCAGCCTGTGACTAATGTAATCCATTTGGGCCACTGTAACAAAAATACTGTAGACTGGTGACTTAAACAACAGAAGTTTATTCTCACAGTTCTAGAGGCTGGGAGGTCTGAGATCCAGGTGCCTACATGGCTGGATTCTGGTGAGGTCTCTCTTCTGGTCTGCAAAGGGTTGTCTTCTTACTGTGTGTGCAAAAAGTAGCAAACAAAGAGAGAGGAAGCAAGCCTTTACATGTCTCTTTTTTTAAAGGCACTAATCCCATTGAGGGTTCCAGTCTAATAATTTAATTACTTTCCATAGACCCTATCTGTGAATACCATCACATTGGGGATTCAGGTTTCCACATATGAATGATATGGGGACACAGACATATAATTCATAGCAGTGACTTTATTTAGTCATAGGGTAGTTGAAGATGTAATTAGTTAAGGATCTTGAGATGAGGTTATACTGGCTTTAGAGTGGGCCCTAAATCTAATGATAGGTGTCCTTATAAGAAAAGGGAAAGACACACAGAAGCACAGAGGTAAGAAGATCATGTAAAGACGGAGGCAGGTATGCAGTTACAAGCCGAGCAATGCCCACAGATTGCCAGTAACTGTGAGAAGCTAAGAGAGAAGCATAGGACAGTTTCTCCCTCAGAGCCTCTAGAAGGAACCAGACCTGCAGATCACTTTCAGACTTCTGACCTCCAGAACTGTGAGAAACTACATTTCTGTTGTTTATAGTCATCCAGTTGGTGGTAGTTTGTTATGGAAACTCTAGAAAACAAATTCAGACATTTTATCAAATAACTAACCAGGGCTTCTCTGAGTCTTGTTAGATCATTTCTCAAGTTACCTTCATATGGTACTGCCTGAGGCAGTGGAAACTGTCAAGATCATGAAGGACAAAGACTGAGGAACTGTCCTGAGTCACAGGAGACTAAAGAGACAAGACAACTAACTAATATAATGTGTAGTCCTGGATTGGATCTAGGTCCAGTCAAAGGCCACTGATGTGGACGCTGATGAAATTTAAATAAGATCTGTAGATTCAGGAGATGATATTTTATCAATGTTAATGTTGTGATTTTGATTACTGGACTGTGGTTAAGTAAGAGGTTTTCATTGAGGTAAGGGTGTGTGTGGTTTTTTTGTATATTTGTTTGTTTTTTACAACTTTTGCAACTGTTTTGAAGTCTGAAATTATTTCATAATGAAACTTTAAAATAGTGATGCTATTGATTTATGGAAGAAAGATGGGAGAGAGAGATTTGAAGGAACGATCTTGGACATATTAAGAATGGCAAGTCTACTCCTGTGTCCATTTTCATAGCAGAGACACAGGTTCACCTCTTAGTTCACCAACACTTTTCTCTTTACATTTGTGAGGAAGTTACATTATATTTATATTAAGACAGAGCTCTTCAAATACTCTGGTTACTGAAAATTTCACTCATAAAAACAGACTTTGCTTCTCCCCACTTGAAATAGAATGCTATACTGCTATGAGATCAGAGAGATGTGCATGTAATGAAGAAATTGCTAAATGGAACAAAAGACATTGTAGGGGGTGGGGAGTCAGGGCATACAGGAGCACATGCAGAATAATCCCACCTTAGAACAAACAAAATGTCTTTCCATGAACAAAGGAGGGATAGAAGACTTCACATCAGAATTTTCACAGTGGTTCTCAGTTGAATTAGTGTGAATTTAATTTTATTTCTGACATTTGATTATTTTTAACAGGATTTTTTTGTTAATCGAATAAGAAACTATTTTTTAAGGGAAAGAATAAAACTATTTTTAGAGGGTGATTTCCATTCACTCCCCCCCGCAAAAGAGCTCTATGTCTAGTTTAAGATAAAAAGCCCCAAGTGAAAACTTGCTGCAAAATTCATTTATTATTCCAGTCTCCCACCACTTCAGGGCTGAGGCTTGGCCTCTGTCACTGTTCTTGGAGGTGGCCAGTGTGACAGCATAGCTTGTGTTTTGGTGGTCTCGTCAGGCTGAAGTATCCCACTGAGGAATAGTTCTTGGCTCAGGACCTCAATATTTTTTTTTAAAACCGTTTGCATTTTGTTTATCAAAAGGTCTTTCTTGTGTTTCTCTTTGGCACAATTAAATAGATTTTAGAATTTGCAGTCTTGGGTCCTTAATATATTCACCCCAAGATGCCTTTGCGCATCTGTTATATATTTCCATACTGTTTTTGCTAATAGTTTTGGAGAGATTTAAAACACTTGAACCTTTTTATTTCTTGCTTTTAAGACAATGTCTGGAGAAAGTTATGGACCTAGAAAATTATTAATTTTTTTATATCCTTCATTGTACTCAAGTCAGCTGCTTTCAAAACAAAAGGGCCCATTTTTCCTTGTCTTTCTTTTCTTTTTAAATAGGCTTTGGGTTATTCAAGGGGATTGGATTGACCTTTTTGTATGAATTTTTATTGATCCCATATGCTAATTAATGATGTGTTATCTGTAATTAAATTGTAAGAGATAAGGTTTTTCTATATACATGGTAAATGTATAATATGCCTTAGAGAACAAACATTGAACAACTTAATAGTGAATTAATTATCTAAGTGTCATAGTTAGTCTTAAATAGTTCTACCTTTTATGATGGACTATTTTATTATTCTATCTTTAGATCTTTTGTTGTTGTTGTTCATTCCTTTTGTCTTCTGATCTCACAGTGACCAAGCTAGCCTTTTAAAATTTTGACTTTGTAAACTTTGACCTGTCATCATGGGTGGTCCTTGCTTAGGGACAGTCCATGACTAACATAGCTTTCAGTTCTTACAAAAATTTATTATAATTTAACAATGTAAATGCTATTGAAATAGCAGCAACTTTAAATTTACATGTTTATTAATTCACACACAAAATGAAACCAAATTGTTTAAAAATAATCAAATTGACCAAAGGGTAGAATTGTGGAGGGATACATTTAAAAGGTGAACTGAATACTAGCTGCACAGAGGGCTTGTGTTGTTTCTAGTTAGCTGCTATAACAAAATCAGGCATCAAATATGTTAGGATTTCAAAATATTACTGAGGTTTGATTTACTCTGTACTTTTGGCAGTTTAAAATATGTTTCGACCTAGTCAAACTGATTAAATAGACCAACATCATGATATAAAGGATCAGCATCAATATTGCTAGGAGAGCTTTCTAAATTAGTTTATTTTTACAAACATGAAAATAATACAGCTTAGACTACTCAAACTTTTTTAGAAAATGTGTCCAACCCTTGACTTAAAATCGTGTTCTTGTTTAAACAATTCCAGTTAAAATATCTAAGTAGCTCTGTCCTTGAAGGCTTTTGGAACTCAACTTCCACTTCTGAGGCCTGTCCTTGTCATATATCATTTTTGTAGCAGCTGGCTTCTTTCTCTCTTGGTGCGCTTCCTGTTAAATATGTATGGCTTGGCTGATTTTATTTTAGTAGCAGTAACATTTTCTTCTTTGGCATTGTTATTTGTAGCATGTAATTCGCTGGTCTTGCAGCACTATTCCCCACAAAGCACTTCTTTCTTTCTCTCTTCTTTGATTTTTTTCTTTTCATTCCAAGAGATTTATGTCTTCCATTAAATTTGCCTTGCTGGTGATTGATAAAGTTCCTTCTGCCATACAACAAATCTCTTATACGCTAACAAGATATGGAAATCCTTTACTTGGGGAATGATCTTGGCCAATTTAAATTTTGGAACTGAATTAGTGGTTGGGTAAAGTACTAGGTCATGTGGGTTGTGTGGCCTCTGAGCTGACCCTTTGGGTGTTTGTGACAATACTGGAAACTTTGGAGATGTTTATGGTTTGGTGCTAACTTTCTTTCTTTATTTATTTTTTTTGTGAGTTGGAGTCTTACTCTGTCACCCAGGCTGGAGTGCAGTGGCATGCACCTGGCCACCACAACCTCGACCTGCTGGTTTCAGGGTCCACCTCAGTCTTCCAAGTAGCTGACACTACAGGTGCATGCTACCATGCCCAGCTAATTTTTTGATTTATTGTAGAGACAAGATCTCACCATGTTGCCCAGGCTGGTCTCAAACCTGCGGGCTCAGGCAATCCTCTTGCCTCCACCTCCCAAAGTGCTGGGATTATAGGCTTGAGCCACTGCGCCCAGCCTATTACCTTCTTCTTGCCAGTGGAACCCTGGATTTCTTTAAGAAATTCCTCTTTCACAATTGCTGGGCTTGGATTTAGATCCATGGCTTAATAGATTTAAACTTATCAGCATGCCCCATCACCTTCTTATGCTGACTAGTTCAAAGATGGGTACAATGGCGAAAGTCAGTGAAAAGTCGGAAGACATCCACTGCCATAATTTTGCCATACTTTTCTATAAGGGGAAAGACTGGAGATGCTGAGGAAGGAAGGTCGGATGAAGGGTATGGCTGTTTTAAAGGAAAAGTCTGAGAATGGAGACAGCCATAAGGATATAGAACAGGAAGAAATATAGAAACTAGGTCCTTAGTGAAGCTGTGGGCACTTTCTGGATAAATTCCTCATAAAGTCATTCCTGTCCCTTGTTGTTTTAGTTCTATGGGCCAATATTTAATTTAATTTAATTTAATTTTTTTATTATAAAGATGTGGGGATACTATTCAGGGTTAGGTATATAAACATTGATTATGAGATACCCTTGTTGATTAGGTATGCCCCTCCTTCCCCTAGCAGTTTCTCTCAATGGACAATCTCACCCCACACTCCCCTGACAGTTTCCCACTACTGCCAATCCCTTTCTTATAGTATTATAGTATTATAAATGAAAAAGTTCTCAGCCTCACTCATCATCAGAGGTCTGCTTATGAGTGAGAACATATGGTTCTTTGTTTCTGTGATAGATCACTGAGTATGATCGACTCTAAATCCATCCAGGTTGCTGCAAAGTCCACGTTTGTCCTTTTTATGGCTGCAAATATTCCATTGTATATATGTACCACATTTTTTTAATCCAGTCCAGTTCTGATGGGCAACATAGTTGGTTCCATGTTTTTGCTATTGTGAATAGAGTTGCAACAAATATACGTGTACAGGTATCTTTTTTGTAGAATGATTTGAGTTCCTTCAGGTACATTCCTAATAGGGGAATTGCTGGGTCATATGGAAGGTCAATTTCTATTTTCTTTCAGAAACTGCCACACTGTCTTCCAAAGAAGTTAAAGTAGTTTGCATTCCCACCAGCAGTGTAGAAGCATTCCTTTTTCTCTGCATCCTCACCAGCATCTGCTGTTGTTTGTTTTATTTAATGATGGCCATTTTTAGTGGGGTTAGGTGGTATCTCAATGTGGCTTTGATTTGCATTTCTCTGATGATGAGTGAGGCTGAGCACTTTTTCACGTCTGTTGGCTGCCTGTATATCTTCTTTTGAGAAGTGTCTATTCATGTCTTTTGCCCACTTTCTAATGGGGCTGTTTGTTTTTTTTCCTTTTGGTGCATTTGAGGTCCTTGTAGATCCTAGATGTCAGGTCTTTGTCAGATATACAGTTGGCAAATATTTTTTCCCATTCTGTGGGCTGTCTCCCTGCTCTCTTGATGGTTTCTTTTGCTTTGCAGAAGCTCATTAGTTTGACGAGGTCCCACTTGTCTATCTTATTTTTTAAGGTATGGGTATATAGGGTTCTGAATAGGAATTGGTTGCCAGTTCCAATTTCCATAAGGGTGTCTCCTGTGTCTTCTAAGATTCTTATAGTTTGAGGTTTTACATTTAGGTCTTTGATCCATTTAGAGTTGATTTTTGTGTATAGTGAAAGGTAGAGGTTGTGTTTCAATCTTCTGCATGTGATCAACCAATTTTCCCAGCACTATTTACTGATAGGTTCTCCTCTCCCCAGTGGTGGTTGTTGGAGGCTTTGACAAAGATGAGTTGTTTGAGAAATTGAGGCTTTGCTTCCAGAATATCTATCCTGTTCTATTGGCCTATATGCCTGTTCTTGTACCAATCCCAGACTGTTTTGATTACTGTAGTCTTATAGTAAAGTTTGAAGTCCGGAAGTGTAATACCTCCTGCTTTGTTTCTTTTGCTAAGGATTGTTTTGGCTATTCGTGATCATTTATGTTTCCATATGAATTTTTGTATTGTCATTTCCAGGACTGAGAATGATGTTGGTAACTTAATGGCTGCTGGAGTCCAGCTCCAGGAGAGAGTCAGGGCTTGAGACGGGGGAATTGGGAAGCTGCGAGAAAGAAAAGACGAAAACAACAGGATCCTTCTTCCTGGGGAGAGTTCAAGACTCTGCCAGTTTTTATTCAATTCTTACAAGCTTATATAGTTTTTTTTACTGACCCCCCTACCCACAAAATGTTACACATTAAATGTTTACATCATGTTTTTTCTTTTGTTTATGGGGAAGTTGACCTTTACAAGTTTCATTTTGTTCCTTCCTGCTACCAGTGGTGTAACAAAATACCAGCTGCCAATTTATCAGCCACATCCTGTGACCTCTAGGCCAACTGAATCTCTTCCCTTCACTATTCTATTTCTTTTCCTTTACTAATCTATTTTCTTAATTCTACCCATTTTACATTTTATATTTCTAAACAAAACTTATGTCTAAATCTACACTTATATATTAATCTTACTTCTAATCCTAAATGTATTTAATTTTAAACCTACATTAAGTGTATATAATTTTAAGTTTACCTTAAAACTTAATTATTTCCTATTCTTTCTATTTAACTAATACCTACATCTATAATAAACATCTATCTCTTAATTATAACTGCTATTTATCTAATCCTTACTTTAATTTTAACCCTCTTTCTAATTAAACTATAATATTTCTTAAATCAAAAAGGCATGTCTGTGACTTGTTTTTCCCAAAAACACCTGTTTGTGGAGATACTCTGTCTCAGTTTCCCACTTCCTCATCAATCACAACTGTCAATGTTGTTACTTATAAAGGATATGAGGAAGTACTTGTTTTTCCTTTTTAGCTAAAGGTTTCAAAATTTGCATTCCCTTGTCCCTTCGGGGGGGGGATTTTTGCTGTTGAGCCTTTTTTACATTTCTATACATGGGTTTACTGCTAATTCCACATCCTTGCACATTCTAAGGGGCACCCTTTTTGCTGCAATCTCACCTCCATTATGCCTATGTATAATTTTTGCTGTCAAATGCCATCATCCACTTGTGCATCTATTATCTCAATTAAAGAGGAATATTCTCAAGCCTATGCACGCAATCCTTCAAAGTTAGGGAAGGTCCATCAACAGGATCCATGGGGCTTTGCCTCCGTCATGGCCACATTTTACTGGGGCCTTGCTCCCAGCCGGCGTTTTTCCTGTTTTCAGGTCCCTTTTACCTTACTTTTACTAGTGATTGTGGCTCCCGGCAAATGGCTATTGCGTTGAATCTGTAGATTGCCTTTGGTAGGATGGGACATCTTAACAATGTTGATTCTTCCTATCCATGAACATGGATTATTTTTCCATTTGTTTGTGTCTTCTTGGATTTCTTTGAGCAGTGTTTTGTAGTTCTCAATGTAAAGGTCTTTCAATTCTCTGGTTAGGAAGGTGCCGAGGTATTTCATTTTTTTGTTGTCTATTATGAATGGGATTTTGCTTTTAATTTGGGTCTCTGTCTGCTTGTTGTTGGTGTATAGGAGTGCAACTGTCTTTTGCACATTTATTTTGTACCTGGAGACTTTGCCAAAGTCCTTTATCAGTGCAAGAAGTTTTTTGACAGATTCTCTTGGAATTTCAAGGTAAAGGATCATATCATCAGCAAAGAGGAATAACTTAACTTCTTCTTTTCCTATTTGGATACACCAGGTTTTCTTCTCTTGTCTAATTGCCTGAGGTAGGGCTTCCAACACAATGTTGAACAAGAAGGGTGAGAGTGGGCAGCCTTGTCTTGTTCCAGTTTTCAGGGGAAATGTTTCCAGTTTCTGTCCATTTAGCTGTGGGTTTATCATAGATGGCACTTACTATTTTGAGTTATGTTGCTTCTATACCTAGGTGTTTGAGGGTTTTTATCAAGAAGGGATTTTATCAAAAGCTTTTTTGCATCTAATGATATAATCATGTACTTCTTGTTTTTACATCTGTTGATATATTTAATTACATTTATGGTCTTGCAAATGTTGAACCAGTCCTATATCATGGGGATGAAGCCTACTTGGTCATGGTGGATGACTTTTGAAATGTGTTTTTGGATCTGATTTACTAGAATCTTGTTGAGGATTTTTGCATCTATGTTCATAAGGGATATTGGTCTGTAGTTCTCTTTTTCTGTTGGATCTTTTCCTGGTATGTTATTAGTGTGATGTTAGTTTCATAAAATGATTTGAGGAGAATTCAATCATTTTCAATTGCCTAGAATACTATCAAAAGAATTGGTATTAGTTCCTCCTTGTACGTTTTGTAGAATCCTGCTGGAAAGCCATCCGGTCCAGGACTTTTTTTGTAGATTGTTTTTGTATGACAGAGTCAATTTCCTGGGTTGTTATTGGTCTGTTTAGTGTCTCAGTGACTTCTTGTTTCAACCTGGGGAGGTTGTATGATGTCATGAAATTATCAAGTTTTTTTTTTCCATGTAGGTGTATATAGTAATCTCTGATAATCTTTTTTTGTTTCTTTGGGGTCAGTTATGGTTTGATCATTTGTATTTCAGATTGTATTTATTTGGACTTTTTCTCTCTTTTTCTTGGTCATTCTGGCTAGGGGCCCATCAATCTTGTTAATTCTTTCAAGGAATCAGCTTTTTGTCTTGTTGATGTTTTCTATGATATTTTTGTCATCTATGTCCCATATTTGGACTCTTATTTTGGTGATTTGGAGTCTACTGTTACAGTTGGGATTTTGGTAGTCTTCTCTTTCCAGCTCCCTTAGGTGATTTGTTGGGCTCTCCGCTTGTGATCTTTCCATTTTCTTGATGTGTGCTCATAGAGATATATATTCCCTCTTAGAACTGATTTCATGACATTCCAGAGGTTTTGGTAAGATGTTTCTTCGTTTTCATTTGTTTCCAGGAATCTTTTAATTTCTGCTTTGATTTCAGTGTTGACCCAGTAGTTGTTCAGCATCATGCTGTTTAGTGTCCATGTCTTTGTGGACTTTGGGGAAATTTTTTTGGTATTGACATTTATTTTTATTCCACTGTGTTCTGAGAGTGCACATGGTAATATTTCAACCTTATGATTTATGACCAAGGATGTGATCGATCTTGGAATACGTTCCATGTGGTGATGAGTTGAATGTATATTCTGTGGTTGTTGGGTGGAATAATCTGTAGGTATCTATTAAGTCCATTTGGTCGAGTATCAAGTTTAGGTTCTGGATCTCCTTATTGATTTTTTGTCTTGATGATCTATCTAGGGCTGTTAGTGGGCTATTCAAGTCCTCTGCTATAATAGTGTTAGAGTCAATATCTATTTTTAGGTTACTTAGTAGTTGCTTTATAAATGCTGGTGCTCCTATGTTGGGTGCATATATGTTTAGGATGGATATTTCTTGTTGATGGATTGAAACTTTTGTCATTATGTAGTGTCCTTTTGCATCTTTCTGAATTTTTGAGGACTTAAAGATTGTTTTGTTTGATATTAAGATTGCAACCCCTGCCTTCTTTTGTGATCCATTTGCCTGAAAACTTGTTTTCAATCCTTAAACTTTGAATCTGTGTGCATACCTTGTTGTGAGATAAGTCTCCTGGATGCAGCAAATAATTGGGTCTTATCCAGTTTTCCATTCTGTGTCTTTTCTGTGGTGCATTTAGACTATTTACATTCAGGTTGATTATTGAAATGTGATTGTTTATTGCTGTCATGTGGTTCTTATAATGTTTGTTCTTTGTTTCCTTTTGCCTTTGGGGTTGATGTATATGTGTGTTTTCAAGCTTCTTGTTGTGCTATATTCTCTGTTGATTCTATGCTTGCTGTGCTCTTGGGAAGTGTGTGGTCATTCTTTTTTTTCTTTCTTCTGTGCTTAATACTTTTTTAAGTGTCTCCTGTAGAGCTGGTCTAGAAGCTGCATAATCTCTTAGGGATTGGATGTCTGGGAAGGATTTTAATTCTTCATCATTGATGAAGCTGAGCTTGGCTGGATAGGAAATTCTTGGTTGAAATTGTTTATCTTTGAAGACTTTGAATATAGTACTTCAATCCCTTCTTGCTTGTAGTGTTTCTGCCTATGGGTCTGCTATTCTGATTGGTTTTCCCTGGTAGGTAGTCTGACCTTTCTCTCTTGCTACCTTTAGGATATTTTCTTTTGTGCCTATTTTGTTTAGGAAAATTACTATGTGTCTAGGGGTTGATTTTCTCATTTGATGTCTTGTGGGAGTTCTCTGTATCTCTTGTGCTTGACTGGTCACATCTCTGGTGAGATGGGGAAAGTTTACTTGAATTACCTCCTGAAATTTTTGCTCCAAGTTGTTCTCCATTTCCCTTTCTTCTAGGTTCAGTCTCTTGATATAATTGCACATTTCTTATAGGCTTGTTCTTTCTTTCTGAGTCTTCTTTCTATGTTTTTACAGATTGGGTTAATTCCATGTTCTGGTCTTCAAGTTCTGAGATTCTTTCTTCAGCTAGATTAATTCTGCTTTCCATGGTTATTATCTTGTTATTTATTTCCTGGATGAAATTTTTTATTGCCAAAATCTCTGTTACAAGTTATTTCAGTGTTGCATCTTGTCTTTCTTGAGTCTTATTTACTCTTTCTTTTCATTCCTGAATCCCAGTCATATTCTGGGGCCAGTTGTTGGTGACTTCCATTGTTTGGGCAGCAAAGTCTGATTTTTCATGAGTTTTGTCTTTGGTACAGTTGAAATTACCTGAGGTCTTCCTATGGTTTTTCCTCATTTATTGCAGATCTCTTGTTAATCTCCTTAGTTCTGTTATTTGATATCAGTGGGAGAGACTTTCTCTTCTGATGTTTGCTCAGTCCTCTATTCCTCCCTGATCTTGGCTCTGGATTTGTTCTATTTTGAAATAGGACGGTGGATGGGAAGCTTTGCTGTCTCTTATAGTTTTTGAAATTCAAATAAGGTAAGGGATGGGGCGCTAGGCTTCAGAAACTACTTGGAAACTACAATGTTCACTTATTGTGGTATGTGTTCCCTGAGACCCACTCCCCACCACCATTCTATATGACAATGCAAAACAGAAACCAAAAAAAAAAAAATGTTTACACACACACACACACACACACACACACAGACAAGCACACACACCCCCAAACAAACTGGAATAACAACAAAGTGAAGTGAAACAAACAACAACAATGAAAAAAAACCAAGAAAACTAAACACACACACACATGCCTAGCATAAAGTGAATAGAGAAGAAAAACAGAAAACCGGGGGCGGGGGGGAATGAATTCAGGTCGAACCCTCATACATACATTGACACATGCCTCAAACTATAAGAAATGGAAATTAAATACCCAGAAAAGCAAAAAAGCAAAAACAAACCAACAACAACAATAAAATTGAAAGATGAACACTTAATCACATATACACATAATCAGAAAAGACAAAAGAAAAAAGAAAATAAAAATATATGGGGGGGAAGCAGATCAAACCCTTACATACACATTCATGCACAAAGGAAAAATGTTTTTAAAATAGATGAACTAACAAACAGTCAAAAAATTAAAAAAAAATTTTTTTAAAAATTGAAAATTAAAAAAAAACACTGCCCTCTTGTAGCAGGCTCTGTAATTGTTTCTCTAATCAGGTCTCTCCTGCAGAGTCACCTCTTTCACTCTCTCCTCAGTGTCCAAAGCAGGGAAGGAGGAGGGGCAATGGAGGTGGGGCGCTGCAGTCCTCCCCTCCCACTCTCGTGTGGTCAGGGTGATCTCCTCCAGTGGGGAGGTACAGGACTGTTTCTTCCCCAGGTATGTACTCGTGGGGGGTGGGGGTGGGAGAGGGTTCTAGGTGCCCCAGCCAGGCCTATCCTGGAATGGATTTCTTCTATTGCCACTGATGTCCAGGCTCTGCCTGGGTTTGTCACTCTCAGTTGTGGGCCAGCTGTGTGGGTCTGATGTTCAGAGGATTGCTGGGGAAGAGGGGGTTTGCTTCAGCCCTGGACTCACCACTGATCTCTTTGAAGTTCTTCCTCATCCTTTCCTGGCCACACCTTTTGTCCCACAGCTGGATCGGGTGGGGGGTGGCTGGAAGTCAACACTCATCAGATCCGACGTTTGTGCTTTCAGGATATTCCTTCTGGGTCACGATCAATCTCTGAGTAGTTGATCTGCCAGTCACAGAGGTCAGGTCTGTTGCTCCGTGGTGAGTCAGTTGGAGCACTTTTCTGCCCCACCTTCAAAATGGTGGTGGGATGCCTCTCTTGTCCTCTTTCATGGGACTTTGCCTCTGGGCTCTCTCCACAGCCCTTGATGCCAGTGCCCTGCCAGGCGCTGAAGTGGTGAGGCAAAGCCAGGAGCCGACAGTCTCTCTCCAGGCCAATATTTTAAAAACTATTTTGAGTAGGGTATGTTTGGTTTCTTGACTTGGGAAGATTTCCAGCTTGAAGAAATAGAGAGTGCACTGACATAAGTATAGTAGAAAGTCTTAAGCAGCCTTCATTTAAGCAATTTAGTGATTTAATTAATGTTCTTCATTTCCTCTCCCTTTGATAAAATTCTTTGACTGGTGTCTAGAGTGTGCTGAATGCACAAAGCTAGTAAACTTCCCCCAAGACTCAAAAGGCCATGATCTTATATGTGAAGATTGGTGAAGTATCAAAAGAAGGTGTTTGATATATTATTTTTAAAATATCTAATCTTTTTTAGATCACATATCACAATCACATCAGAGATCAACACGCACGCAAACTGTCAATCAGTTCTATTCTCTATAGAATGGGGTACATTATTAATCAGCCAACCATCCTGGTTTGCCCTGGATAGACCCAATTTATGTTACTTGTTTCTGTGTATTAATTTAAAAAAAAAATCTTTTTGTTTTTGAATAACCATTTGTATGGCTTTTCTGGTTGCAAATAACTTAATAGAATTAAACCTGTAGCCTTTGATTTTTTTCATGAGCCACTGATGTGACAAAAGCATCTGTCCTGCCACTCAGGTGTTAAGAGTTGGCTGGGCATAGTGGCTCAAGTCCGTAATCCCAGCACTTTGGGAGGCTGAGGTGAGGGGATTGCCTGAGCCCATGGGTTCGAGAACAGCCTGGGCAACTTGGCAAGACTTCCTCCCTACGATAAATAAAAAAATTAGCCAGGTGTGGTAGCATGCGTCTGTAGTTCCCCCTATTTGGAAAACTGAGGTGAAAGTGTCGCCTGAGCCCAGCAGGTCGATGCTGGGGTGGCCGTGAGCATGCCACTGCACTCCAGCCTGGGTGATGGAGTGAGGCTCCAACTCAAAACAAAAAAAAGAGATAGGGTATGAGAGCTACATAGTTTCATAAACTGAATCATTGGTCTTATTTAATTTGGCTCCACTGCTGTTGTTCAACAAGCCAAAGAAACAAGAATTTGTAGGGTAAATGAAGTCCAATACAAAAATGGCTAGAATCTTCTTGTTAATAGATATTGGCCAACATTATTGGAAGTTGGCATTATTCCTAGTGTGTATCATGTACTTTGGAAGCAGTTTAAACTTTCAGTGGTACAGTTCATGGAGTTTACAGCTTGTAGCTCTTCATGTGAAATTGGGCATCATAAGCAAGTGCTTACAATGCTCTAGCCATGGTGAACCTGGTCCCCTGGTACCCTATATATCAAAACCACATTAGTATAAAATTTACTTTCTCCCAGGACTCTGTGATTGGCAGATCTCTACTGGAATTCACTTGCAGAGGACATCACCTACTTCTTGGAACATCCTTCTGAACTTTCTTGGGCCTACTTCTGACCCCTGCTTATACTCTCCTATGATTATAGATCTAGACATGTCCTTTGTTATGTGACCACACTGACATTTTCATGTTCTTGGGGCTGAATGGCTTCAGCAGTTTGTCAGTTTCAGAGCAGGAAAACGTAAAAGATATATTTATATTTTATTAAAGTAGAACTTCCAACCCCCATATTTTGACACAGTGTTTTCCTCTGTTGCCCATGCTGTTGCCCATGCTGGAGTGCAGTGGCATGCATTATCATAGCTCATTGCAGCCTGGAACTCCTGAGCTCAAGAGATCCTTCCACCTCAGCTTCCTAAAGTGCTGGGATTACAGATATGAGCTATCCTGCCCAGCCTAAAACCCCATTTTCTTTATACAACGAGTGTGTTCATATGTTCCCTGCCATCCATACATTGGTTTGGACCCTGCTAAGGCCTTGGTGTGGAGTCACTAAGAAAGGGCACTGGGAGGATCTGAGAATCTCTGCTGCTCTGTGCTGTGGGAGCTACATTTCCCTGACCCCAGCCAGTCATGGGCCACACTCAGGGCCTCATCCTATCCTGACCGACACCCCTATGGTTGCTTTACGCTTTTCTGTAATTGACTCACTCTTTACAAATGTAGCAATGGATTGAGGGTATCTGTAACTTAGGTGCGTTGATTAAAATTTCTCCAATATCATGAAATATATAACTGCTAAAATATTTAAAAGTTTCTATGTTTTCTGCTTGAAATCGCTGACCTAGGATGGATCGTTCTGTGTGTGGGTGTGGGTGTGTGTGTGTGTGCGCGTGTGCATGTGCATGCGCGCACGTGCACACACACATTGCGTGGAGGTGAGGTAGAACATAAGCCTTTTTCCTTCCTTGGTTCAGGAGGAGATCCAGGTTTCTTTATTCTGCTACCCCATTGGTTGTTTGTAGCCCAGGCCCTTGGTGGCAGCATTCCATCTGAAAAGGACTGCTCCTTTCCCAGAAGTTTAAAAGCAAATTAAGGAGCAAGTGCCCTGTTACCAGATCTGGCCATTCTGATCCCCCAGTATGTTCATTAGACATCACTTCTTTTCTTACCACACCTCTTCCAGTGGGGGAGGGGGAAGCCTCCCTCTCCCTCTAGCATCTCAAAGGATGACAAGTGTCCTGATCCAGGGAGGAGATTGTATCTACACCATGACACCATGACCATCCCATTCCCACTACCACTACCACTGTGCTTCCTGTTAAATCAATGACAGCAGAATTGTCTGCAGGCCTTGCATGTGGAACACAGCACAAAGGCATTCTTTAACCCTCCTCAAGGCCCCCTTCAACTGCACCCTTGGTTGGCCCTGGCCCTGCAGCTGGCCTGTCTTTCCCTCTTCCTCGCTCAGAGCTCACCTCTCCCTCTGATCCACCCAGTCTTCTTCACCCACAAGCCAGGTTTTCAGGTTGGTGCCACTGTAATAGATGTTAAAAGCAGTGCATAATGCAAATTCCAGTTCTACCTCAATAAAGCTGTTAAACAAATTCTTCTTCCCTGTCCCTGTGTTCCCCAACCCTGACCACCCTTAGAAGCCAGACTCGAGGTTGCGTATCGCCTCTCTAATATAAATCTGTCAGAGGCAGGAGAGCCAGTGCTCAGCCTCTCGGTGTTGAAAACAAACAGCAAACTTACACTTGGCTCCATTTTTCTCTTTTTAATGTCCATAATCCACTTATCTTTCTGCCTGTGGTTTCTGGGCCCCCAGTGGATCCGACTGCAGCAGTGATGTGTGATTCTGCTACCCTGTTCCCTCCCACAGGCCTCTGCTCCCTGAGCAGCCCCAGCCCCAGCCCCAGCTGCAGTCCCAGTCTTCCTTTGTCCAGTCTGCGGCTTCTATGTCTTCATAGCAGCAATATCCCTGACAGCTCCTTAATTGCTACACACATTTGTACGGTTCCCTGGCAATTATATTTCAGACCCTGTCAGGGTACCTGCTAGCCTTGGGGCTGTGTTTATATTAAATATCAATAAAAGGCTGATAGCATCAGCCCAGATGGCAGCCTCACAAAATCATATTTTACGGGTAGCCAGGCCTGTCTGGAAGATGGAAGGAAGGAACATTTAAATTTCTTTCTCTCTTCCAAAAGGTTAAAATGAGAGGAGATTTTCTGAGTGAATATCAGGAATGGGTTTTACTAATTGATTACAGCTGTATACTCTCCAACCAGGTGTTGTCCTTTATATGTATGATAGATATGTCATAACAGCGATTCTTTCCAGAGTAGTTTCTTGTGTATGCCTCCTGCCTCGTGGGGCATAGGACACACCTTTAGATACCAAAGATATTTTTTAAGTGCTTGTTGACTGAATGGGTAAGAGTTTATTTGGCTTTACTTTAAGAGAAGGAGTTAGGGCAGAGGTCAAGGGATTGGTGACTCTGAGCCCCACCCCGTCCTCCATTGCACATCCCCGCATGGTCCTCTACCAAAGGAGGCTTGGAAGGAGAACCCAAGCTCCTCACAGGGTGCATGGTGTTCCCTCACCGAGCCTTGGTTCCCTCACCCTCCAGATATAGCATGGGCTTTCCCTAAAGCTGTAAGTGTGTGGAGGTTGAGGGGACAGGGCAGTTGGCACCATGTGGCATGTAGCAGCACCCGCCAAAGGAGCCCCTTCTGAAGGTTTCACACACCTGAGTGTGGGTGGTCAAGGATGCCACTCTCTGACCGTTTCCTTTCTTTCATGGTACTTATGATAACAGTCTAGATGGGAGACATGCTGGAAGAGTAGCTCGAAGGCCTACATGTTCTGAGGACTGTTAGAGAAGTTCATTTTAGTCAGCAAATCCATCACAAGACAACTGTTTGGGGACAAACTTCCCCTTTGCAAAGTCAATAGACGTTCCCATTTGTGCATCATCTGAGGGGCATGTCAGTCACATTTGACTAATTTCCCAGTGGCATAGCTACCTCTGAGTACTGTTGTCCAGGCCTCCTACTGTGAGGGACACCCTACTGAGATGCTGGAACAGTGCAGCAGGGTGCTACAACCTCTCTCTGCCTTCAGAGTTCAAAGCCTGGACCAATACATGTTTAGCAAGCACATCCTCTCTGGATACCACTGGCTTCTCTCCCTCTGCCTCCCTTGTGCAAGTACCCTCATGTCCTACTTGGATGACTTCAGGAGCCTCTAAACAGTCCCCTCCACCCCCACCCACCTGCCACCACTTGGGTGCTCTCTAAAGGGCAACGGTACTCACCTGCCCTCACTTAGAACCCTCCAGAGGCCTCTGCTGCTCTTGAAACTGGAGGACAGACTGCAGACCAGGGCTGCAAGGCCCTGCTTAGTTGTTCCCACCTTACTTCCCAGCCCAGCTGGCCTCCATTTTAGTCCCTGCATTCCAGGCTCTTTAATTTACTTTGGCTCTACCAGGACCAATCACTCTACAAGCCCCTGCTCATGCCTCTTCATTCTGCAGATTCCAGTTTCCCCCATTGGGCTATGCACTCCACTGGGCTTAAGTGTATGTCTGGTTTTGCTCACTGCTTCATCCCTCAATCCTGGCAGATGCCTGGCACACAGTAGGCATTCAGTAAACATTTTCTAAATGAATGAATAAATACCTACTGTATCCAATGCAGGTGCTAAATGCTTTTGGGGATTTTAGAAAATAGGACATGATTTCTACTCTTTAAATGGGTTGTTTGATAGTAGTAACAGTTACTGTAAATGAAACAAAGACAAGAAAGAAACTTCAGTGAGACTGTCCAGGGTGCAGATGTGAGTTTATCTTGGGAGTCAGAGAGCAAGTGGACTCATTTTCAAAAGGGACCCCGATTCAGATCAGAATGGCTTGAAGCCTCAGGCAGTGGGATTTAGTCCCTCTGCGATGAGTTTTTGGGAACTTCTGATGCCTCTGGAGCAGAGTGGGTGTTCTAGCCATGGTATTCAGCATGGATTTTCAAGCAAGATGCTTGAGTTTCAGAAAGCAACTGTGAGAGTCTTGCAAGGCTGGCCTTGTTCTAGTGTTTCTAGTGCTTACTGGTGGGGAAAATGTGACTCAGTGCTCACCTAATTCCTGAACCTGTCCAAACTGGGTTTTGTTTCCTTTCCAGCCAGAGCAAAACCTCAGGAAGGAATGGACTCTGGTTCTTCAGGGTTTTGTTAGACTGCAAGGGAGATGTAGCTAATGGGGAAATATCACACATCAAATGAAGTCTTTTAAATTAACGAATACTGGCTTACTACAGTCAAATGCCATTTTTAGAAT
The DNA here is from genome assembly GCA_027257055.1 of Cephalopachus bancanus. Taxonomy (NCBI): domain Eukaryota; kingdom Metazoa; phylum Chordata; class Mammalia; order Primates; family Tarsiidae; genus Cephalopachus; species Cephalopachus bancanus. Next base: position 3,383,190 of record JAPVLO010000087.1, read on the forward strand.
CAGAAGCCTCTTGAGATGCGCTGGTCTTCACACACAGTGTTTTAGCCATGATCTGATGCAAATGTCCCCTCTGCAAGCAGACTCCAAATCCAGCTGCTCATGGTGATGAAGTAGCCTTGCTCTTCCCTTGCTACAGAGAGCCTGAGGTGGATGCGTTAGGGAACTCTGGGAAGGGGCTCTGGGTTGGTCCCCAGCACTACGGTATCTTCATCCATCCCGACTCCTTGAATGCATGCACATGTCCCAAGTCGCAGGCGCAAAAATATGACCCAAGAAAGTCTGATGGAGCCCCCTCCTCCAGGGATCACCCACTTATTTATTGCCAGCTGGGGCAGACAGCCTGCTCTGAGCCACGTGTTACCTGCTCTGTGGACTTCATCTCCCCTCCCCTGCCACCGCTTCCCTCTTCCCCCTACTTCCTGTCTGGTAGCAAGTAAATAGAGTTCAGGTCCTCTGTCATCTAATAGATTGTACAAGGAACTTAGCTGTCTTCTGCCTTGGGCAAGGTAATGTACGTCTGAGCTCCACCCCATCCTCCATTGCACATTCTCGCATGGCCCTCTACTTAGGGAAGGCTTGGAAGGAGAACCTGAGCTCCTCACTGGGTGCGTGGTATTTCCTCTCCAGACCTTGGTTCCCTCACCCTCCAGAAATAGCATGGGCCTTCCCTGAAGCTGTAGGTTTGTGGAGGTTGAGGGGCCAGGGCAACTGACACCATGTGGTATGTAGCAGCACCGGCCAAAGAAGCCCCCGCTGAAGGTTTTGCACACCCAAGTGTGGGTGGTCAAGGATGCCTCTCTCTCATCATTTTCTTTCTTTCACACTACTTATGATAACAGTCTAGATGGAAGACACGCTGGAAGAATATCTCAAAGGCCTATGTGTTCTGAGGACTTCATATCCCAAAACTTTGAGGATATTGTTTCTCATTTGTAAAATAAGGCTAGGAAAAGTAATCTGTAGCTGCCCAGAAAGGATCAGACATACTGTGGGGCATGTTGTTAAGTGCTCTATGGGTGGCAATCTCTGATGCTGTCATCATCATCATCTTTACTTTGATTTCTATGATATAATTTTCTTCTTCTTAATATCTTGCTGGCCTAGGTGTTTGGGGACTGAAAAAGACTTGCGAATGGTTTATTCTAGGAGAATAAAGAGGAAGAAATGCAAGTTTCTCTACAAAATTTAAAATATGTTAAAGGAGGAAGACTATTGAAAGTTGGAAAATTCAAGGCAAAAAGAAAAACAAAAAAGTCGAGTCATTGACTTGAAATTTCACTGGGAAATGAATCCTGAAGTATAGCACACTGAGGCAACAGGCTGAGAAAGTCGAGAGTATTCTCTGGAATTTGACAAGCCATTTGCTTCCCAGCTTTATCCAGTGTACTTCAGTATGGAGCCATGAATCCACCTTGTCCCTCTGGTTTTAGGGCTGCCAGAAATTGGCTCCAGTTTTCTGGAAAGCAACCCACATTTAACATCTAACATATCACTAGGTTTAGAAGAAGGGTAAATGTTTGGCAAATAAACCTATTTTGTAATTCAGCACACATTAAAGAATGTTTTACTAGATATAAGTGCTTGATAATTAGCATTAAAACTATTCATTATTTAATCTATGATCTATTTAGAATGAATGGGAGAGATGTCATTTACTTACTGAAATGGGAGACATGAAAACGATCCAGCCATTCTCCTCTTGAATTTGGTCCAACCTACGGCACTGAAGAAAACTCCTGTGTGAGCTTAATTCCCAGGCTCCCTCTCCTGGCTATAATTTCATAACCAAGAAGTGCATAACTTCAAAGACTTTTAGGAAAGCCTGAAGTCCTTCCTCCAACCTTGTTCAAGACAGGAAAAAACTTTTTTACAGGGGCCACACTATAAAAATCCTGTCGAGTCTGAGCGTAGTCTCTTCTCTTCAAACAATGGTATTGGGGTAACTGTAGTTTATCTGTTATTCTGTATTAGCTTATAATTGTTCATATTCACTCAGATTCCCAAGAAATCGACCCATATTTTGTGATAGAAAATGGCAAATTTAAATTAATACAGTTCTGCTAATTCACTGGAGAACAAATGATACTGAAAAAAAAATTGCATGTATATCAGATGACTGAGGTCTGGGGAGGAAACGCAAGCACTAAGGCATCCATGAAGATTCTGATTGCTTGTCCTGGGAAGAGGAAGTCAGCTATGCTCCTTACAGATTTCATAAAATAAATTTGATTTTGGAACCATGAATAAAGGCGTGATAGACCTTGGCATGAGTGGAGCACAGATTATGTCTATTAGAAAATATATGGTTGGCAGAAACATTTGCTGATCTGCTAAAATCCTTATCCTGGCCTTCCCACCTCCCTATCCCTCACCAGGCCCCAGCATCACTCACTCCTTTGCTGTTCCCTGAGACACCAGTTTCTTTCCACTTCAGGGTTTTTGAACTTGCCAGCTCCCTCTGTCTACAAAGCTTTTACTGGCCTAGGTGTTTAGGGACTGACATCCTCTCAGCATCTGGGTCTCACTTTTGCCAGGTCCTCTTTGACCATCCATTTTGAGTAACTCTCCTCACCTCTTTCTACACATAGTAACTCTCTGGCCTGTCCCATTTTATTTTCTTCATTACCACTATTTCTATTTGAAATTCTCATTTATTGGCCCATTGTTTCTCTCCTCCTCGAACTGAAATGGCCACTTGATCATTAGATTCACTGTTGAATGCCTAATAGTAGATGCTCAATAAATACAGGGGGCTGTCAAAAAAATGTATGCACATTTTAAGCGATGTTATCTATGTATTGCTTTTCGAAGTTGAATTGAATTATGGTAGCAATGTGTAGTATGAAGTTTGCTCAGTCAAACTTCCACCATTTTCTTTGACTTTCCGGCCAGTTGTATGGTGATGCTAGCATTCATTTAATTAATGCCATCTTTTGAGCAAATGTCATCCTTAAGATGTGTATACATTTTTTTGGCACCCCCTCTGTATTTGTTGAATGAGTAAATGAATGAAAGCATCATCAGACTGCTTTGTTCTGAGAATTTAAGGAAAGGAGAAAAAGACTTAGCTAAAGTCTTGCCTGGACAGTTGAACTGTTGTGGGTGAGGATTTGGGGTTCCCACAGATCTCAGACGAGTACTGCACCCTAGTGAAGCTTGATGTTCCTACTGCAAAGCATGTGCTGTGCCTTGACTCAGCAACCTTTAAAGAAGGGTTGGTCTTGTCTGAGTTCTACAGATGAAGACTCTGGGGCTTAGGGAGGTTAAGTTACAAGCCCCAAACCAACAGCTAGCAAATGTCAAGTGAGATCTCAGATCTGGGACTTGAAACTTCACAACCTGACTCGAGACTTCTGTGCTGCACCATAGGGTGTTGCCCAGCAACCTTCGAGAACAAGAGAATAAGAGTGAAAGTTGGGAGTTCTTCTTGAGACCTTATTTGTTTATTTTCTAATGAACAGAGTAAGTGACAGCCAATATTTATAAAACATTTTGCATGTACTTATATGCACCCTCTGTATTTGTTGAATGAGTAAATGACTTACATGACTGGACCCAAGGGGACTGATCACTTCAGGAGACTCAGGAGGATGGAGTTTGTGTCTGAAATATGGTGAGAAAAGGGCCTGCTTTTCTCAAAGATGCAAAACCAAACTGAAAAGGTGTGCAAGAGTGTGTAGGGGAGCATGCAGAGAGAACATTAGTCATCTGCCAAGTAATGAGACCCCACGTAGCAAGGTACAAACCTGAGAGTAAAGCACAGGTGACAGGCAGGAGCAGTTATTTGGGTGGAAATGAAAGAACAAAGCTACAAAAGCAATTTGCCGTTGGGTTATGTGATGCATGACAAAGACAGGGTGGAGATGTGGGTGACACTCTTCAGATACAAACTGTATGTTTATCACAAAGGTGGTGTGGGACTCTCTCCAAACATCTGCTGGTAGTCTGTTTTAGTGAAAGCTGAACATTTGATAAATTATTGACTGGCTCTGGGGGTAATTTAATGTCTTGGAAGGTAGAGGAAACAGAACTACTATTCCTGGACTTCATATTGACCACTATGAATAATAAGTTAATATGGATTGGACAGGAATGTTAGGGAAAATGACCATCTCTCCTGGAGCTCACTTTGTTGAATAGAGAATGTTGGGCACTGCCACATACACTAGACAATGAGAAAAATGATTTTAATTCAATTTAGTGCATTACATTTAGAACCCATTGAAAGAGGCCAGGAAGAATGCAAGGTCATAAAAAATAATGCAGACGTGAAAATAGGGGATTGTTCCCATAAAGAAGAAATGAGTGAAGGCCTTCAAACGACCTTCACTAGGTAAAAATCCTGTTCTTATTAAACTCAGATTTTAAAAGGAATATATCCAAACTATGAAATATGGTTATACTGTATAGGATAATTAAGAGAATATGAGTACTGGCTTGAATAGTGCCCCCCAAAAGATATATCCAAGTCCTAATCTCTGATACCTGCGAACGTGATCTTATTTGGAAATAAAGTATTTGCAGATGTAATTAATTTAAGGATCTTGAGATGAGATCATCCTTCATTTAGGGTGGAGACCAAATCCAATGACTGGTGTTCTGAGACAAAGGAGAAAGAAATTTAACACAGAAGCACACAAAGGATTGGGCCATGTGAATATGGAGGCAGGTATTGAAATAATGAGTCTGCAAGCCAGGGAATGCTAAAGATTTCAGGGAGCCCCAGAAACTGGGAGAGAGGCATGAAACAGATTCTCCCTGAGTCTCCAGAAGGAGCCATCCCTGCCAACACCTTGCAACACTTTTTGGATCCCAAATTGTGAGAGAATACATTTTGGTTGTTTTTAAAGCCATCCAGTTTGTGGCATTTTGTTAGAACAGTCACAGAAGCCAATATAGTACATTAAACCCCTAAAAAGATTGGAGGTGGAAGTGGAACTCGAAGCTCTTGAAGATCTGTAAATGAAGCAAGCGGAGCTTTATAATAAAATTCGAAATGAAATACGAACAAGGAAAAGGGCATTAAGCCTGATACGCAGGAGGATGCTGTCATTTTCGCAAATGACCATAAGAGAACAAGTCGGCTCTGCTACCATAGAGAGAATATGAGGCTGAGCACCCGTCCACCCCCAATCACGACATTTGCCTGCTCCTTACTGGACAGTGGAAGGAGTTGTGGACCTGGGCATGTGGTGGGTGACAGCATTGACTAACACTGAGGTTACTTCATCACTCATCTGTCTGATGCTGGGAAGATAATTTTTAATTTATCATTTTTTAACCTAAATAGATGGGGGGAGGCCTCATGCAATTTTTCTGTCTTTTTTCTATCTTTTAAGTGACTGTAACAATGGACAGCTCTTCAAGATTTTCCTTTCTATTAACATTTGCTTGCTAAACAAGCTTGTGAAATCAATACACTGAGATTATTTTACAAGCCAAGGAAGATGTCATTTCAAATTTTGATCAAATGGGTGTGGATAACATAGCCCTCATTTTAAGTAGATCATACTTTTTAGTGATTCTACCTCCCCTTGTTCACTTTGGAAAATCGAAGCCCCCTCTTCTTTAATTTTAGAGTAAGATTTGGTGTTCAAATGAAGTGAGTAAAACATCCTTAATTCCCTTTGTGTTTCTGCAGATGCTTACAGTTCCACAGGGGGCAGTCCTTAGTTTCTGGGACCACCTGGAAGTATGGGCAGCTTTTTTTTATCCCCAAAGATACCATACTCAAGAAAAAGAGATTGTCTAACTGGACAAAGCTCAACTGCCACACTTAAGAAAAAGAATCGCCTAAGTGGAAAATGACATCTTAACATGTTGAGACAGTGAGCTAGTGAAATGGATTTGTTGCTTCTTTTTATGGAAGGTTTTTTATGACGCCAACATAATTGAGGTCATTGACGAAGGCAAGAACCATGGATTTTTCAGTGTCATTATTGTATTTGCATCTTTGTGGATTAATTTAAGTGGCTTTTGCTGCTTAGAGTTGAATCACAATAATTATTATCAAGCTTGAACAGGAACAAGAAAGAGCTCCATTTTCCAGGATTGTAAGGATAAAGTCTTCCTAAAATTACTTTGTGGTAAAAGGTTGATTTTGGTCATTTTTACTCTCCCAGGCTATGATGTGGTTTATTATCATTTACAAGTATTAGAGCATTTACCCTTGAGGTGGGTCAGAATCCCAATTGCCTCAGTGATGCAAAAGCAGGCAGCAGGGCAGGGGTAAGACAACAAGACAAGATAGCCTGACTGCCTGCTTGGCTAGGTGCCCTTTGGTGGACTTTACCTCACAGCTCTGCAGGTGGACATCCCGGGGGCAGCCTGCTGTAGGGGGCGACAGTGTGGAGGATGAGGGAGGTGCACTGGGGCCAATACTGAGTTTCCTTGTCAGTGTACCTGATTTACGTGAATATTTCTAGCATTATTTTGCTCATTGTTTGCTCTCAACTTGAGGACTGGATCTATCCTCATGCCTCCTATCTGTGTAGTGTGGAGGAATCTCTAGAATGGGAATACCACAGTGGGACTGCTGTGACTCAGAGTCCAGCAGGGAATGCTAGTTAGGGTGCTGGACTCTGAGTCAAGGAGATAGCCCCATCAATGGCAGTGTGAGTGCCTCTTGCCATCAACTGTTTTCTGCCGATTTGTTCAGCCTTCCAAACAGAACTCTAGGTTGGGTACTATTTGTCCCCATTTAAGGAAAACTTCAGATCAGAGGCTTAGCCACTTAGTAGCTGGGTACTGTTAGGAAAGTGTTTAACTTCCTGGGGCTGCAGTTTCTACCTCTGTAGAATGGAGCATAGCAAGGAATCCTGTCTTGTAGAGCTGCTGTAAGATGACAGAAAATAAGGTAAGCATGGTGCCTGCACCACAGGAAGGACTTATTGGAAGCTTCGCCTCCTCCTTCTCTTCCTGACTATTAATATGCACATCATGTTGTCATTGTCTCCCTGGTCTTACTAGGACTTAATGGTTATTTCCCCTCCTAGAATAAAATATTGCTTAATGAGACATCATTTTGAAACAGAGTCTTCAGAGGTTAAAAAATAAAGTGAACTGTCATAGAGCATCCTCAGTGATTCATCTTGCTTCAGCCAGTGCATGAGAAATCCCTGTTCATTCTTTCTTTTTCTTCATCTTTATTTCTTATCTATGAACAGAAGGTGAAGAGTTATTTGGGGGCCACATGGTTAAGGAAAAGATATTTGCTAATGGAATCACAGAGCATAAAAGTAAGTGATTGTCTGATATCTAGAGAATAACGTTTGTTTTATTCATCCATCCATCCAAGTTTTGGAGTTTATGCCACGTGTTGGTCAAATGGCCCAGCAGAAGATCGACAAGGGATAGTTTTGCCCTCATAGAGCTCACATACTGTTAAACAGAAAAAATGGAGAGATTTAGTTAGGTAGTTACAATTTACTTATTTATTAATTTTTTAAAAAGCAAACATCTAAGTCAAGGATGGAGAGAAATGGAGCAGGGCTTTGTTGGTGGCTGAGGTGACCACAGTGAGAGAAAACACAGGTTTCCTATTTTGAATACTGAGTTCTGGCTCAGTACTGGTGAAAAGCAGGAAAATAATAGTATGGTCTCTTTCAGACTTCTCAAGAACTGTGAGTTATGTAATACTGAAAGTTGCAAATAAAGTGATATACCTTTCAAGTAAGGAGCCATCAGTAGAGACTCCTCGGTGGCTAGGAGGACTTGGGCAGGAGGGGAAGCCCTAGCATCTGGAATTCCCAGGAGCTAAATATTTTTGGAGCTGTGACTTTTTTACTGCCTTCTGAAAGATGGGATACCTTGTGCTGGTATCCCCCATGTGATATGAAAATGTGGGAAACCAGGGATTTTATTTCACTTTGGTTTGTAACACTTCTCTCTCTCTCTTTTTTCCAGACCCTGCAATTGTTAATGGGGTTTATTGGTCTGAATCCCTAAACAAAGTTTTTGTTGATAACTTTGACCGTGATCCGTCTCTTATATGGCAGTACTTTGGAAGTGCAAAGGGCTTTTTTAGGCAGTATCCAGGTGAGTATCCCTGTGTTGACATTTATGATTCAGATGAGTGATCCTGTAATATTTTTTTCTTTAGGGTTCAGAGGTAAAATATTTCTCTCTCCCTTAGAATACAATGAAAGATTACGTTCAAATCTATTGTCGAGGTGCAGGACAAGAATGGCAAGGTGGTATCTGCTCACACGTGCACACATTCAGGGTATTGAGCACAGAACTCCTCTCTGGACTTGCATCGCCCTCAATAAATTCTTTCTACATAATTCATAGAGTTGCCACCAAAAGTGAAGAATGGGGGTGTGCAATGTACCCTAATTAATCCTTCTGGACAAGAGTTCAGTTTTATTACTATTACTACTACTCTTCTTGCTATTATCATTATTATGATTAGGAAAAAGAGCAAATCATACTTAGGCCACTAAATTCTGACTAAAGAATATAAGAAATAGAGAATTTGAACTTGGGTTTCTCTGCCTCAGAGCTGGCTCACCTTGGAAGAAGAGGTTGAAATGGCCAAAGCCCTGCTGACAGCAGCAACCCTGTTCACAAAGGCTGCCCCCAGCACTCTTCAGCAGTGCATTGTCAGAGGTTGTCCATCAAGCCTTTGGAGCAGGTGTTCCTTCTGGAGCCTTCCCAGGCCTCTACTTTGCAATGTGATTTTAATTCTGGCTTGGTTTGAATTTTAATTAAAAAAGGAAGTTTTAATTTTGCTTACAAGTTGTGAAAACAGGACTCGAGGCTGCAATTGTGCCAACATCACAGCTGTAGAAATTAACAAGCTCAACCTAAAAGAAGGAAGAAAACACCCTGCATAATCTTGGAGCAATTAAGTGGAGTCTTTTATGTTTTCATTAAGTAAGACTAGGCACCTGATGCCTTCCCACTTTGAGGCTCAGAGATTGTCAGCTTCTGCCTTGAGGAACTTTTGCCCTATGCACAGCATCTGTCCCCTGAGACTTGCCTGCAGGGTGTCTGTTTTGCCAAATTATTCAACATTTCCCATGAGCCATGTTCAGCAGGGCACACATGCTTCCTCCTGGAGCTCACAGAATTGTAAATAAAAAGCATCCTACTAAAGATAACACTATAATAAACAGTGGGCAATTAAAGTTCCAGGGCCACTAAATTGCAATCTGCCTTGATACCCTCAGCAGAGAGCAAATCTGATGATGTTGCTGACATTAGAGCTTGCTGGGGCAGCTGCTCTGCCTGGGAAGCCACGGCATATAGCCCTCCCACTATGTGTCATTGAGATGAAAGCGGGGCAGATAAGTAGAAACCACAAATCATCTGTTGTCTCCACTGGCCGGAAGCCCTTAAACCATGGTCATGAGGCATTTGAAAATGAAGGGAATCCTTATAAAAGGTTTATGTAATAGGGGAGATTAATTTACATACAAAGTTTTTATCAGTCAGAACAGTTGACTCAGACATACGGTTCCTTCATGACATTTTTGGCAGGATTTGACTGCAAAATGTCTGCATCCTTTCTCTGTTAATGAAGACACGGGTCACTGTCTACCAAAGGTGTTCCACTGTTCTGATATGTGTCATTTGGTCATTCAACTCTGTGCTTGGTTCTAAACACAGAACATCTTCTTACCTCCTGGAAAATGATCATGAGAACTTTTGCTAGAATAGTTTTCTTTTAGGAAGTTTATCTCCATTGTTACAAGTGGTATGAATCAGTGGTACGTGTACTTGTCCTTAGCAGAAGTTTTCCTTCAGTCTTACATAAGCGTGTCCTGAGTTCTGCCTTTTTACCAAGCACTGTGCGAGGCCCTTGAGGATAAAATAGTGAACCAGGCAGATGAGGTCTTTGCCCGGTGAAGCTCCCTCTTGTGGGGAAATGCATTCATTAGCCATGTTGGTTTCAAGTGACAGAAACCCAGTTCCAGCTAGCTCCAGCAAGAAACACATTTACTGGCTCATGTAGCTTGAAATCTAGCGAGTGTGCTGTGTGGGGGGCACAACTGGATTTTAATACTTAGAAATGTCATTTGAATTTTGAATCCCTCCTTCCATCTTTTACTTCTGCATTCCTCCATTCTGACCTTGTTTCACTGGCATGTGATCTCTTCATGATGGTGTGGGCTTGTAGGATTTCTCAGTGAGGGTCCCAAGGTAGGAGAGGGCATCTGTCTTGATGGTTGGGAGAAAAGTTCAGGGATTAACCTGGTCTGGATCACATGTTTACCACTGAAGCCAGGTGGACTGGATAGTGGGTAGGGCCAGCCATCTGAAATCATGGGAACTAGTTAGGATTCTTTTGGCCTTGCCTAGAGTGGATCCCCAAAAGAAGGGTCATCAGTGACCACCATGGGGAGATAGACAGTGACCAGATCATCATGGTGCAATGTCGTATGCTAAGGTGGGAGAAATAGAAGGTGCTGGGTTATCACTGAGAAGGAGCAACAGTCCCAGCTTCTGCGGTGGGAAGGAAGAGTTCCAGGAAGGAGAATTTTGGTGAGAATTAGCCTGAACATATACCTGTGAAGATGTTGTTCATTTGTGCATGGATTCATACTTAGACAAGCTCACAACTTCAACTTAGGTCCTCTGGGAATGTGCCAACTCTCTGCTGTCCACAAGAACTTCATGAGATAATGGGAATGTTCTATATTTACTCTATCTAGTATGGTAGTCATTGGTCACATGTGGCTGCTGAGCACTTAAAATGTGCCTAGTAAGGCTGAGGAACTGACATTTAAATTTTACTTAACTTTAATTAATTTAAATTTAAAATTAAATAGCCACATATGGCTGGTAACTATCATGTTGAATAGTAAAGCAGTATATTTTGTGGTCTGATAGGCAGTTTCCAAGGTACCTGCCTTATCTTTCAGGGCCTGCATTGCAAAAAGGTCTTATTAAGCAGAGGACTTCAGTTAGGCTCTATGGTTCTTACTTTATAAAGGTGAACTCTAGCTTGAAATCCTGAGCCATCAGGCTTCTAAACCCTGTTTCCTTTACTAGAATGCCTACACCTGGGAGGACAGAGATGTTTGTTTTGTCCATTATTTGGTCACCAGAAGCAAGAATAACACATTATAGATGCTCAATATCTGTTTGTTGAATGAATGAATCACCCAGTGAATCAGATTCCACCAGATATCTTGCCTCCCATCGCACCAGTAGTAGAGACCCTCTCTCCTCAGATACAGTAGAACTGTTGCCTCTCTGGGGAGATGGTCCCAGCTGCTGTCAGCTAGAGACTTGGTGACCCAGCAGGGAACTGGCATAAATACAATCCACAGCCATGGTCCCTTTCTTTTCCCACTGATCTCACCCCTCCAAGTCCTCCTAGGAATCTTTCCTTTCTACCCCGGTATCCACTGTATCTTGGACACTGGATATACCCATTTGTTGGCTGTTTCCTCATGATGCCTCATGACCATCTCATTTAGTTAGAAGAGTTCTCCAGGCCCACCATCTTCTAGGAAGCAGAGAGTCATTCCTGCAGTCAGCCCTTTTCCTGTGAGCCTTGACCAGTGCATCTTTTTACAACCCTCTGAGGGATCCGATTTCTACTTGATCACCGGGGGAGCCCACCAGTGCTGTTCTATCCTTTCTTCTTCCAATTCTTAGTTTTATTGAAAATGATATGGCTGGTTGACAGTTCCCTGAACCTACCTGTTCTTACCTCAGTAAAGAGAGAAAACACAGACAGGTCAATATCTAAACAAACACAGGCCAGTTAGATTCAGGCATGATAATAAGAAGCCTCGATCCCTTCCCAAGCATCCCTTCTAGAGCCTCAGCTTGGGGAGCCTCATCTTGGGGAGCTTGTTCCTATAGGAAGTTATGATTATAAAGGAAATTGATTGTCTTGATTTAGGTGCCATAGGAAGGTGAGAGCTGACTCATGGCTACAACTATGATGAGGAAGTCAGACAGCTAAGTAAATAGCTCCCTGCAAGTCTGACCTCAAACATGCTGTTTGCTGGTATCAAGTTTAGGCTCTATGCACAGCATTTCTTTGTCTCTACTCTCTTCCCTACCTTCCTCAGAAGTTCAGGTATAGCAATGGGCAAAGTGTGATGAATATTAAATTTCTCTTCCTTGGCCAGTTCAACAGGACCACCTCAATCAAAATCATTATGGAAAACCATATTTTATAATTTTTGTAGTGACTCTCTTGTTACATGGTGATTTATCCTGGCTTATGTGCTCTCAAGAGATTGTTAAAGGAGATGGCATTTGGTTGAATGAAGAAGCTCTTTTAAAAGAAATGCACATAGCCTGCTTCTCAGAACACATTTTAAAGCCATATTTGACTCTAGGTCGACTCACATTAGAAACCAGCATTTGTTTTAGATATAAAGTTATTCAGAAAGGTATGTATTTAAGTTTTAGATTATGGGCCAAGTACCAAATGCTTTTTGAGGAAGGAATTGGGCAGAATCTATTCATTTAGGGATAAAACAACATCCACTGCATCTTGATTTTCCTTGTTTTCTTTCCATGTCTTTTTGGACTTTTTGTTCTCAAATAGGGAAATCCCACATTGCAATGGGATAGTCAGTATCTGCTTGGGTGATAGGTTGTGGAAATGGTTTGGATCTCATTAGCAATGCCAGGGATGTTGTATGGAGAACACTTTGCAGGAAAGAGAAGAGAAGGAAGGAGCTAAGATATCCTTTTTTGAAGTGGAGGAAAAGGAGGAGCTCAGAGCCAAGCAGAAATAAGTCCAGAGGGTGAAGACATATTTGGGTTTGTATTGAACTAGCAGGAAGTCAGACAGTGAATAAAAAATCACAAGTACCAGCACCATGATGAGGAGATTTTTTGTAGCCCTTCCTCGTTGTGTTAGACTGTTTCAGATCTTGTTGCCACATAGGAATTATATTGGCAGAATATGATAGGCTCTGCTCTGTTGGCCCTACTATTTATTTTCATGTGCTAAAAGAGAGGATGAAATCATATGTTGTCTTAGATGAAATTAATTTTCCTACAATATTAGTTTGTAATGCCTATGGGAGAGAAACTATGGGATAGAGGAATGTTGCATACTATTTAAAATTCACTCAGATTTGAGTATTTGAATCTGCAGTGGAGATTTTGAGACTATTTTCCATTTCACCTGGAGATCTTCTAACATTCTAGAAACCCTGTCCTCAGAGAGCTCCAGAAGGCTGGCTGGTAATCATTGACGCTGACAGTGAAGCCCAGAGTGCCTCAGAGAGAAGATTGAATGGCATCATTCCTCTTGTCTTGGGTTTCATGCCTCTTTCAGCCTGGGTGGGATTCCAAAGGCATATTGACACCTCCAGAAATTACGTGGCCCATGGGGTGCTTCTTGGTAAATGATAATTCTGTAGGTTTCAAAGATTTAAGATGAGCCAACTATTATTCCTATGAGATTTGAAGTTACTTGAACATTTAAAAATATCTATGTGTACCAAAAATAGGGGAGACAGCACCAAATGGAACAGGGTTTCCTAAAGATTGTCTCCTAAAACACTCTCTTGTGAGATTCATGAGAGAAGAAGGACTCAATGGTCAAATTCATTTGGTAAATGCTGCCTCTGGTGTCCCTGTCATAGATATTTAAGTTGCACTTGAGCAGATAAAGGCTCTCAGATATTCCTCCCATCACATAGAAAGGAGTTTTTCTCTTATTCACTTAACTCATGTTAATAACCTATAAAATTTCTCATGAAACACCCTTATGGAAATGCTTCTGCAAGGAAGAGAATGGTGACATGGGAGTTGGGAGAACAGGTCTTAGTCCTAACTGGACATCTCAGGAAAATTTGGGCCCAAATATTAGGTTTGGGTAAGGTGATCCCCACTATTTCCCCCTTATTCCTTGGGCTCATCTAGTCAAAGTATGATGTTTATTGTAATTTCCAGGGCGGCTGTGCATGGATCTGCCTTGAGATACTGTCTTCACCTCTACTCAACGCATGTATCATATCCTGAGCATGAAGGACCTGGGCCTCATAGTTCCTGCTGCCACCTAAGATTCATTTCTCTGGCAGGGGTTTTCTCTATGCACAACCACACCAGCAGTCTTTCAGTTCCTTAAAGCTGACACACTCTTCTCAGCCATAGGACCTGTACACATGCTGTTCTCTCTCCCTGGAGTGTTCTTCTCTGCCCTGTTTCCACTTTTTCTTTTGATTAACAAATCCTATCCATATGTAATGGACTGAGTCGTGTCCTCCCAAAATTCATGTCCATCTGGAGCCTCAGAATGTGACCTTACTTGGAAATAGGGCCTTTGCAAATGCAGGTAGTTAAGTTGAGATGAGCTCATCCTGGATTACGGTGGCCCTACATCTAATATAAACTGGAGGTGTATAAGAGGAGGGTCTATGACACAGCGATGATGGCCATGTGAAAATGGAAGCAGAGATTGACGTGATGTGGCTACAAGTCAGGGAATACCAGGGTTTTCTGGGAGCCACCAGAAGCTAGGAAGAGTCAGAGAAGATCTCCTTTAGAACTTTTGGAGAGAATCTGTCCCTGCTGACACTTTGATTTTTTACTTCTACCCTCCAGAACAGCGAGAGAGTACACTTCTGTTAAACCACTCAGTCTGTAATACAGTCAACTCTCTGTGTCCGCAAGGTTCTGCCTCTGTGGATTCAACCAATCAAGGATCAAAAATATTCAGAAAAAAATTACAATAAAAAATTCAAATTAAAAATGCAGTATAACAACTATTTCCATGGCATTTACATTGTGTTAGGTAGTATAAAAAATAAAGGAATGACTTAAAATATACAGGAAGATGTGCATAGATCATATGCAAATACTGCATCATTTTAAATCAGGGACTTGAGCATCTTCAGACTGAGCAGGGGGAGTCCTGGTACCTCACAGATAATAAGACCTGACTATGCGTTGTTACAGAAGCCCTAGCAATGTAATACATTATCATTATGCTCTCAGCTCAGAGATGCCTTCTTCCCAGTAGGGACTAGAATCCTCTATCTATGAACATAGCATCAAGTATTTCTCTTTCATAATGGTTCTTGTACTTGTGATTTCTTATTCAGTGTCGGCCTCCCTGCTAGATCTGAGGCTTCCTGAAGGTAGGCAGGAACCAGGCCCAACTCTCTCAGTCCATGCTGTGTGTCCACTGACTGAAAGAATGCTTGCCAGTTGGATGGAAATTGTGATTAGTAGACAAAAGGCTCTGGGATCGTCCCATCTGCTCCACCTTCACACTGAAATTATATCCTTTATCGGTTTTCCCAGAGACTCATCATTTCATATCAACTTTTCCTAAAGCACCACGTATCGGCAGTGCCTGGGAGAAGTCACAAGCCCATATGCAAGGAAATGGTTTCACTCCAAAAGGAAATCATTGAGTATCATTACATCCTTTGTCCCAGGTTCTGACCTAAATGTTGGGGCAGAAAAGAGAATAACACATTTTCTGTTCCCCTGGAGCATGCAGTGATGGGAGGAGGATGGCAGAAACAGAAAATGGTGATGGACTGCCACCCGTATATGCAGGGATGGCTGTGGTCTAAGGACACTCACAATTCAATTCAAGAAACAGCCATTGAACATCTACCGTGGTTCAGCACATTTAAAACACAAAATAAAAATTCTCTTTATATCACACTCAAGCCAATTATTTGTGAAGTTGTAAACTAGAACATTGTCTAGCCTCATCTGGAATATAACTTCACTATGTGTCAAGACTGTGCCCTCCTAATGGTACTTGGCTTTATACAAAGCAGTGTGTCAGATATTTTTTAAATAAATTGCATTCTTGCCCCTTAGTGTGCATCATGTCAAGTATATTTTATCTTTATTCTCTAATGATCTTCAATTGGCAGTGGCTTCTTAGACTGCTATTTTCTGATTTCTGATAGGAAGCTCTTTAAATTAAGCATATGAGCAGGTGGAAAATGTACATACAAGGAAGATAAAACAAAATATCTCTTTGAGTTTACAAACTACCATCTCAAGGTTATCTGTGTAATAGTTTGGGATGTTATTTTAAGCACATGCCTATTATTAGCCCAGCAAGATTTAGAAAGCAGGCCATTGTTGGCCTAGGAAATGGAATCTCAATGCCACAATCTGAGTCAGGATTTTCTCCTGTGAAAATGATTTTTCTGTTTTTATTTTCTTATCTCCAAAGTCTTGGTTTTAAATTCTCCATTCCTGAACAGCACTGTTGGTTGCAAACAATGATTTCCTATCTTATTTTTAAGCATCAAATGCCTTTATTTTTTAAATGAAATTTTATTCTTAAACTCTAAGTTGGATACATCCCGACTAGTTTGCAAACCACAAGACTAAGGATGTTGGATCTGATTTTTCACTTGGGGAAAACTCCCCAGGCTTCAGAAGCTGAAATTCAAACTTTATTATGCAGGATAGTTAGAGCCTTTTTATTTCATTTCAGTGTGGAAATCCAGACCAAAATTTCTGTTTTTAAAAACAGTAATAAGGCGGGAACAGGCCTGTATATATTCTGAGATGGAAACATTGTGTTGCTTGCTCTCCATCCCCCTTCACCCCGCTGTAGACATGATCTCACCTGGGACCAGGGATGGGGCCCAACTCTACTCAGAGATCTATGTATGATGCCACCAGGTCCAACAATCTGCTGGACGGTGAGAAATGATCTTGGCTACCTGTATCATTAGCCAAAGGAAGAAACTGGAGTCACTTCCTCTCTCAATGGACAGTGCAGTACTAAAGATATCTCTGCTCTCTGAAGGTCTTTGGAGCAGCTGACCTAAGGCTGCTTTGTTCACTATAGGGTTATGACCGAGAGCTCTTCCCAGAGTTGGTGCTGGAGCATGTGATGAGCTCCAGGGTTGGTCTTTACATGTGTTTTTCACCTTGTCCAATCAATCAGCAAGGGAGGGCAACCTTGAAATGCTATTAATAAATATTTGAAGCCGGGTTCGGTGGCTCAGCCTGTAATCCCGCGCCTTTGGGAGGCTGAGGTGAGTGGATTGCCTGAGCCTGCGGGTTCGAGACCCGCCTGGGCAGCGAGACTTCATCTCTACAATAAATCAAAAAAATCAGCCGGGCGTGGTAGCGCATGCCTGTAATTCCGGCTACTTGGAAGGCTGAGGTGGAAGGATCACTGGAGCCCAGCAGGTTGAGGTTGCGGTGGCCGGGAGCGGCCACTGCACTCCAGTCTGGGCGACAGAGTGAGACTCCAACTCAAAAAAAAAAAAAAAATTGAAGTTTCTGGGTTTCTTATAACCCCATTTTTCTTCTAGGGATTAAATGGGAACCAGATGAGAATGGAGTCATTGCCTTTGACTGCAGGAATCGAAAATGGTAGGCAATGGTCAAACTTCCTAGTTATTTTTTAAACAGAAATCTCTAAGAGAGATTAGGATTCACTTTCACCTGATTTCCCCCTGACCTAGGTACATCCAGGCAGCAACTTCTCCAAAAGACGTGGTTATTTTAGTTGACGTCAGTGGCAGCATGAAAGGACTCCGGCTGACTATTGCAAAGCAAACGGTCTCATCTATTTTGGATACGCTGGGAGATGATGACTTCTTCAACATAATTTCTGTGAGTTCAGTTCTTTTGTGCTTTCTCTGCACTTCGGATTCATTTGATCTTTTAGCAGCAACTGGTTGACATTGTTATTGCTATTGGATACAGAATATCTCGATTCTGGTGTATAAGACCTGGTTAGTACCACGTGAGGTCACTGAATTATAGACAGTGGAGGGGCTTTGGGGGAATGCAGTTGAACACATTGCCTCCCTTTACCTAGCACACAGACACTGTCATCTGAAAGAATAACACCAGATGTGTTATTTCTGGGGAGCTGACCTTTTCAGAACTGTAAGGAATAAACCTAGCAAGATTTTCCTCAAACTACTAGAATTTCTTACATGGAAATGAACTTTAAGCTAAATTAGCCGGATGACAATGATAGTAGCAATAATCATGATGATGGAACCACCAAAATGTGGAGAGCAGTTTTACAACCCACAGAACACTTTATCTCAACTTCTGAAACAAAGGCAGCATTTATTAGGTGCCTACTATCTGTCTTACTCTTCATATTTTCATTATCTTCGTTTTCCACAGCAACTCTAGGAGGCAGAGGGTGGTTTGGGCATATTCTCAGATGAGGATACTGGGATTGAGAGACAGTCAGTAATTTATCACAGGGCTGGTAAGTTGGAGATCAGGAACCAAGCCTGAGGCTGCGTGGTAGTGTGTGACTTGAAATGACCACCTACTCAGGTTTGCATCTCTAGTTTTTTTTTCTTCTTCTTCTCCCCAATCTTTGGTATGACTCTCATCATGTCACTTATATTCTTCCCACTTTCTTTCCAAAGGCTGTAATTGCAGTGAGCCTGAT
Organism: Cephalopachus bancanus; assembly: GCA_027257055.1. NCBI lineage: Eukaryota > Metazoa > Chordata > Mammalia > Primates > Tarsiidae > Cephalopachus > Cephalopachus bancanus. Next base: position 3,401,527 of record JAPVLO010000087.1, read on the forward strand.
TCTTTTTCTTGAGTACTTACTCAAGTGCTCGTGTCTGGTGGACACTCACATTTTTCTGCTTTGCATCTATTTGGGACATAGCGTGCTTGCAGTAGACAATGAGGGGCAGAACTTGGGTTTTGGAGTTGGGACTAAGTTTGGAGTCCTAGTTCTACCACATATGCTGTGTGTCTTGGGGCTAACTACTTTAGTGTGACCATGAGTCCCCTCACCTGTGAAGTGGGTGGACTCATATCATCCATAGGGTTGCTGCCAGGATTACCTGAGCTGATGCACCAGTGTTGAGCTGGTGCACAGTACTCCCTCGGCCAATGGTAGGATATGGAAGAAGTGGGTGCTACAAGAAATGATGTTACTGTGGTCTGTGTGACTCCCTCAGACTCTTGAGCAGAGTATGTTGTCATGAAACCTATGTCTGGGCAGCTTTCTGTGTGGGCATGACACTCACTTGCATTCACTAGGCAGAGGTCATAGGTATCCAAGTAATGTGGAGATTGCAGAGGGTGTTGCTTGAACTAGTGTCCTGCCTACATGACCCATGCCCCTTCTGGTGAGACTCTCAGAACAGAAGGGCACATCCACAGGACTACATGATTTATAGCTTCAGATCTCAAGAAGTCCTAAAGAGAAAAGGGAAAAGAAAGAGAATACTAAATTCCTTGGGAGCAGGGGTTAGTCTCATTCATTCATGGATGTATCCCTAGTACTCTGGTCAGTGCTTGGCAAACAGCAGAAGTTTCAATATTTGTTGAATGAATAATAATAGCAACTGCCTTACATAGAGCACCTATTGTGTGCATGCCCTTTGCTAAGTGTCCTGTGTGGATTATCTCACTGAAATTCACTGAATTTCACTCCAACTCTGTGCCACATGGCATGAAGACAAATGAAGCTGCAGAACTGAACATCTTGAGTCACACAGTCAGAAAAAGTGGCACAGTGAAGACTTAGACACTGTCCAACTTTACCTTGTGCTGTTTCCTGGGCAGAGGTGAGGAGGATGTAGTTGATCCACTCCACCATCTTTTGAGATTATGCGACCTGGGGGCACAGTTCTGTGGAAGACTTTCAGATAGTTAGAACTTTAGCTTTTCTAATCAAGAAAAGTTATTCTAGTCACCAGCCTCGTGGTGAATATGCAAATGTGGTCTGATCCTCACACATCCTGAAGCATTTACAGATAAGAGGCAACTAATTTGAGACTATCTTTCATATTAATCTTTAATTACTCATTACAGAAGTATCAGAAATTCACATAATAAGAGAGCTAACTAATTACATCCTGAATCCTTTATCAGTCAGGATTTATTGTTCTGTTAACAAAACCAATCGATTGAAATAATCTATGTAAGTTTATTAAGATATACAAATAGTGTCAACTTAATAAAGAAGAGGGTGTGATTAAGATAATTAAAAGTAGGCATGCAAGTTATTATAGAACAGTTAAGAAAGAAATGAATTTTTTTACCCCAAGTTGTCCTTTTATATAAAGAACCCCATTATAGATCCATTAACTCTCACTGTATATCTGTTTATTAGTTTTCAATATAAACAATCAGCTTCAATGCTATTTACATAATTATTTTGACAACTAGAAAAACACTCTAAACTTTTTTATTTGAAAATTTTATAGTAAAATTATTAACTCTGTTCCCTTAATGGGTAAGAGAATGGATCAGACATGTTAGTGAATTTGTATTAGAAGACCAAGGTCATAAAGCAACAATTAATTAACAGTAATGTTTATAGGGTGATTGCTCTTTAATTTGGGGAGCATACTGTAAAAATTTTAAATAATTTAGAAATGTTCTCATTTCCCTTCTGTTTGATGCATATTCTTCTAAATTTTTCTATGTATATGAAACACACATAATTTTTTACAAAATAGAATCATATTTTACAGAATATTCAGCAACTTGCAATCAAATGTATTTGAATAGCAGAGCATTGCATCATATTTTCTGCTCAAGAGTGCTACAGTGAATGGACTCATTGTCACTGTATGGAACACACTGAATGGAATGCATATCTTTTTTTTGCAGAGTTGGGTATGCTTCTATTGAATAAAACCTAGAAACAAAATTGCTGCACCAAAGGGTATGCACATAGGTACTACCAGAATGTCCACCAAGTAGGCTATATTGTTTACACACTTTCCAACAGTTTGAGAGTTCTAAATAATAGTAGAGTAATAACTGGCAACTTTTCATTTGCATTTTGAATTGCCTCCCTCAACCTTAAGTGTGTTTCACCAATTTTGCTTTAACTATTATTTTTTTCCTCTATCACCTCCTTCTGTTTTCCCCATGGCATAATTGTGCTACAAATATGATGTGGGTTTTCCCTCAATCTGTTTGAAGTGTTCACTTGACTCCTGTCTAGGGGCAACCCAACCACAGGTTCTTGTAAGTGCAGGGGAATGGGGTATCCGAAACGCCATTCAGAATGCCCTGCAAATCTGTTTGAGTGCGTTGTTCTTGTCTACTGGATTCCATTTACCAGAGAGGGCATTATCATTTCATCCTTCATTACACCATCAGCATTTCTTTGCTTGCTGGGTAGATGTTTGAGGAGACATTTCAGTGTTTCAGTGAAATTAAAGATAGCACTCTTTATTTTCAATGTTGGAAGCCCTTGTACTATAGGTTTTTGTCTGTACAAATCCAATTGATCATTGCCATTTGATTTTCCATGTTCATGGAGCAGAGAGGAGGGAGATTTAAATAGTGTGAAAGACTTGCTTGGCTACTTAAGTCAATTTTGTAGACTTGCATGTTTTATTATGTTCATTGTGAACTTCATCTTATTTGTTATACTGAAAAGCTTCTGATCCAGGTTTTCCCAGAGAATAAACATAAAGAGATAATATTAAAAAATTATTTTAGCTTCCACGGGCCAGGCATTGCAAACTCTATCTAGAACTGACTAACTGATTGAATTATAAAAGAATAGTTGAAATATGAGAGTGATTTTGTGCAATTGAAGTTAAAATTTAAGGTCAAACCACTGGTGCATGAAGAGAGATGTCTCTGACAAGAGAAAGGGCGTATTTTTCTGATTCACTTTGAAGTCTAACTTCAAGCCATGCATTAAATTAACAATATTATCATAAAAATGAGGGTGCTAATTCTATCCGATGCTGAAATTTGAAAAATGATTTTACAGAAGCCTAAGCCATGCATTAAATGAACACAGCATTAACTGGACTGATATTGTTAAATCAATTTAAATGCCTCCTGCAGCTCGTATTCGTTCAGAACTGAATTGAGAAGAGCATCATTTGTTAGTTCAACCCCGAACTTTCTGGTACCCTGGTTTTAATTTGCAGAATTTTCTTTAGAACTTTTTCTCCAGTGCTTTGCTGGCTGTGGATTTGCTTTTTAAAGTAATCGATTCTGTATTAAAAGTATGAAGATGGTATTTTCTTTCAGTGCTCATTTGTTCTGTGCTACTAATTGTGTCCAGTCGTGTTTCAAATTACATAAGAGCTTTTGTAATGCAAAAGATCCCTGGGATGCCTGTGTTGGTGAAAATACTGTGAATTCATCTGCTTCATTACATAATCCCTACACATTTTCATTCTAAAGGTTATTTAATCAAAAGTGCACCAATAAAACCATAACAATGTTTAATGGAGTCCCAGCAATTCTGCATCAGTTTCTTGCATTACATGGGCATGCCAGCATTTAATTCTATGAGGTTTTTGTGGAACTTTGGATTCTCTCAAACATACCCACTTACTTCCTTTACTTTTTGTTTATTTATCTGCTTTGTGAAGGGGTAGAGATTCTCATCTTATTTTTCTGTTTCTATGCCAACTTTTTTTTCCTGGCTCTGTTCCTAGTCTTTTGTCCATTAGTGATCTTCTCTACAATTTTGCCTTTTTGTTTCTTTGTTCTGCTTATTGATTTACTCAGCAAATAGTATTGAGTGCTTGGTGTTAAGCGCTGAGGCTGCCTTTGTAAATAAGGAGGAAGCAGGTTGTCTGTTTTCAGAGACTTAAGGCTGTGTGTATGTTTGTATGAGTACTGTATGGGGGACATCGTCTTGGCCTCCAGTCTGCTAAAGATCCGAGTCCCCGGTAGGGTTCATTGTGGCATGGAGTGGGATGGTGTGTGGCCAGGCACCATAGGTTTCTGTCTCAGGTACTTAGTGGCATGTGTCTGATGGCTCCTGTCTCCCTCAAATGCAGAGTCTGTGCTCTCCAGGGGAGGCCAAGGACACATGAACTCCATCCCCAAGGGTAGGTCACTCCCTTCTTACTTAGCAAGCGCCAGTTCTGGGTTGCAGGGCGTCATCTGTTGGCCTTTCTATTTAGTACACAGCATGCTCACATATATGTTTTCTTTCTGTTTTGTGCACTAGTACATGTGTACCCAGATGCCTTCTTTCTCTTTCTAACATGCCAGGTTCTATGTTAGCTGCTGAATTATCTCATGCCATCCTCACAGTGATCGCATGAGAGAGGTTCAGTTTGGATCTCTGTTACCACAACACAAAAGCTGAGGCCAAGATCACCCAGTTAGTTTGTGGCAGAGTCAGGATTTGAACCCAGGCCTCAGTCGGTTTTGCTCTACCGGTCTACCCCTGTGTGAATCAGAAGAGGAACGCCAACTAAGTAGAAGGAAGGGACAAGAAAGCTAGTAGTGATGAAGTGCCTGTTATGTGACAGGTTCTAAGCTCTTTAAGGAGTGAGAGTCTTTGTCCATCTCCTCACCATGTGATTGGGGGACTGAACTGAACTGAACTGAACTACTAAGAGATGCTTCCCATTGCCCAGACATTTATAGGAAGGACTAACCACTTTGGTGGGAGGGAGGAGGTTGAGTGACTCTTTAGGGGAGTAAAAGCGATTGACAGAAGGAAATTGCATCTGGCTGTCAATTATATAATTTGCATCCTTTTCTTTCTTAGACTGTTGATATCAGATTGTTTAAGTAGGGATGAAGGGGAACTATTTAGGAGGCTGTTGTGTCCTAGGGGCAAGAGGTAACCAGATCTTCAGTTGTAAATAGATATGGCTATTCTACATCATCATTGCACGAAGTAGAATCTAGGGGACATATGAGGAAGACCCCTCCTAAAAAACAATTTGTTTTTGGAGGGCAAGCCTCTTGAAGTACAAGATTTCTCTACTAGGTAAGTATTCTAGGAACCCATCAGCATGAGTGTACCAGCTAGCGTTGTTGTGAGAGGCTGTGTTCAACTTCAGTGAATTTTTTTTGGAGATTCTTTCAATCATTTGCCCATTTCATGATGGGTGATTTACCACACTGCACTGAGTGTTCAGCAGATTTTGACCAAAAATGGTGCAATCCCCATGCCCCATCCTCCTTATTCACCTGATCTCATCTTGATTCACTTTTTTTTCTTTTTTTTTCCCTGGATAAAAAAAGTCTTCAAAGGAAAACACTTTGCTAATGTGGAAGATCTGAAACAAAAAAGGGCAGAAGCAATAAAAGGCATCAAAATTGACAAGTTCAAAAACTGTCTTGAGTAGTGGAAAAGTGTCTCGATAGGTGCATTGCATCAAATGGAGAGTACTTTTTAGGTGACTGAAGTTTAAACATGTAAGAATAAATACACAATTTTTTATAAATAAATTCTGTTTTGGGGAGAGTCTCCCCTCTCACATAAAAATACATGCAAATGCAGAAGTTGAAAGGTTTCCAAATGAAGAACCGCTAAGAGTTTGGAAGCAGTTCCAGGTGTGCAGGGCATCCTTGATGTGTTCCCGGGTATTGAGATGAGCATGCTCAGTCAGCAGGCCTCCTGGGTACAGCTGCCTGGTGTGCACTGCTCCCTTACATGTAAGGCTGAGCCCTACTCCTTTTGGTGATACAGACCAGATTGCTCAGCATAGCCTTATCCTGATGCAGTCAAGGGAAATTAGTCAACTGCAAGCTTGGATGATGCCACTAACAAGCTGGCTGAGGTTCAGAAGAGCAAATTCCTCCACTGAGGCTGCAGTGCACAGAGCGTGGTTTTGATTACTGCACATGTACCTCCCTGATGAGGGCAAGAACTTCTTGGTCTTCTTGACTTTTAACCCCCCTCTACTGCCCCTACAAGTACAGACTTTTACATTAACAAAGCAGCTTTGTGTCTGTTGCCTTTCTAGAGATCTCTATAGGGGCCCGGGAGGGTAGGGAGGGGGTTAACAGAAAGTGAATTAACATCTTCATATGCATAACAATCTGGAATCAGAGTGGTCTAGTGACTTCCCCAAAGCCACACAGTGAGGACATGGTAGAGGCAGGACTTAATCCCAAATGTTCTGACCCCCAACTCTGACCGTATAACCCTGGGAATCGACTTTGAGAATGTGTGTTAGATAGTATGTTAAAGGAGTTTTAAAATTTACCTGAAAAATGGAAGAATCAAAGGAAGGAGATCCAAGATAGGAACCTCAGTTAGAGGAATAAGAGTTATAAAAACTTGGGGCTCAGAAGTTGCAGAACGGGTGAATAAAGGTCGGTTCAGCATATAGGCTTCTGATACCCACATGTTAGATGCTTGTAGGAGGGAAGGCAGCTGCAACTTTTGCACAGTGATTCAGAAGTATCATTAAGGAACTACTCTGGCTCCATCCTCCTGATCTGTTTTCCTTGGGCTTTGCTTTTCATTATTTGTCTTGTCACCTTATGGTTACAAAATGGCTGCAGCAACTCCACAATAGCATCCTGAGTGGGAAGGAAAGAGTGATTATAGAAGAATTTTCCTTTAATGGCAGAAAAAAGTTTCACTGAAACTGCCCAGAAAACTTCCCCTTATGTCTCATTGGCTAAAAATGGGTCACCTTGCACCCTAGCTGCAAGACAGGCTATGAAAGCACCCAGTCCAGCAGAGGGAGACTGGGTGACTGTGACTGGCACAGACTGACTATGCTTCAGGTCATAGGAATGGGTGTATTGTCACCCTGAACCAAATCAGTCAGCAAGGGAGGTGAAGGAGACAGAAATAACTGCCTTCTCAGCACTTTCTGGTGTCAGTCCAAAAGGTACTGAGAACTTTGGAGTCTTTTTTCAGTTGGACTGTGCAATTGCTTCCTGGATCCTGAGATGACATTCCATTTGTTTACTAGAAATGACGTCCATTTCTCAATGGCTAAATCAGAATTGCATAAATATGCTTTTCTCTGCACCCCATCAGAATCCAGAGGCTCTGAGACCATTAGGATATAATTTTTTAAATGCTTGTGTATGACAGAGCAAAGATTAAAGAGGGGCAGATGCCTGACTGATGAGGAAATATGGAGGTTTGGAGGTTAGAAGTTGGGGCTATGAGGTCCTGGGGTGAATGGCTGTGAAGTCAGGTTGCCTGGATTTGAATCTGGACTCTGTCCCTTACTCCCTGAAGTCTTTGGGTAAGTTGATCATCCTTGCTCTGCCTTAGTGTCCCCGTCTATAAAGGGGGAGTGATTGGACGTTGTCACCACATAAGACTAATAACCCACAAATGAAATTTACCCTGTGCCTAGATGCAGTGTGTACTCAGTAACAGTAAGTTGCCAGTATCAGTGTGATCACTACTCCCGCTTGGCTAGTATCTCTGCATGAGAAGCTGATGGATCCCAGTTGCTGGTGAAACCGCTGCAGGGCTAGCCCCTCTTCAGTCTGTCTCTGTCCAGAGAGATTGTCCCAAACTCATCTCTTTATTTCACTCACCGTCCTGCTCATAGCCCTGCATGGTCCTCCCTGATCACACAGTTTTAAAGTCTAAACCTCTTAGCCAGACTTTGTTCCAGAGATGGGAGACTGTGAGAGATGGTTTTGGTGTCATCCCTCAGGAGCTCTGGGCCTCTTTGGCCACTGAAGTGGAAACACCATGATGCTGTCATTGAACAGATTGTCCTTGGACAACCACTGTGCATTCAGCCCTGTGCTTGCCACAAGGAATACACTGAGGGACTAGACGTGGACCTGATGATGTGGTCCCACCTTGTGGTGGGGAATCCAGGCAACAGGTGACTAGAATTTACAGGCAGTATACAGAAGAGGAGCCTAGCCTACACAAGAAACTTCTAGAGGAGTTGGCAGTGAGCTGACTAAGGATAAACAGGAGTCAGCTAGAAGAGGAGATGCCAGAGTGAGGGCTCCAGGCAGGAAGCCCAGTGGTGGGGGCCTTAAGGAAAAGAAGAGACATGGACAGGAAGAGAATTAGTTCTGGCCTGGATAACTTTTTGGAGAGAGCTAACAAGTGAAGACCCTAGAATAGTCAGCAGGGTCTAGTGTCCAGAGCCTCACAAAGTCCTAGGAAGATTCATCTGCAGAGCAGTGGGCAGCTTTGAATGGATTGACAAGAGGCATCCGGATCAGAGGTGTATTTTGGAAGGACCGGCCTAGCTACACGGTAGAGAATCAAGCCAGATGAAAGAAATGAAGATAAGAATACCCAAATTTCTACTACCTGGTTGTGAACTTCAGACAAAAATATAGGATCATATTCTGGGTATTCTGGGATCAAAGTGATGGGAAGGCAGGCACTGGCAGTGCACGGAAAATGGTGTCACTATTCGTGGACACTGCACTAACCAGGACCCACATAACCTCCCAGAATAACCTGTTAACAGTAAGGCCTCTTCTTTCCTCCATTCTTTCCCCACTCATGTGTGACCCACACATGTGTTCCTTGTTTCTATGAAACCAAAGACAGGAGCTGGAGCTGTATCCACCCAACTCTGGATGCTCTTTAGATCCTACCTGGAAACATAGGCTGTGGGCCATGCCCAGGGAACTTCCAGTGTTAGAGCCAACCTAAAGGATGGTCTGTTAACAGTTATACCCTACACACTGTCATACACCAGCTTGTGCTCTAGAAGTTTCTCCTTCAAACAAGAAGAGTATAGAGTCTGTTTTAGCTTTTAATCACAATTGTGTATAGAGATACCCATGGGGAAGGTCACTTATGTGAATAAATTGGGCCCGTGATTGTGTTGCTCATTTGTGTGTGTATATTCTTAAATTATTAAGTAGCACCCTTCAAGTTCTTAATTAAGTGTTTCCTCTTGGCTATTTCTTTCCTTTGCAGTATAATGAGGAACTTCACTACGTGGAGCCTTGCCTGAATGGAACCTTGGTGCAAGCCGACAGGACAAATAAGGAGGTAGGGGCAGCCGCTGGGCAGGAGCTTCAGTGGTCATGGCACTCCCCTATCTTCCTCATAGTGATTGTTGATAACAAATGTGTCTTAATTAAAAATAACTCATCAGCTGTGCTCCTCTTTCATGGAGGCCCTTAAAGCCCCAGTGTGTAGAATAGTTTTTAAGAGGCACAAATAAAATCATGGCACTAAAATCATTACATTGAGTTCAGATGCTTGCCAGTTCTGAAACAATTGCCCTGTTTTTCTTTTGCTCTAAGCACAGCTTGTGTTGTGCTTGACATCTGTGTTGACATTGTTGAAAGGATATGGCTCTTGCTGAGGTTTTAAAGAAAATTGTACCCACTTGTTATTTCCCTTGTTGCACTTCTCACAGTTGATCAAATAATCATTGGGGTGTCTGTTGAGGTAACTTGCCACCTCATTAGAAGGTTAGCTTTACAAGGAGAGGTATGATGTCTGCTCACTACTATATGCTCACTGTTCCAAGCATTGTCTGTTCCATAAATACTTTGGAACAAAAGGAACATATGTTAAAAGAGAATCTTAGGAAATGGGATAGAGGTTTCCCTTCCAGTTGGATCATTTTAGGAAAATTCCTAAAATAGTCTTCTGTACAATAAATCCAATTTTCCTCTGGCCACCTTGTAGTAGTTGTACATCTACCATAGCCACCACCATACTACCGCTGCAGGGCCAGTCAATAATTTAGGTTGAAGGTATAGCTGTCATATCTTCTGGACTCATAGCAGCCACTGCCCATGTTGTTTTTCTTTACCTGACACACAGGGCTATTCTTTCCCTGGAGAGTAGACCTTTTCTATGACTGAGGGTGGTGGCCAAGTAGGCTTTTATGAAGTACTGCACATGTGCTAGAAAGAATTCTCTAACCCAAATGGGGGCAATATTGGTGCTATCTTAGATGCAGAATGGAAAAGCACTTGGTTTGGTTATCTTTGAAGGAGTGAGCAACAGAGGATTGGGAGAAGTTCATTCCAGTTGGAACAAGGAGTAGCAAGGAAAAGCTATACTAGAATTAACATTTGAGCTTTAATTTGAGGGAGAGGATGCACTATAACAAGTCTCATATTTAGGAGGGAGAAATCAAGCTCATTGTACTTCAAAGAACAAGTATAATCTGGGAATGTTCATTCATGGTTAGTGTCTAGGATAAGGTAAGAAAAGTGAATTGATAAGGTAAGAAAAGTGAATTGAACTTATAGCCAGATTTCTATAGGAACTTTTCCCTTGTTTGGTCATTGCATAGGTGAAGATTCTACCTTCTTTCCAATATTGTAGCATTGGAATAACTTCCAGAGGCTCAAATTAGGTGTTCAGTGCTAGTGTTTACAACATTAAACAGAATAGATGTCTAAATGATCAAAAGCTTCCTTCAGGTGGCTTCTTGGAGGAATAAAGAGCAGTGTGATCTTTGAAAGCATGAAATTTTATGAATGAAATCATCCTTAGCATAAATAGGCTAAGAATTTATTTTAAATTGTCTTCGAATTTATGCATGTTGAAGGTTGGAGTAGTTTTGAATATAATATTCAGTAGAACTTCTGATCCTGCCAGTATGGGGTAGCCACATTCCAATCAGGTCCTCTCCTTTACGACTAAAAAACCCTGGACATAATGCAACAAGCAAGTACAGGTTGAGTATCCCTTTTCTTAAATGGTTGGGACCAGAAATATGTCAGATTTTAGATTTTTTTGGATTTTGGCATATTTGCATTATACTTACTGGTTGAACATCTATCTGTAGCCTAAAAATCTGAAATCCGAAATCCTCTAATAAACATTTATTTTGAACATGACCTTTCTGTTGTTGTTTTGTTTATTATTGGAGTCTCACTCTGTCACCCAGGCTTAAGTGCAGTGGCAGACTCATGGTCACCTGAGCGTCAACCTGCTGGTCTCAGATGATCCTTCTGCCTCAGCCTTCCAAATAACCGGAACTACAGGCATGTGCTGCCACGCCCAGCTAATTTTTGATTTATTGTAGAGATGAGACCTCACCAAGTTGTCTGAGCTGACCTGGAACCCATGGGCTCAGGCAATGCACTCGCTTTGGCCTCCCACAGTGCTGGGATTACAGGCTGAGCCACAAAACCTGACCTGAGCATAACCTTTGAGCTTGTCAAAAAGTTTTGAATTTTTTAGCATTTCAGGTTTTGGATCCAGAGTTTTGGATTAGAGATACACAACCTATATAAGAAGAGTTTTAAACATAAAAAAAAGAGAAGGTTAAATGCTTAGGGACTATGGGACATAAAGATATGGAGGAGATGAGTTTCCTGGGCTGCCTTATTGATTCCCATATATCCCAAGTAGAGGACTCCAGAATCTTCCCATCTGGACCAACAACAGGCACAGACAAAAACGCTCCCCCTGTTTCCTCTTGCCAAAGGACCACAGAAAACTTTTATGACAGTACCTCACCTACTCCCGTCAAACACTAATGGAATAACCAAGCCTTCATGATTTCAGCAAGGCCAAATGGGAGGTCGATCTTCTGCTCTACTTGTACCCACTTGACCCTTGCATGCTCCACCTCAACAGAGACTGATTTCTAAGAAAAAGATGAAATAAGATCCAGAGTCTCATAAAATAAAATCAATAATGCCCAAAATGCAATAAGTTAAAGCTCTGTTATTCCAAGAGCCCAGAAAATCGCAACATGAATGAGTAAAAACAATCAACAGAAGCCAGTATTGACATGAATCTGATGTTGGAATGACAAAACTGTTTTAACAAAAAATTGACAATTCTATTGAAACATTAGAAAATAGAAAATCACACAAATAAGAGTTATAAAGTAGAGCCAAATGGAAATTATAGAACTGAAAAAATATGATCACCAAAATAAAAGGCTCACTGATCAACTCAGTAGTAGATTGTGAAGATGGCCAGGATACAAGCGATGAACTCTAGGACAGATCAATCAAAGCATTCAATTTTAACAACAAAGAGAAAATAGAACAAGATGCATTGTCTCAGGGATATGTGGGACAATAGCATAAGAGCTAATATTCATATCATCAACAGTCCCAGGAGAGGAGACAGAGTGGGACTGAATAGGTATTTAAAGATCTATTGGCTGAAAACTCCCCCAAATTGGTGAAAGGCATAAGCATACATATTTAAGAGGTTAAGCAAATTCCAAATAGGATAAACCCTGTAAATTCTTGCCAAAACACAGCATAAATATAATTAGACCAAAAAAATAAAAAAATCTTGAAAGCAGACTGAGAAAAAGGACATATTACTTATATGGAATACCAATTTGAATGACAACAGATTTCTCACATGAAATCATGAATTCAGAAGGAAGTAGCATAGTACTTTTCAAATACTGAAAGAAAAGGACTGTCAACCCAGAATTGTATATCTAGTGAAAGTATCCTTCAGGAATGAAGGGGAAATAAAGGCATTCTCATGTGAAGGGAAACTGAGAATTTGTGGCTTGCAAACTGAAAAGAATGTCTAAAAGAAATTCTCTAAACAAAAAAAAAAGAGAGAGAGAGAGAAAAGAAGTTCTTGGTACTTCAGAAAGAAAATTAGAGAAAATACCCATTAGAATGGGTTAAAAACAGGGGTAAGTATAATTAATATTCTAATTATCGGGAAATTCTTAAACTGTACTTGATAGTTAAAGCAAAATTCCAGTACCATCTTTTGTGGTGACCAATATTTGTGGAAGACTTAATAAAATTATATTTTTAAAGTGTGAAGAGTAAAGAGAACTAAACAGAAGATTTCTACATTTCATTGGAAATGGTAAATGCTGATATAAGTGATAAGTTACACAGTTATATCTTAATGCATAGAACAGCCACTAAGAAACCAATACAAAGAGTCATATTTAAAAAAGTAACTCATAGGGGCCAGGTGCAGTGGCTTGCACCTATAATCCCAGCACTTTGAGTGGCCGAGGTGAGAGGATTGCCTGAGCTCACGGATTCGAGACCAACCTGGGCAACTTGGTGAGACCTCATCTCTACAATAAATGAAAAAAAAAAACCAAAAAATTAGCCAGGCATGATGGCATGTGCCTGTAGTTCCAGCTACTTGGAAAGCTGAGGTGGAGGGATCACTTGAGCCCAGCAGGTCGAGGCGGAGGTGGCCATGAGCATGGCACTGCACTCCACCCTGAGTAACAGAGTGAGACACCAACTCGTAAAAAAGGAAAAAAAAATCATAGGAGGGTGAGAAAAGAGAAAGAAAGAAATGAGTAAGAGAGGGTGAACAGAAAAAAAATAATAAAGTGACAGACTTAAGCCCTAATGTATCATGAATTATGTTAAATACAAATGGTCTGAACATCACCAGCAAAAAGACATATATTGGGTGAATAGGATAACACACACACACACACACACACACACACACACACACACACACACAGAAACATACAACATATGCTGACTGTAAGACACTCACTTGAAATACAATGACATATATATGTTGAAAGTAAAAGGATAGGAAAGAATATACCATGCAAACTAATTTTTTAAAAAGCCAGTGTGGCTATATTAATGTCAGATAAGTATCCTTCAGAACAAAGAAAATTACTAGAGACAAAGAGGGACTTTACATAATTTAAAAAAGGATCAATCCCCTGGGAAAACATAACAATCCTAAATGTGCTTGAACCAAAATACAAAACTTCAAAATACATGAAGCAAAAACTAATAAAGCTAAGGATAGAAATAGATACATTTAAAATGAGAGTTGGAAGCAATACATTCCAGAGTCAACAATTGGTAGACTATTAGAAGGATATAGAAGAAATGGACAACACTGTCAACCAATAAGTTCTAAATGACATTTATGGAACACTGTATCCAACAACAGCAGAATACGCATTCTTTTCTAAAGCACCAGTGGAACATTAGCCAAGATGAAACATAATACAAACCTCAAAAATGTTAAAGATTTTAAATTATACAGAGCATTTTTTATGATGATAATGAAATTAAACTAGAAATCAATAACACAAAGACAGCAGAAAAATCCCCAAGCACTTGTAAATTAAACCACATACTACTAAATAATCCATGAGTCAAAGGGGAAATTCTATAGGAAATGGTGATAATATAAAACTGAATGAAAACAAAGACAGTATATAAAAATATATGGAACAAAGCTATAACAGTGTTGGGAGAGAAATTTAGAGTATTTAAGTGCTTACATTAAAAAGTGGAAAGTTATTCAGTTAATAAATGAAGTTTCTACCTCAAGAAATTAGAATTAAAAAAAAAAATAAAACCATAGCAAGCAGAAAGAAGGAAGTAATACGGACCAGAAATCAATTAAATTGAAAAAGGAAAACAATAGAGAAAAATCAATGATAACCAAAAGCAGGTTCTTAAAAAAAATTACTAAAACTGATAAACCTTTAGCAAGACTGACAAAAGTAAAGAGAGAAAAGACAAATCACCAACATCAAGAATGAAACAAGAGATATCAGTACTGACATTGTAGTCATTAAAAGGATAACAAAGGAATGTTGTAAGCAATTTCAGTCATAAATTCAATGGTTTAGAAGTATTGGATCAAATCCTCATAAAACACAAACTACCAAAATCCTACCAAGATGAAATAGATAACTGAAATAATTCTATAACTATTAAACAATTGAATTTATAATTTAAAATCTTCCCTCCCAAACATTTACAGGCCGATGTGTAGACTCTTTCAGAAAACAGAAGAGAAAAGAAATCTTCCCCTCCAACTCATTTTATGAGGTTGGTATTTCCCTGAGAAACGAAGTAAAAAGAGAAATAGTACAGAAAAAGAAAACTTCTGACCAATATCTCCCATGAGCTTACATGCAAGAATCCTCCACAATTTTAGCACAACCAATTCAACAATGTATATAGAAAATAACATACCACCTCCAAGTAGGATTATTTCAGATGTGCAAGACAGGTTTAACATCAATGTCAAATCAATCAGTGTAATACACTTTATTAATAGGCTAAAAATGAAAACTCTTACAATCATTTTAATTGACTCAGAAAAGCCATTTGATTAAAAACAACACCCATTCATTATTTTTTAAAAAAAAACTCTCAGTGAACTAGGAATAGAAGGTAACTTCCTCAAGTTGATGAAGATTATCTATAAAAACCTACAGCTAACATAAACTTAGTGAAGGTTTGGAAACGTTTCCTTTTAAGTTAAGGATGCCCATGTGGATACTTTCATTCAGCATTATAAGTTTTAGCCAGGGTAGGAAAATGCATTTCCCATCAAACATCCCAGCAAGGTTTCTGTAGACATAGACAAGAGTATTATAAAATTTACATAGGAAGGCACAGACCCTAGAGTAATAAACTGATCTTAAGAAAGAAGAATAAGCTAGACTTGGTGGCTCAGCCTGTAATCCTGAGCTTTGGGAGGCTGAGGTGAGTGGATTGCCTGAGCCCAAGGGTTCGACACCCGCCTGAGCAACTTGGCGAGACCTCATCTCTACAATAAATCAAAAGATTAGCCATGGTAGCATGTGCCTGTAGTTCCAGCTACTTGGAAGGCTGAGGCAGAAGGATCGCCGGATCCCAGCAGGTCGAGGTTGCAGTGGCCGGCAGCAGCCACTGCACTCCAGTCTGGATGACAGAGTGAGACTCCAACTCAAATTATATAGTAATAGTAATCAAGAGGATGTGGCATCGGAAGAGGAATAGGCATATAGATTAATGGACTAGAATAGAGAACACAGACATATACACACATATATATGCCCAACTGAAATTTAACAAAGATGAAGAAGCAATTTATTAGAGGAAGAATATCTTTTTCAACAAATGGTTCTGGAGCAATTAAACATCCATAGACAAAAACAAACAAAAAACAAAGCAGATTAACCTTGACCTAAACCTCACAACTCAAACAAAAAAATTCTTTTTTTTTTTTTGAGTTGGAGTCTCACTCTGTCGCCCAGACTGGGGTGCAGTGGCCACTCCTGGCCACCGCAACCTTGACCTGCTGGGCTCCGGCGATCCTTCTGCCTCAGACTTCCGAGTAGCCAGAATTAGAGGCGCGTGCTACCACGCCCGGCTAATTTTTTTATTTTATTGTAGAGATAAGGTCTCGCCTGCCCAGGCGGGTCTCGAACCCGCGGGTTCAGGTCAAACAAAATTTTAAATGGATCAAAGACTTAAATGAAAAATACACAACTATGACATTCTCTGAAAAATAAGGAGAAAATCTTCAGGATCTAGGGCTAGGAAACAAGTTCTTAGGCTTGACTCCAAAAATACAATTCATAAAATCAAAATTTGATAAAATGGATTTCATAAAAATAAAAAAAGAATAAAAACTTTTGCTATGTGACAGTCTCTGTTACCAGGAGGAAAAGATAAAGCTACAGCTAGAGAGAAGATATTTGTAAACCACACATCCAATAAAAAATAAATATATAGAGAATAAGTGTATAAATAATTCTCAAAACTCAACAGTAAAAACAAGCAATTTAGTTAGAAATGGGCAAAGTCCATGAAGAGACGTTTTACTGAAGAGGATATATAGATGATAAATAAGTACATGAACAGATATTCAGTGTTCTTAGCCACTAAGGAAATGCAAATCAAAACTGCAATGAGATATCACTACACACCTATCAGACTGGCTAGAATAAAAAAATATAAAGAATAAAAAACACCAAATGTTAGTGAGAATGTGGAGAAACAGGGTCACTCTTACATTACTGGTGGGAATGTAAAATGGTACAACCACTCTGGAAAATAGCTTGACAGTTTCTTATAAAACAACATGTAACTGCCATTTTACTCAACAATTGCATTCTTGAACATTTATCCCAGAGAAATTAAAACCTATGCTCCTGCGAAAATTCTGCACAAATGTTCATAGCAGCTTTATTTGTAATAGTAAAAAACTAGAAACAACCCAGATATCCTTTAGTGTTGGTTAAATAAACAGTTACATCCACACCCTGGAATATTAGTCATCTTTTAAAAACTATTGATACCTACAATACTTAAATGAATCTTTGGAGATTTATGCTCAGGGGGGGAAAAAAAAAAGCCAACACCAAGAGAATACAAGTAGGTATACTGCAGGATTCCATTCATATCACTGTCTTGAAATGACACATCTATAGAAATAGGGAACTGATTAGAATTAGTCTGTTTTGCATTGCTGTAAAGGAATACCTGATGTTTAAACGTGATACCCAGGGTTCACAGTTACTAGGTAACTTATTAAGAAAAGAGGTTTATTTTGGCTCTTGGTTCTTTAGCCTGTACAAGAAGTGCTAGCATCTGCTTCTGGTCAGAACCTCAGAGAGTTTTTATTCATAGTAGAAGGCGAAGGAGTAGTAGGCATGTCACTTGGTGAGAGAGGAAGCAGATGAGAGGGGGAGAGGTTCCAGGTTCTTTTGAACAATCAGTTCTCATGTGAACTACTGAAGACAGAACTCATTTATTATTGCAGAGAGGCCCCATCAGGGATCTGGCCCAGTAACCCAAACACTATGCCTTACCTTCAACCTGGGGATCATATTTAAACATGAGAATGAGAGGGAACAAACGTCTAAACTATATCACTAGGGGTTAGGGCTGGGAGTGGGGAGAGGCCAGTGTGGCTATAAAAGGGCAACATGAGGGCCCCCTGTGGTGGTAGAGCTGTTCTGTATCTTGACTGTATCAATGTCAATGTCCTTTGTGATAGCGTACTGTAGTTTGCAACATGTCATTGGACAATAGCGGGTAAAGAATATGTGGCATACCTCCTTATTATTTCTTACAATTGCATGTGATCTATAATTACCTCAAAAGAAAAAGTGTAATTAAATAAAAATTAAAAATAACTTGAAGTATGTGAAGGACTTTTAAAAGGGAGAGTTATCAAATTAGTGTGAATAGTTGTATAATGTCTGGGTAGGTTGCTTTAGTTATATAAAAAATGTGCTGATTGTAGTTTACTTTCTTTTTTTTTTTTTTGAGTTGGAGTCTCACTCTGTTACCCAGACTGGAGTGCAGTGGCCGCTCCCGGCCACCACAGCCTCGACCTGCTGGGCTCCGGTGGTCCTTCCGCCTCAGCCTTCCAAGTAGCCGGAATTACAGGCATGCGCTACCATGCCCGGCTGATTTTTTGATTTATTGTAGAGATGAGGTCTCGCTGCCCAGGCGGGTCTCGAACCCGCGGGCTCAGGCAATCCACTCACCTCAGCCTCCCGAAGGCGTGGGATTACAGGCTGAGCCACCGAGCCCGGCTAGTTTACTTTCTAATGGCAAGAAGTTTTGGTATTCTTATGTATGGGTCTTTTTTATTTGGAGACAAACTCAGATGAAAAAACATTTATTTTTCATTATTATTTTGGGATATTTTAATATAAAGGTGAGCTCCATTATTTGAACCAATTTCCATTTTTATCATCAATTCAGTGTTAGGCCATGTACATTCAAGACTCACTTAATGGCATGTGACAGAGAGTAGCAAATTCATGAAAAGTGAAAAGGAAATTTACATTAGCTCCCTTAACTGAAAATTCCTGAGGTGGAAGAAACCACACCCAAAGCCTCAAACCTGAGGCCGGGAGTCATCCCTCTTCTTTCCTGTCTCCCCCACGCCTCTTCTATGAACTCTGATTGGTTCTGCTAGGTCAAATGTTCATTCTGGATTCATGACCACGTCGCAAAGAATGAGGCAGCAGAGTCATCAGTCTGGTTCAGGTGTCTACACTTGTGGATAGGAAGTATGCCTGTGTTGGGCACACCTGACAGGTTTTCTAGAAGGAAAATACTTTGGACAGCCAGGCCAGCACCTATGAGGTAGATGTTCCATAGAAGTGTGAATGAATGAATGAATGGGTTAAGAGATGAACCATCTGGAAGGGGATTCTGGTTGAAAAACAATTATTTTTATTTTTGTGGCAATAGAAGATCCACAAAACCTTGAAAACAAAAAGATGAAACTCACTGCATTTTAATATAATTAGGATGTTCAGAATTAGATTGTGGGTGAAATTATCTGATTCCAGAGTTGGCAGTTTTCTCTTGTCTCTATTTCTGGCTAAACACCCTGAATGGCAGCTTTGAGGCCATTTTCTCATGTTCTTTGTGTGATGGGGATAGAGGATTATGACCTTCTATATAAGCCTGTGTAGAACTGGCAGTGCAATCATTGATGCTAACTCATGTCCTCTGAGTTACACAATTCTGACTAGAATGTGCTAAATCCTTTGAGATGTTTCATTCTTTAATTAAAATATTCATGTGTATCCTGACAAGTTCTTATAACAGCCAAATATTTAAGTCTTTCCTGCCCATACCTTTCAGCTTAGGACTTTTTCCCTGGGGTCACTATAACATTACTTCTAATTAATAAAAGGGAATGACAGGGCTTCTAGAGAGTGACATCTGGGATTATTATGTCGTACACCTTTAGTCCAATGACAGCCAACTCTGGTAATACATGGACCTCTGAAAAATCAGAACTAGATAATTTTAATTATAATAGCATGCGATAAACTTTATTTAAACATTTTGAGAGAGGAGTGAGAGGATCTCAGTAAGTCTTAGATGAAGAGGTTAGGGTAAAAATGTTGGCCTTGATCAAATTGAGTTGTCCTGGGCCATAGATTTCCTGTGATTTTGTTTGGAATAGCACATCATCCTTGAATAATTGGACTTAAAATTCTATTAAGTCTTTGGTTTTGTCTTTTAAATGTGTTGTTTACTGTCTTGAGATAATTTTGCTTTGCTGTTTTATGTACCAAATAACTGTCTTGTTTTTTTTTCCTTTAAGGAAAAAGAAACCATGACAAATTGGGTGAGCCTGGAGTTCCAGTATAGAATTCAAATGAGTAAACTCTCATCCTAATCTACTTCAGACCTTCTGAACCACTCATTAGCCCTTAAAATGAACCTCCTGTGGTCTTTCTTGGTGGAGCGGAGGGGAAAGAAGGGAGGAAGGAGAGTGACATGGTTTTTCTCTGGCTTTACAATGAAGATGTCCTGAAATCCACTGAATTTCATGGCTCTGTTTAAGATTCATTTGTGAACATTTGTTGCAAAATTAGCTGATTTTATAAACCCATGTACCTCATCTTCCTTGGTAGTTTTGATCTTTTTTTGTGGGATCAAGTGTCACTGCAACTCCACGAACTATCAAAAGTACACATCAAAGTTGTTGAATTTTCCCCAGTAGTGTTTATTTCAGCCTAGATCCTAAAACCTCCTACCTCCTATGGTCTTTTAGGGATAAAATGTACAGTGTGCCAGTGATACTGGGGTGAGGAGCATGTTATACACTGAAAGAGGAAAGTAGCCCTTCCACACATTGGTAAATATTGCCTGCTCAAATACCAGGGGAGACAAAGTTTGCAGAGAGAACACTTTTATTCAATTCAAAACCAATAAAAGATATTAAGAATTGCATTGCTTTTTAAATGTCAGGAGTACATTTAAAATAACTTTATAAAGAAAAACTGAGAGCAACAAAATTTAAATAAATTCTAGTTCCAATACAATTTAACACAATACATCTCTATACAAGAATAAAGTAGATGTATTTATATTGCCACAAAAGAGTAACAATGGTATATAATTAGGTATTTAAAAAAAAGTAAATTGGCTGGGCGCAGTGACTCAAGCCTATAATCCCAGTGACTCAAGCCTGTAATCCCAGCCGAGGCAAGAGGATTACCAGAGCCCGAGGGTTCAAGACCAGCTTGGGCAACATGGTGGGACCTCATCTCTACAATTAAAAAAAAAAATTAGCCTGGCATGATAGCACATACCTGTAGTTCTGCTACTTGGAAGATTGAGGTGGAAGGATTACTGGAGCCCAGCAAGTTGACGCTGGAGTGGCCGTGAGTGTGCCACTACACTCCAGCCTGGGCAAAGGAGTGAGATTCAACTAAAAAAAAAAAAAAAAAAGTAAATTGCCAAATAGTATGCTTCATGGTTTCTATTCTGCTTGCTTAAAGATAGACAGAAAGAAGAATAGGAGAGGAGGGGGAGGGAAAGCGAGGAGAGGAGAGAAGGGAGGGAAGGAAGATGAGGAATTCAGGAGGGACACTTGATATATTTCTGCATTGTTAGAACGTCTTAACACTAAGTCTGAAATACTTTCACAATTATTCATAAAATATTTTAAATCATTTCTTATTATTTAAATTAATACACATATTTAAAATAAACAGTTTTTGTAGGTCTGTAAGTACTAACAATTGTTTTCCTATGATTGTATGGATATCATTTCTGCTAATCTTTAGAAAGTTTTTTCCTTTTGCCAATGGACTAATTTCTGCTTATCAAAGGCAAGAGAGGTTGGATGTGGTGGCTCAGGCCTATAATCCCAGCAATTTGGGAGGCCAAGGTGCAAGGATTACTTGAACCCAGGTGTTTAAGACCAAACTAGGCAACATAACAAGGCCTTGTCTCTAAAAAAAACTCAAAAAAATTAGCTGGGTATGGTGATGTGCATCACACAGTAGTTATGATCCCAGCTACTTGGAAGGTTGAGGCAGGAGGATTGCTTGAGCCCAGGAATTCAAGGCTGCAGTAGGCTATGGTCATGATCATGCCACTGCACTCCAGCTTGGGTGACAGAGTAAGACCTTGACTCAGAAATAAAGGAGGAGTTGCAAGAGATATAGCCACATTTTAAATCCATATCACATTGTTCACTTAAGTAAATTAGAATGCTGTTACTTTACAGAGATTCAAATGATGTATAATACAAAATATTTTCTAATTCCTGAATGGTAGCTTTGTAGAGTTCAAATTACTCAAATGCTGATCTAGGAATTGTGTCTATGATGTATTGCAGAAACAGTGCTCAATTATTTCCTTTTTATGTTGTACTATATATATCTATATCCATTTGATAAAAATCACTTGTTTGAAAATAGCCAAGGTACTACTGGGGAGCTATTGAGATTAGCCAATATATGCCAATAAATAGTGTGGTTTAAAACCGTCAGTGTAAAACAGTGTTTAAATTAATCTTGACGTCTATATAGTGTGCTCATTGTGAATTCCTTGTATGAATCTAGATCATGTCAGTAAACTTTTAAAATTAAGGTCCAGATAGTAAATAGTTTAGGCTTTGTGGGCCATATGATCTCTGCTTTAATTACTGAACTTTATAACTGTAGTATGAAAGCAGCCATAGGCAATATGTAAAACAATGGGC
Source organism: Cephalopachus bancanus (assembly GCA_027257055.1). NCBI lineage: Eukaryota > Metazoa > Chordata > Mammalia > Primates > Tarsiidae > Cephalopachus > Cephalopachus bancanus. Next base: position 3,423,796 of record JAPVLO010000087.1, read on the forward strand.
ATGACTATGTTTCATTAAAACTTTATTTAGAAAACTAGGCAGCAGGCAAAATATAGCCCATGGGTCACAGTTTGCCAGTCCCTTGTCTAGACTGTGGACAAGATTAGAAGGAAAACTCTGCTATTAAATAAAGAACTTACATTAGCCTCTCAGGTTAAGCTCTTTCTTAAAGAGCATGGAAATTGGTGATTGAGAGTAGATTGGGTAATATTCCTTTGCTTTTCTAATTTTAACTTAAAAGAGTTAAAATGATTCTGCTGAATCTTGAGTTAAAATGATTCTCCTGAATCATTTGATTCTCATTATTATTACTGATATTATTCCCAATATATACCACTGGAGTCCTGGTCCCGGAAGTATTTGTCAGTTGAGTGTGCAAGAATGGATAGATGGAAATGCTGAGAGAGCTTAAGAGACTTAGGCAGGTATACACAATCAGTAAGTACAGAACCTCATCACTAATACCCATCTGGAGATTCCAGATACTTTCCTTCTGGAAAAGTACCTTCACTACCTTCACTAACTGTCAGAGTTCACTAACTGGCAGAGTTACTTTTCTGGCATGGTTCAACACTACTTCATTCTTCTAAAGTCTTGCCCTGTAGAGTAAAGCTTAATTCATGTTTAAGTTCTAAAAGGGTATCAGTGAATATGATATGTTGGGGTGTTTATGTGATAAGGTATTCTTATAGAGCTATGGTGTCCATCTATAGAAAGGGCGCAACTGCTTATATGAAGTGTAATATGAAGAACAATGCAAAAGAGTTTGTGTGTCATTTTTTTCTACCCATATGAAAATCTACTGAGTTCTTTATCTTGGACTTCTCTGTGGTTGCACATGAACATGAATGCTGACAGCTCTGTTTGTGTGTGTGGTGGTGGGGGATGGTTATAGATGTGAGTGGGTGTCCAGTCCTCCTTGGTTCTGTCACTCAGCTAAGGAGGAGACCAGTGTCTGAGGAAAAAGCTGTCTATCTGTCGACCAGCAGTGACTTGGTGGTTGTGCCACTGCTGCTCCCCCCAGGTTCCTAACCAGGAGACACTATGGAGAATGTTGCTTGTAAACCTCGCCTCTGGTCCCCTGCTTTCAGTGTCCATACTTGGCTTTGCCTGTGACAGCTGCTTGGGCCCCAGAAACATCCACGCCTTGTCAGACATGCAGACTTCCCCCTTCCCAAGGCTTCTTCCCTGGTGTCCTGTCTTCAAGTTTCAAGTTCTATGGAGCTGTGGCATAGCATTGATGAAAGTGATTAAATCCTGAGATGCCAGGGAGTAGTATATTCCTAGACACACTCATGTTCATATTTCACTTACCCAGTGCTCATCCATTCATTCACTACTTGAACTACAGTGGGGGAGCAAAGCTATTTACTCTATATGAGGCTCCTTGAACTCTCACTCAGAGCTTGCTTACTCTTACTTGGTACACAATTTTAACCAGTTTGGCTATTAACTATGAAGGAAAAACATTTGAGAGGGGCAGGAAGAAGTATCCAGAGACAGCTTCCTCTTTTGGCACTCTTCATCCCAAGAATGATGCCACCATTGATCCAGATGCCCAGAACCTATATCTGCAAGCTGTCCTGGGTCACCCCATCAGTCTCCTAGTCCCACTGATTCTCCCTCCGCAGTAGTCTCCTGTGTTTCCCCATATCTCTGTTCAGTTGCTCACTCCCCACCCCCACAGTTCCCCTCATCTTCCCTCAGCATCTCAGCAGTGGCCTCCATGCAGAACCTGAGGCCCTGACTTACAGCATATATGCTGCTTTGATGGAGACCACAAGGCCTGGCAAAGTGCAGAGCTGCTCATGGAATTTCCCTGGTTGTATGTCTTCATCTCTTCCCTTTTGTTCTTAGGACAACAACAAGCTCCCTTTTAATAACTAGAAGGATACATCTCTGCTTGCCTGATAGATCACCCCATATGTGTGTGTTGTCAAGGTCTATTAGTAAAAGCACTATCTTTCACTCTCAGAAGTGTCCCAACCTAAATACTTGGATGAGTAGGCCCTCCTTATCAAGGCCTCCACGATGTGCCTCCTGTCTGTGCCTTCTCACCTCTTGCTGTTATGACTTCCACTCAGCCCTGCTCTCTACCAACTCTCTCTGCCTCTTTCCTCATTCAACTAAATCAAAATCCCTCTGTTCTTGACTTCACCACCCACACTCTTAAAGCCAGGCCGTCGCATATGTTCTTTGCCCCTGTCTGGGACATGCTACTTCTTTCTATTCTCTCACATCCCCTCTGCCTAATTAACTCCTTTTCATTTTTTTTCCAGGTACTTTAAAAAAAAATTAATTTTAAAAATGTGGGGTACAATTCAGGATTAGGTATACAAATGGCCATTATATGGGTAAAGTTTGGGCCTCACTGGTTCCAACTTCACCTGGTTTGAGATCAGGTACCCTTATTGATGAAGTGTGCCCCCCTCCCCAGCATTTTCTCACTACTACAAATCCCTTTCTTATAGTGTTATGTTAATTGTTTAGGGTCTGCTTATGAATGACAGCATGTGGTACTCAGTTCTTTGTCTCTGTGATAGATCACTGTAATTCCTTTACATCCTCTGATTTCAGATATAATAACAGTCACCTTAGAAAATCTTGTCCTACCAAGAAGGGGTTCAAGTCCCCTGTGGTCTTGACATGAGACCACATGGTGATCTGGTTTCTGGCTGCCATTCCCACTGGCCGGTGTCTCATGGGTGATGTTGTAATCACCACTGTCTCCATGGCACCCAGCATAAGGCCAGACTGTCCAAAAATAGCATTAAACGAAGGAAGGAATACATCCCACCCTGTCAGTCTCCTGATAATGCCTTCCCATAGTTTCCCCTCCCACCTGGAATGAAATCTAACCTCCTGGATTCCAGGGAGGGTGAGGCCTGGCCTTCTCTCACTTTACTAGCTAGTCCATGCTCCCCTTTCACTCTGGGCACCCATATCCATTCCCTTCTCCTTAGATTCTCTGCATCTTGTCATGTCTCAACCCCAAGGTCATCTACCCTGATACTTGGGAGCCCTTATGACAGTCATTTCTTTTCTTTTTTTTTCTACTTGCCTCTTTATCTCTTTCTCACCTACCTTCACCTCCTACCCAAAAGTCTTCTCTGTGGGCACTCGTACTCTGCATTTTATCACTGCCATATCACGGGGGCTCAGATATTCCTAACTATAATACATATGTGAGCAAATGGGTAAGGGAATATTAGGTTTCTTATCCTGCTACAGTTTAAGGTCTTGAGGGTAAAAGGAAAAGGAAGAGGTAGATGAGCTGACAAGTGAAAGAATGGGAGTTTTCGAGGGGAAAGATCCCCAAACCTGTGATCAAATAGCAAGAGAACTCAGAGCCCTGGAGGCTGGATTGTCTAGGATTTTGAGATAAGTTACAGTACATACATATATCCCCTTGGAGTTACTGTTCAGTGTGGTAATGTTGAATCTTTGAGGTGGTTTTAAATCCTGATTAGTAGTCTCTATAGTGGTCATCACTGTTTAGGGTATAATATTCTCTATAGTGGTCATCACTGTTTAGTAGTCTGTATAGGCATCTTTCTGTAGTTTTAAATCCTTATTAGTGGTCTCTATTTTGGAGGGAGGAGATGAATAATTTTAGAGGTGGAAATGCCTAAAGGTTAAAATTTACTGTCTGGGTTTAAGATTTAGGTTAATGTAGTTTGAGTCTTGGCCACAGTGACCAGCTGTGGGGTAGTGGGTGTGTCACACCACTGTCATGTCTTTCCGAGCTGTCCTTTCCCATCCATAGGATGAGGATCAATGACATCATAACTTCATATATGTGTCGAATAGGAGCTCTGAGATGAGAGCCCCCATGGGATAATACCTGTTAGAATATTTTGCCCAGTGCCCAGCATCCTAATGAGTGTAAGTAATTTGTTATTTGCTTAAGTAATAATGCTTATTAATGCTTTCTTAAGAGGGGTTTCCACCCCACTCTTTCATGTATGGAAAGAGTTTATAAAGGATAAGCTGCAGTTTTTAGAAAAAACCATTTTCCAAGGCATCTTTCCCAGGAAGATGAGTTCTTCTCCAGGTAGTTCTCATGTGCATGCACTACCTCCAAGTCCTCTACCTTTTGACATTTGTAATAGAAACACCCAAACCACTAAACAAGAATGTTCTGTCTATGATTTCACAAATATTTAGTTAGTGATAATGGGGACATTAGAATGTGACATGGAAACAGGCCAATGCTTTGATTGACACATACACCCTTGGCCATCAGTAAGCATAATCTGTGAGTAAAATGTGAATAAATTACTCAGAACACCACAGATCACTCCAGAGATGTGTTGGCAGAATACTGTCTGGATTTTAGTGGCCAGCATCAAATGTCCCAGAAATTCTGGTCTTGCACTACATTTTGTGTGTGTGTTTTTTTTAATAGGAAGTGTCACTGCTAGAAAGATATGAAAGAAATTGTAACTGGCAAGAGATCCCACCATGCATTTTAAAATCCTGTCCTGTTGGGTGGCTTGCAGGTGCAGTCGCCTTGGCTATTCTCTTTATAACTGACAACTGACAGGGATGTTGCAAATGTGATCAAGATAATGGGAATACAATCATGCCATCCCCTCATGTTTGGGTTGCCACTCCTGACTTCCCAAAGCCTCATCTTATCTTTCCTTTCATTTGTTCATTGCAGACTCTGTGGGAGAGGAAATCAAGCCCTTGGATCTCATATTTTACATTGGGTGAAATGAATCCAGACTGACTTGCTCAGAATAAAGACCTAGTAGGAGGAGCCCTATTAAATCACTATTTATGTAGATCAAAAAAATGGTCAGATGTCAGCAATTTCATGTGAGTGCAGCCCGATCATTTGGTGTTTCTGTTAGACATTGCAATTCCGGTTCTTAACTGGGTGGTGGCCTCAAGTGTAGCAGTAACCCATGTGCTCCCCAGTTTGATTCTATGGCAGATTCCATTAATAGGGAGTTTTATATGAGCATACATGAGTTTCTGTTTTTCTTTCCTGATGATTAAAGTAAATAAATAAAATAACTAATGAGAATAAGAAAACAAACCCTGGCAGCCCAAACAGTGGGCTTTCATATGCCAATTACCCCTATCAATGTGGGAAAGCGGCCTTGTATCCTACCCTCTAACTTTAATTATTTCTGCAGGATTAAACTGTTGCTTTGGCCAAGCCTGGTTAAAATCAGCTATGAGAAATTGCTGAAGGTTTTAGTGCTGCGTGGCTTCGCTCTGTGCTTGTTCCTTAGGTCTGGGTCTGGGTGCCAGGTCATCTGAGCATTAACTAGCCCTCCAGTCAATCAGTCAGAGCCTTTAGGGCTAGGGGGTGGGGTGTGGCTGCCAGGGTCTCTGCCTCAGCTGTGATCACAGAGTTTGAGGAGAACCATCCATATGCTAGGTCCAGGCCTTGTGCTCTGCTGGCCTAGGGCTCTGGCAGCGTGAGCCTGTTAGCATAGTCTGTGCACAGCTCCAGAGTTTTCTTTTAGTTGCCCGAACCACTTTCTGATTGGAGGTTTCCAGAAAGGAGCTGTTGTCTTGTCAGAACTTTGCCAGTTCTGTAGCTTCAAGCAGTCTGCAATGCAGATGTCACCTTCCTGGAGGGGGTGAGATAAAATGACTTGGGTAGAAGGTCTGAAAAATAGCAGAGGAACCTCCTACAACTTGGCTGCCTCCTGCCTAAACCCTCTGAGTTGCTCTCACTCTGGGTCACGTTGCTAATTTAGGAGCAGTCTCTTCTCCATTCAACTTGTCCTCTGCACAAGGCAGAAGGTGTTTCCGCCTATGTAACTGCCTCTTTCTTATCCTTAGAGAAGATGTGCCTATCGGTAATACTTAAAAGATTTGCATTAAGTCTAGCAGCTTTCTTGGGCATTTGCCACAAACTCTTGCTGGGTCTAACTGGGTTGACCTCATTTAGCAGCCAGCTGGGTCTTGAAAGGGAGCATTCAGCACAAATCAGTGTGCCCTGGTTGAGGCTGATTTCTCATTATCATTCTGCGGTCGGGGGGGGGAAGGGGTCAGAAGCTGAGTGCCTGACTTTTCCTGGAGGACCACTTTGGGGATCTGCAGATTAACGAGTAACCAGGATAATGTGGTGTGCTGCAAGGGAGCACATCACATTAGGGAGCCGAGGGAGCAGACTTATCAATAGAGCTTCCTGCTGCACTTGTTTTTGGCTTTCCTTCCTCACCAGTTGTGATAAGCCTCCTGTGCTGTGGCTTCATTGTATGTACGTCTAATGAGCCATGAGTGGAAGCTACAGGCCTCAGAAGGAGCAAGCAGTTCAAGTGCCTCCATACTGAGCTCAGCATCCGGAGCCCTTCCTGTTGTGATATTCCCTGAATCTGCACTTCATTTCCCTTCCCCGGGAGTTTTCCCCTCCTAACTCGCTTTCATTGATAACCAAAATTCTCCGTGTGTGTGTGTGTGTGTGTGTGTGTGTGTGTGTGTGTGTGTGTGTGCCTGACACAGATCATGTGCCCAAAGTCTTGCACAGGGAATTTTGTGATCCATAGTAATTAACTGAGGCCACACACATGCCACATTTTCCTTGTAGACATACCATGCTGGGTGAGACTTAGTCATATGTGACTGTATACATTTTGACTTAAATTTTGTCTGGATTTCTACTCTGATCATCTAAGTGGTAGATGACCAGAACTTGGCAAGGCCTAAAAATCCTATGGAAAACATTCTTATAGTCTAGATTTCTGGGCTCACACAAAGCCTACTGGATTAAAACCTCTCAGCCTATAGCCTTGGGATATTTTTAACAAGTTTCTAGGGAATTTCATCAGTCTGTTCACCAACATACTATTAGACACCACTGAGATGTATCATAACCCCAGATATTATGCTCTGGTCACCCTAGAAGAAACGCTAGCAATTCTGCTTGGATTTGTTTGAATGTGGAAGCTTCGTGAGTATGCACCTCTGGAGTCTGACTTCAGTGTTTGACTCATTTTGTGAGTTCAAATATTAAATACACTTATGGTTATGAATTTCCTTCTAAATATGATCAATTTTTTCCTGATGTTTGATACTGGTTAATTTTGATAGCGAGCATATCAAATTAATAGTTGTGAAGGACCTGTGCCCAGTTTCCAGTTAAAGAAAAGAGTTTTCTTGTTTTAGCCTTCCAGGACACTGGGAAATAAAACCAGGCATTGCTGAACACTGGTAGACATTTATGTAGAGACACAAGGTTTACAAATGGAAGTGGTTCTTGTCTACAGTGCCTGGTTTCTGTCCCTGTGTCTGCCCCAAACCATAGCTGCCCTCAGGACTGGCTGCATAATTTTCTGGACCTAGTGCAAAACGAAAATGCAGGGCTTCTTGTTCAGAAAGCCTTAACTTCAAGATGGCAACAGCAGAGCATTAAATCAATACAGGGTCCTTCTGAGCACAGGGCATGTTCAGTTACATAGGCCTCGTGCCTGTGAAGCCAGCCTGAATTTGGATTCAAATTTCTTAGCTCTGACAATAAATATTTCCTTTTCCCTATCTGTTTATGAGGTATCTTCAAGAGTATTCAAGTAATAATAAAAAGAGAAAAAAAGTCTTGAATTATGATAGAGATTTTTTAGGAAAGTAGGCTGAATCTTAGGGTGCCCTATCTTTATTATTATCTTTTTTTTTTTTTGAGTCAGTCTCACTCTGCCGCCCAGGCTGGAGTGCAGTGGCACACTCACAGCCACCCCAGTGTCGACCTGCTGGACTCAGACGATCCTTCTGCCTCAGCCTTCCAAGTAGCCAGAACTACAGGCATGTGCTACCACACCCGGCTAATTTTTTAATTTATTATGGAGATGAGGTCTCACCAAGTTGCCCAGGCTGGTCTTGAACCCCTGGGCTCAGGCAATCCTCTTGCCTCGGCCTATTATTATCTTTTAAGCCATTGTTCGGTTTGTTTCCACTTTACCTGCGATATGACAGTTTATCTGATCAAAAGAAGGCAACTTCCTTACTCACACCCCAGAAGGAGCCTGGACTGAGACCCTTTAAAATATACCAGTCCCATATTCTGGGATTCCAAACTGGAGTTGAAGCGATGCAGTGTCTGCTGTTGTTTAGACATTCCTGTTGTCTAATGTAGGAAGTTTTTGTGGGTGGTCCCTTTCTGTTCGGTGTCACCATCAGCAAATGTGTGGAAAGAAGAAATCACTGGAGATGCGGGCAAGTTTCAATAAGCTCTGCCTAAATTGGCGAGTCGGTTGCATTTGTAGCACAGGCAGAATCAATTAGGGAGCTGGGCTGGGAGACAGCACTGGCCCTGCTGCCCGACACAGGAGCTCCTATGAGTGGCTCCACAGAGGAGGAAGAGGAGCCACTCCCCCACCTCTTCCTAAATAAAGCTCTCACTGAGCTTCCAAACATGGCTTATCTGTTTTCAGATCTTGTATTTTCCAAGAGTTACTGTTACCTCACTATCTCTTGAACCCCTTCCTTTCTTTCAAGGTCTGCCTCTCTGAGGTATCCTTGGATGTCTCTCTGACTTCCTGCTAACAAGTCCAGACTCAATTTCCTTCCTTTGTGACTGTGTCCTCAGCATCAGTCTGGCTTTCATGAAGGCAGAGAACATCTTTTCTTCACTGTATCCACTGTCCCTGGCCCAGGGTAGGCAATCAATGAGCGCTCAATAGCATGTCTGTCCATTGTATGAGCCAAGTGGTGTTATTGGCAAATTGGAAATGTTCTTATCACCACAAGCTTTCTCTTATACTCAGTCATTTACTATCTCTCTCACACATTAGAATATGAGCTCCATAAGGGCCTGGCTCATGGTAGGTGCTCAGTGAACATCTGTTGAATGAATCAAACACACATGGAAATAAAGTGCTAAGTGTTGTAAAAGGATAAAACAGAGGAAATTGGCAGAGATGGGGTGAGATGAATTGTCTGTCGGGGATACCTTTCTGAGGAGCTGCCTCTGGAAGAAGACCTGCAGGAGAGAAGGTGCATTGTGCAGGCCTTGTCAGAGGTGGGCTAAGGGCATGTCTTGGGTTATTCTGAAGTGTTCATGCTCCATGTGAAAAAACTTCTCCAAGCTCCTGTGAGCCTTCATAAAAAGGAGTGGCATAATACAATTATATATATATATATTTTTTTTTTTTTTTTCCTGAGTTGGAGTCTCACTCTGCCACCCAGACTGGAGTGCAGTGGCCGCTCCCGGCCACCGCAGCTTCACCTGCTGGGCTCCGGCAATCCTTCTGCCTCAGCCTTCCGAATAGCCGGAATTACAGGCATGTGCTACCACGCCCGGTTGATTTTTTGATTTATTGTAGAGGTGAGGTCTCGCTGCCCAGGCGGGTCTCGAACCTGTGGGCTCAGGCCAATCCACTCACCTCAGCCTCCCAAAGGTGCAGGAATACAGGCTGAGCCACCGAGCCCGGCTACAATTATATTTTTTTAAAATGTCTTTGAGTGCTACAAGGAGAATCGATCATATCAGGTCAGAAGAGAAGCAGATGGCAATAAAAGAGGGTCATTCTCAGAGTCTGGGTACACGGGAGTGGTGGTTTAGAACAGGATGACACAAGAGAGATGATGAAAAGTGAATGGGTCTGGAGCTTGTTTTGGAAACAGACTTGGCAGGACTCACTGGTGTATTGTATGCGGACAATGAGGAAAGGAAATTATGTACTCTTTAGGGGAGCATTGCTAATTCCAATGGTCGTAGGAGGGGATGTCCATGCCCTGATGAAGTTGACTATTCATATCTAGTATTCATATAGTATATGAATATATGCTTTACAGTATTCATATACTATATGAATATATACAATGCATATAGGATACTAGATGACTATGTACTGACTAATGGCAAGCTAGGCTAGCCTAGTTGACTTTGCTGAACTGGGTGGGGTTCTCCCGTTTTTTCCCCCAGGAAGGTTATCCATGCAGGGTTCTGAAGTGTCCACCTTAGTAAGCATAGGTAGTTCCAGGGAGAAGAGAACCAATAAAGATAGACCACAGCCCAAATTCTCCTGGGAAGAGAAACTATGAGAGCGGGGTTTTAGAAAATATGGTAATCCTTTCTCAGTATAAATATAAGAGAAGGGTCAGGAGAATGGAAGGAGAAGAGCAGAATACCAAGTGAATAAAGATGAGAGCATGATTCTTGGAGGGACAGAAAGGATCATAGAGAGAACTTGAAGAGACTAGTCACGTGAAAGGACATTCTAAGCTGTAAAGACCTATACTGATGTTGCCAATTGCTACTTTTGTGATTTTTTTTTCCTGAACATACCTAGTTACAAGTAAATACGTGATGATGTTGATTTTACTAGCACATGACTTTCATGTTCATGGGTCAATGTGAGAGAGAACTTCAAAGACTGAAATATTTTTTGCCATACTTGTAACTAAATTTAGGTTTATAAAAGAAATTTCAGACAACAGGTATCAGATATATAACATTTACATTTCACCCTGCTGAATCAGAATAAGTTTAATAAGATGGTGTAAAAATCTCTTAATCTGTTTTATGTATAAACAGCAGTACATTCATTTGCAATGAGCTAGTAATGGCTTTTGATAACTTCTCTAAAGTTTATAAAAAAGTGGTTGCCAATGTTGTGGGCAAACAGTCATCAATGACATAGAGTTTTAACAAATGACTTTTGTTACTTACTAAAGATTTGTATGGAGGAAGAAACGAGAGGGCCACCAGCCAGAGGCCAGGACATTCCCACCTCTCATCTTGACATATGGATTTTACAGGTTCTCCTTTATCCATGAGTATGAACCAAGACGTACTTACCCCTCCCAGGAATTGCTTAGCATCTACAAGGGAGGAAGGGCCTTGCTTTCACAAATAAACAAACTTCATGAAGTCACCATGCCTGAAAAGAGATCCAAAGATCCATTTTTGAAAGCAAAAGGAGGGCACATAATCTTTGTTCAGAAGAACTGAGGAGATGTGATATTGAAGGTATATAATGGAGTCATGAGTGTTATTCATGAGAGGAAAATCTTAGGGATATGTTTTACTTAGTTGAGTTCTTAACTTCAAAAATAGGTGTCATCCAAGAAAAAGAGAGAAAAAGCCCAAATAAACTAAATCAGAAACACAAAAGATGAAGTCACAGGTGACCCTGAAGAAATACAAAAGATTATCAGAGACTACTATGTACAATTGTATGGAAACAAACTTGAAAACCTAAAGGAAATGGAGGACTTTCTGACATCACACAACCTCCCTAGGCTGAAACAAGAAGAAACTGAGACCCTAAATAGACCAATAGCAACCAAGGAAATTGATTATGTCATTAGAAAACTACCTACAAAAAAAATCCTGGACCAGATCTCTTTCCAGCAGAATTCTACAAAACATACAAGGAAGAACTGATGCCAATCCTACTGAAAGTAGTCCAGGTGATTGAGAGAGATGGAACTCTCCCCAAATCATTTTATGATGCCAACATCACATTGATACCCAAGCCAGGTAAAGACCCAATAAAGAAAGAGAACTACAGACCAATATCTTTGAGGAACATAGATGCTAAAATTCTCAACAAAATCCTAGCAAGCCGGATTCAACAACACATCTCAAAAACCAGGTATCATGACCAAGTAGGCTTCATCCCCGGGATGCAAGGCTGGTTCAACATTCATAAGACCATAAACGTAATTAAATACATCAACAGACATAAAAACAAAAACCACATGATTATATCATTAGATGCAGAAAAAGCTTTTGATAAAATCCAGCACCCCTTCTTGATAAAAACCCTCAAACATCTAAGCATAGGTGGAACATATCTCAAAATAGTAAAAGCCATCTACAAGAAACCCACAGCCAGCATACACCTAAGCAGACAAAAATCAGAAACATTTCCCTTGAAAACTAGAACAAGACAAGGATACCCACTCTCACCCCTTCTGTTCAACATAGTTTTAGAAGTCCTAGCTAGAGCAATCAGAGAAGAGAAGGCAATCAGGGATATCAAATAGGAAAAAAGTAAGTCAAATTATCTTTCTTTGCAGATGGAATGATTGTGTACCTTGAAAACCCAAGAGAATCAGCCAAAAACCTCCTTGCACTGATTAAGGACTTTGACAAAGTCTCAGGGTATAAAATAAATGTACAAAAGACAATCACATTTCTATACACCTATAATAAACAAACAGAAATCCAGATAAAAAGCACAATTCCATTTACAATAGCCACACACACACACACACACACACACACACACACACACACACACACACACAAATGAAATACCTTGGCATCTTCCTAACCAGAGACGTGAAAGACCTTTATAATGAAAACTACAGAGCACTGCTCAAAGAAATCAAAGAAGACACAAGTGGAAAAATATTCCATGCTCATGGATTGGAAGAACCAACATTGTTAAGATGTGTATTTTACCCAAGGCAATCTGCAGATTTAATGCAATACTCATCAAATTATCAGCAACATTCTTCTCAGACCTAGAAAAAACAATGCAGGGATTCATATGGAAACATAAATGACCAAGAATAGCCAAAACAATCCTCAGCAAAAACAAAAAAAGAAAAAAAAGCAGGAGTTATCACACTCCCAGACTTTAATCTTTATTATAAAGCTACAATAATCAAAACAGCTTGGTATTGGTACAAGAACAGGCATATAGACCAATGGAATAGAATTGAGATTCCAGAAGCAAAACCTCAATTTCTCAACCAACTCATTTGCGACAAAGCCTCCACCACCCACTACTGGGGAGAGGAGAACCTATTCAGTAAATGGTGCTGGAAAAACTGGCTGACCATATGCAGAAGATTGAAACAGGATCCCTGCCTATCCCCATACACAAAAATTAACTCTAAATGAATCACAGACCTAAATGTAAAATCTGAAACTGTAAGAACCTTAGAAAATGCAGGAGACACTCTTATGAATGTTGGAACTGGCAACCAATTCCTGATCAAAACCTGAAGTGCCCAGGCCATAAGAGATAAGATAGACAAGAGGGACCTTATTCAATTGACAAGCTTCTGCAAAGCCAAGGAAACCATCAAGAAAGCAGGGAGATAGCCCACAGACTGGGAAAAAAATGCCAACTCCATGTCTGACAAAGACCTAGTATCAAGGATCGACAAGGGACTCAAACATGCTGAAAAGAAAAAAAAACAGCCCCATTACAAAGTGGGCTAAAGATATGAATAGACACTTCTCAAAAGAAGACATATGAGCAGCCAACAGATACATGAAAAAATGTTCAGCCTCACTAGTCATCAAGGAGATGCAAATTAAAGCTACACTGAGATACCACCTAACTCCAGTCAGAATGGCTGTCATCAATAACTCAAAAAATAACAGATACTGGGGAGGATGTGGCAAAAAGGGAACACTTCTGCACTATTGGTGGGAGTGTAAACTAGTACAGCCTCTGTGGAAATCAGTGTGGCGATTCCTAAAAGTTCTAAAAATCAACCTTCCATATGACCCCACAATCCCCCTACTGGGAATATACCTGGAAGAACTCAGGTCACTCTATAAAAAGATACCTGCACACGTAAGTTGATTGCAGCATTGTTCACAATAGCAAGAACATGGAACCAACCGTGCTGCCCATTGAAAGAGGACTGGATAAAAAAAATGTGATACATATACACAATGGAATATTATGCAGCCATAAAGAAGAACAAAATCATGAATTTCGTGGCAACCTGGATGGAATTAGAGCTTATAATACAGAGTGGTCTCTCACAGAAACAAAGAGAAACAAACATGTTCTCAATCATAAGTGGTCCTTGAACAACTACCATATTACTATAAGAAAAGGATTGAAAGTAGCGGGAAACTGCAGTGGGGTTGGAGGGTGGGGAGGTAGAATTGACAGTAGTCCATAACTGCCTGGGGAAGGGGAGGCACACCTAATCAATAAGGGTACCTGCACAATGAATATTTGTATACCTAACCCTGAATTGTACCCCACAATTTTAAAATAAAAATTAAAAGACAGAAAAAAAGAATAGGTATCATCAAGATCTGTTGAGTACAGAGTCACCAGCCATGGGGACACGGTCTGTCCCATGGCCTGTGGTCCCTTACAGTTTTCCTCCTAGTTACTTGCAGTGTTGGGCTGCTCTATGTCCATCCCTCTCTTTTATGACTAATAGCACTCTGAAATCTTGGCAAGATCATAAATTAATAACTCAAGGTCTCTGGTCCTCCCTCATAAAAGAGGTTGATGAGATTTTCTATCCAGGACTCTGAGGAGCCAAGACAGGGAAGAGCCACTGGAAGCTTGTTCATTCTAGTTGTGGTATCTGACTGAAGCTGGTGCCTGTGTCTTCCTGTTGATTTTAAACACTATCTAATAGCAAGCTAAACTGAGTTTGTGTCTGTTGCTTGCAACCAAGAATACCAATGAGTTGACAAATGAACTCTTTAATAAGTTAGAGTGTATGCAAGGATATCACTTTAGGAGTGTTGCTCTTGCTTGTGTAGCTTCTCTCATGGGGAGAGGGATAGACTCTTATTCCTGGTTCACAAGCCTCAATATGTTCCTAAGTGTGTTGCTCCTGACTATTATATGTGACATGGGCCTCTCCTGGGATGCAGTCTAGAAGACTACTGCCAAGGAATAGACACTGTGACTAGGGTGTCTCAAACGGATTTTCAAGGTCATAGAGAAATTCACATCAGTAGATTTGTTGGCAGAGTTCACTGACATGAATTTCTCTGAGACCTTGAAAATTGTATGGCTTGAGTCATGCTGTTGTAGTTTGCAAGGACTGCTTAAGAAATACCACAAAACTGGGGACTTAAAACAGCAGGAATTGATTATCTCATAGTTTTGAAGACTAGAAGTCTGGAGATCAAATTTTCAGTCACATGCCCCTGACACCTGTAGAGGCATCCTTCCTTCCCTCCTCCTAGCTTCTGGTGATTTGCCTGTAGTCTTTGGCGTTCTGTGGCTTGCAGAGGCATCGCTCCAATCCTCTGTCTTCATGTGGCATTCTCCTGTGTCTTTCTTCTGGCAATCTTCTTATAAGGGCACCAGTCATATTGAAGTAGTGATCCAGCCTACTCTAGTATGACTTTATCTTAATTCATCTGATTATGTCTGCAATAACCTTCTAGGCACCTTCTGGGGTGCTGAGGGTTAGGATTTCAGTATGTCTTTGTGAAAGGACACAATTCAATCCTTAGCACTGGTTAAGACCCACATGCCTATGAAAGTTATAGGAAGTTTCAAGCTCCTCACAATGCATGAGGTGGCCCTTGTCCTATTACGGACTCATCTTCTAACCTCATTCATTTCCAGCCTCTATTGTTCATTGTGGAGTGACATGGGTCAACTTTTTCAGACACACCATGGACTTTTCAGCCTTGGACTTTCTCTGCTATACCTTGAATACTACCTCTTCGAGAACCTTAATGAGAGACAACCCAGACCACAGAACCACTACAACCCATGCTCCCTGCTTCACTCTTTCTTGTCCAACCTGCCATACAGAATACGTGTTACCTATTGTTAAGCTGTTTTACCATAAATATTTTTTAAAATTTCTTTATTGTCTTGCCCCTCTCCTGCCCGCACCAATGAGGATATAAGTTCCTTGAGGCCAGAAAACTTGTGTAATTCTCCCAGCACCTATAATAGATGCTCAATAAACGTATTGTTAAGATCCAAGGAAAGTATGTGCCAGCACTTCAACGAACGTTGTTGTGATTTTCAGTGAATGTCAGAATTAGTAACTGAATTGGTACTAAATGCAGATAGAAACATATTGGAAATAATGTAGAGGAGAAATAATTTCCTATTAATTTGGTGAGATTTGGTTCTAGCTTATTTGAGTGACTTTTTGTCCATGATATATTCATATTAAAATGCAGGGTTCTTTACCAGCAGAATAAAGTATACTTAATTCTGAATTGAGAACAGAGTCTGGTCCCTTTATCTAGCTTAGATTAACTATTTCCCCTTGTCCTTATTTTAAGGCAGAATAATAGTAACAGATCAGAAGAAGGAGGTTTATCAAGGTGTCTAAGAATCAGCTACTGTTCTCATTTGACTATGTAATACTACTTTTTTTTCATACACTTTCCCATTTACTGATCATATAACAATAACCAGTGTCTTCCTACTGTGAGCTTTTCTTGTTTTATACTTTGGAGACTGGAAGGCCGCATTTTTAGGTCTGAGGGAGTTAGTCTTGGTACAACAAGGAGGTTGGAATAGTTGACAGAGAAGGAGGTTTTGTGGTCAAAGATTAGAAATGGCAAATTAGGCCAGGTATGGTTGCTCATGCCTATAATATCAGCATTCTGGGAGGCCGAGATGGGAGGATTACTTGAACTCAGGAATTGAAAACCAGCCTAGGCAACATAGTGATACCTCATCTCTACAAAAAATCAAAAAATTAGCCAAGCGTGGTGGTGTGCACCTGTAGTGTGCACACGGGAGGTTGAGGCAGAAGGCTCACCTGAACCCAGGAGGTCGAGTTTGTGTGAACCATGATTATGTCACTGCATTCTAACCTGGGCGATAGAGTGAGACTCTGACTCAGAGAAAGAAAGCAAGAAAGATGGCAAATTAAACACATTTAAATAAGCTCCTTTGCTGTAGGACTTCTCAGATTTTTTTAATGTTCATGTATATTGTGACTCTCTGAAAAGTTAAATAATTAATTTTGAAGCATATCTAAAGCTTTTTCAAGGAACATCATTTAATCAAGTAAGTTTTGTAGGTGACAGTTTGGAAAATGTTATTTTAGTTTCCTTGAACTGCCATGACGAAGTAGCACAAACTGGGTGCTTAAAAGAACAGAAATGTACTGTCTTAAAGTTCTGGAGGCTAGCAGTTTGAAATCAAGGTGTCAGCAGGCCACACTTCCTCCGAAGCCTGGAGAGGAGATTCCTTCCTTGCCTATTCCAGCTTCTGGTGGTGGCCATCAGTCCTCGGCATTCCTTGGGCTATAGAGCTTCACTCCAGTCTCTGCCTCCATCTTTACATGGTCATATTCTCCCTGTGTATGTCCGTGTTTCCAATAAAAACACTAGTTGTACTGGATTAGGAGGACACACCAATAACCTCATACTAAAGAATTACATCTGCAGGTGCCCTATTTCCAAATGAGATCACATTCTAAGGAACTTAGGGTTTGGACTTCAACATACCTTTCTTTCAGGTACCCAATTTAACTCATAATACCCATTATAAGTATCTGGTACTTATTGGAATAAATGTCCTAAAATTGTACTTTATTGCCTTTCATCTTTTAATCTTTCAGGATAAGCTGCTTATTTAAATTTTACATTCCTTAAAGTAGAGGATGTTAATTAGCAGTGCACAGCAGAATCACATATGAGACTTTGTTTTTAAAAACTCTATTTTTGTTCCCCATCCATCTTGATTCTGATCCAGTGGGGGCTGGGGGCTGAGTATTAATGCAGGTTTGTTTGAAAACTGCAGCATTTGAGAGACTAGATCTGACTATATCTGGCTTCTATATTCCAGAGATTTCCCTGTGTTTTGAATCTTCAAACACTTCTAATTCTTGGTTTTTATAGTTTCTTCTTCACCAAAATGTAGAACTGACCCCTTTGTGAGTAAGTGGTCAGCATGCATGTCCTGGTTTCATGCTAGAATCCAGGAAGAAATATGTGAGTGTTGTATCTGGGGGTTTGTCCTAACCGAGAGACTCAGCCAATCCCCAATTCTCCTGCAGCGATACCCTTTGAGAGTTTTCTCTGAAAGTCACAACTCAGCCTGAACAAAGTTTGACTATACCCTAGCTGGACTAAAATGTATGTTACAACTAATGTACTTTGTGCATGTGGTTCCATTGTATAGGGATTCTTAGGGTTTAGCTGTGTTTTTGAGTCACATATTTCTAATCGTCATTCATTTCTCAGACTGTATTTCTTTTTCAGGAGCTTATTTGAAAGATCTTTGCTAAACAACTTTCAAATAACTCTCTCACAATTTGTGTTCCAAAGTCTCAGACTGCAAAGGACTTCCCCCCACGGACAGCACCACCATAGCCAGGTGTTCTTTTGTCTTTGTCCTCAAGATCCTTGGGGTGCCACTTAGAGTCATCCAACAGTGGAATAATTTTTCTTCTAAAATGCTGACTGGAGGGACTGTTTTGTTAGTTTAGTGTCCCCGCTCCTGTGCTCACATAAGAAGTTTCCAGAAAACTAGAAGCATGGAATGATGAGTCCTGGGACTCAGGACAATCCAGTCTCTTCTCTGATTTGGATGGAAGAGAAAGATGGAAAAGGATGGGGTTGAGAGAAGAATCGTTTCAAACTTGGACATGCACTACCATCTTGGGGAAGGTAGTATTTCATACATAGTACTACCTTGAAAATTATATCCAGATTTTGGCAGAATGTGGAGAGAGAAGAGTGAAAAAAAAATGCAGTATCTATTGCAGAATCCCATATTGGAGTTATGTGGCATTCTCTGTTTTAAATAAATGAATTCAGCACACATACTCTTAAAGAGATGTTTGCTTGTTTTATCTTTTTAGAAAGATCATGCATCATATTAACTTACTCTTAGTGTTGTACTATTCTCAGAATGAATACATTAAAGGGATGAGATTCGCATTTGTATACCTAACCATGAATCGTACCCCACATCTTTAAAGTAAAATTTTTTTTAAAAGGATGAGATTTAAAGGAAGTATGCTGGTGCCCTCACTGTCTATCTGGCCCCAGGAATTGAGATTCAAACCAGCTCTGCTTATTCTACCAGTTGGCTATCCAGAGTGGCCCTCCTTTCCCTTCTTTTGCCACTTCAGGGTCACCTAGGGAGGGAAACAGGGGCTTGCAACCTGAAAAGCAGCAGAGCTGTTAAGGTAGTTTCCATAAAGGCTTTGTTTTGTGTGTGTGTGTTTGTTTTTTTTGAGTTGGAGACTCATTCTGTCACCCAGACTGGAGTGAAGTGGCCGCTCCCGGCCACTGCAGCCTCTATCTGCTGATCTCCGGGGATCCTTCCGCCTCAGCCTTCCAAGTAGCTGGAACTACAGGCACGCGCTACCATGCCCGGCTAATTTTTGATTTATTGTAGAGATGAGGTCTCGCCAAGTTGCCCAGGTGGGTCTTGAACCTGCGGGCTCAGGCAATCCACTCACCTCAACCTCCCAAAGCGCGGGATTACAGGTTGAGCCATGGAGCCCAGCTAAGGCTTTGTTTTTTAAAAGTCTATTTTTATTCCCACCCATCTCGATTCTGATCCAGTGGGGGCTGGGGGTTGAGTATGCCCCTGCTGAAGGAGCATTTCTTTTTCTTGCATGACCTGATGTTTCCTGGTCAGACATCTTTGATCTAGGAAGACTGCTTTGTTGAAGAAACTCCCCTTGGACTTCCCCTGCTATTGCAGTGACATTAAACATTTTGTTTTAGTGACTCATAATCGTGGTCCACCTGGAATCAAAAGCATTCCCAGACCCTGAGCAACAGAGGATAAGGACAAGTAGGCTCTGTGGAGGTGAAGTCAGGGGAGGCCCATGGAGGGCTCAACCCCCAAATATAGAACTTGCTCCAGCTCCTGCATTTGTTAGATTTGTGAAGAGTTTTATCCAGGTGTCAGATGGTTAGCACATTTTGCTATTTTTCTCTGTGTGATGGGAATAAAGATTTTCTTTTTAAGGTTTCTTTAACTTCAATTAGAGGTAAGTAGAGATGTGCTAATTAAACCCAGGAAACCTACTGCCTGCCAAGTTGAAAAGTAGATAACCTCTAGGGCACTAGGAAGATGGCCTGACAACAGGGGAAAAGTCAGCACTGGGAAGGGATGAGGCCAGCTAATTAGTCTGAGGATATCTACTGGCTATTTACCACATCAGAGCTTAGCTTTTCAGTCCACAGAAACGACCCACCAATCCTCAGTGGCAGGCAAGATTGGACCCCCTGTTATCTCCACAATCCTGCATTGTGGGGCAGGTGATCTATGTACAGAGGAGGGGACCACGTCCGGTGGGGCTCAAAGACTCAGAAAGGAGTTGTGCTGAACTGCTGTGAAAATGGACAACCCCTGTGGCTAGACATGAAGGCAAGCAATATGGGTGACATTCGCAGGTGGTTGCCAACACTAGATATCAGAAGACAGTCTCTATTAGGTGGATCAAGTCACAGAGCTGAGCACAATGGAGATCTACTTGACCTGGGACTTAGAACCACAAGACTGCTTGTGGTATACATTATGGTTATTAATTTGCATTTCTACCTGTCAGGTAGACTGCATATTTGCAAGAGGCATTTTGCTTCAGAAAACCAACTTGAATATGTAAAACAGGTGTATCTTTAATCTTCCCACAGTGAGTTAAAAAAAGAGAATTTCCTTTATTAATGTGTCATTAAAATTCTTTGCTGGAGAGATTCCTTCTGCTATTTTGTTTCCCTTGCCAGTTATTGAGTCCTAATTTTCTGTAATGGGTGCATGCAAGTTGTCTATAAAGCTCTCCATTGATTTCATGTCCTGAGGTTGAAAATTCACACTTCAATTTCTTGTGGATTACTGCTGTTTTGTTTTATAGCATGTGAATGACTGTGGGTCTCTGTTGCCATTTTTTAAAGTCCATGTTCCTGCTTACTCTCAAGGCTCTCCTGCTGCTAATTTTGGCATCCCTGAAAAGGGCTTTTTGTCCCATATTATGAACCCTATAGCCTTCTCATTCCATCTTACCTCTGATTCTTAAGTTCTCTTGATCCTTAAATATCCATTCCAGCTTATGTTAAACATAAGCTCTGAGTGCCTAGAAGTGCTTGCTTAGTCTGGCTCCTTTCTGTATCCTGAGGCTCGTGGTGCACCATTTTTTTTTTTTTTTTCATTTTCTGTGCTCTAACTTCAATGACTTTATCATAATTTTTTATGTATGCTCTGTTACTTCCTGACCCAGGGCCTTAACACATGCTATTTTTCTACCTATTGTTAAGTCTCATGCCCTAGCACCTGGGTCTTTAGTGCTGGGCCCTCCTTTAGTGCCCCTCTTCTATACTACCAAAGCACCACACGCCTCTCCTTGATGGCATTTGTCACTCTTGCATGTAGTTATATGCTTATTGATTGGCATGCGAACTCTGTGGGAGAAGCCCAGGTCTGCTCTTGCTCAATTGATCATGTACAGTATGTGACACTTGGTGGGTTCTTAATAAGCTTTGGGTGACTCGTGAGTGAAAATGAGCCAGTAGCAGGGCAAGGATATTGGGATACAATGTGTACTATGGAAAGAGAGAAAAAGAGTCTATGGTAGCAAAGATACATGGTTACTTTAGTCAGGCTTCACCTAATATAGATGGGGTTGGATCTCATGGTTATCCCTGGAGACCCCTTCCAGTTCTGAGGATGGAATTTGAATTCTCACTGTGCAGCCAAGGGCAGAGCCTGTCTCACTAAACCATGAGCCTCTGTCCTCTTTCATCAAAATGTTCTAACTGCAACCTTTCTTTCCTTTACCATTTTTTCTGGTTCTTGGAGTAAATCTAAATCCTAGACTGGGATCTTGCAAGTACTTCCCCACCCTGCTTTCTTGCCACTTGGCCTGTTACATTGGAGTAAGATCCACCATCTTGTGTCCTTCCTGAGCTCCTCAGACTGCCAGGCTACCATTTCCTTCTCAGCCCCTTCACTTGACCACTTTCTAATCTTTTTTTCGTGCTCCTCCTTCCCTCTCATTCCCCATGTAAGAATACAGAGGCTATTGAGTGTAAATGGTTAAGAATGCTGAATGTGTTGAGCTCCTTGGAGCAGTGGCTGATTCTAGATCAAGAGCAGAAGACGAAAAAGATGAGCCTGTGACACCTTGCCCATTGTGATAGCAGGAAGTTATCACCGACTATAAGACAATTTGGGAGCAAGCCTGAAGAGAAGAAGCTCTCACTGCCCAAAGATGGGATAAAATGAGCATCTTCCCTCCCTACAAAAAAGTACGAAAAACCAGCAACAGATTGAAACACCTACATAACTTATGCCTATATAATTGATACCAAAAAGATGAAGCACAAAAGTCATTAATAATACTAAAAATAAGAGAGAAAGGACTTCTTTAGTTGCCTTTGGATCAATCTTTATTTTGAAAACCAGTAAATAAATGAAGAACACCTAATACTTACCCAACTTTTTTCTGCACGTGGTTCCTTGGATAACTATTGTAAATGAGGATGGGCCTTCTGGTGGAAATTTTTTATCTAATAAATGAGAAAGTCTGACAGAATTAAAATATCACCATGCTGCAGCCCCTGTTGAATTAATGAATCTGGGCTTGGGCATCCGTGGCTCCCACCATTACAAGAGACCACCAGACATTTGTATGAGGGAAGTACCAACACCATGAGTAAAGTAAATACTAAATACATGAATAAATAAATGTGTAGTCAAGCCTTAATGTGATCAAGATGCTCAATCTAATCATCAATTTACTAAAGTAGAGGGGATAGAAGAACATGTTAAATGACTCCTCAGGAATGCAGTCAGTGGAATCTGGATTCTGGGATACTCTTCATGATGAGAAATTTGATTATTTCCTAAAAAATTGTGAGAAAAATAGTGGATGGCTGGGTGCAGTGGTTCGTGTCTGTAATCCTAGCACTTTGGGCAGCCAAGGTGGGAGGATTACCTGAACCCAGCAGTTTGATACCAGCCTAGGTGACATAACCAAACCTTGTCTCTACAAAAAAGAAAAGAAAAGAAAAGAAACTAGCTAGTCACGGTGGCTTGTGCCTGTAGTCCCAGCTACTAGGGAGGCTGAAGCAGAAGGATCACCTGAGCCTAGGTTATTGAGGCTGTGCTGACCTGTGATCATGCTACTGCATTCCATCCTAGACAACAGAGTGAGACCCTGACTCAAACAAACGAACAAGTAGTGGAAGGGGAAGTCTAGAATAAGAGACTTAAGAACCTCTCAACCAATTACAGTGTGTGGAACTTGTTTAGATCCTAATTCAAATTGGGTAACTTTAATTAACATAAAGTGAAATGTGTATTGTGGTTTTGTTTTAAAAGTTTTATTTTTTTCTTTTGGAGACATGATTTATTAAACTGTTTACAGGTAAAATAATATGCCTGGTATATTCTTCAAAATACTCTGGTTGGGGGTATATTAGTTATCTATTTTTGTGGAACAACTTACCCCAAATTTAATAGTTTAAAACAACAAACATATGTCATACAGTTTCTGGAGTCAGGAATCCAGGGGTAGCTTCACTGGGTTGTTCTGGCTCAGAATCTCTCATGAAATCACCTTCAGGATGTTGGCTTGGTCTGCAGTCCTCTGAAGGTTGGCTAGGATAGAAGATCCGCATCTAAGCGCATTCATATGGCTGCTGGCAAGCGGTTTCAGTTCCCTGACAGCTGTTAGTTGGAAGCTTCAGTTTCTCACTCCATGGCATCTCTATAGGGCTGTTTCTAGCAATACAGTTAACTTCCCCCAGAGTGAAGAATCCAGCAGAGATCAGAAGCGCAACCATATTGGAATTAATAGTTCCAGTTACGACCTAATTTGCAAGTGGCATACCATCATTTTTGCCATATTCTCTTGGTTGCAGAGTGCATTGTTGAAGGACCTTACAGAAGGGTCTGAATATCAGGAGGTAAGAATCACTGGAGGCCATTTTGAAGGTTGGCTACCACTAAAGAGATGGACATCGATGATGGTGGGGTATTGATAAAACATGATTTGCCAAGAGTTGATAGCTGAAATTTTCTATTATAAAAAGTTTCTGGGGAAAAATATATTTTAGAGACAGAATGCTTGGATTTAAGTTTCAGCTCTATTATTTATTAACTGTGAGACCCAGTCAAGTGATATGAATCTGTTTCCTCATATAGAAAAGGGGAATAATAAGAGTGTGTGCTATATCTTTTGGAC
Organism: Cephalopachus bancanus; assembly: GCA_027257055.1. NCBI lineage: Eukaryota > Metazoa > Chordata > Mammalia > Primates > Tarsiidae > Cephalopachus > Cephalopachus bancanus. The sequence continues at coordinate 3,447,610 of JAPVLO010000087.1, forward strand.
TATTGTGAGCATTGAAGGAGGTACAACTCATGAACGTTCAGAACCAAGGCTTCTGTGTAGATAGCACCCAGAGGATATTTGTTGTCAGTATCATTATCTTGAATTCTGTCTTGGGCACTCTTTTCCTGCTGGGCCTCAAACCATCCCAGGACCACCTATTTTCTAGAAACCCTTTTCTCTAACTTTTTAGTGGAATATTGTGAGTTTCTTTGGGAAAATCTGCCATTTGTTTCTTGTCTTATCCCCTTACTACATGCATTTGCCTCTGCATGCTGCTGCAGAAGATAGCACTTGCTCCATGTGGAAATAAGTGTGTCTGGGCATGTCTCTTCTCCCCTAATCTATATCAGCATGTTTCTCTGAGAATGTGGATGGTGCCCATATCCCCTCTCCTTCTTCTCCATGAAATCTCTTTGTCTTTAGAAAGTTCATTTGGTGAAGTTTAGATGAGACTTTCTTTTTTTTTTCAGATGAATTACTACTGAAACTTCAAGTTCAGACATGGGCACATGATCCAGGCCTGAATAAGTCATTCTCTGGCCACCTGATTGACTCAGGCCCAGACACATAACCTAGGTGGCCTAATCTGGGTATTTCTGGGAACCTTTTTATAGCAATATTGCTGGAACTGATCTTGCATAGAGTTGCCAGATTTAGCAAACCAAACAAACAGGGCATCCAGTTAACTTTGAATTTCAGATGAACAAAGAATATATTTTTAGTATATTATTTGTTATTTTTCTGAAATTCAATGTTAATTGAACATCCTGTATTTATCTGGCAACCTTAGCTCTTGCCAGTGTGCAGGCTGAACTAGGGGGATATGAGACCAGTGAGATAGGCAGCTATGTGGTCAGGAGCCTGCTGGCAGAATGGAACTGAGTAGAGCCAGCAAATAGACAAGAGCAACTGAACCCTAAGTGCATTGTTAAGACCCTCGTCCCTGCTTTCACTGAGGCAGCTGCACACCAAGTCTTTTCATTTTAGGAGCCAGTGACTTTCCTTTTTCTGTATATGGAGTTGGGATTTTTGTTGTTCTTATTTGTTTTTAGGACTTCAATTTGGATACTTTAATAGGCTCAAAATACGGTACCATAAGGCATTGTGAGCTGTAGGTGTCATACTAGTAAGCCCTAAAATTTCCTGAGTGTTTATGCTGGACTTTGGATTAGTCTATCTGCATTGTCTCATTAAATCCTCACAGTTACTCTGCATGGTATAAATGAAGAAATTATTGACCCAATACTTTACCTTCTATGAAGTTCTAATGATATCACTATATGTAAATGCCCTGATGTGGGTACAAAGATGTTTACTGTAGTAATGTTTGAAAATATAAAATGTGGAAAACCTAAATTTCCATAGGGAACTGGTCAAATCAATGTTGATATATACCATTAAAAAAAATGCAGTGCTAGGCAGGGTATTTGTTTATTCACAGACCTGAATATGAATGAAAGAAATTCAGACAATTAAGTTTAATACTGTTATGTAATTAAGTTTGGCAAAATATAGAGATCATTGAAACAAACACATTTTTATGGAATGCAAGTTTTATGAAACCAAGTTTTCCAAGAAAAAGCTCTAATTTAGTTGTCTCTTTCACATCTTTGCCTGTCTCAGAAATGAACACCGTCACCGAGTGGGAGTGTGACTGCAAACCTGTGTCTCAGCACCCTCTGTCCTTCCTTGAAGGGCTGTAGCTTTGTGTTGGGTGCAAAGACCTGTCAGTATGACTGTGAGGTGGTGATTTGACGGAGTTGAACATGAGCACCCACACTGCTGGTCTGCATTCTATCCCCCTGGGTGTTGGCCATCAGTATATACCTCTTCCGGGTCAAAGCACTTGCAGAGCTGAGCACCGAGTTTTATTTGTCATTAAACAAGACTCTGACTTCTGTCTGCTCTGGCATGCAGCAACTGATGGAAGCATTCTTCCTCTGAGAAACAAACCAAGGTTTTCATAAAGTTTATAAAGGATAAACTTGGACCTTTGGAAATGTCAGAAGGACATGAAGGGTGAGGCCTGCTGTTGACACACATGCCATCGTACTTTGCAGAGAAACAAAGCAGGCACTCCTGTCCACACAGCATTTGGACTGTGGCTTTCCTCAGTCTCTCGGTGGTGCACAGGGCCTGATTCCCTGAGGTGTGCCAATAAGTACACATGACCTCACAAGGAGGATGATGAGCTCACACAATATGGCAGTGAGTCTTCTTGGACCCAGCCTTGTTCACCGACGTGGGGTTAGCATGTCCCTCTCGGTAGTTACTTGGAGATGTGGATTACTTTGGTGGAAGTACTGTTCCACTTTAGGTATTTCCCAGTTGCAGAGAATCGCAGATTCTGAGTGCACCACTGTCATCCTACTTGAAATAATTAGTGCTTTTGCCATCGAAATGAGGTTGTAGCTACCTGGTATGAAATAGCATTCATTGTTCACATCCAGGAGATCTATCTTTTCTCTAATTTGGCACTGGCATTAAACAGCTGCTACTTTCAGACACATCAATTTGTTATACACAACGTGAAGGAGAAACAGGGAATGGCTTAGACAGGGCTCCATCAGTGTCTGTACTTTCTCTTCCAAATTGCAAACAGCTGGTTCTGCCTATTTCATACCTGCTTTCTTCAGCTATTCTGTTTTCATCTTTGAGAAACACCATATCACTGCTTTCCCCATTGGAACCACACAGCCTGATCTACTGGAGCCAGGCTTTGAGGTAACAATGTCACAATGTGTGTGTCTTTCCTTCAGAATGTATTGACTGTACACAGTATTTGATCCCTGAGGGATTTGCCCAAAAGAGGCTGTAAAATTCAGCCAGAGGAGTTTTCAAACTAAGCAGGAACATCCTAGTTTAAGTTGGGATTGGATCTGTATGTGTTGCCAAGAAGTCTTATACCAGGACAAAGAGTTCATATTTATATTAAATAATCTTGTGACATAATATCCAGATCAGGTAGGAAGACAAGTGTGGGCATCTCCTGGGTCTCTAACACATGGACTTCTCCATTTTGAGTTTTTAGAGCACAGAGAGACCACAGAGCCCCATGACAGCTGATTGGGAAATCTCACTGAGGAGTTTGGCATCAGAATAGCATAGACATAACTGTCAGGATATGTCTCATCCATTCAGGTTGATGTGACTGACAAGAACCGTATCCCTGTTTTAGGAGAAGGCAGGTGGCACTATGTCTGTCGCTGATAGAGCCAATGAACGTGTACCTTGAGCCAGCTGACAGCCATAGTGCAAAGTGACCTACTGAAGTCAAGCATGTCTGAGGACACCTGCACTGTAGCACCAGAATTCTGTGCTAGGGCAGTGCATATTCAGTACATTTTACAGAAAATGTGCGTGTCTTGTGATATTGTCACCTCAAAGCCTGGTAATATACCTATAAAACCAACACTGCAGGGGATCATGGCTTTACACATGATCCACGTCTGTGCACCCTCTTGTATGCTGTACTTTATTAGGGATATAGATAGCTATGCTCTGAATGCAAGAAAAGGGCTCCATTGTATGGGGGGTCAGATTTGGGTTCAGCACTTTGAAACCTACTCTACCTCATAGTGTCTGTACCACCTTGGGCAAATTATTTCACCTTTCTAGTCTTCATTGGCCTATATGTAAAATAGGAATGCAATAGTACCTTTCCTTTAGGGATGTTAGAGGAGGATCAAATGAAGTAATGTACAAAAATCACACAGTGCCTAGCCTACAGTTGTCACTGTGCTGCAGCTGGCTGCCATCAGAGGACTTGGTGAGGCGGCTTCAGAAGTCTTTCTGTGGCTGAGCTGCTGGGGCAACCCTTGTCCACATCTAATGGGTACCAAATTCTTGTCTGCAGTACTCGAGTGACCCTGATGGGTGCCACTGATAGGTGGTCATTGACCTTACCGCAAATATCACTGTACCCCCAGCCAGGACCACTGGCTCTGAAGGGCTCTGCAAATGAGGGTAGTGTTTGGTTCCCTGATGTCCACTTTCCATTTGACTCCCTGCTCTCAATTGGAAAGACTCAAATATTTATTATAATTACATAGAACAGAACGTGATTGTTATGATCACAGGGAGAAGCGTCAGTAGGATTCAACGGAACCAGATGCTGGTGAGGGAGAGGGTTATTTCACCGGGATCCTCCTCTGGCCTGAACGTTGTGGCTGTTTGACAGAGATAAGCAGACACTGCTGTGTTGCCGGCACTCGGGCACAGGGAGCGGTGGTGCCTGCGTGGGTTTGCTTCCCCAGGCCTTAAGCTGCACTAATTGCTTTGGAAGCAAGGCCTGTTCCCGGGCAGCAGCATATGCTGCATGAGTTGCCTGAAGCAAAGATAAAGAGTTACCTCCTTCTCCTTTATTGAAGTTTAATAATAAAATGGAACTGTCACCATTTCCAATAAACTGCTTATTTTAATTGAGAAAAATAATGAAAACTGGCCTCCTTCTAGTAGGAGGTTGTTGTGTGTCTCCCTGGCTCAGGCAGTCTTGAAACTTCTGTGCTTTTGTAGCTGTGCTCTTGAGGACACTCGGTCCTGGGGTCAGTGAAATTAGCCACCTGTTTCAATCCATTTAAGAAAACTTGGCCCTTGAAGGGCAAAATAAGTCATTTTCTAAGGTGTATTAGATTGTAAAGGTGCAAACCAGAAAGTTGGCACAGAAGGTATTTGAGATATAAAGCTTTCCAGCATCATTTTCTATTTTAATTATCAATATTAAACATGGTTTCTTCCTTCCTCCCTTCCTCCCTTCCCCTCTTCCTTGTTTTCTTCTTTTTTAGAGACAGTGTCTTGCTCTGTCACCAGGCTGTAATGCAGTGACACAATCATAGCTCACTGCAGCCCTGAGTTCCTAAACTCAAATGATCCACCACCCTCAGTCTCCTGAGTAGTTAGGATCACAGGTGTGTACCACTACGCCTGATCAATTTTTGTTGTTGGAGAGATGGGTCTTGCTATGTTGCCCAGGCTGGTCTTGAACTCTGGCCTCAAGTGATCCTCCTACCTCTGCCTCCCAAAGCAATCCTTTATATATTATAGTGACTATGAAACAAAAGTAGTCTTATATTTTTTTCTGCCATCATAGTTCTTTCGGATGACTTCTTTTTTCTTGCCCGCCCAGTGAGAGGTCAGCCAGCACCCCTGTACATAAGAGGGAAACAAAGGCACAGATAAGGGAGTGTCTTGCTCAGGCTTGTAGAAAGCGTGCATGTTAGAGTGGGAATTGGAAGGAAATCCTGTCTGCTGCTCTGGGACACAGATGCTCTCACTACTCCACCCACTGTCCAGGCTGTTTCCTGGACATTTTACAGAGGAAAAATTTGAGGCCAAAGAGCTAAAGCGACTTGCCTTAGGGTCTTGCTGGTAAATGGTGTAACCAGAATTAAAACTCAGTTTCCAGACTCCCAGTTCAGGTTTTTTTTTCTTTTTGCTTGTTTTCCAGAATCCATAGGTTCTTTATGCCAGTTGCTTACATAGAATGACAATGATATGATGGCATTAGCTATAACAATGTCTGAATCTTACAGTACCCACAATTGGGAGTAGAGAAAAAGAAATCTGTAGTGATGAGGAGGATGCAGGGCAGTCAGCCAGGCTTCTTCCTTTGCTTGCAGACAGACCCTTGGGATGCACATGGTTTGGATTCGTCTTCAGCAAAATTACAAATCACCCCATGCCATACAGGTAAATGACTAAAGCAGTGGCTGTTAAATCCATGAGCACCAAGGGTTTTGCTGTGTCTGGTACAGGCACGGTAGCCCACACAGCACAATCACATTAAAAGAGGAGGAGGGAGCATAGATGAGACTAGGAGGGTACTTTAAATACAGGGGAAGCTTTGGTAAGGTGTTATCTCAGCAGTCAAGGTCATTGTGATGGTTATGGTAATCCTAAGGGGTCCTTTCAATTAAGTGACCCATATCGAGCATCTAAAATTTATTAATCTGAGGGACAAATGTGTTGGCTCATCACCTGAAAGACTAGGTATGCCTGGATCTAGGGACTCAAGCCATGATGTTGTGATCCCATCCTGGCTCCTCCATTGTGGGCTCTGTTCTCCTTGGCTGTCACCTTTATTCAGGTGTGCTCTCCCTGTGCAGTGGTAAGATGATTGCTGGCAGCTCTAGACTTTCTCCCTGGTCTCTCAGCAATCCCAGTGGAAAAAAAGAGTCTCTCCCTCCACACTGTAGCAGAAGTCCAGGGATTGGGCCAATGCCCATGCATGACCATGGTCCATGGGATGGAATTCACAGATTGGACAGGCCTGATAAATAGACCCACCTCTTGATCTAGGAGGGAAAGAAATAAATGTTAGCCTCATCCAAGCCATGTAAACTGTGGGGTTTACATGGGAGAGAAGGAAAATCAGAAGAAGGGAAATGAATCCACATATTACTACTGCGTGTGGGTTTTAGACTTTCTTTGGACTTATCATTAGTCAGTGGCTTCGTAGGTAGAAGGACCATTTTAACCGTTGTGTCTAGGTCAGTGCTGTCCAATAGCACTTTCTGCAATAATGGTGATGTTCTTTAATTGGTCCTGTCCAATGCAATAGTCACTAACCACATGTGGCTAATGAGAACTTGAAATGTGGCTGGTTCTGCCGAGGAACTGTATTTTTAATATTAGCCAATATTTAATATTAGATAATTTTAATTACATTTAGATGTAAGTAGCTACATGTGGCTCATGGCTACCATACTGGACAGAGCAGCTCTCAGTCATCGCATGGGAGATAGTTCCCTAGGAGGCATGACCTGGCCTTGTGTAGGAGACGTGGGCTGAGGGTTAAATGCAGTCTGATAGCATATGGATTTGGCTCCTGTCATGGAGTAGAAGAAAAGGAAGTTTGGACATGAGGGAGAGAAAAGGGAGAAAGAAACACAGAGCCCTTCATCTGTGGCATCACTTGGAAGTCCTTAAGTTGAGAAATATATTTTCCATCTAATATATGAGCCAGATTTGTACCAGAAAGAAACAAAATCACTGACCGTGTCATGAAAGTGAATTAAGGGAAACTCCATGACATGTTGTTACATTGAATTTAAGTGTCCAACAAGAAAAGCAGCCATTGCCTGAATGACACACACAGCTATACATAGATAAAAAGAAAAATTATGTTGCGCAGCGTTATTTTTTTTTAAAAAAAGCATATTGTGTAAATTTGTATGACTGGGCAACAATTAAACACAGTTTAAATAAATGACATCAGATGAATAGAATGAACTTATAAAAGCAGAGCCTGGACACAGTGATGCAAACCTGGGGCCAGTTAAAGTCCAGCCTCTCAGCAAGCTTTGTGATGGACATTTCATCATGCTGCATGCCCTGGAGGGAGTGTGTGAAGACTACCATGCGGTGATGCTTGCCCAGCCTACGTTCTCTTGGTGGTCAAAGTCTGGTTTCCAAGGGTGGTGATTGGTGGTGAAGGTAGATTCTCTCCTGCCCACCTGCAGCTGGGACGCCTGGCTTCCTCAGACTTGGTCAGTTGCCTGATTTTGTTCTCTAAGCATGCATGGAGGAGGAACTGCCATGCATTTAGCATCCTGCTGAGCCTTGGGAACTGCTTAGGAAGAGGAGGAAAGTATGAGGCTTGGCTCCTGGCCCTGCAGTTTGCCTGGTTCCCTGGCCCTCAGGATTCCTCTCCCCCATCACTCAAGCCATGTGGCCATCAGCAGAGATTAAGAAGGAGTATTCTGGAGCTAGACTGCCCAATCCTGTGGCCAGTATCTTCCATACAAAGTGCTCAAAAAAAAGAAAAAAGTTTCATGTTGCTAATTTAGAGAATCAACTGGTGTATAGCAGAAAGAAGGAGCATGTTAGAGTAGGTGAAGTGACCTGGATTGAACCCTGGACCAGACAACTAGGAGGCATGTGAGCCCCAGTCTCCCTATCTGTGAAGTGGTCTGATGAATTCTCAAAAGGGAGCTGTGTGGTGGAGCCTCCCAGTTGCACTGTTATTTATTAAGGGCCTACCATAGCAGGATTCAGTTACGGTGGCTGCTCTGGTGGGCCAGAGGGCAAGGTGCTATGAGGGAAGAATGGGCCAGGGAAGAGGGTCTTGTGCGCAGTATGTATCCTCAAGGCAAGCCACTAATTTTAAATCCATCCTTGATTCATGTTAGACTCGGGTGTTGTTAAAGCCAAGTCACCATGAGGAGCCTACCCATACTGTGGAATTCTCACCAGCACCATCTTGCCAGCAAACCTGTGCCCACCCCAATGACCAGTGGCTCCTGCTGCTTCCTGAGGGGGCCCAGGCAAAGGCAGAACAACATCTTAGAACCATCAGCCATAACCTAGGATCGGTCTCTATGATCTCTTCTGATTTTGGGGCCCTCAGGCAGTGTGGGCTATTAAACACATTGTGAATGGGTGTCAGCATCTGAGTGCTGATGGCATGTTTGGGGCATTGTTGGGTCCCAGGGCATGGTAAGATACAGAAAACCACCCTTCAGCCAGGAAATCACCAACAGACATTTGTCACTAGCTCCCTTTCCTGCCCCTCTCCCTCTGTTGGCTCCTCTAGCCAATCTCCCCAGCAGACAAGATTGTGGATTCCTCTGGGGAGAGAATAATTCATTTCAGTAGAAGAGAAAGCATTCAGGAAAGCGTCGATTAGGAAGTGATGCCAGGCAGCTGCACTGCCGTGAGCATGGGCTCTGGATCAGGGGTCAATAGAACACTGGGCATGCACGGTGTACACACATGTGTTCCTGGGCACATGCCCGGACCCACTCTTGCTCCTTTGTTGGAAAGCAGAAATGTGTGGGATTTTGCAGTTACTTTTGCAGTTTCTTCTGTCCCCTTTAGTCTCTGTTAATGCTGGGCTTCTGTAGAACCAACAGAGCCAGAGGACCTTGGAGCCTGCTACAGAAGATGCTTTTCTCTTTGTTCTGCCTGTTTCTAGACATGCTTTCAGTTGTCTAGACTGTGTATGTCTCCCTTGACGTAGTTATAGTTTTCATGCTGTGATCTCATCTTTATCTGTGTGTATCAGATATGTGGTAAACATTGAAGACAGAGTAATGTCCTGTCTTAAGGAGCTTCACAGTCTTAGGTGGGGACAGAGTTTAATAACACAATTGTACACCTGGAGTGCTCAGTGCAGGGTGGATCTGAGAATGGGGTGGCAACATAGAGAGAACTGTAAGCTCTTCTCAGAGGCTGGTAGTCTGGGAAGACCTCACAGGGTGGGAAGTGATGTCCATTTGAGATCCCAAAAGCAGATGGAAGAAAATATGGAAGGAGAGCCAGAGAATGGGTTGAGGGTGGGTTCCCAGTGGAGGGGAGCATGTGCAGAGTCCTGAATGTGACCAGGGGTGGGAGATTGGGGGGAAGAAAAGGGGGAGAGACACAGGAGATGAAACTGGAAAGGAAAGTGGCAATTTTAGATGTCAGTATTTTTCCTAAACTGTAATTGAAGCTAAAACATGAATTTTGAAAGTAAATTTTACATTGATTAAGTTCTTATGTTTTGAACGTAGAAAGAAAAAAATTATGACCACTTGGGTCTGAGATTCATTGGTTGCGATGCAGCATACATCTAATTCATTCAAGGTTGGTGTTTCACATAACAAGACAGACACTAATGGATTTTCTGCTTTGTTGTTTCAGCACTTCAGGGAGCATCTGGACAAACTTTTTGCCAAAGGAATTGGAATGCTAGATATAGCTCTGAATGAGGCCTTCAACATTCTCAGCGATGTAAGTGCCTCCTTGATTTGCCTTTCTCATCCCCAAGAGAATAGATGGGATTTTTTTTTTTGGTTACCCAGGATGGAGTACAGTGGCCCAATCAAGCTCTTGCAGCCTTGAACTCTTGGGCTCAAGTTATCTACCTGCCTCAGCCTCCCTAGTAGCTGGGACTTATAGGCGTAGGCCACCAGGCCCAAATAATTAAAAAAAAAAATTTTTTTTTTTGTAGAGATGAGGTCTTGCTATGTAGCCCAGGTTAGTCTTGAACTCCTGGATCCAAGTGATCCTTCCACCTCGGCCTCCCAAAATGCTGGGATTATAGACATAAGCCACTGTGCCTGGTTGATTTTTATTTTTAATTGTGGACCAGTTCTGACTGTCATGGAGCAGGAGACACAGGCATGGACTTGGAGGGTGAGACTGGCTGGCCATTTAACTCATTTGGGGAACCAAGTGCCAGCTGGTAAGGCCAAACAAGCCCCTGCTGCTTAGAATTGATGATGAAGTCTGGTCATGGGACTTGTTTGCCATCTTCATGCTTATTGGCTCCAGTGCCATCAATGTCTCAACATTTGAACACCTTATAATGCAGATTGCTTTTCACTTGAGAAACTCTCAATTTCTTCCTCGAGTAAACTCATTTCTCCTTGTGTATCCCACTGAATTCCCTTTTGTGGGCTGTTCAGCTGGAGAGTATTGCATGGTATACCTATCCTTTCCCTGCTCTGGTTCCTGGAGAAGTCAGAATATGCAGTAGAATATTCCAGGCTTCCATAAGAACTGCAGGAAGAATCCTACTTAACCTGGTGTTTCTCACATGTCTTTGAACAATTCCTTTTTCAAGTCGTACCTGTTAACGTCCCGTGAAACATGTTGAGGAGTCCTGGGATGGTGATTCTGACCATTGAACTCAATTGTGTTAAGATAGAACAACATGCTACTATTGTTTTCTTGTTACTCTGGGAGGCATAATAGGGAATAATGATTATCTTTATTAATCCAGGACCTGTGTCATTTATTTATCTAGTATATGTTGCATGCTTTTTAATGTCAAGCACTGGGAATATAACAGTGAACAGAAGAGACAAAGTCATTGCCTTAATGGCTTATGAACTAGTGCAGAGGTCAGCAAACAGTGACCTGTGAGCTAAGTCTTGTCTGTAGCCTGTTTTTGTAAATACGCTGCTTCTTTGGGACACAGCCATGACCGCCCATTTATGTATTGTCTATGGCTGCTTTTGCACTACATGGCAGAGTTGATTCGTTGTGACAGGGAGGCCATGTGACCTCTAAAGCCTGAAATATTTAATCTGTGGCTCTTTGCAGCAAAATTTTGCTGACCCCAGTTCTAGTGGGAAGAGGCAAGTAGTTCTACAGTAGTACTATTGTTTCAGCATGATAAGGAGTGCCAAGAGGAAGACCAGTTTCCACTTTATACAGTGAGGTCAGGAAGAGTCTCTCTGATGCAATGAAGTTGGTATAGAGACATGAAGTGAGGGAGCAGCCGCGTGGACATCTTGAGGAAGAAGCTTCCAGCAGGAGAAGCGGCAAGTACAGAGGCCCTGAGTTGGGGATGTTTAGCATAGGTACAATACAGCAGGAGACCCGTGTGATGTGAGCAAAGTGGGGAAAAGAGAGTGCAAGGGGATGAGATCATGAAAGTAGCAGGAGCCAAATCCTGTAGAGTTGTAGAGCCTCTAGTGAGGACTTCACCTCTCCATGTGTGGGGAAGCCATTGGAGAGTCTGAGCAGAGAATGGCATGACCTTGCATTTTAAGACCAGTTTTCTCACTGCTGTGTTTAGAAGCAGCTCTAGGAGTGCAAGGACTATAGCAGGGAGTCCATTAAAGTACCTGGGTAGAAGATAATCATCGCTTACACCAGGAAAATAGCAGTGAAGATGTGAAGCAGAAAAAGAGAAACCACTCTAAGTATTTCAAATATTAGTTTAATTGAGGAAATTGATTGCATAGGAGACGAGAAAGCTGAGAAACCAAACAAGGTCTAAAGCAATCCATATATTAACACCAATGGAGGCATCTCTTTTCTTAGGCAGTGGGTATAACTAGAGGGTGGGGTGACATAAGAGCCTAGTCACTGTGGCCGTCCAGATGGTAACAGAGCCATAGAGGAGACTGCCCAGCAAGAACTAGAACCAGAGAGAGAAGGACCTGTCCTGTGGAAGCTGGAACCACAGAGGAGACGCAGCCATGGCCAGAAAATGTCCATCTGCTTAGAGCAGAGGGAAATAGCTTAGAAATTCCTCAGGTTCTTTCTCCTTTGGATGATCCTTTTCAAAACGGTTGGGGAGCCTGAGGACTGCGGTTGGCAGAAAAAAGGCATGGGATGGTGTGAGAGCAAACAGGAACTAAATGGAACACTAGCCACCCCAAGACATCAAGCCAGAGTTGGGAGACCAGAAAAGACTCTCAAGAGCTTCCTACTGTTGGTCTCCAGGCAGTTCTGCAGGGCAGGCCATTTTTATTTTGCAGGTGAGCACATAGAAACTCAGGTCAGTCATTCACCCAACACTGCATAGCTGGATTCCAATACTTGAGTTTGCACTACTCAGCTGCACTGGCCTTGCAAGCAAAGGGTTGGCCTTAATTTCAAGACTCTTTTTTAACCAATAATACCTATTGTTACAAAGAAGGTATTTAGGTTTCAGTCCTGAGCCAGTGTCATGACTGCAGAGGAGAAGAGAAAAATAAGGAGTGAAGGTGCCAAGTCAGTCTCTTCAATACAAATCAAAGCCCTAGTCACCTCACTCCATGGGGCTGTTGGCTATAGGTATATAACATCTATGTAAGAGTCCATGTTTTGGACAGTCCTTCTCTGTTGACAGTGTGTTAATAGTTAAGAAGCATAGCTGGACAAGGCAGAAAGCCAGGCTGCACCTTGAAATTCTGGTTTGAACTCTAGGCAGGCACCTTCTCAGGGCTTGGAGCTCTACATCTCAGCAGGCTCTTTCCAGGTGGTGGCATTGAAAAGATATGTCACAATTTGAATATTTGCTCTCTTTTTAACTCAAAAACCTATCTTCCAGAGCAGGGAGAGGCTCCTCTGAGCTGGGGTGGTGCCTTGTTTGAAAGTCTACCCTGCAGTGAAATTCTGTTTCCCTGTTCTCTGGCCTAGGTGGTGAAGGAGTGAGAGTGAGGAGATTGGTGTGTGGCTAAATTTGTGATCTCTAAAGTCAGGGGGCTGGGCTGAGAAACCCGACTTAGTCAGAACTTGCTGTGTGGCCTTGAGGAAACAATTTTCAGTCTCACCCTTATTTTCCACATCTCTATAATGGCTACAGGAATGGACTCAGCACTGGCCGGATAAATTGTGAGGCCCAGTGCAAAATGAAATACAGTGCCAATTATTCAAAGTTATTAAGAATTTTAAGGGAGTCATAGTAGAGCATTGGTGCAAATGTGGCACTTTCTTTGCATGGTCCTGTGTAGCTGTGTACGTCAAATGCCACGAGATCATCCTGGTGAACCCTTTCTCATGAGATTGAGAATTGAACCTGATAAGGCAATACCTGGCCCCTTTCAGTAGTGCTGGGTGACAGGTACCATCTCCATGACTACTGAGACAGTGGTCCCTGGAGGCAGCTTCCATTTGGGATGCTTTGGTCCTACTCTCTGTCTAAGTCCCCAGGAGCATCTGCTTCCCTTCATCTTTCCCCTTCTTCTGATCCTTGCCCTGGTACCATTTCACAGCCCATCCTTTCCATTTATCACTTTTTGTTCTCAGACATGCCTAAGCCAGTGTTTCCTGCAGCTTGCCCAATTCAATGCTGGTCTGCCAGGATGCTCCCACTTAGAGACTATGGTTAAGGTGGGGAGACATCATCCTCTTCTTGGAGACTTGTAAGGTACTTGCACATATTAAAGGCCCTGAAAAATCTTGCAGTGAACAGAACTTTTAAAATGTGTGTATACCAGTACTCAAACTTATTGACCCAGAGATACTTTAAATCATATCATTAGCTTCAGTATTAATATCTTGTATAAGTCACTGCTCACTCACCGCATTTTTGGGCAATATGTCATTGTCTACTTCAAGAGGGGCTATTCAGGCTCCCATAGTAACCACTAAAACCCAGAGAAATCACCAACACATGTTGGATTTTTTCCCCTGAATCTCTGTGAGGGAAGTATTTTTGAACACGGAAACCCCGCACATACCTACCTGCCCTGTCTTTCCCTATGAAAACTCCTTCTGGAGTCTGGCTAATCAGAAAACCAGATGGGCTGAAGGTAAGTTGTGGAAAGCAAGAAACCAAATAAATGTTAAGGAAAAAATAATGAATGTTACAAAATGTCCCTGCTTGGGATTGGTTGACAGAGGACACCATGTTTGTTTGAGAGTACATTTATCCTACAACGAGAAACATTCCTATCCTGTCTCTTGCCACTGGGCTTTTAAATAGCCAAACTCTTTGACAAATACAGAGATGGTTAATCTCCCATGAAAACAAAGCTTTATCTATTTTCTGCTTCATCAATATAACCTTTAAGTGATATAATTCTCTTCCTGTGTATTAGGCCTGCCTCTGTAAGCCAGTATGAAATAAAAAGCTACTTCTCAAACACACAAATACATACATACATACGCACACACACACAACTGAAATTGTGATTGTAGCTGAAACTTAGAATGGTTCAGAGGTTACTATAATTAAATGGAGTTAATTCTGTCTTACAATTACGTGCATTTCAGTTTCAGTATTTGCTCAAATGACTTAAAGGCTTGCAGTTGTTGATACAATATCTTTGAAAAGAGCATTCACGTAAACTTCTAAGCCCCTTCTAGCTATTGATCTCTGTTGTATTCATTAGATTCTATAAGAGCACAGAGCCAGTTTGCTACAGTAGTTAGCGTCTACCTTGTCATGTGACAACTGCAATTATCTTTTCTGGCGATGAATGTGATCTTTGCAGTGATTACCTTTTAAAAATTTTTCTTAGCCAATTAAATAAAATTTGGTGACATTTCAAAGACTGTTAATCACAACCAAATGCTCTAAATGTCAGGATGCATTGAAATTTTTGCTACTAACTGATGAATCACTTAGCTAATTGTAGTTCATCATCAGGCCCTTGTCATTGTTATTATTATGGAAAACACTTTCATCACTCTCGCTATTCAATAAAAAAAAAAAGTTTTAGAAAAATATGAAGAGAAGACATAATATTCATCAAAGCATTTGAATTTAATTGCATTCTTCAAAATTCTCCCAACTGCAGATTGCAGCAGAGAATACCAGGGACCCAGCCAGAGGAGAAAGTAATGTTTTTAAATAAACAGCTCCTGGCGGTCTTTCATTTCAGTCTACATTATTCTGGTATCTTCATTTTCCTCCCTTTCTTTCCTTTTGTTTGGGGAAGTTTTTCCATGATATTTTCTTTTTTTTTTTTTTGAGTTGGAGTCTCACTCTGTCACCCAGACTGGAGTGCAGTGGCCGCTTCCGTCCACTGCAGCCTCAACCTGCTAGGCTCCGGCGATCCTTCCGCCTTAGCCTTCCAAGTAACCGGAATTACAGGCATGTGCTACCACGCACGGCTGATTTTTTGATTTATTGTAGAGATGAGGTCTCGCTGCCCAGGCGGGTCTTGAACCTGCTGGCTCAGGCAATCCACTCACCTCAGCCTCCCAAAGGCGCAGGATTACAGGCTGAGCCACTGAGCCCGGCTTCAGGATATTTTCAAATGCACTTCCTAAACAATAACCTTAGGGCATTCTGATTTACTTCCCTTCTGAAGCTTCTATGACCTGAAGCATAGATCACTTCTACTCAGAGGCTTGCAGCTGGGTTTGTTTAATTATGTGAAGGCTGTGTTCAATGCAACCTCCCCAGAACATCTCCAGAACAACTTGTTGATAAGACCAGGCCATAAGGCTTATTTTTTTCTTGCTGCAGTAAGAGGAGAACAAAAGCACTACCATGACAGAGTCTTAGTGGCTTCTCAGAGTGGGAAGGACAATGTCAGGATATTTATTGAGACTTTGAAGTCTGGTTGAAGGCGAGTCTTTCAGTGTGAGAGGTGGGAGGAGCTTGGTTAGGATCCTTAGGATTGGGTAAGAATCCTAATATTATAGTTGAGGAGCAGTAAATACAGCAAAGGGAAGGTTTTGAGATCAGGGATACAGAAACTTAGGGTATAAATTGTCTTTTCTATTGAAGAGTTGATGGGACTTTCAAGAAGTTCCTGAAATAAAAAATACAGTTTTTTGCAAGTTTTATCTTCCTGGGCATGTGTTTTCTGGAATAGTGTGTTATATTGATAAAGACTGTAGAATAGCAGTCACATGGAAAGATGTGTAATGTGATGGTTCTAGTTTTCAAGTGTTTCTGTCTGTCAGTGTGGTAGTGTCATGGGCTTTGTTTGCTCATTAACTCCAGTGCTCATGTCCAGTCTGAGTTGTAGGAGTGGCTGCCTGGGCCAAGACTAACCTGAGGCAAGTGCCTAGGGCACAAAATTTAAGGAGCACTCAAATTAGGGTCACAACCCGGTGACAGTTGTGTTACCCTGGAGTTCTGGGACCATGGATTAGAGTAGATGGATTAGAGCTGAATTAGAGTAGTTCCTAGAGCTAGAAGGTCTGGATTCAAATCCTGATTATGTCAGTAATAGTTGTGTGACCAGCAAGTTAGCTAAAAAAAAAAAAAACTCTCTGTACCTCAGTTTCCCCATCTGTAAAACATGAATAATAAGAATTCCTACCTCAGAGGCTAGTAAGGATTATGTTAGTACATGTAAACCCAGCATATTTTGAGCATTTAGCCTGTCTTGTGCCAACCATGTAAAGATGTTATTCTCATCTTACAAATGAATAGATGAATGCTTAGGAAAGAGAACTTTTTGCAGACACACAGTTGTGGTGCTGGAATGGGATTTAGTGCTTTCCACCATACTGTGGTATCCCATGAATGTTTTGAGTAGGCTTCATTCTGTTCTAGTATGGCCACAAGCAATTCCTGCCACTCACCCACCCATCCACTCATCCAACCATCATTCCACCTACCCATCCACCCACTCATTCATCCATCCATCCACTCATCCACCCACCCACTCACACATACAGTTATATATTATCTTTGTTCATCTACATTGACTTCCAAGTGCACGGAGACTGGGCATTAATCACTTTAACTTGAATGCTTTATTATCTCTCTGGTTCACCAGTGGCTAGCCAGCAAAGTCAAGAGCCAAGGGCAGCCTCCATCCTTCCCCAGGGTCATGGTAATAGTTTGAGCATTTCAGGTACACTCCCACTGGACACCTTTGCACTTACTCTTTGTCATTTTCAGAATGTCCTTCCTCCAGATACTCACCTTCTTATGTCTCCTCAATAGACATAATGTGTCCATCAACTCACTCAAACCAACCTCATTTAGATTTTAAAAGCGATGGTCCCTCTCAGATAGCCTGTTGCCCCCATATAATGTGTCTCCAAAAGGTTATTGTGGGCTTGTTCTGGGCTTGTTCTGAGACTATGCTTGAAGATAAGAGAGGTTATCTCCTCTGGGCTTGTATTCTGAGGTCTATGCTTGAAGATAAGAGAGGTTATGCATCCTAGAATCTTACTTCTTACCCCTTGTGTTTTTTAGTAATTCTTCCATAGTCCATATTTAGATTCAACTTGTCAGAGCAAATTGGTAACTGTGAAAAGAGTCTTGTATAGTTTCTGTTTTGGTGGTGCACAATGAGCTCTCATTCTGAGAGACTTCCTAAGCCCTAGGCTTCATGCCTCTGATGCCTCACGGATACACAGAACATTCTGCTGAGAATTTTATTTTGCACTTATATCTTTCCACAGTTCAACCACACAGGACAAGGAAGTATCTGCAGCCAGGCCATCATGCTCATAACTGATGGGGCAGTGGACACCTATGATACCATCTTTGCAAAATATAATTGGCCAGATCGAAAGGTAAGTTGATGCCAACACCATCCATGCAGTGGAGTTCATCCAGAATCTTTATTGTAATCTCCAGCTTGTCCACAGATAAGTGGCCCATGTAGACTTAATCTCATAATGACCTATGGTTTCTCAGCCATGTGTTTTTTGGTTGACCAAAACTGAAGACTATAGCTTTCCTTGTTTTCAAAATGAAACTTTTTTTTTTTTTTGAAAGATAAGTTGGGTGTGTACTGTGAAAAGATATATTGTAAAGAGTGCTTCATCCACACTTGGCAATGCTTTTCTTTGTTTTTATTTTCCTTGGAGCCAGAACTGCTCAGTGGGTCCAGCATCTAGAGGATGGTAAAATCAGCTATGCTAACCCTGCAGCCATCTCCTTTATGTGTCATGTTTCTCCAGTTCTTCCAAAACCATCCAGAACCTTCTCTCCATCCCCCAGTGCTTCTCCTCATCTTTTTCAAAGCTTGTCTTTTCTCTGTTCTAATTCTTCCTTTTGTTTCCAGGTTGACGTTTACTAATCTGATGAGCCCATATGTTAGGTTATCAAGTACTGATATTAATATTTTTGGTGTCTTTTGAGTGCCTGAACCCAGCGGTTCCTCAAGATGTTTGCCAGTTTCAGTTTCCTGCAGAAATTTTTAAATTTGTGGATGCCTGAACCCTATCCCACACCTATAAAACCAAAATATCTGGGGTTGTGGCCCAGTCATACATGTTTTTAATAAGTTCCTCAGTGGGCAGTAACCAGTGGATTCATAACTGGTAGTCACTGTCTCACCTAAATGGTAGAATTTTAGCCAGGAAAAGAGGTCAAAGTGTGTGCTATTCATGGAGTATCAAAAAGGCATTTTCCTATCCCATGTGTTAATCACATTACCTTGACTGTCTCTACAGGTACATGAGACAATCCATTCCAAGTCCAACCTACTCTAATTTTGCTCATTTAATTTTTTGTAAGCCAACTAACCATACATATTTGTCAAAAAGATACAGGAAACAAATGACAACTGTGTCCTCAGCTATATCCAGGCAGCATATACCCTTGAGGGAACATGAGATGAGAGATAACCTTTCATATTTCCTCAGTTGTTGTTGGTCCACACATGTCTCTCATAACACTGGCAATCTCACCTCACCAAGTGGGAGTCTGGTGTTTAGAGCTATGTACATTTTGTGCATCAAGGTCCTCAAATGGACACTAACTCTTTCCTTTGTCTGATGCCCCACCTTGAAAACAGTCATCATCTCTGAAGCTGGAAGAAAAGCTGGCTGTGCTGGTCTGATTATGTGGGACTCTGACCTGGCACCTGCCCAAAGGATATCCAGGAATAAACTTGACTCACTGCAAGCACTGTGTTTAGAACCCAACCCTTGAATAAGGTAGAAGCTCGCTTTTGGACCAGATGATTTTAGATGCCAGCAGTATTTTGAGTGGTGACTTCCAGGGACATGTATAGGCCAAAGTTAGTTCCAGATAAACATACATAATGTGAAGGGAGAAGCTTGTTAGACACAGTTGCATCCCTACAGCACACAGTCCAATGCTAGGTGTGTGGTGGGCCTTAATGCACAGCCCTGCAAGGTGGCCAAATGACTGAGGGGGCCAGTAGGGGAGTCCTAGTACTAGTCAACATGGGAGGGCTGTGGACATTTTGCAGCCAAATAGAATGTTGACAGATGCCATGACATTTCATAGCATAGTAAAGAATATTTTTCATTATTTAGGTCTATTTTTTATAAAAAGAAGTAAAGGAGCCTTCTGATAACAGCTGATAAGCCTTCTGATAAGCAGTGTTTTGTCATATGAGTCTCATATTTTGTATCACATGAATCTTCCCACTTGGTGATACTCAATGGATAGCAGTCATTCAAGAATGTCAGCATTTGAACATCCTGTTTGTCCTTACTTGTAGGCAGAGGCACAGGATGAGAGTTGCAAAGTCCTAATTCTCCAGACAAAACACAAATCTCAATGTATCTTTCCAAATAAATAATATTGATCTTAGGCTAGGTACACTCTTAGATTAATTGGAACCAGGGTCCTAGAAACTTCAGTGTTACATCAAGCAGTTTAATCTACTTATAAAGTATTATCAAGCAGAGGCAGATTTTCTTTCTGTGGCAAGAGGGTCTTTTATTATGATCAGAAATTAATAGGAGGCGCCGTTCCCTCCTCCCCCATTCTGGAGAGTTCCATGATATTCATATACATATACATATTCTTCTTTATGAGCTTCCCTGTGAGGGTGCAGGTAATGAACTTGAATAAAAACCCAACATGATTCAGCATTGTGTTAAAGTGTGATGATGTGCCATGTGTAAGCAGTCATCTTTCTCTGCTACTTTGAACATTAGCTCTTTAGTAGAGAGTTGTTACTTTGAACATTAGCTATTTAGTAGAGGGTTAACTAATCCTGTAGTTGACAGTCTTAAAGACTGTGAAAATAGGAAATAGGTTAAGGAGAGATAAAACTGGTCTTTAGACTGGAATATCATGATTCCCATAAATCAGTGGTTCTCAAACTCGAGTAAGCTCCAGAATCACCTGAAGGGCTTGTTCTGTTACGGCGAGTGCTGGGCCTCATCTTCAGGACTTCCAGTTGAGTAGATTTGGGTGGGTCCTGGAGTCTGCATTTCTCACAAGTTCCTGGATGATGCTGATGTTGCTGGTGGGGAAACCACACTTGGGGCACTACTTCCATGAATAATAACACAAGGGGTGGGGTTTGGTGACTTCATATACTTCGACGTATTACTTTCCTCCGTTGACCTTTATGAGGACCTGTCCCTTCAGTTGAATTCAGAGCTCAGGTGTGTGTGTCTTTGTTCATACTTTGTTTTAAAAGCTGTCAAGTAATGATCATTTAAAAATCTGGATATGTTGTATAAAATTTTAAAGTTTTAGTTTCTCTTGATGGGTTATACCTGGCACTTTGGGGCTAACATTCTCATATAGGAACAAAAGGCTG
Source organism: Cephalopachus bancanus (assembly GCA_027257055.1). Lineage (NCBI taxonomy): Eukaryota > Metazoa > Chordata > Mammalia > Primates > Tarsiidae > Cephalopachus > Cephalopachus bancanus. The sequence continues at coordinate 3,468,201 of JAPVLO010000087.1, forward strand.
GAACTGAGAAGTGGCTGCCCCTTAGGCAGAAAATGCATGCTTCTTTTGGCCATAACCCTCATCACCACTCTCTGTCATTTCCTCTTAGCCCACTTCACTCATATGCTTTACCTGCCCACAGGTGTGGATTCTCTGACCCCTGATCTAGACTAAAAGGTACTCACTGTTTTTTATGCGTTGCCTGCATTCCCCACACTTTGAGTATGTTCCCTTCTCTTAGGCCTACCATGAGCCTTCTCTCTTCTCCTCCATCCAGAGGCCATCTTGTCCTTGCCTAGGCCCCAAACTCCAGACACCCTAGGAATTATCTTAAGAGAAGCAGAGCTTCCTGTCCAATATTATAATTGCTTCCGGGCTTGTCTTTCATCTTCATTCTTTGGTGAGTCTATGAGGACAGATTTTCTATTTCTAAGAAAATCCCATCACCTTGTACTATATCTCAGTACTGCTGAGAAGTATAGTGCAGAGAGCCTAGGGTACCTTTCTGAGTCCTGCCCCCTAGTCTTTATGTTCTATGCAATCCCTTTACCTTGAGTGTGGGCAGGACCTGTGACTTGCTTCTAACCAATTGACTCTTGTGAAGGTGAAGGTATTTTATCTCATCAGTTGATTTTTTTAGGTACTCTAAAGGGATACTATTCTGGGTAGGCAGTATATAATTGAGGACCTGTACGAGAGGGACTGGATCCTCTCTGAGGGCAGAGAAATTCTCTTTGCTGGTGTGATGACATTAAGCAGAGGTTTGGAGAAACTCTTATAGGAGGAAATTACAGTCAGCCTTGAGGACCTGAGGGCAGCCTCCAGCTAAGTCAGAAAAAGCCTGTTCTGGCCACTGTCAATCTCACAGCCACAGGAAGTGAATTCTGCCAACAATCTGAGTGAACGTGGAGGTGAATTCTTCTCCAGTTGAGCTTCCAGATGAAAACACAACCCAGTCAGCACCTTGACCACAGCCTTGTAAGACCAGAGTAGAGGACCCAACTAGGCTGTGTCCCAACTCCTGACCCATGGAAACTGTGGGATAATAAATGTGCTGTTTCAGTCACTACATTTGTGATTATTTGTTATACAGCAATGGAAAACTAATAGAAGCAGCAAGGAAAAAGGGAGAAAGAAAAGAAAATTACTTATTGTAGCAATGCTATAAAACATCCTCTCATCTAGTGGCTTAAAATACAATTTATTATTTCTTACAATTCTGTGTGTTAACTAGGTGGTAGTTCTGCTCTGCATGGTATCAGCTGGGGTCACTGACTAAGCTGCATTCAGCTGGTAGCTTGGCTGGGCTGCCTCGCTTCTTCTCCTGGTGGGTTCTCTCTCCCTCTGTGTCTCATCCTCTGGGCAATGCTGTGGGTCCACTCTCCTCAGTACAATAGCCTGGATTGCCTTACAGTATGGTGGCTAAATTCCAAGAAAGGGAGAACAGAGGGAAGTTGGAGAACAGGCCAGGGGAGCACTTGTGGGTGTTGTTTGTAAAAGCTACCTACCATCCAATCAGGGTCTTGAGCCAGACAACTACTTAATAAAACCTTTTAGAGTGAGTTGGGAGAAGGAATGCCATATTGGTGATTTAACTATGAGTCTATGAAGGCAGCATCGTGATTGCCTATGCAATGTGTCCCTTGCTGGTATTTCATTTCTGAGAGTGGAAATGAGGAGCTATTCATTCATTTATTGGATGCCATTTACTTTTGCCTAATATCCATCGGTTAGTGACTTAACAGCAGCTCTTACACACTTGGAATAAAATATGAAGTCCTCAACATGAAAGGAACTGTTCCAGGACCTGCTCAAGAAATAAAGCTACATACATTTAAATTAGAAAAGTGACTGTGCCCACATCTATGCAGTTGCTCTTCCAAGAGAATTTAAAAGGGATTTAAAATCTATAAAAGGGAAAGGTCTAGAATTATTTATCATTGTCTTCCCAGAAGCAGGAGACAGAGATAGCTGGATAGGTAAGACAATGATTTGTTAAGTGATTTAAAGGAAGGGTGGGTAAACTATGGCCCATGGCCATATCTGGCCCTTAGCCTGCTTTTGCAACCTGTGGGCTATGAATGATTTTTACATTTTAATTTTTTTTTTTTTTGAGTTGGAGTCTCATTCAGTCACCCAGACTGGAGTGCAGTGGCTGCTCCCGGCCACTGCAGCCTCAACCTGCTGGACTCCGGCGATCCACCTCAGCCTTCCAAGTAGCTGGAACTATAGGCGTGCTACCATGCCCAGCTAATTTTTTATTTATTGTAGAGATGAGGTCTCACCAAGTTGCCCAGGTGGGTCTTGAACCCCTGGGCTCAGGCAATCCACTCACCTCAGCCTCCCAAAGCGCAGGGTTACAGGCTGAGCCACCAAGCCGGCTGATTTTTACATTTTTAAATGACAAAAGAAGAATGTTTCATGACATGAGAAAATTCTATGATATTCAAATTTTAATATCCATAAATAGAATATTAGTTTAACACAGTCACATCCATTTGTTTTTATTGTCTATGGCTAATGTAGAGTTGAGCATTTGTGACAGAGTCCACCTGTCTGCAAAGCCTGAAATATATTTACTATCTGATCCTTTAAGACTTTGTTTGCCAACCCTTAATCTAAAGAACTCTTTGCTGAAATTTAGACCAACCAGTGTATAGCTGAAAGTCATCGAGATACCCTCAGAACTTTATATTTTGGCTGAATTTAACAGAAGATGGTTATGGCAGTTTCTCCGTATCTTTCTGTAGCTTTTTTCTCCTTGAATGAACTATTCTAGCCACATAACAAATTGTGGAGGACGTAGGAGACTTGATGGCAAATCTTTCTCTTCATGCCTATGGTATCTCTCCCCAAAATACCTGGTGGCCCCTTCTGCTTTTCTGTAATGAGTAGCTCTCTTTTCTTGCCCCCTCTCCTCGCTTCTCTGTCAGTGCTGCCATCAGGGCTGGGATACTTTACCTGGTGATGGGGTTGCTCAGAAGTGGGTTGCAAGGCTACCCAGCCCTGGGCTGGAACCCAGGACCTGGAAAACAGGGTTTTGATAAATGCTAGGCTTAACTGCTCCTGGAACCTTGTTTTGGTGGTAACATGGGCACAGAGCAGAATTTCATGGCTTTTAGTCATTTAGTAATAGAGAGGAAGAATCAGATTGCCTCTTTGCAGAAAGTCAGGCAAATGGAGACTCCCTGTCTCAGTCAGCTTGGGTTTTTGTAACAAAATAGCAAATATTGGGTGGCTTATAAATAGAAACTTATTGCTTACAGTTCTGAAGGCTGGAAGTCTGAGATCAGGATGTCAAGATGGTCAGGGTTCTGTTAAGGGCCTGCTTCTGGATTGCAGACTGCCATCCTCTCATTGTATCCTCACATGTCACTGAGCAGAATGGGGAAGCAAGTTCTTCCATGATTCTCACAAGGGCCTAATCCCATTTGTGAGAGTTCTACCTATATGACCTCATCTAATCCTAATCACCTAATACACTAACTCCTAATACCATCACAGGCAGACTAGGGTTTCAACGTATGAATTTGGAGGGGACACAAACATTCAGTCCATAATACTCCCTGTTACTGTGGGGGCAGAATCAAACTACTCATGAGTCAGAAATCATTGTTTTGCCTTGACTTATACTTAAGGGAGTGATATTTGGCCTATAACTGTCAAATACCAGACCATGTCTTAACTTGCTTCTATTGCAGGTAAAGTCATATTGCCCAGGTGTACAGGAGAGTTGTCACTGCCCTTAGATCACATTCCAACTCTTACTGTGCCCATTGAAGTCCTAATTCTTATCGAATGCTGTATGTCAAGTGCATGTTCTAAATGCTTCTTAATTCTCACAGAATCCTCATGAGAGGAGTACTGTTTTTAACATGTTTTCACAGATGAGGAAACTGAGGCACCAAGAGGGTATATAACTGATTTAGGGTTCCCTACTAGCATTTATTGAGCTGAAGTGACCACCCCAGCAGTCAAATGCTTAGCTTGGACTCTTAATCAGGACACAGACATCTCAAGGGCAAAGCAAAATAAAATGACTGCAGGGCAGAGGAAGAGCAGTCCATGCTGCACACATTGTCATCAGGACAAAAAACCCATTTTTTGGGATCTCCTGCCCCCAGTCTGGGAAGGTCTGCAGAATGTCAGGGACTCAGTGATCTCAGAACTCCTCAGGGCTGCAGGCAGTGAGCAAGAGGAGAGCGGATTGTGGGGTCTCAGGATGAAGCTGTCTGGGTGTGATTAAATGATCTTCCTCTTATAAAAGGACAGGAGAACTTCAAAGGCGAATGCTATTTCAGTGATGTGTGCTGTGAGTTTTATTATCAGTTATCTTGAAAACAAAAGCAAAGATAGTAGCTTTGAGGCTGTTTGAGAGACTCAGGGGCCTTGTAGGTTATTTGGTGGATCCTTGGTGGCCTGGTAGGGACTGCAAGAAGGGGACAAAAGTGGCTCTTAGTTTAGGGATAAAGGGAAACCCTTGATCTTGGATGACCAGGCTTTGGGCACCTTTGGAACCCTGTTGGAAGTCACTGTCCTTTGAACTGGTGTCACATATATCACCAAAAATGGATTGGTTTGGGAGTTTTGACTTAGACCTCCCCACATGTTATAACATGGAAGATAAAATCTCAAACTAGTCTTGTCCCAGGGATTTCAGGGGTGCAGGCAGGCTTAGCTCTGCTTGGCGCCTCTTGTAAAGTGGTTTTATAAAGCTAGGAATCTCCTCTGTCCTCCTGTTTCCATGGGGCATGTCCATTCTGGGGAACAGAGTTTCTGAGTTTCTGAGCTTGGTCAAGGCTTATCCTTTTAAGAACGCAACTCCTCAATTATTTTAAGCAATTTGGAAGAAATTTTTTGTTCCTTCCCCCTAACCTACATTGTTTTCTTCTCTGACTTTCAAATGATTTCACAAAAAGCTTTTTTTTTTTTTTTTCCCCTCCCTTTGGGTGGCAGAAAGAAGAAGGGATTTTCCCAAGACCTCAGCAATTTAGGAAGGAGTTAAGATCATACTGCCCCTTGGGGGGGCTCTCAAAATGCTCCACCTACCCTCGAACCCTCACACCACCTCCACTCTGACTTTATCTGTTCTTTATCCCATAAAACTTTATCAGTAAGGGGGCTTGTGGGTTGCAGGGGTGTGGGAGAGGAACAGAGGGAATTGGGAGCCATCTGGGGGTAATGCATTCATACAACAGGTATTTACTGTGGGTTCACTGTGTCTCACAGTCCGTTACGCCTGAGCCCATAGGTGGGGGCTAAGATACCCCCCAAAAGATAACAGAGTGCTGATAACAGATTACAGGTAACAAGCAAGTGAAAAGATCAACTTATTCAAAATCATGATGCATCTTCTGAACACGACAAACAAGGGCCTAAGACAAGAGTGGGTTGGTGGTGGCTTTTGTAGACAGTGGACAGTGACCAAGGCAAGCCTCTTGGAGGACAGCACGTGAGAGGGAAAGGAACTAGGTGTGAAATGGCATTCCCAGTGGAGGAAACAGTATTTCAGAGACCCTAAGGAGGAGCAGGTGGGTGTATGTGAGGAGCTGGATGAAGTGCAGGTGGCTGAAACTTGGTAGGCATGAGGACAGAGTCATGGGAAGGTGGTAGCTTCAGTGGGCATAGTAAGAAGTTGGGCTGTGATCCAAGGGTTGTAGGGAGCCACCAGAGGCTTTTGAGCAGGTGAGAGAGGTGAGCTGGTTGTTTTCAGAATGCTGTATGGCAATTATATGGACAATCAGTCTAGGTGACGTGGACTTGGCATGTGAATATAATATTAACTCTCTTCATCACAACTGATTTCAATGGGAGGTGAGTCTAGGTAAGTGGACTGTTTCACTCCCTGGGAATGCTCCAAGATGATCCTGTTTCTCACAGCTATTTTACCTCAGGGCTCACTTGGGTGTTTACATTTTTCTCTTCCCACCCTTCCTCCCTCTCCTTCTCCCTCCCTGACAAAAGTCATTGTTTGGTTGGTCGGAAAGTTTTGGGTGAGTTTGTATCATTGCTGTGTTTTTTCAAGGGTGATAAATCCTAAAACTGTCTTAGGAAAATAGCAGGAACATTAATTTCTCATGGTCAGTCAATGGTATGACAGGAAAAAGCATTTTCAGTCACTGTGGTGAGAGCTCATGCAGGCCCTTCTTGCTGTTGAAGCGAGAGTCGAAATGGCTCGTTGTCTATGGTTTATTTTTAATTACTTCTGCTAGTATTAGACATTTTGTGACTGCAGCAAGAAGAACATGACAAGACAGGTTAGGAATGAGGCTCACTGATGTATGGCTGCTGGAAGCCACTGAAAAATCTCTTCACGTCAGGGACTCAAGACAGCGTGTGGTACCCCCTCTGCAGCTACAACTGCTGTTTCTCTTCCTGGTCTTGGTGTTGGGGCCTTGGCCTCTGCCCAAGGGCCGCTGACTTCAGAAAACAAATGGGGAGATAGCGCACATTCCTACCGAGTGACTTTCCCCTCCACACCCTCGCCCTCCAGTAAATGGCTAACCAGGTACTCTTGAGGGAAGCTCCCCCTACTTACAATTTGGGAGAAGAGTCACACTCTGCTTAGCTCATTGTTTAATACTTAGCCTCACCCTATGGGTAACACTCCAATGGGCATTCTCATTTCACAAGTAAAGAAACTCATGGATTTAAGTCACTTGCCCCAGAACCCACACAATGAAGCTAGAAGTCTGTCCTTAGCCACTTAAAGCTGTCTCCCCATCTGCTGTTCTCAAATTGTGGCACATCAGAATCACTGAGGCACTGGCAGCTGGGGGCACTTGCTAGAACGCTTTCTTGGGTTCCATTTTCTGCAGGTGGGGCTCCAGAAACTGAATGTTAAGAGACTCATAGATGCCGTTTTGTGAGTTTTGAGGTTTTTATTAAGGACCCCCTCCATGACTCAGCGAAGGGTGTTTGTTCAAGCTGGAGCATGTTCAGAAATGCCACTTGGCATGGTTACATTCCCAGTGAATCAGGCAGGGTCAATTCCAGGGCAGGCATCTACCAGTTATTTGAACAGAAAGAATTTAATGTTAAGAATTGTTAATCAGGTATTGATGAGGTGAAAGGGCAAAAGAGAACCCACGGGTATCATGGAAGTAGCAACTGCAGGAAAGAGCTACCACCTCTGTACTGGTGGGGGAGGAAGGACGGAGGAAGGGGAAGGGAAAATTTTTAACATTTAGAAGCTTGGAAGAGAAAACCTGTGGGACTGCAGCCCAGACCTATGAGAAGGGCATGCTGGCTGGCAAGTGCTGGGGTCTCTGAACTGTGGGGGTAGGACCTAGACTTTTGAGGGGGGGTGCTGGGGTCTCTGAGGAGGATGCAATAAGATCGATTCTGTACGTGTTTAGAGAGCTAGGAACTAGATTCATTCGCTGCTACAGGAATAAACTGCACCTGCCAGGGTAAAGAACCTTGCTAGAGTTAAGGTGTTGGGAAGGAGAAGCCAACAGGAAGCAAACAGTATGGAGCAAGCCCCTCTCCTTCCTCAATGGGTGCACCATCCCCCATTGGCCCTATTAGACCCTAAGGCAGACCCTCACCAGGAACAGCAGACAAAGCTGAAATGTGGTTTCCAGAGCCCCAGCCCAGGCCCAGGCCCAGCCTCACAGAGTCCAGAAGATACGGTGTTGAGACATGTTAGCTTATTAGCTCCCAGTAATAACTTTTTAGCTTCCAGTAATAAACGTTCCAGTAATAACTGGAAGCTTGCAGAATAATTTCTGTAAGCTGCTGATATGTCAAGTTCTTATTTTATTTCTCTTAGACTATTGAGTAGGGCTCTTGGGGTGTGAGTGGGAGTGCAGTGCTGCCTAATGGAAAAGATGGGAATGTTTGGATGTTGAAAACTCTTTCTCCATCTGTCAAATGGGACTAATTATACACACCTGGCAATGTTGTTAAGACTTAAACAAGACAATGTGTACTACCAAGCTCAGTGCTGGGCATACATTAGGCAGCGTCCACGATGGCTGTATCCTCATCATTTTTACCGTAATATCCAGCCACTTGCATTATTTAAATTCTTCTGTTGTAGTTGAAACATAACCTTATTGTAGGAATTCAAGATTATGTAGTAATATTTTTTGGATGTGGGAAATAGAAAGTGCTCTTTTATCCTTGAATATGAATTAATCTTATGCAGTGTCTTAGTTGACTTATAAGAAGATTATTCAACTACATTTTCCAAATATTTTCAGGCCTTTCTTTCTACCTATTCCATGCATAAATGTACATGCAAAATCCTTTTTACCTAAACTTCTGGTACCTATTAAAATATACTGAGTAATTTTTAACCATTTGGTGTTGTTAATTAATGCTGCATAGTAACTAGTGTACATCAATTCAGGTGAGCTTCATGGAAGATGAGTCAGACTGTATAAGTAAAAGTAGTGTTGCTTTTATATTATTTATCCCCTGACTAGAGTAGTGGTCAAGGTCAAGGCTCAGACTACCTGGGTGGGTGTCTAGGCTTTACTGTTTCTGAGCTGGGTGGCTTTGGACAAATGATTAATTTCTTTGTGCTGTAGTCTCCTCGTCTAGGAAGTGGGAGACAAGAACCATGCCCCTCTTGCAGAGCTGTTGTGGGAGAAAATGAGTATTTCCCAACACCTAGGGAGTCCTTGGGGAGTTGCAAGTGCACCATGAGAGTTACTGATAGAGAAGAGAATTGTGGCTCACAGAATCCTGAACCAGCCTCAGCAGGTGCATAGAGTAAACATCCTCAGGCAGCCCGTGCTGCTGTGAAGACAGAGAGGATACAAACTTGGCACAGTAGAAATAAGTGTGGCTGGATAAGTGGGGTTTAAAGTGCCCAACTCTCCAAAGCAGCCCTGTATATTTTCTTACCTCATTTGCTCCTCTGACCAAACTCCCCTGATCGGTGGTGGATGGGAGGCATCCCAACAGCTTCTCTGTGAGGTGCCATAGAATCTGAACTGGTAGGAATGGAGTAAATGGTGGTCTCCTCCAACAGAGGCTCCTTGCTGCTGGTAACCAGAAACTACTGATGGCCTCACAGGAGAGCCAGTTAGGCTGAGCCCTATCCTGCATGCCTGTTATCTCATCAGTTCAGATTTTTCCACTTGCCTGCCATTTCAAGTGGATAGGAGGGGGACTGAGCAGATAGGTTGAGAAGAGGACATAACAGCATCCTCACTGTCAAGAAAAGTGCCCAGTGTGTGGGGAGTTAGGAGCCCTCAGGCCTGTCAGTCAACTGTGCTTCTCTACCCCTCCACCCTTATACCTGCACATAAGTTGCAGTCATATTCTGTGTCTTCCTAGTTCTCAGAAAGACTTGTTTCACCAGAAGTAGGAACCCCACAGCCTGTTCTCCACATAGCAGCCAGAGGAAACTTCTCCCCTCCACAGTTTTATTTGGTTGTAATTGGTATGTAAAAACTATACACAATGAATATTTGCAGTTTGGTGCATTTAGATATATGTATGCACTCATATTATTATGACCACAATTCAGATGATACACATATTTACCACCTCCAAAAGTGTCTTCGTGTCTCTTCTTTTTTATTTTGTTTTTGTGATAAGAAAACTTACGTGAGATCTACTCTCATACCATATTTTCAAGTGCACAATACCATATTGTTAAGTATAAGCACTGTGTTGTATAGCATACCTCTGGAACTTACTCATCTTATGTAACTGACTCTTTAAACAACTCCCCAATCTCTCTCCCTCAAGCCCCAGAGCCTGGTAACCACCATTCTAATATCTACTTCTACACCTTTAGTTATTTTAGATGCCACATGTAAGAGACATCATGTAGTATTTATCCTTCTGCAATTTATTTCACTTCACATATATCTTCTGGGCCATTCCCATTCATTGTAAATGGCAAGATTTTCTTCTTTATAAGTCTGGATAAGATTCTGTTTTACATGCATACCACATTTTCTTTATCCATTCATCCACCAATGGACATTAGGTTGTTTTCATATTTTGGCTATTGTAAATAATGTTGTGATGAACACAGGCTGTGCAGATATCTCCTTGAGATAATGATTTGATTTTCTTTGGATATATACCCAGAAGTGGAATTGCTGATTTATATAGTATTTCTATTTTTAGTTTTTGAGGAATCTCCACACTGCTTCCCATAATGGCTATACCAATTTACTTTTCACCAACAGTGTACAAGTGTTCCCTTTTCTTACCAACACTTGTTTTTTGTTTGTTTGTTTATTTTGGTTTTTTATAATAACCATCCTATCGACCATGAGATGATACCTCAATGTGGCTTTGATTTGCATTTCCCTGATGTTGAATGATGTTGAGAATTTTTCTATACATCTGTTGGCATTGGATGTCTTTTTTAGATAAATGTCTGTTGAGATCCTTTGCCCATTCTTTAATCAGGTTATTTGATACTTTTGCTATTGAGTGTTGAGTTTCTTACAGAGTTTGGAAATTAATAGTTCATTAGATATATGATCCACATATGATTTCTTGGATCTGACACTAAAACACAAGCAACAAAAGCAAAAATAGATAAGTGGGACTACATCAAACTAAAAAGCTTCTGCACAGCAAAGGAAACAATCAACAAAATGAAGAGGCAACCTGCAGAATGGAAGAAAGACCCTTTGGAAACTGGAAGCAGATGTTGCCAACGATCACCCCAAACCTCCACTGGCTCCCCACTCCATGTAGAGTTTAAGCCAAGTTCCAGTGGTGATCAACAAAGTCTGGCCTGATGGGTGTCCATTCATTCCACCCTCGTCTCGGGTGCTGCCCCTCATTCCTTCTGCTCAGCCCACTGTCCTCAGGCATGATGGACACACAGCCACCTTGTGATCGCTTCACTTCCATTCCCTCTGTCTGGACACTTTGCTCCTAGATTTCCACGCTGAATCATTCCCCATCTTCTTCGTGTCTGCTCAGGTACAACCTTTTGAATGAGATCTAATCTGATGACCTCATTTAGAGTTATCCCCTGCCCCAGCCTCCAACTGTCTTGGTTGCTGTTTTCCTTTTATTGATAGCACTTTTCATCCTGTAACAAATATGATAAATGGCATAAGGAAGTACATTTTTTTGTTTCATCTGCTAGAAGCAGAGCACTGTGAGGGCAGGCACTGTGTCTGTTTCCTCTGTCCTTGCAGCGCAAATGCCCAGAGTTGTGCCCGGCACAGCATGTGCTCAGGGAACCTTTGGAAGCTGGGCACTTCACAAGCATCACCTCATCCATCCTCCCAGCATTTTTATGATATAGATATTTGTGGTACTTCCCTTGTATAGGTAAGGAAATTGAATGGAGAGTAGGTTAACTGACTGGACTCCAAAGTCCATACCTCTCACCTGCCCCCCAGCCCCTCCTCCTGGTCCAAGACCCTAGGGTAGACAGAGAGTATGGAAGTCTGCCTGGGACTTCCTTACTGCATGTCCACAGGAATGCAGAGAGACTCCAGGAACTCTGTGAGAATTGCAAAGAAGTGTGTCCTGAGTTCCAAATGGCAGTCGACTAATGTTTAGGAAAGCTGCCATAGGTCAGAGAATTGGCTTTGAACAGGAAAGGTTTCCAGGTGATGGGATTTCCCAGCACCTTGAACATCTCCATAGCACTTATTGCAATTAGGAGGATAGGTGTTATTTTCTCTGCAGTGTTTGTCTTCTTTAGCAGACAAGATCAGTTCCTGTTTTGTTCTCTCCAAAGCTTAGTACCTGACACAATGCCAGATGCATAGTAGGTGCTCTGCAAACATTTGTAGAAGGAGGTAAGAACAAGCACGTTTAGGTTAAGGCAAGATTCTGCATACCTTCCCTGCAAATCTCCACCAGCCTGGCACATTTATTGGTATATCCACACAGAGCAATGACTTACCCTTTGAAATTAACTTGGGTCTCCTTAATGCTTTTTCCACGTTGCTAGGTCTTTATCACAGAGGAGCCTTTTGCTTTCTTAGCTAACTTTATTTGTAGAAAAATCACCTTTATGCTTCATAAATGAAGCTCCTTCTTCCAGTAGATTTTGGGAAACCCTATATTCTCCACAGGCTAACCCTTGTATTCACTCTTCAAATATCTGGGGATAAAACCTGAGGCTCCCAATGCCAAGTGGTTTTGGCCATCAACCGATTAACCGCCTGACTTCCCTTACCTTAATCATTTCCATAAAAAAAAAAATGAAGGGAGGAGATTTATAGGGCTTAGTGAATATGTTCCATTACTGCAGCCCAGCGCTTCAGGCCCTGGCTCCTTTCAGACCCTTCTCTCAGCCCAGAGCCTCCCACAACAGCCCTTATGTTCCCTCCCTCCTGAGAGTTCCACATGAAAGTCGAGTTTGGTTCATTGTTGGCACTTCCATAACGTAAAAATAGATTGTCTTCTATTCTGTTCACTCCTCGGGGATTCCTATCTAGAAAAGAAAACAGCTGAGGTTGGTGACTAATGGGCCTCTTTGGGAGAGACTTGTATGAGCTGCATGTCAACGGTCCAGGCCGAATCCTGCCGCCTGCTGCCTGACGTGCCTTATTGGGAAGCACAGAGGCCCATGTGGAAATCTGTGCTGGAATGTGAACTGAAAGTGAGATGTTGAGGGAGGATTAGCTAAATGGTCACGAAGCCTCCTGGGGCCGCATCAGAGCCCTGGAACAGATTTCCAAGGTGTGCTCTGATCTGGGGATGGTTAACCTGGTGGGGGGCAAGTGTCTGGAGGCTTCTGGGTCAGAGCCTGAATTTCTGGCACTCTCAACCTTTGCTTCTATGAATCGATCCCTTGAAACTCATGGAAACCTTAAACTTTTAAGATTTGGATCACATTAATTTTGCTTTTAAATGATTTGTTTCTATGCCTCAATGGGACAGAGACAAAAGGTGATGGTTTTAGAATTTCAAAGGAGACTGTTCCGGTTCAGAACCCCAAACGGAAGGATGTCTTTGTGAGCCAAGGAGACACTTATTAAAATGTGTTTTCTCTCCACAGAATAATTGCCTTAACCCTCCTAAAGTACTGATCCTTTCCCCTCCTCTTGGCTTAGGAAATGGCCTGTTATAAGCTCTTCTCAGTATACAAAAGTTATAAGCCCATTCAGAAAAAAACAAATCCAAAGAGAATGATCTTAAGCTAGAGATTGACAACTGGCTTTCCGACATCAGGAAAAAGGGACAGAGTGCATATTCTGGGGTGTGGGTCTCTGCTTCTGCCTCTTCTAGGGAAAACACTTAAAGATTCCCATTCCCATGTTGCTACTCTAGATTTACCAGCTTTTTACAGGTAAAAGTTGATCTGCAGTTTCTCTAGGTATTCCAGAAAGTCCCAAAAGGACAGGCCTACGACTCACACGGACATCTTACAGTCCAATATTCTGACTTGAGCTTTTTATAAAAACACCCCCCCACATTATTTATATATATATAAATATATATATATAAATATATATTTATATATATATTTATATATATATATAATATATATATTAGATATATATATAAAATTTAAGTCCATATCATCTTACCACTATAGTTAAAATTTGATATTCATTTTATGATTTACCTGATTATTAACTCTTTGTGCATGGTAGATGTCATAAGGGTGGATACCATATCCCTCTCAGTCACCATGTATACCCATCACTCAGTATGTCAGCATATAATAGCTGCTTAATAAGTTGTGCACATGAGTGTGTGTGTATGTACGGATGAGAGGTACCCTGGATGTGTGACCTTCCCTTTCTGAACTCAGAAAGCTATATCTACGTGTTCCAAAATATCCTGTCATTTGAAATTTTCAAAAATCCTCCCTTCATACTTTTTAAGGCAATGATTAAGATAAGGGAAATCGGGTAGATAATCGGTTGATGGCCAAAACCATTTGGCATTGGAAGCCTTAGGGGTGGTTACTTTAAGCCTCTGTGCCACTTAAGATGGAACACAAAGCATATATGCTTACAGGGTTGAAACGACTCAAACATTCAGGGATAGGGTCTGACACTGGCTTATCTGTGATCCTTGGGTACTAAGTTTGTTGACCAGATAAACAAGAGTCTAAGGTGAGCATCTCCCAATCCTAACAGACTAAATACAGTGTGTGGCATCCAGCCGGGTTTCGGCACAAGTGCCTGACTTCTGAGGGATATGGAGGGTTTAGGAAGTCCTCTTGGACAGAAACAGCCAAGAGTGTCCTAGGGTGGTGCTACTGTGGCCCTCTCTGTACCTTGTCTCCAAAAGCCTCACCTCCACCACATCTAAGCCCCTGCCTGCTCCCTCAGCCTGAGGCCATGCTGGTCCCACCCCCATGACCTCAAGGCAAGGAACCTGTGCTTGCTTCTATCCTGGGCTCCAGTGCTGTTTAGGTCCACATGACTGGTGCCTTGGTTGAATGGGTAAGAATATTTACAAAAGGCAGGAAATGAAAATATTTTCTCAGTTTGAGTATAGAAGACGAAACCTAGTAGGAGAGACCTAGAATTAAAAAGCTGCTGTACATTTGGAGTACAAAGAAGCTGAGTCTGATTATCAACTTAGTCTTGAGCTGTGTGATCTCAAACAAGCCACTCAATCCCTCTGAGTTTCTAATTTGTAAAATAGCCTTTCTAATAGTAGCTCCCTTCCAGTTTTGCTGCAAGAACCAAGTGAGCAGAGGCATGTGGTGGTACCAGGAACCAGTGAGGAAAATGGGACAAAATTCTTGAGGATTCCCCAAAAAGAACTCGGTGGAACTCAAGATCTGAGAATGTGAAAGTGCTTAAGAGGAGACCTCCCTCCCTTCCTGGAAGTATCCCTTTCTGTCCTCGCTGTGGCTCATGTTTTCACTGACTTAATTTTAGAATTTACAACCAGGACTGACCAGCATTTGCTCTCAGACATGCCCAGCTGTGGGGGAAGCTTTAGGAGCCTCAGTGAGTATGAACCAAAGCAGGGGTTGGCTTGTTTTAGAGACAGTGCTGGACCTTTTGTTGTCCTTGATCATATCTGGGATGCAAGGGGACAGTCTGCTGAGGTGTCCACCATTCATGGCCCTGGACCTCTCAGAGATATCTGCATGGTGACTTGGCCTTCAAGGCGCCAAGACTTTGATCAACCTGTGGCAGAAGGTTTGTGTGAAACCCTTCCTGGTTTTCTTTTTTTTAAACACAAATGGGATCTGGAATTGATCCCAGATAAGACATCTGCCTCTTAATTTCACTTCAGAGGGGCAGGATGACAAGAAAGGCGATGAAGACAACTAAATGCATTTATGATTTATGCCCCCTGTGATAAATCAATGGATGATTTCTCCCCAAAATGTGGTCACTGCCCGACTAACTCATACCAGCTGACACATCTGTGAGACGCATAAGGGAATGGGGGCTGAGTCCCTTCCTTGCCATGTGTGCACCAGTCCTGGAACCCAGCACCCCAAGGATTGGGGCTTAGACTTATGAGAGAGGGGCTCCTCCACACATGGGATGACACTTTACTGCCATCTTCCTCCTCCAGTCTGTGTTTCTCTTCCTTGTGGCCTGATGGTGCAGTCATGTTCAGCCTGTCCTTGGTTCATCTCCAGCATTCCTTTCTGTGCTCGCCTTCATGTGTGGTGGGTTAGATTTTTCCATTCCCTAAAGGTGATTTGAGCAGGCCCAGTTCTCACCAGAGTCCTTCAAAGCAAGTGGGGAGAGTGGAAAATTGCATTAACTCTTTCATTAACTCCAGCTGTGCTGTGCCAAATCGGGATGGCAAAGAGGTTTTGTCTCAAGGGCCAGCTTCAGGCCTTCCTGGGTAGCTTTCTGGAGCACTAACTTGGGAATAGTTTTATTGGCCAGCCTGGCCAGAAAAGGGACTAGTGAGCAGCAGCTGCCCTGCACAAGAAGCCCAGCAGTGGCCCTCGTGCCATGGGTTTGTCATCCCTTTCCCCAAAGGTTTCCTTGTACCCTGAATGTGTGACCTTCCTATTCTGAACTCAGAAAGCCCTATCTACATATTCCAAAATATCCTGTCATTTGAAATTTTCAAAAATCTGTTAAACCATTTTCTGGCTGCTTGGCAGTCACATAACAGCTGGATTGCTTACTTCCTCACCCCCCCCCCTTTTTTTAGCATCATCTGAAGCTAATTTATCCAGGAGTAACTTGGTCTTTGTAGGGGAAAAGTCACATTTCATTTTATAAGTTATCTGCAAATGAAACTACCTGGTTGTGCCTCTCATTTTCCTCTTGTTGAAAAATGTCTTTGTTCTACCTTTTTTTTTTCTTTCTTTCTTTACATAAGCTTAAGAAATTCTTCGGAAAGTGCCAAAGCCATTTCCTGGGCCTAGAGTGGGCAGTGAGACAATCATAGCTGGAAAAAGGCAGAGCTGTAGGGTTCAGAGGCTGGCATTTTCTCCAAGAGGCAAGCCAGGTTGTAGAAACCCATCAAGGAGTAAGCAGTCTGGGGCAACTCACCTCTGGAGGTGGAGGCATTGACTATGGTTTGAGATATATGGGGCTTCAGCTGGAACCTCTGATCCTGGAACCAGATTGCCCTGCTCTGTACAGGATATGTATAGAAGGGAAAAACGAGCCAACTAGTAAAGGTTGTTCATTTGGTGTATCTGCTGCTCCCTCACATCACCATTGTTCCAGCCAGAAATAATATACCTGCAGCTGTGTTTCTGTAGGACAGCAGGGACATCTAATAATGTATCAGGCTGATCTAAGCTGCCTTTTCTCCAGTGATGCCCCAAAAGGAAGATATATACTCCACCTTTATGTTAACCAGTGGTACTAATCAGAAACCACTGCCATGGAAATGATGTTTCCTGTTTGGTTCCCGTCTAGTAGGGAATTGTAAATTAAAAGGGAACTTGATAGATTCTCCTTAATTTCAAAATGAAATCCTTGCATACTTTGCTGCATATTACATAATTAGTTGACTTCTCACAGGAGTTCTAATTATGCCTATGGAATAAGCTCAAGATAATGAAATGCATTCATCTCTCTGGCAAGCCGTCTGTCACATAGCACGGAGCGCCCCGTCAGTCCTCTGGGGTTCGCCTTCTCGCTCAATAAACAAAGCTTTATTTACAGCCACAGAACTTGGAAGTGAAATACAAAGTTATTTTATGGTGTACTTCTGTTTTATTTCCTCTTTAAAAGATCCGTTTTTCTTAGCTTCATATACTGTGTAAATTGCCATTTGTATTAGTAGCTATACTAATCCCCAAACATAAAGATTCCTCTCCAAATGCATTAGTAAGGCTCATAATAACACACAAACTGCTAGAGATAGGAGGAGACCAATAACCGAGGCCAAAGGGAATGAGTTCTTTGACCCCAAATTTTATTTACTCAGTGACTAAGTAAAAGAGTTTGATAGAGGGTTGGTGGGTTGATGGATGAATGGATGGGTGGTTGGGAGGGAGTGTGGGTATTTGAAAGGATGGATGAATATTTAATCAGGGAGGAATATGAGTGGAAAAGAACTAACTCAGAAATACCTACCTTTAGATATATTATCCGGCATTGGTTTGCTAGAGAGTATTATTAGGAAAAAGGTTTTATTCCTCTCTAATAACTTCTTATTTGTAAAAGAGAAACTTGAGAATCTTGATTTCTCAATAGGTAGCTTTGAAAGTTACAATAAATACGTAGGAAAAATTGACTCGGAGAAAACAGAAGAAATGTTTCTGAGAAAAACCAGGTTAAGAGAGAGTCTTACATTCCAATAACTTAAATGTATGATAAGAATATATTTTTTAATAGATAAGTTATTGGTAACCTAACAAAATTAGAACAAAGCTCTGCTTAAATTTCCCTGGGAAGTAGATTGTCCCATAATATATTAGTGAATGTAACCCAAGCCAAGAAAGAGTCATGTAGAGTGACATTTATGGAGTGTTACTGCCTCAATTTCTATATTTAATAATGAAGATGCTCTGTGTGAGGAGGTCTATCCAACCTCATTGCTGACATAGCGATAAAGAAAGGTCAGGGGTGCCTGTTGGTTTTCCTCCTCCAATTTAAAGACTCATTAATCTCTTCTGAAGGCTGCAGGTACCAAAGGCATTTCTGTTGTGAAGTCACTTTCTCTAAGTTTGTCCTTTGAAATGTATAAATAAAGATCTTAAAAGATGTTAAACTGAGTTTTCCTAGCAAAAGATCAGTCTTGTTTTGTGGCAGGTGACTCGGTATATCAGGGCGATTATCTCCTATTGTCTAGTGTAAGGGTAACTTGGATTCACATTATCCCCACATGATTGCAAATACTTTATGCCGACAAACTCCTCTGTCTGGCTTATCACCTGGGGCAACAGAAGCTTTACAAGAGCCTGCCCATGTAGATGGCAGCTGAATTCCAGTAGAACATCTGTGGGCAGTTTTCTGGATTTTCCTCCTAACAAAAGAGCCATTTATGAACTCTTGACCAAAGGGTTGGGTCCTATGTGTTTTTAAAAAGTAGAAGCAACTCACTCTAGCTTAAGTTTCAAAAGATGGGGCCCCTTTATGTTAGTCACTCATCCACATTCCGACAGGCACAGTATAATTGGTGCATGGACTCTGTTTCAAGAAACCCCCGATTGGATCATTCAGTAGACACTCACATATAAGGACTCTTTCTTGAGCTATTTTTTTTCTTTCAAATAAAATGTTAGCATTCTAGAACCTCAGGATTTGAAGGAAACTTAAAGAGTAAAAAATGTGAATTGTGTTTCAAGACTAACTTGTGACACCTGCAGGTCAGTTTTGGTTTTGTACAGGTTGAGTACATAATCAGCAACCATCCTGTAAAGCAGAGGCTGGAAGGAAGAAGTACAGTACGAGTAAGATCAGATGCCATTTATAGTGGACGTATATGCTTGCAGTGGCTAGGTGAGTAGGTTTTCATTTTACTTCTGTTCCATCAGTGACAACATCCTTACTGTCACTCAAGCCAGGGTATTGAACCCTGAAAATTGATGCATTGCCTATCATCACATGGACGACATAGTGTAGTTTGTTGAAAAGTGGTGATAAATATTTGGACCATACATTAAAAGAGTCAAGATATAGTCAAAATTTAAATTTGAATTTTGAATCAATTTGGGATGCGAAATAAAGCAGATTTGACAAGAATAATTTTCCTATTCAAAAATCCAATGTTCTATTTATTATAACTCCACTGTGTTTAAGGAAAACTAATTGAAGAGCAAATATCATCAGTAGACCTCGGGAAACAAGATTTTTAAAAAAGCAAATTCTCTGAGATTGAGAGAGAATGCCTTAAATATCAGTAATAAATTAGGCTTACTTTTTAAAAAGTGGGTCAATCAGACGTACAGTGCTTTAGGTTCCCTGTCTTTACTCCACGCTGAGTCATTAGTGTTTGACTGAGAGGCAGAAGACCCAATCTTAGTTCTTCATTTGCACAATAACATTTAATCAAGTATGAACAGCCCGGTGGAGTCCAGGAGTGCTGCTAGGGCTAGGACAATAGGCTCAATACTCTGGGGACCAAGAACAATGAAGTTGATGTGTGGATACGCTTCTACTGTTGTTCAAGGAAGCATCCGTGGCCTTTTGCTATGTTTAATTACAGTGGCAAAAATCTCAGTCACTGTTTACACAAGTTTATTGCTCAGGTGTGAAAGATACCCTGAGCTCGCTCTTGGCATTTGCTTTGCATCACAGGGAGTTCTTCATCTTTTAAATTAAAAACATTTATTCTGTTCCTTCTGGTGTTACAAAGGTAAATATCTTCACCAAACCTGCTCGGATTGCTGTCATGGTAATGGGTTTGTTACTTCTGCCACTTGACACAGGGGACAAGGGCCCTAGAAGAGGGCCCATACAGTTGATAGGGAACCACTCAATTCTGGGTTTTCTGCAAATGTTCCTCCAAGACGGCAGTGCTCAGGAGGCTTGCAGGGCCCTGCAGATATCTGGCATCTAGTCTCTGCCAAGTTTCCTCTCAGACCTGGGCCTTTCTCCTCCAGAGGGCATTTGCATAGGCTGCTCCCTTCCTTGCAGGGCTCTGATTTCTCAGTGGCACTCAACAATACACATACCTTTCAAAGCTCAGCAGCCTAGGTCATATTCTTTTGTCATGTTTCCATGTGGGTCATGGACATGTTATATTTCCCTTCCTTCTGAGCATTAAGATGTTTCTCACATTCTCATCAGAGATGCTGTCTTATCTGCTGGCTCCATTAAACTATTAATATAAGCGCTACATCGATGGGGTCAGAGCTAGCTTCCTGGGCATGCTACTATGCAATTGCACAGGGCTCCACACTCAGATGGGCCCCATGCTCTGCTTCATACTCTGCTATTTTCACCTTGAAATTCTGAAAACTTTTTACAATTTCATTCAGCACTAGGCCTCGCAAATCCTGCTTTCAGTCCTGGATTGAGACCATACTGGTTTCTGTTGGAACTCCAGCACATAGTAGTACTTAAGACTACCATGTAAATGAATGTTTTAAAGACAAAAGAGGATCTCTTTTCATCCGTGCACAAAGTGTAACATTTCTAATACCTAATGTCAAGTCAGGATGTTACTTATTTTCCTGATGGCTCACTGCTTAATCTCGTTCTTTTCATAAAGTTTGGCAAAGGCCACCAGAATTGAATTAGAGAGACATGCATATTATGATCTCAGAAAAGGAACTGGTTGCAAACGATAGGAAGTATAAAAATGGACGGATCTGTTGTTAATTTTTTGTTCTATATATAGAACCAAAAGGGTGATGTTTAGAGAGCAAAAATGTTAATTGTCTTGCAAAGAGTGCTCTAATGAGCCGGGCAAATACTACTTTGGAGAAAGTATTCTTCAGATGATAGAGGAAGTTGGGACAGTGACTGGGACTCTTCTGAAATGCAAAATGTCACCCTTCCCCCTGTATTCATTCGGGAACAAGAAAACACTGAAGCAACAAAATATCCAGCTTGATCTTCACGTCGTCATCCTATAGCTGGGAAAGCTTGGCCAAAAGTCTGCTGTGGAGTTCATGGAGAAATTGCAAGTCTCCACAGTTTTATGCAGCATGCCCATAAGTTTTCTGTCACTTGTCTGATTTGGACACACATTTTCCCATTCTCCCCTGCCCACCCCAAAGGTGACTGCTGCAGAATGCGAAGTTGGCAGGATTTTCTAGGCTGTGCCGGCACAAGCTGTTAATAAATTAGGTGCACAGAAGTGTGTTGGCAAGGCGTTTCCTCCCGGAGTTCATAGGCCTTCCAGAACATTTATGTCTCATTACAGCCCGTACAGCAGTTTATGCACTAATAAATCAGAGAAGCTTTGCAGAGATGGGCTGGCCCATAATGAATCTTTCGGTGGCATTTTCCCTGTACAGGCACAAATAATGGAGCAAAACCGCCCCATCTGGCCACGCTGTAAGAGAGAACTCACAGTGGGAAACTGTTTTCTCAAGCATGACAAAGGTCATTGCAGGTAGCAGGAGTGAGGGGAGGTAGGTAGAGCTGTGAGTGACAAGGTGGAATGAAGCCATTTATGAGCCTTTATCACTGTGATTATAGGCATTAGCTGGACTGTCAGGGTCCTGTTCTCCCTGCCTGTGATAGGCCTTGGTCTTTGCTGATTTTTCACATTTAATTTTCAGACCCGTTTGCTGTCTTGCAAACAGCACAAGCAGACACGCACCCTCAGCATGGTGTGTGGACCTCTTCACTTTGATTTATGTTTCATTACCATGATAAGGTGCACTCTCAGCTAACTGGGCATGGTTGCTGAGCGCCGTGATGGGGAATCTGCCCGTTGAGCCCAGATCACCTTTCTCCCTGCATGTGTGCTAAAAGCCATTAAATACGGAAATTATTATTAATGATGTGCTGATGGACAGAAATTCATTTTTTTGGTTAGGAAATCAACTTGTCTCCAGTGGAGGTTCACCAGTTGGAAAAAATAAAGACATAAAACATATTAAAAACAGTGCCTAGGAATAAGCCAGATTTGTTTTTGGTGTTTTATGCATTGTCACAAGAAGACCCATTCTCCATTTTGAAAGTTAATAAATATTGATCATTTTCTTTGTATCTAGTAATAGGAGTCTTATTTCATTGGAGAAAAATTTAAACCTAGTTAAGTCAAAGAGGCTGTTGTATTCTCCCCTCCTTTTTCAGTCTGCCTTGTCTGTGCTCCTACCCTTTTCAGGGCTGTAGAGGAGGTCTGGAGACACCTGGGCTGCTTGTTTGTGTTCACAGAGAGGATTTGGGAGCTCTTGAGAGTGGAACGTCTCCAACTGGACCTATTTCTATTTCATAAAGACTTGGCTGGTGCCTCTTCAATAATCATTTTGCTGTTCGGAAGGCAGAGGAGAAAGCAAGTGAGGGACTGTGTGATTTATCAAAAGTGACAAGGAGAGCAGAGCTTCCCCGCCAGCCCTCAGTTACCCTCATATTTACATAACACCTTTCCTTCCAGTGTTTTCCCCAGCAGATGGCCAGGTGAGGTTCACAGTCTCTGCACGGAAATACAGCTGCTCCAGGGCAAGCATGGGGGATCTTTTGGACTTTCTCCCAGCAGCATTACGCAACTGTTCATGGAGGAAGGGGGCAAAGTCACTCCCTAGCCGAAGCAGCTCTGGAAATGTCTACTCAAAGCCAAGTGCTGCTTGCAAATTGGGAGTTTGCCAAGACCCAGTGCCCCAAGACTCAGGGGTAATGTAAAATCCTGGAGGAGTTAGTAATTGACCACAAGTGGGTCTGCCCCTGTCTGCCCCTGCTGTTATGAGAAAGTCAGTGAGACTTGATGGGGTCACAAAAGGACAGTACTGTGTTGACTAAGGTGACTGAGCTCTGCCAGGGGAAAAAAAGGGTTTACCCTTCAGAGGGATTCTCTAGGTAAACTCTGAAAGTTTTCCCATTGTTCTGCTTTATTGCGATCTAAGAACCAAATGGGGGTACTGGCTTTGCTTGAAATTTTTGCTCTGGGGCTGAGCATGTGAGTATCAGGAGACCTCATTTGGTACAGGATGTTGGACACACACAGCTGCTTTCTTAGGGTTTCCATTTGAAACTGGTTGAGCTGTAGCAGGTCATTAGCACCTTTGCTGTTGGAGCAAGTGGTGCTTTTATTGGGTGGCATTTCTTCATCAGGTTGGCCACTTTGCAGTTTTCGGGAAGAGAGTCTAGAGACAAAGCTGAGATGCTGTGTGCGTCAGAGGATGGGGCCAAGCTGAGAAACAGCCAAAGGGTCTGGGTACAGTGTCTCCCCACTCCCAGTGTCATGTTCTAATCCTATCGTGCAAGTTCTAACCCCACTTAGGCCCTTTCCTCCTCTGAGATCCAGGATAGCCCCCGGAACACGTTCTTATGTCCATACCTCTTTTCTCTAAAATACACTGAGGAGACTCTGGCTTCAGCTTAGAAACCATTTCCAGAGCAAAAACCAAACATGAAATGGATTTCTTGGTAATCATTCATGCTAACAGAGGCCTGAACATGTCAGTTGTTTAGCTCAGTGTCACATTCATGGATTGGTTGGGACGGAGGAATTGTCCTGGGAGTAGCTTGTTTGACTTTAGCAAGATGTCAGCTAAGTCACTTTCAAGTAGGTGACCATGTGCAAGATGCATGAGGCTTCTGTGCCTCAGTTCTCCTGTGTGTGAGATAGGGACAGTTGTGCTAACTCTCTCTTAGGAATTGACTCTCAAGGATTAAAAAAGGTAATGCCTATGAACCCATAGCACAGTGGCAAGCACAAAGTAATATTCAATAGATGACAGCAGGGGTAGTAATGACAGCGATGCTGATGATGATAATGTCAATGGTAACATTGTCGTTACTTTAGGAGCCCAGAGTCCAAACACCTGAAAGTTAGTTTAGGAATGACAAGAAAACTTAATCTCATGTGCTAACTTCTACTGATAGAGTGACTGTGTTGTGCAAGTTTCTGAGATGACATGTGGGCTCAATGGGAGAGCACTGAAATCAGTTGGGCTTTCTGCCTTGAGAGACAGACTCAATCAAAGCCACACACAATGCATTTGTCATCTCTTCAATGTTTCACTTCTCTCCTTAACAGCTATGTAATCCGGGATAAATTCACCTTTCTTAAAGTCTATTTTTAAAAAATCTGCAAAATGGGAAAGTTGGGCCAGATCAGTTTTCTTGGGAGTGTTCAGCTAAATGTTTAAAAAAAGTGGGAAAGTGGGAAAGTAGGAGTAGAAAAGATTATTTTGGTTTTAGAAATGCTGTGTATAACAAGTTAAGGCACGTCTCTTTCTTGCAAAACTTCTCAGCACCTTTAATGGGCTTGAAATTTTCAAGAGGAGAATATGTTATTCTTCCTAAACTTACCTTATCAGGAACATGCTTGTTTTTCAATTAGCAATGTCTGAGACTAGTGTTACACAGAATGGACTTTGAGGAATTAGATGATCCTCAGGGTTCATTTTCTTTCATCAAATTCTTGAAATCTGTAAGTCTCAAGAACATAGATGATTTAAGGACTGTACCTCCCCACTATGAACTTTTCACATGTTATCAAAAATGAAACTCCTTCTTAAGGGGCATACTTAAATGATGATCTTTTATTGTTTGAAGCCACTTTGAAAAACATCAAAGGTAATATTTGGTAAAACAATAATTCTTCAACTGCAAACCATGGGCTTGGCACACTTTTTGGCTACAGCGCTTGTTTCTTGATATTTGTCCTTCCTCTCTGGACTGGTCTCCACTGGGGACTGTGAGGTAAGAGGCCCTTCTCTCGCTCCTCTCCATGTAGAATCCAGGGAGCCTGTCAGCCTGTGGAAACTGCCTGAGAGGCAGAGAAGAAGCTTTGTTTGTCCTTATCCTTGCACTGTCAGCAACTGTGTCTTCCATGACAGGTGAGACAGGGCAAGGGAGGCAGCCAGGATAGCACAGGAAGTCTAGAGGTTTATGTGGCCTTTTTGTTTG
Organism: Cephalopachus bancanus; assembly: GCA_027257055.1. Taxonomy (NCBI): domain Eukaryota; kingdom Metazoa; phylum Chordata; class Mammalia; order Primates; family Tarsiidae; genus Cephalopachus; species Cephalopachus bancanus. The sequence continues at coordinate 3,493,001 of JAPVLO010000087.1, forward strand.
TCATTAGTAAGTAATTTTTGACTTTGCCTGACACTGAGGGTTGTTGAAACTATTTTCAGGTTGTAATAATGCTCTACAAGAACTTTGGGTAATTGGTTTCTTTTAGCCAGCAAAAACTTAGAACATGCTGGGAACATAGATATCATCTCTGGTGTTCTTTTCTTCTGCTGATACAGAGCATTATTTTTTCAAAGAGCCCCCCAGAGCAGGGACCCATTCATTCATTAATTTATTCATTCATTCGTGAGTGAGTTAAAAGAGAGAGGAGTGTTGGAGGTCAAGAGTGAGAAGGGAAGGGAGAATGGAGGTCTGAGGAAAGAAACAGATATAATTGTCTCAGGAGAGGTGGGCAGAGAGTTGAGTAGGGAAAAAGTAAAGGATGCTCAGCACTGAGGAGGAACCACGTGAGATTCTTAATTATGAATTTAAAGTGGGACTGGCTGACATGGCTGTATATTTTTCTCCAGCCATATTTAGCTGGTTGGGTGTAGGCACAGAGGAAGTGGAAAGTAGTGTTTAATCGGGGATGGGGTTCAAGTTGGATGGAAGGTGAGGAGATGGAATTGAGAGCTCATGGATGGTCTAGCCTGAGAAAAAGTACACCAAAGGATCTTGGCTTTTTTTTCAGAAGATGGAAAGAGACATTTTTGGATTTGAGAATATGTAGAAGGCAAGATGCCTCCTTGAACTTTTAGACTGTTGGGTGTTAGACCTGCAGAGCCATCACTTAAGAGGGGAGAAAGCAGAGTTCTCCAGGGACAGACAGACTTGGATAGCCAGAGAGAGCATGAAGGAGAATGTAATGCTGAGGGAAGAGACTGAGGATAAGGTGGATTTTGCTGATGCTGGACCAGGTGTTGCAAAAGACAAAGACAAAGAGTTTGGGGCAACAGAGAAAGGACTGGGACAGAAGCAACTGTATGGGGATAAGAATCTGGGTGGTGAGGGCTGACCTGAAGGGCTGGAGTTTCCTATCGATGGAGAAAAATGGTGAAAGGCTCTCATGGCCCCTGGGGAAAAGTAGGTCACCAGTTCTCTTCATCATCTCTTTTTGCAGTTCTTGGCTTAGACAGTGGGCAAGGAGGAGGAGGCTGGGACTCTGAGGGTGTTCTTAAATTCTGCTCAGTTACAATGCTAAGGTAGAAGGAGGAGCCCTAGGCAATCAAGGCCATCAAGCTGAACAATCTGGGGGCACCACTTACATTGCAGTCTATGTAAGTGCACCCCCTATAGTTGTGCAGTTCCATATCCTGCTTGAGATAATATATAAGTAAAAACTTCCAAGAGTGTTTTCAAAAAAGTATGGGAGATGCTGCTTCCAGTGTGCCCCTTGGAGAGTGACAAAATCAAGGCTCTGAAAGCTCATGACAGGCATACCTGTTTAGCTTTGTTTGCCTCAGCATTCCCCAAACCTGACCTCTGAATTCCCAAGCACCTTCCTGCCCAGGGATGGTGTCTTCCACACTCCCGCAACTACCAACTCCCATGGTTATAGCCTAGCCTTTGGATCATGTGTTCTTCCTTCCATAGAACCCCTACTGAAATTGTGGAGAAGTGTTCTCCTTTGGAACATTCTTCTGGAGGTAATGAGTTTCAGTTCCAATACAGCCACCAGCTGGCTATTATTTCCCTGAGCCTCCAGTTCCTCACCTTTGCAACATTGACCATACACGGTCATTGAGGGCATTGTGCATTAACACACGTGACAGACCTGACACGAAGCTTGGCCTGTAGCAGGTTCCCAATAAATGTTAGCCCCATTCCTCTTCTTTCCCCAGTACCTCCTTGGATATCTGGACATTGAAACTGAAATCACAAACTCTGTCTGTTAAAGGGACCATTCTCTTAAGGTATATCATTGCTAATTAAAGGAATGGTCAATGTGACTTTGGAAGCATGCATTGCTTTCAATGCCAGCCTGTGTTTACACCTGGTGGGACATTTCCTGCATCTCTTCCAGCACTCAGCACAGTGCCTGAGTCTTGGCAGGACTCTGATGGCCCTAGCGGTATATGTGGGCACTGGTGGGTTCCTCAGTCCCTCCCTATAACAGGATGTATATTGTGGCGATGTGTACAGCAGTGTATGCTGGGTTTTACATGCTGGACCATTTGCAGGACATAAGGGTTCCGATAGATGAGCCAGATGGATGGGATTTGGAAAAACGACCTTCTGCCACATGTTGATATGAAGGTCATCAGGACTGTACTTTCGGTGGGCTGGCAGGAATCCCAATGAGCAGAGACCCAACCCTCTTTCTCTGAGGAGCACTCCTGAAGTTCTGTTAGCCAAGGAAGGTCAGAGGAGTGTTGTCAGCTGCCTGCCAAAGACTGGGGATAGTGGATTAATTAAACCTAAAAATAAAATTTGACTGAAATTGCTCTTGTGGGCAGAGGGAAGATAGATTGGCCAGGGCTAAAAATTTTGAGGCCATCTTCCTTGCATTTAACTTTGACCTTTAAAACAACTCCAACTCAAAAAAACAAAAAACCCAACAAAATAAATAAATAAAACAACTGCAGTAAAAGAATTTTTTTTGGTGACAGGGAAGGAGTCAGGCATCCATATTGCTTTAGTTCTGGTTCAGCACATTTAGGGAGTTGGTAATTAGCTACAGCATTGTTTTCTCTCTATTTAAACTGAAATGATATGTGGTATTTGTGATTCAGAAAGGAGTTGATATATACATGCCCTTGAGCATAGGCCCCCAATACCTAATAAATAGATGCTGTCCCAGGAAAAAAACTTACCCAATTTATTTTATAAGTTTATTTTCTCTAGTTGTGCCCCCAAATATTTCATGCTAAATTAAAAACCATTGTAATGCTGGATGTTCATGAATAGGAAATAGTAACAGTACTTGGTACCATGAGCCTTATGCCACTTACTAGAAGGTAAGCTCAGCTGGCTTATTTTATACAAGGGAGCCTCATTTTGGTAGTTCTATAGGAAGAAGAAAAATTAAAAAGTAAAGCAGACCTGAGCATATATGACATATTCTAAGTTTTCTTTTTTTTTATCGTCAAGAGCTGTAATTGGTAAGATTGAGTTGATATTTGAACCAAGGAAAAAATTAGCTGTCATCACCTGAACTTACAAATGGTACCCTGTGAAAAAAAGAATTAGCCTCTATTTCAAGAAAAACCAATTGAAATTCTCTTCAAATAAACATCATAGTTTAGCATCTCTTTGAGATCAATGTATTATTATGGATATATAGAGTGAGTAGATAAAAATTCAATTAATGCTTTGAAAGAATTAAAACAATGATATTGGAACAGATGTCTTTTGTGGCCAAAGCACTTTCTCTTTTACTTTTTGTCCCAGAAATGTGTTATAAATCGTGTTTTATTGTTATGAAATATTACTATTTTTATCCCAATTGATTTATTATTTGTGTGGGAAAAGAGTCAAATCTCTGAACCAAAGAGAATATTGGACCATAGGAGTAAAGGGAGGGAGAAAAAGGAGAAGAATTTTAGTCTTAAAAATAGATATTCATCAGAGACAAGGAAGGGGTGATGAATCACAGTATCTAGGAGAGAAAGTATAGTTACCTTTAGAATGTTGAGTGTAAGTGTGTGACAAGAGATATAAATAAATCAAGAGGTGAAAAATTCACAGAACGAAAATGCTATTTTTTTTTTTTTTTTTTAAGACACAAGGAGTAAATGGAGGTAGCAGTACATGGCCTTATTTCCGAAAACATCTTTTGAGTATAATAATCTCAATCTAAGGAGTCTTTAAAGAGCTTTAGGGGCTTCGATCTATGGGAAAGGAGGGAGCTAGGGAATTCCTAGAACAGTAGGTTTGCCCTCTCTTTAAGACAGGCCTTTCTAACTTATCTTGATGTTAACAAAAGAGGAGTAGTCTAGTTGTGGCAGAAGTCAAAGTGCCTTCTGTTTTAAGATTTGCTGACCGTATGATTTCAAGTATTCTGTCCATGTAGAAGAAGATGGCAAAAAGGGAGACTGCAAATTGGAGACAAATTGGAGAGAATTCAATAGGAAAGGAGAGACATACAGGAAATCCTGGCATTCCAATCACACATGAGGAGAAAGAGCACAGTAAAAAGTAGATGATCAAGTTCATTAACTGCATAAGCATTTCTTTGCTAGGTCAAATTTGCTTTTTCCTTAGGTTTAAAAAATATAAGTGATAATTAATTATAGACAAAAACACTGGCATTATGATTAGACAGGAAAGATATGCAGTGTTATCTCAAGTAAAGGTCTGCATTGGAGTCCCAAGGAATTTTATTCTGTAAAACACAAGTATTTAAAATTCAGGAATAAGTCTGTTCTTAGTGTATAGTGACATAAGTAATGATGAAAGACCCTTGTGTTTGGCCAGTTAAGACTCCAGAATCCAGAAGATGGATAACAAGGCTCAAGACTTATTTGTCAGCCAGGTCCTTCTGGACTTCCCTTGCTCTGAGGTCCCATTGGTCCTTTTCCTTAGCCTCCCTAAGGCTCCATACTGGAAGGGGAGGAGCAGTAGGGCTGACAATTAATTCTTTTTTTTTTAAGTTGGAGTCTCACTGTCACCCAGACTGGAGTGCAGTGGCTGCTCCTGGCCACCACAGCCTCGATCTGCTGGGCTCCGGTGATGCTTCCGCCTCAGCCTTCCAAGTAGCTGGAACTACAGGTGCACACTACCATGCCCGGCTAATTTTTTGATTATTGTAGAGATGAGGTCTCGCCAAGTTGCCCAGGCGGGTTTCGAACCCGCAGGCTCAGGCAATTCACTCACCTCAGCCTCCCAAAGTGCTGGGATTACAGGATGAGCCACCAAGCCTGGCGACAATTAATTCTTAACCACGAATCCCCTGGGTATAACAATTCCAAAATATCAGACCTTTAGGTCTGCCAACACTGGCCCACTCTTGGAACTTTCTGTCTATTATTATATTCAAAGAGGTGCTGTCCTCTTCCTAGGTCTACTCATAGTATCCTTTCCTTTTCTTTCCTTAGTTGGATGCTAGTGAAAGAGGTTGAGGGAATAGGAAGAGGTTCAGTAGCAACTGAGGCAGAGATTGAGGACTCCAAATTCTCTCTGCGGGTATCAATTCCTGGGGGAGCTGGAGCAACAAAGAGTCCACACATAGTCAAGTCTCTTGCAGTCTTCCAAAATGTATGGTATACCTCTGTTCTTTGTTCAACATCATGCCCTCTGCCTAGGATGACCCCTTATCTCTCTGTCAAATTCCTACTTATCCTTCAAGGCCTTATTCAGAAGTACCTTTGTCTCTGGCAATTGCTGACTTAGGAAATAGATTCAGGAGACTATGCAGACCATTCTCTGAAAACGTGCTTCACAGTGGGTTCAAGGTCAACAAAGTGTTGGACCTGATCAGCACTGAGTAGAAGAATAGGGTCCAAAGGGGATGCCATTTTTTTATTGTCAAACAACATGCCAGATCACTGTTAATTACGAATAAAATTATCTTTGAAGACCTAGGAAGAGGACAGCACCTCTTTGAATATAATAATAGCCAGAAAGTTCCAAAAGTAGGCCAGTGTTGGCAGACCTAAGTATTTCCCATTATGAATAAAATTGTCAATTTTGACAGTTGCCAAATCTGCAATTGCAAATTTGCAAATTAATTCAAAATTTGAAAATTTAAAATATACAAGCAAATATTTTATTGCCTGTCTGACCCTGAACCAATGTGATAGACCTGAGTGAAGTTTTTTGGTTGCTGTTAATTTAAATTCTAAAATCTAGCCAGACTCGGTGGCTCAGCCTGTAATCCCAGCACTTTGGGAGGCTGAGGTGAGTGGATTGCCTGAGCCAGCAGGTTCAAGACCCACCTGGGCAACTTGGCGAGACCTCATCTCTACAATAAATCAAAAATTAGCTGGATGTGATAGCACGCGCCTGTAGTTCCAGCTACTTGGAAGGCTGAGGCAGAAGGATCTCCAGAGCCTAGTAGGTCGAGGCTGCAGTGGCCAGGAGCGGCCACTGCACTCTAGTCTGGGTGACAGAGTGAGACTACCAGTCAAAAGAATAAATAAATAAATAAATAAATAAATAAAAAGAAAATAAATAAATTCTAAAACCTATACTTTATAAAAACTATTAGCAGTGGAAGGGGATTCTTTTGGTTCCCTTATGGGCAAAAAAGATAATCTCTTCATGCAAATAACTTGTGTAAGGGTGGATTGTAGGGCATGGCTGGGAGAGACTGGAATTGTACAATAGCCCCCAAATTCACTCAGAAGCTAAAAAACTTGATTACTAGGGGAAAAGAAATCACCAACTATGTCCCTGGATCAAATGCGTAGATACTTCTAAAAATATGCTTTCACATAATTGTGGAAAAGGAGAAGCTGATAATTTTACCCAGCTCAACAACACTTCCTGTTTATTACAAGGTTTTGTTCTGTTGGCTGCACAGATGTTTTTAATTTTTCTGGGTGTGTTTATATGTTTGCAAGTTTTTGAGGCTGTGCTGATGAATGGAGTTTTTATTGAATTTATATGTAGCTTTCAGATAGTAAAAATGTGCTTAAGCTTCTCCAACTTGCCTCCTACCCCCAGCCTGGGTCTTGCCTGAGGAAACTTATTCTACTGTCTTGTTATCCACAGGATTTTTTTCTGATATGTGCCTCCCTATGCTGTTACAATTAAACTATTTGAAAAAGGACAAATGGCATTTGTGAACTTACTGATAGGACCACGAGTTACTGGACTTACTATTGGGAATATTCTCCTTTGGTGCAAGAACTGACCCAGGAGAGGTTTTCATCTTTGAGCTGATCCATGATGCCATCTTGTACAGAGATGTATGTTTACTTCCAGATGGCATTTTGGACCTTTGGATGCTTGGAAGGTTTTTAAAATTATAGCTGTTTTATTAGCTTTTTAAAATAGAGTTATAACTGATGAGGGGTAGAGAGGAGAGAGCCCCTTCCCTAGACCAGTTATCCAAGTGTGCAGTGAGCACTCTCTCTCTGTGTGCCAGGCACAGGGCTGGTCAAGGGCTGACAACCTAGGGAAGATGCTGATGCCTTGATCTGTGGAATTTTGTTTCTAAGTGTGAGAACTCTGTTAGCAAGAAAGAGAACATATCTTTTTTGTTTGTTAGAGTATTTTAGAATGGCCTTTTTTTTTCTAAAATGTGATAGCTATATGGAGTTCCTATTTTTAATTTTTTCTTTTCTACATTAGTATAAAAAAAACTAGCTGGGGTGATGGCGAGGGGGTCGGGGGGAGCAGACAAAAAGTCCAGCTTGTGACTACATCTCTGAAGTCTACTATACCATATCACCATGTGTATATCCATGTCACCATGTGTATATCCATGGATAGAAAGAGTGGTTAAAATATTCAACAGAGGTGCTGGCATACAGAGGAAGATAGAAGGTTGGCTCTGTGGGAGAATGTGTTTAAACATTGAAACGGTCAAAGCTTTTAGTTAGTATCAACTTAGGCTCAGAGCAAATAAGTGACTTGCCAAAGAACTAATACATGGGCACTTGGAATTTGAACCCACATTGGCATGATTGCAAAGTGTTATGTTTCTATTCTGTTGTGCTGCCTCCTGCAGTGTTTCACTTATACAAAATGAAACAAAATAACACACACACACACACACACACACACACACACACACACACACACACACCACAAGACCCTAGTAATGTCATGAAAACAGAGAAAAGTATTTAAATATAATCATGAGAAGGAAATGGAAAAGCCTAATTATGTGTGGACTCTAAAATCATATATATGTTTTATGTTGTTACAACATGAGAGTGGGATTAGTAAGGAACAGAATGAAATAATGGCAAGTCAGAAAGTGAATGTAGTTGATACCCTCAGAACGGCCTTGAAATGTACTATCTGTCTGGAAACCTAAAAATGCAGATCAAATCTTCTCTGCAGGTTTGGGCTGAGCTTGGAGAGACAAGTTGAGACTCAGAATGTTCTTACCACCCCAAGACCCACTGCCTTCTCTGAAGCTGGGTTAGCCCTGGTGACATCTTTGAAACTGAGCTATTAATTTTAGTTTCTGAGTTGATTAAATTTTATGACAAAACAGTGTAGTGAAAATATCAAAAGCAAAAATTGAATCCTGGTTATCTTGCAAAGATAACTAGATAAAGATCCTTATAAACAAACCAATATAGATTGTATCCTCCTCCCCTTCATTCAGACTCTCTCTACAAAGAGTCTCACTGACAGGAATAAAAAGAAAAGAGAGAGAACTGGAAATTTTTTTCTGAAATGGAACACTCAGCATCACAGTATTAAGGAGCTTCATAAATGCTACATACCTTCTCCAACCTCAGGTAGCTAGGAGAGAGCTTGCTTGAGAGGAAATCTCCTCTGAGAGACATAGAGGTCTGTGTCCTCTGTTCCCCTGGGTGAGGGCTCTTGGAGGCAGCTTCTCTTTATGGGCCACCTCACTAGGTCTGGGAATAAAAACACAAAAACAGACAAAAGCCTTCAACATGGACTTGGTTAGCAGGAGGAAGTAATGGTTACAAGCATGGATTTGGAATCCAGTGCATTAGCACTGGAATCTGGTCTTGTTACTTACTGACCCTGTGGCAGAGGACAAGTTCTCCAGGGGCAGTTTCTTCAACTGTGAAATGGAAATTACCAATGCTTATCACAAAGGAGGTAAGCAATGAAATAATCACATCATGCACCTAGCGTGGTACTTGGGACAGGGAAAACGATCCCACCATGTTCCAGCTTCCTCTCCTTCCCGTTTTATGACCACCACTGCTACCAATGCTGTTAGCTTCCTAGGGCTGTCTTAACAAAGTATCACAAACTGTGTGGCCTAAAATATTAGACAGTCATTCTTTCACAGTTTTAGAGGCCAAAAGTCTGAAATCAAGATATCCGTGGGGCCACATTCTCTGAAAGCTCTAGAGAAGAATTGGTTCCATGCCACGTTCCTAGTTTCTGGTGTTTGCCAGTAGCTCTTGGTGTTTCTTGGCTTGTGGCAACATAGCTCCAATCTCTGCCTTCCTGTTCATGTGGACTGTGTGGTCTGTGCCCAAATTTCCATCTTCTCATAAGGACACCAGTCTTTGGATTAGGGATGACTCCAACTCAACATATCCTCATCTTAACTTGATTACATCTGCAAAGACCCTGTTTCCAACTAAGATCATATTCACAGGCACAATATATCTTTTTGGGGGACACAATTCAAGCAAGAGCAAACACCATTTTTATTTTAGGCAGGAGGGAGCCTTGTCTTCATACTGGATCAGGCACACCCTCTGAAGTCACCTGCTTTGTCAGCTGCTGTGTCTTCTCTTTGTCCCTGAGTGGACATTGCAGACAGTGCTAACATTTGCTTAGCAGTCGCTTCCCTGGACCTGTTCTGTCTTTTTTTCCCTCTGTGCATTTTGTGGTTTGAATAGATATTGCAGATATCTGATCAAACGGGAGGAGATACTCTTACCTTGCTCATTTCCTGAGAGGCCCAGGAGACAGCATACAAAATTGAAAACCATTATTAAATGTTTGTCATGTTGAAAAAAATCTTCCATGTTGAGATCACAGAAACTGTGAGAGCCGCCCAGTGGGTCCAGCAGATTCAGTGTTGAGCTGGCTGGTCAGATAAGAAGAGGGTCTGCAAAGTTGCCTCATCCTTCAATCCCCTGTTTGCTTGATGCATTCCACTGCTTGAAGTGCAAGCATCTGTAGAGACATCTGTTTACCTTCAAATTCCGCAAGACTTGAAAACCCTGACTTTGATTAAATGTCACCTTACAATCTATCAACTAATGCATCTTGGCAGCTGAGCTAAATGTGGAGAATGACAGGGTTCCAGAGAACAAAGGCCTGTGGGGCATGTTTCAGAGGCCCACTCAGCAGCTGAAAGTGGAAAGAGATGGGCTTGGTGAGTCCAGGAGGTCATGGGCTAGCTCTGAAAATGAGAAGAAACAAAAACAATGAGGGAAAAAAAAAAAAAGAAAAGGGAAAACCTTTGAATTGAATGAGTGAATCAAGAGTTCTCAAAATTTTTCTGCAAAATGCCAGATAGAAAATGTTTTAGGCTTTCCAGGCCATTGTAGTCTCTGTTGCAGCTACTCAACTCTGCTATTGTAGCATGAAAGCAGCCACAGGCAGCACTTAAATAAATGGGCGTAGCTGTTTTCCAACAAAACTTTATTTGCAGAAATAGGAAGTGGGTCTGATTTGTCTTTTAGGCCATAGTTTGCCAATCCCTGGAGTGAATCAGTCAATCAATCTGATAACTTTCCTCCTGAATGCCTTTTTTTGTGGAAGCTGTCTAGTACAGTGATTAAAAGCCAGGTTTTATGAAACTGGGCCCCTACCTATCACTATATACACAAATTAAATAAAAATGAAAATGAATCGAGGACTTAAATGTGTAATTGGAAACTGTAAGAATCTTAGGAGAACATTCTCCTGGACATCAACTTAGGCGATGAATTAACAGCCAAATCCTTAAAAGTCAGTGCAGCAACAGCTAAGATTGACAGGTGGGGTCTTAGCAAGCTAAAAAGCTTTTGCACAGCAAAATAAACCATCAAGAGAGTAAGGAGACAACCCACAGAATGGGAAAAAAATTTGCAAACTGTGTATCTGATAAAGGCCTAACATCCAGATCTAGAAGGAACTCAGATGAATGACAGGAAAAAACCCCATTAAAAAGTGGACAAAGGACTTGAACAGTCATTTCTCAAAGGAAGACATCCAAGTAGCCAATAAACATATGGAAAAATGCTCACCTTCATTAATTATCAGAGAAAAACAAATCAAAACTGCAGTGAGATACCACCTCACAATGATCAGGATGACTATCATTAAAAAGTCAAAAAACAGCAGGTGTTGACAAGGCTGTGGAGAAAAGGGATCACTTCTACACTGTTGGTGGGAGTGTAAACTAGTTCTACCTTTGTGGAAAGCAGTATGGTGTTTTCTCAAATAATTAAAAATTGGGTTACCTTATGATCCAGCAATCCTACTTCTAGAAATATATCCAGAGAAATATGTGTTACCAAAAAGACACCTGCACATGTATAAGGGAGGACCCCAAAAAACCCAGAAGTTTATATATACCTATGTGTATTTATTCTTACATGTTTAAACTTTAGCACCTTCAAAGTACTCTTTGTTTGATGTAATACACCTATTGAGACTCTTGTTCCACTGCTCAAAACAATTTTTGAACTCATCAATTTCAATCCCCCCCCCACCTTTTTTTAGTGCTTCTACCATTTTTTGTTTCACCTCTTCCACACTGGCAAAACGTTTCCCTCAGAGGACTTTTTTCAACCAGAGAAACAAACAAACAAAAAGTCTCTTGGGGCGAGGTTGAATGAATAGGGAGGGTGAGGCATGGGAGTCATGCAGTTCTGGGTCAAAAACTGCTGAATACTCAGCACAGTGTGGGCAGGTATGTTTGTAAATAACTCATCATGAAATAGGTAAATGTGTTGAAAGAAATCTCTGAAAAAAAAATAAAAAATTCACTGAAGCTGAACGTAGCCTCTCACAACAACATTAGTTTGTATACTGATGCTCATGGGTTGCCAGAACACTTAATTACTATTTTCTGTTTTGGGGGGTGATTCCCTTTGTTCATTTACCACTATTTATAATATCAAAAACATGGAACCAACCCAGATGCCCATCATAAGTGAACTGGATAAGAAAAATGTGGTACATATATACAATGAAATACTACACAGCTAAGAAGAACAAAATGTGTCCTTTGTAGCAGCATGGATGCAGCTGGAGACCATCATTCTAAGTGAATTATCACAGAAACAAAATACTGAATACCACATGTTCTCACTCATAAATGGGCCCTAAACTTTGGATATATGAACACAAAGGTGGTAACAACTTGGGTACTACTAGAGAGGGGTTGGAGAGAGGAGGGATAAGGGGCACACAACCACCTATTGGATACCACACCCACTACTGGGGGAAAAGGGCTCGCTGCTAGAAGCCCAAACTTTACTTGCATGCAATTTACTTATGTAGCTAATCCTCACAACTCTAAAATTTAAATTTTTTTTAAAAAGAGGCAGATTCTGGAGAAAGATTACCTGGCTTCAAATCTTGCTGTTACTGTTCACTAGCAAGATAACCTTAACCTTTGTTTTCTCATCTCAGAAAATAATATAATACATATAAAGTGCTCAGCATGATGACTGATTCACAGTCACTGCATAATAGCTGTTGGTGGTCTGCTATTACTACTTAATTGCAGAAAGTCTTCTTGTTCATAAAGGCCACCCCTGGTCATTTTGTGTTTTGCAGGTTGTTTTGGTGGCTGTCACTTGATTCCCTCCTTTACCTCATCAGTGAAAATCATCACTTTATCTTCTTTGTTTTAATACTGTAATCATTAACTGCCTCATGTGCCTCCTATAGACTGTGGGATGCTGGAGGGCAAGGACCTGCCCTTATGCTACTGTGCCCTGCTGCAGAACCTGCCCTGAATAGTGGTCAGCAAATACTTGCTGAATTATGTGGCTTTTGCAGAAATGCTTTTTACCATGGCGAGTTGAATTGTTCCATTTGTCCTAGCAGGACTGTGTTAATTCAAATCATGAAATAGAACAATCTCCCTATCTAGCCAGACCAGAGTTTGCCAGAATACAGCCTATGGGCCAAGTCTGGCATGCCACTTATTATTATGAATAAAGTTTTATTGGAACACTGCCATGCTAATTCATTTATATATTGTCTATGGCTGCTTTCTCACTAAGTGTCTGAGTTAGATAGTTGCAGCAGAGAACATATGGCTCACAAAGCCTAGCATATTTACAGAAAAAGTTTGCTGACCCTTGAGCTAAACTCTTCAATCGTACTCTGACTAGCATTTGTCATTAAACTGCAGATGGTTCAGATTATGTGTGGGGAAGATATAAAGTTGTCAGCCTATCTCAAGATTCATGGTCGAATGTTACAGTTATATTAAGATTGAATTTACAAACCAATAGGAGATAAAGGAAAGTTTCAAGTACCAGGTTTAAGTTTAAATGTCTTCCCAGTTTATATTGTATCAGGTTTCGTACACTCTAAAATTTAAGCTTAGTGAATGGCTTTGTTTCCCAAATGATGTGATGAAGCATCCTTGGGTGAGGCAGCAAAATCACAGGGGCTCTGCAGGGTACTTTACATTTCCAGGGGAAGCACAGCAGTCCTCAACACTGTCAGACTTTACGTGGACTAGTTGCTTCAATGGATCATACCTTTTCCTTTTAGTGGTGTCGCATGTTTGTGAAGATGGGTTTTTGGCAGTTGCTATGATTTAAAAAGCAAGTGCTATGTGAAAAATTAGCATGGAACAGGAAATGAAGATTGGTATCCAGTCTGATTTCAAGGCTTGAGAGCATGTTCCTAATCTATCGGTTATACATATGGTTGTTTAAGAATGATATAAAATATCTTTATTTTTTGAATGCCTAAGTTGTTAGGACATAACTACTTAATAAAAAGGACGATTAGATCTTTCTTTTGACCTAGAGTCATTGTAAACTGAGGAAGTTTGGGAAGCTCTGGTATATTGTCTTTATAGGTGGCATATCTCAATGCCAAGAAGAAGCACTCAATATATTCTGATGTATAAATGGTACACTTATTTTTCTTGAGAAAAATTTTTCCTAATATTTTTTAAGAAATAAAAATTCTGATAGATAGAAGGGGAAAGAGAGAGAGTTGATCATCTTAAAATGAGCTCACTGATGTATCCAAAAGTTTTGAAATGGAGTGTCTAAACCAAAAGGAATCACTTGGGTTCAAATATTACAATAAATAATAACTGAACACTTACATGTTGGAGGTACAACACTAAACAAAGAGGCATTGGTTTGCAGGAATCCTTTTGATAAAGCAACTTGGCTTTCTAAACCTGTGTGAGTTTCTCTCATACCTGACTGAATTTGATTTTGAAAGGTGATATTTAGTGCAGTGATATATGCACTGTTCTTTCTGAGAAACCACGCTGGTTTTAGATTCACTTAGTCACTAGGATAACTTTATTACTGAGAATTCTTCTGTATATGGAACCCCTATAGGCATATTTGTCTTAAAGGCACCTTGGCTAATAGGTGTTTTTTTTGTCGTTGTTTTTTTACCCACAAAACCCTGTGAATCTATTTGTTGTCCCATTGCCATTAACCAGAATGTTCTTACTTTGTGATATGCATTGATTTCCTTCTCTAAGTTTTATTATCTTTCATGTTGTGTAAACAACATCATATGTTTTCTATTTTGTTATTTAAAAGGCTCATATTGGCCTTCAAAAACAGAAGAAAAGAATTCATAGCTAAATGCCTAAATAATGGCAAAAACAACTCTTTGTCCTCAAGAGCATATAGCTCTTATTCATTACTTTGTATTAATTAAAGTATTCATTATAAATATCCTATATCTTCCAAATTACCTGTGGGTGTTAGCCCAAATAGAAGCCATTTGTATTCATAAGGAACCCCTAATTTATTTCCTTCTTTTCTCCCTCCTCTCCATACTCACTTTTTATTTGTTACCCTTCTCACTTTCTCCTTTCCTTCTGCCTTTTTTCCTATGAATGTCATGGAAAGACAGGAAGAAGGGGGGGGAGAGAGAGGAAGGGAGGGAAGAAGAGAGGAAGAGTGCACATCTGTTAAGAACACCAGCATCAGATTCAGTGAGGTTTATGTTTCTGCCTGCTTTTTCCTGCTTGGCTGGTTATACTTTACTTTTCCAAACCTCAGTATCTAGATCTGCATTATGGTGACAGTAAAACGGACTCTGAGAATGGTTGTAAAGAGTGAATGAGTAATATACATAAAGCACTTGACTTGGTTCCCGACAGAGAAAGAACTCAAAAGCCATAGCTGCTGTTATTGATGTTAGTAACAATAGTGATAGCTGCTAAATCTAGCAATCACTTTGTAGTCTTTATTGTTTCACTTAGCAGCATTTGACACAGTTGCTCTCTCCTTCTCCTTGAGGTATTTCCTTTACTTTGTTGCCAGGATACCAAGGTCTCTGGGTTTCTGTCTCTCACCAGCCTCTCCTTCTTAGCCTTCTTCCCTGGTGCCCTCTCAGTTCTTTGACCTTAAGTGCTCCAGGTACCCTGCTTGGTTCTGCTTTCTCCTCTATCTACATCTAATCCCTGGGTTGGTGATCTGATCCAGGCTCCTTTCTTTCAATTTCATCCACATGTTGACGCTTCCCAAGGGTAATACTCCAGGACAGACATCTTTCCTGAAGCTCTGACTTGTACATCCAACTGTTCCCCTGCATCTCCACCTGGATGGCAAATGAACATCTCAGACTTATCATGTCCAGAGCTCAGCGTCTCATCCCAACCAGTACTCTCCTCAGCCACCCCCATTGTGTTTGATGGTAACACCATCCTTCTGTATGCTCATTCAGAAGCTCAGAGTCACCCTTGATACCTCTCTTTCTCTTATACCCCTTATCCAATGAGTCAGTAAATGCTCTTGGCCCTGCCTTCTGACATTACCAACTCTGATCCAGTCACATGGACTATGTGATTAACTTGTCTCCCTGCCTCCTTGACACCACTCCTTCTGTAATCTGTTCTCAGCATAACAACCAGAGTGATTCTTTTAAAGTGTATGTCAGTTCATGTTTCTCTTCTGCTCATGATACTCTGGTGGCTTCTATTTTCCCAGAGTAGATGGCTTCTATTTTCCCAGAGTAGAAGCTGTTTCTTCTAAAGAGCTCCCTTTCTCTTCCCTTTATTGATGTGTCTCCAGCCCAGTCGACTTTACTATTCCTGAGACTATGCCAGGCTCTCTCCTGTCTCAGGAAGTTTGCACTGATTGTGCAAAAGCAGATTGTGCCTTCTGCTTGGGACATTTTTCCCAAGATGTCTGCACAGCTAACTCTCATCTCCTTTAAGTCTGCCCAATTGTCACTTTCTCCATAAGGTCTACCATTACAACCTATTTAAAATTTCATCTCAGGCCAGGCACAGTGGCTCATGCCTGTAATCCCAGCCCTTTGATAGGCTGAGGCAAGAGGTCCACCTCAGTGCAGAGATTCGAGACCAGCCTGGACAACTTGGCGAGACCTTTTCTCTATAATAAATCAAAAAATTAGCCAGGTGTGGTAGCATGTGCCTGTAGTTCCAGCTACTTAGAAGGCTGAAATGAGGGCAACCCCCCTGTCCTCTCAATAAATCCTGCTCTCTAAAAAAGAAAAAAAAAAAAAAAAAAGAAAAGAAAAAGAAAGAAGAAGGCTGAAACGGAAGTATCACTCACCTAAGTTCAGCATATGGAGGCTTACAATAGCTGTGATCATGCCACTGCACTCCAACTTGGGAGGAAGAATGAGACTCTGACTCAAAAATAAATAAATACATACATACATAAAAATTAAAAACTGAAATTGTACCTGTCCACTGACTCTGGTTCTGAAACTCTCAATACCTTTCAATTTGCTTTAGTTTTTTTCCTCTATAGTACTTTTACTTACTACTATCTCACATACTGCACAATTTATTTGCTTATTTATAATGTTTATTGTTTGATCCTCTCCAGTAGAATATTTGCCCCATAGAGATGGAAAACTTTATAGCTTATTTGCTGATGAATTCTAGGTATTTATAATAGAGCTCAGCACATAGTAAATGTTCAATAAATACCTGTGGAGTGAATCATCATCATCATCAGTTTTATTATTTCTTTTGTGTGAACAGCTCATTTTGACCACGTATTCCATGGAGTATGTTATCTGGCTAGTTGCATTAGTATGGAATAGTCATTGTTTTATAGATGGTTAACTAGACCAAGTATCCTTTTGGGGGGAGTGGCCTGTGATTAGATACAGAATTATATCTAAATGAAGAAAAAATATGAATTATGCAATTTCAAAATTCATGTGTTACTTATAAATACAATTTATTTATCAGTATCTGGTGAATAGATTTTGTGCCGTTTGTTTTGTTTTCCTTTTTCATTTCCACTGTGTCTCGAATAAGAGGAAAAAAACCTTAAACTGTCTCTGAAAGGATTTAGGCTGGTACTCTGGAGAAATTTACTTTTTAGGGCTAATTGAGGAATTGTTCTTCCCTCTTACTCTGTAATTTATTATTATGTTTTATGGTTTTGTGCAGCCTACAAATGGCAAGAAAGTATAAAGTTCACCAGTTAAACTTTTATCTTATTGTGTGTGTGTGTGTGTGTGTGTGTGTGTGTGTGTGTGTGTGTGTTTGAAGATGACTTACAAAGATGTTAGCCCTCTATCCTAACGGTGTTGGGCTCTGTCACTTCTTAGGAAGAAGCCTGGGTTCCAAACAGCCAAAGCCCTCTACCCCCTGTGATGGCTGACCCCTGAGTGGAAGAAAATGAAGCTCCATTACAAAGTTGTATGTGCCCTTGAAATACTCATGAGTAAACTTCAGGCCTTTCACAGAAATGGCCTTTCTCTTGGCTGAAGCTGTGATCTACACTGGGCTGACTCTTTGGCTCCCCTTCCCAGGGTATTCTGTCCAAGTTTTGGCAGCAGATGGGTTCTTTGCTATCAGGAGACTTCCCAATGGCTTCCCAATGGCTCTAGGACTCCATACAAATAGTCTGAAGAGTATAGTCAATAAAGAAAATAGTCTGATGAGTGTAGTCAACAAAGGAACGTGTTGTGGGGATTTGCTTGATTAGCTTCCCACCACATACTGAGCAATATTCAGTCAATGAGGGGAGGGGTATGTGACAGAAGTCTGACTATATGTAGATTACTTGCCCAGACAAGGTTATCAGAATGCCAAAGAAAGGCATTGAAAGTATATTCCCAGAGACAGCTTAGAAAGAAAAGTAATTATAGTAATCTCTCACTCTAAATCCTTAGTTTATTAACATGAAAACGAGTAAGTACTGAATTCCTTCAGACTCCAGTGGCTTGGAGAGGGGCCAGCTCTAGGACCCATGAGAGTGGGGTGAATTGTTACCTTTTCCTCTAGGACATAGTTTTTCATGTATTTACTGTGCTTAGTAAAATGTTCACATTTGCAGTATTTCATTTATTTGTTTTTTAAGAGCTTGAGGAGAATGCAGTGGAAGTCTCCATCAATCATTCTTTATCTTTCAATTTTGACTCAGTGAGTAATCCACACATTACCACACTGGCATTCATCGCAAACAGCTGATAACTCATCAACATAACTAGTAATATTAATTTTTATTGATCCTATAGTCAGATTTTTCTCTCTCTCCCTCTAAGAATTCCTTTTGAATTACTCCCCTTCTAGTCAGGAGAGAGTAGAAGGCAGATTGCCACTGCCCACACCTCTCTCCTTGGTCAGCCATGCTGTTGGGCACTGTGCCTACAGAGGGAGCAGAAGGCCGTGAACACCCATGTCTGACTCCGGGCCTGGGTGCTGAGCTTCGGGCTCACATGCTCTCTGCTTTTCTTCTGTGTTCAGAGTCAGATAACTCTCCAGACAGTAGCTAGACCTGAACTTGGATTCTATTGAAAATTTCTTAGGCACTCCAAGACTCGACTTTCCAGACATAACCCATCAACAAGCAAGATGAGTCCAGTCCAGCTACCTATTTCAACTCACCAATAGGCAGGATGGGCTGTCATCCAGTTACAGGTTTCTTTCATTGTGCTGGTAGATTTATGTGTCTCTATCAGCCTTTTGAAGAGTATTCTTATTTTACAAGTTTCTCTGCTTTGGCAGGTCTTTATCTAGGATGCAGTTATCTATCATCCTCTGCTGAGAATTTGTCTGGTGAGGGCTTGAAGAAAAAAAGCCATTTTAGTGTCATTTCCACACATAAAATGATCAACTCTTTTTCATTAGGGCTTATGGGCTTGAGAGTTGGCTCCCAGATATTGAATTTCATGAACTAGTAAAATGTCAAAAGAAAAAAAAATGTGTGTCGTAGTATGAGGTTGACAGGTTTTTATTTTTTTTGGCTAGGATAAGAAAAACAAACAGAACCAACTATCGTTTATTATCTTATCTCACAGAAGAATGAACATCTTAACACTAAATGTAGGAAGGTCATTATCTCAAAATAAAAGATTATCTTTTGAATGAAATACAGTCATGAACTGCCTAACAACATTGCACTCAACAACAGCCTGCATATATGGTTGTCCCATAAGATTATAATGGAGCTAGAAAAATCCCATTGCCTGGTGACATTGTAGCTGCCCTAATGTCTTAGTGTAATGCATTACTCATGTGATTGTGATGATGCTGAAATAAAAAAACCTACTGCACTGCCAGTCATATAAAAGTATAGCATATACAGTTATGGATATTACATAATACCTGACAATGATACCAAACGACTGTGTCACTGGTTTATATATTCACTATCATTATTAATCATTATTTAATCATTATTTTAGAGTGTTCTTCATCTTCTTATTTTTTTAAGTTAACTTATAAAACAGACTCTGGCAGGTCTTTCAGGAGGTATCTCAGAAGAAGACACTGTTATCATAGGGGATGACAGCTCCATGCATATGTTTGTCCCTAAAGACGTTCCAATGGGACAAGATGTGGAGGTGGAAGACAGTGATACTGATGTTCCTGACCCTGTGTAGACCTAGGCTAATATGTGTGTTTGTGTCTTCATTTTTAATAATAAAAATGTTTGAAAAGTAAAGTAATGATAATACATTTAAAAAACATAAAAAAGCTTATAGAATAAGGATATTTGTATCTCAGTTTTTTTTTTCTTTTGAGTGAGAGTCTCCCTCCATGGTCTAGACTGGACTGCAGTGGCACGCTTACAACCACTGCAGCCTTGACCTGCTAGACTCAGGAAATCCTTCCACCTCAGCCTTCCAAGTAGCCAGAACTAGAAGCGCGTGCTACCACACCCGGCTAATTTTTTGATTTATTGTAGAGATGAGACTTCACCAAGTTGCCTGGGCTGGTCTTGAACCTAAAGGTTGCCTTGGCCTTCCAAAGTGCTGGGATTACAGGCTGAACCACTGAGCCTGGCCTGTATCTTGGTTTTTAAGAAAAAAGTTTAAAAAGAAAAAAAGTTAAAATTTTAAACATAGGAAAAAGCTTATAGAAGAAGGATATAAAGAAAGAAAATATTTTTGTACAGCTGTATGATGTGTCTATGTCAGGTTAAATATTACTACAGAAGAGATGAGAAGTCTCATCTCTACAAAAAAGTTTTAAAAATAAGTTTATAAAGTTATAGCAAGCTAAGGTTAACTCGTTATTGAAGAAAGAAAAATACTTTTTATAAATTCAGTGTAGCCTAAGTATACAGTGTTTATAAAGTCTACAGTAGTGCACAGTAATGTCTTAAGCCTTCACGTTCACTTACCACTCACTGACTCACCCAGAACAACTTCCAGTCTTGCAAGCTCCATTCACGGTAAGTGACCTTTATAGGTGTACCATTTACTATATTTTATATTATACTTTTACTGTACCTTTTCTATTTTTAGATACCCAAGTATTTATTACTGCACTACAATTGCCTTCAGTATTTAAAACAGTAATGTGCTGTACATGTTTGTAGCCTAGGAGCAATAGGCTATGCCATCTAGCCTAGGTGTGTATAGTAGCCATAGGCTGTATCATCTAGGTTTGTGTAAGTATACTCTGTGAAGTTCACACAATGATGAAATCTCATAACAATGCCTTTTTCAGAACATAGTATCCTCATCATTAAGCAGTGTATGACTACACACTTAACCTTATGGGAAATTTAGTACACTCTTGTTATTTTCCTCCTGCTCTACCTGAAGGCATTTTGTGGCCACAGGACCAGTTAACAAGAGGATTCAGTTCACCTGCTGCTCAGTTCCTGTGATAAGACAATTAGGGAAGCTTTATGGTTAGCATACACAAAATGCCAAATTACTCAATACCAGTATACTAAAAATACCAAAATTCAAATAATCAAGGAGGTCCTTTGAGAAGGGGTCTGAGGTCTGCCAGCTGTGTTTGAGTCCCTTCCCTTTAAAGGGGGTCCATATGCCCCAAATTGCTTACTCCATTTTCTTTTTTGGCATCTTTTGATACCTTTGTTATATTCTTTTGTTTTGAAAAATGATTTTAGAAAATAAGGATAAAAATAAAATTGTCCAATTAATATATACCCTAGGGAACACATAGATAAAATCCTGATTTATTTTTTCTAGCCTTTCTTTTTATGCATGGCTTTCACAAAATAAGGGCAAAATAAGGGTCATTCTATGTAATTTTGTATTCTTATTTCTCTTCCCTTTCTATTGTAGCATTACCACTTTGTCATGTTATGAAATATTTTATAAAAACATGATTTCAATGGTGAAGAGTATTCTCGTTTAGCTTTTTCCTTTTCTCTTTGCTTGTTTTTTGAAAAAGCATAATCTCTGCGCATATCACAAGTTGTTTCAAGGATAAATACATAGAAGTGCATGACTGGATCCAAAGTTAAGAGCATTTTAAAGCTATGGATGCCTATTCTCAAACAACCCTCATGGAGAGTCCTAATAATGCACATCCCCATCAGCAATGTACTGGTATTGTCTTCCAATGACTTGTTAGTTGTTGCTAGAGATGAACTTTAAAAAGTTATTATCCAGTATCATTGCAGAATAAGTGGAGCCTCCTTTTAATTTGCTGTTCTTTCAATACCAATAAGATTTTATAGTCATTTGTGTTTTCTTATAAATGACTCACCAAGACCTTTACCTCCTTTTGTTTTGAATTAAGGAATACATATTTTCCCTGGTTGATTTGCAAGGTCTTTTTATAGAAAGATATTAACTTTTGTCATTGTCCATAAATATTTTTCACAGTTTTTTATTTACCTTCTGATTTTTATGGTGGTTTTGAGATGTAGAGATTTAAAAATGTTGTAAAGTCAGATGACCAGATATATTCTTTATGGTTTTTGCCTTGGTTTTCTTATTTCCCCTTCTTTCTGCACCTTTTTTCTCTTGTCCCTCAAGTTCTGTCCCCACTATAGTCCAAGGGATAGGAAGAGAGGTGGGAGCCATGGCCTAGATAGAGGAGTGGGCTGTGTTTTCGTGTAGCTTCTAGAAACTCCATTTTCTTAGTAGCTTCCATTATAATTGCGGATAGCTGTAATTTCACAAATAATTACTGGTGTTACCTTTGCTTTAGGCCAGTGCCTTCTTCAGTCAGCAGACTTGGGAAGGCTCCCTGCAACCTTCACATTTCATCTAGTGATGGGTGGCTAGAAGATCCCCATTCCAGGAGCGGTGACATTCTGCATGGCAAGGGAGGAGGAGTTTGCTTCCTGCTACATGACATTAGGAAATTATTTTTCAAATACTTGTGACCTTAGAAAATTATTTTTCAAATACTTGTGAGGCCCCATGCTACCTACGATGCATAGAAATAAATTTGACTTCTTTCATCAACTGATTTTACAATGCACATTGTTTGCTTTTCATCATAGGATGTTTCCTTAAGAGAGGACTAGTCTGGTAGAATTTATCTAGAGGCTCTTGTGCAGGATGTTATCATCAGAGAGGTGTGTAGTCAGGAAACATGGTGGTGACAAGTGAACAGAGAGAAGAGTGAGACAGTTGCCCTGTTTTTCACTTGCCCTTCTTGCATGTGGCCAGTTGTTGGATGTGCACCTACCATCACCACGACACTTAGCAAACCCAGTCTTCCTGTGACTGCACTTCATGAAAGACCCTATTCTCTGCCCCAGCACCGAACCCTCTGGCAGACATTTTAAAGAATGCTAAAATGGGGTTAGTCTTGTAAATTAGCCAGAAATATTGTGCTAAAAACTATTCTTTTTTACTTTCCGTTTTTCTCTCGGCTTGCTTCCTACAGATCCAAGAATGTCCACAGACTTTTTTGTTGGGGGAACTCACCCACAAGTGAGAAGCAGGGTTTCTGAATCTGTGATTTGAGGGCCCCTAGCTTGGAGTTTCCTGGAGCCCTGTTTTAAAAAGTCTGATTCCTAGGCTGGGCACGGTGTCTCATTACTGTAATCCCAGCACTTTGGGAGGTGGAGGCAAGAAGATTGCCTGAACCCAGGAGGTCAAGACCAGCTGGGGCAATTTGGTGAGACCTTGTCTCTACAATTAAAAAAAGTTAGTCAAGTGTGGTGACACATGCCTGTAGTTTCCAGCAACTTGGAAGACTGCAGTGGCTGTGATCACTCCACCGCACTTCAGCCTGTGTGTCAGAGTGAGACTCTGACTCAAAAAACAAAAAAAAGTTTGTTTTCTGGCTCCATCCCTGATGTTTTCAACTCTAGGTCTGGGTTCAGGCCCAGATATCTGCATGTTAACAGGTGATTCTTATCTGCAATAAAGTTTGAGACCCACTGCTTTAGAGAACCCCCTTCATTTGACTGATTAGACTCCAGAGGGTGGTTTTCATCACTGGTCATCTCTCAGCACCCCCCTCCCGTGTCCCCCCACCAATCCCTTCAATTCAATCAAGTTTGTCTTACCTGAACCTTGTGTGTGGCACTACTGCTTTTCCCTATCAAAGCCCTCTGGGAAAGAATAGATGTAACATGGCATCATGGATAATGAGAGTCTGGAGAAATAAGAGCCCCTGTGGGAGAGTTGCTGGTGTGGCTTTTGAGATCACATGGCTCTCCCCTCATGTTTCCTTTCAGCATATATAGGAATGTGGCGCAAAGTCAGAGGACTGATGCTTGGGCGTGGTGACTTAAGCGGTTAGGCTTTCTTGCCAGTGCTTTTCCTTTCTCACACTCCTGCCGAACTGGGCTTTAGCCTGGAGACATTGGTCTAGGGGTAGAGATAGTCCCACAGCGGGGATAGACTCAGATATTAGCAAAATCCGGAGGCAATGGAGTCACATCATGATGCCTCATTTCTTGGAATCATCCACGAATTACTTCTGTGGCTCAAAGAGGAATAAGAAACCTTTGTGTTTCCAAGGGGGTTCTTTACCTCTGTTGAATTTCCTTCCCCCTAGTAGGATTAAGGAGAGCATTCTTCTTTTCCAAGGTTCTTTGGGAGTAGGAGCATCAGCTCTTGCTAACCCCACCAATTCTGACAGACAAGCAAAGATTCTTTCCTGACCATTTTGATGGAAACCTTACTCACAGTGATACATGCTCATTGCCCTTTTTCAGCTCCCTCTCTCTCCTGTTTCTTCTCTCTGCCTGGCTGCAAGGTGGTCTGCACTCCTGTGGCCTGGAAGGGAGTGAAGCAGTGTACACACTAAACTTATTTTTCATGCATTCCTGAGAGAGGGAGTTGGAGCAAGACTGCTGTAGGCAAGATACTTCTAGCCCTTTCCTAACTACCTTCCATGAATTCAAATCACCCATTTTAATGAATGTCAAAACCACTGCTGGGAAGAGGGTGGGGGAGGGAAGAAGGAAGAATCTGCTAAATATCTTTAAGATGGAGCAGTTAATTCAGTTTACCCTTAGCCAGACTTTTATTTTTTTCTTCCAGGATCTCTTTTCACCAGCGGGCATGGCAATCTTTACTGTTGGGCTGTCATTCATTTTTGTTTTTAAAATTTTGCACAATATGTTATCTTAGCAACACTTTCCATAAACAAAAAACAAAGCTTATTGTCTCTTTTTAAAAGTTCTTTATTGTCATTTTTGCTGCTAAATTTTCTTGCTTTCGTGTAAAACAATGAACTGCAAACAATTCTAATAATATTTTCAAGCTATTGTCAGATCATAGCGACAGCTGATTACTTATGGGTGCTTCCCAGGAAACTGCCTGTTGAGTGCAGAATTAAATAGCCGCAATAGCAGATTTGTAACCAAGGAGTTGTCTCAGGAATGTGAGTAGCAAATTGTGGGGAGTAAGTTTGGACAGGAGGAGCTAGGGGGGTGGTTAACTTATTGACACACAGGGATGATGTTGTTTGTTTAGAAGAGGAGTCACAATTCAGTTTTCCTTTGAACTCTTTCAAAAGAACTGGCTTCCAGACAAAGGGAAATAGAATACAGCTAGAGTTGTCTGTTTTCATAAACTTTGAACTTGCTTTGTTGCCGGTCCTGTTTTTAAAACTTGCCTTAGAAAAACATAAGACATGTTTAATATTCTGCTCTGAATGATCTGATATTCATTTTGATATGTTTTTGGTCCCTATTGATTTTGAAAATGCTGAACACAAATACTTGACATTCGGGAGGGCAAGCAAAGGATTAAAACTGAATCTCTGCCTCCTGCTTGCCGTCGTCTTTGAAGAGATGAGAACGTTCAAGTAAGCAGAATTCATACAGTCAGAATAAAACATGATTAGAACATTTGGGAAAGGCTATGCGATGTGACTGAAGGAAATGTGAGCAACATAGAAATAGCAAGTACATTTGCCTAACGCTTTTCCTCTCTCATGATGCGTTTATAATTTGGCGGATGGGCAATGGCCTGCACATGCAGCGTTCTCCCACCCTGTGTTTTTCTCCAAATATAACCATTTATAGAAGTACAAGGACGTATGTGAGAGTGAGCTAGAGCTTGTACAAATCACTAACAACTATGTGAATGCAGGCGACTCAGCAAGGGTTTAGACTGGAATTATTGAAACCATAGGAGGCATTTAGGTAAGGAGGGTGTAATTACTGTTATTATTTAGTGATTACTAGTGCTGACAGCGTGCTTCATTGGAAACATAGAAGAAGCCCCTGACCCTGCCTAAAAGATTGAAGATGAAAATAAGACTCAGGAATCAAGGCATGACAAAACTCAAGGGTGTAAAAAAGTAACTCATACAATTAATAGGTAGCTGGTGGCACCTGGTTTCTAGTTTTAAAAACTGTTCCTGCCTTTTGGCCCCATGCCAGCTTGTCTCTGATAGGGTGTTTGGGAAACATAGCAGACAAGAAAGGACCAGAAGGAGTAAGAAGACTGGGCAGGATATTGGCGGAGTGAAGGAGAAGGGAGTGAAGGTTCTAGGATACAGTTTGTTGCCCCAAGCTACAGCGTTAGGCAGCGGCTGACACATGAGGAGGGTGTATGAACTCCTACTTTAGTGAGGAAGATGAGCGTGCCACTCTTGTTGTTGTTCATCAAAGTGTTTTCCTCCAGTGGAAAACAACCTGCTTCCCACCTAGCCGCTAACAACTTGTCCAGAAGCCAGCATTTCCTACTGGCCTCTCCCCTATGACAATATACTACAATAAAAGAAATTATTTTTTGGAGGGTGGGCCTCTTGTAGTACAGGATTCCCCTGCTGAGTATTCTAGGAACCCACTGGCATCAGTGTACCAGCCAAAATTGTTGTGAGAGGCTGTGTTCAACTTCAGTGAACTTTCTTTTGGAGATTCTTTCAATGTTTGCCCATTTCATGATGGGTGATTTATAAGAACACCTGCCCACACTGCACTGAATGTTCAACAGTTTTTGACCAAAAATGGCATGACCTCCATGTCCCACCCTCCCTATCCCCCCAGTATCACCCCAAGTGGATTTTTTTTGTTTCCCTGGATGAAAAAAGTCCTCAAAAGGAAATGTTTTACTGATGTGGAAGAGATGAAGCAAAAAAATGGCTGAAGCACTAAAAGACAAAAATCAACAAGTTCAAAAGAACTGAGTATCACATGTTCTCACTCATAATTGGACCTTGGACAATTGTCATAATACTATGAGAAAGGGATTGGCAGTAGTGGAAATTGCCAGGGGAGGAGGGAGGGCGGGATTGGCAGTAGTGGAAAACTGCCGGGGTGGGGGGCACCTCATCAGCAAGGGTACCTGCATAATGAACATTTGTATACTTAACCCCGAATTGTACCCCACATCTTTAAAACAAAATTTAAAAAAAAATCAACAAGTTCAAAAACTGTTTTGAGTAGTGGAAAAATGTCTCCATAGGTGTAGTTCATCAAACGGAGAGTACTTTGAAGGTGACAAGTTTAAACATGTAAGAATAAATACACAATTTTTAAATAAATAAATTTCATTTATGGGGGGTTCCCCCTCATAGGTCTCACTTTTTACTGAGTTGCATGTTGCATTATGTTTATGTCTTACTTTTCCTATTAGACTAGCAGCACTTTAATATAAGGGCAAACTCCATTTATTGTTGTATTTCTCAGTGGTGATTCTTCATCAAACTGGATTTAGGTTTCGGTTCTGCTTTGTTCCTTGGATGCACTACTTAACTACTGTGGCTCAGTTTGTAGTCTACAAAAAATGAGGATAATAATATTTATTTTATTCTGACTGCCATATGATTAAATGGAGAGTACTTAGTATGTGCTTAATAATTTTGGTTTGACTTTTCTTTTGTCCCTGTGGGTTCCACCACATAGTAAGGGTGCTTATAGGACAGTTTATATCCTTGCTGAATGAATGCCCCAAAATATGCTAACCCAAACCCCCATAATAATGACGAGGTTAAATTGTGTATTTGTGTGGGTACTGGCTTGCTTATAGTCTGTGTGTGACACAGTTGCACGCAATGTTGTTACTGATGGGTTTCCTTAGGGAACAGAGCTCACTCCTAGCCTTTAGTTTCTACCTGAACCACCTAATCATAGTCCCTGGCTATGAAGAAACTAACAGATTCACTTAGGCTCACACAATTTGTACAAGATGGATCCAGAATTTGAACCCAGTACAGTCTGATTCCTAACTTGCCCTCACCTTCACATTCCATATAATGTCTCAAATGTTTGCTGGGTAAGTGCTAAGTAATGATTCTCATCCAAATGTGGCTTTACCCACTAATATTTACTTATTTGTGTATTTATGTTCCCTAGTCTATTTTCTTCTCTAGGGCTAGTGTGCTGTCTAATATGGTGGCCATCAGCCACATGTGGCCACTAAAATTCACATTTAATTGAACTGAAATTCAATAAAATTAAAAATTCAGTTCCTCAGTTGCACTGTCCAAATTTCAAGCACTCAGTAAGTAGTCCTATTTAGTTCATGACAGCCATATTAATGCAAATATGTAATATTTTTATCATTACAGCAATTTCTGTTGGACGATACTGCTCCTGAGAATGCCTAAAATGATAACAGTCAAGATGTCAGTATTTAATTTTTTGACATAGATGGTTGTATCTTCAATGTTTTATAGTTTATGAGGTATTGGATAAATAACCAGTTGGTAGAAAACTGGTGAATAGTTATATTATTAAAAGATTCCTTTTTATTTAGTTGACTTTATCCTATGTGTTGGGTTCCATGAAAAGGCTTTCCAGGAGTTGTGTCGTGTAATTTTCGCAGTAGCCCTGTGAGGTAGGTGCTCTCACTAGTCCCTCTGAATATTGTTGAAAGGTCACTTGCCCAAGTCTCAGAACTATTCAGTGAAGAAGTAGACCTAACCTAAATCCACTGAACTCCAGAGCTATAACCCTTGCCTATTGCACTGTCTCCCCCAAAAGTCACAGCATGTGTTTCAAAAAGTACAAGCTATCAGTAATTATCCTAAAAGCAGAGGTAGCAGAATTCTCTGTTCTAAATTTAAATAAAACTGAGCCATATTAGATGAAAGAAGTCAGGTTCTTTTCATGAGTCCTTGTCAAGTGCCTCTCATTCCGAAAAGAAACCAATTTGGCCACTGAACTGAAATTTCCTTATAGGCTCTAAAAATCATCTTGGCTCCAATAAGGTGTCTTTGTTTCTACCAACTAAAATATAGGCACCCCACCAAAAAAGATCATCTGATGTTTGAAAGTGGATCAGAAACAAATTATATGAGGAACTGATCTGTGTCATTAAATCAAGGCTTTGAAAATGAATGATATTAATGAAAATAAAATGAGACCTACTATGTACAGGAAGCCCAATAGCTATTTGCAAGGAATCTCAGGAATTTTACCAAGATTTCTTCCTCATTCTCTCTATTCCTAATATATCTAGCTCCTGCTCATAAGGATATCCTTCACAGATGTCAATATGTGTTGTAAGTGTTCATTCCCTAGAAGAAGTCATTTAAAAGTTTTAGACTGAGTAAGGTACCATGAAGTTTACATTGTTTATATTAATCTATACGTGATTTATTTTTGCCATTTGGGGCTAGAATTTAAGAATTTTATGGACCTAATCCTACTCAGACATACTCAATGTAAAAGTCGTTTCTAGATTCTGTGGTGGTATTACATTTTTTTCAGAATAACCAGTGTCATCACAACTGGATTGGTGGCCATGTTTGTTATTCAGATGTTCCATTTTGGACAGCAGTATTTCTGAAAGCTTCTTGCTCAGTGCTAGCTGTATAGTAGAGGTTTGATAAACACTGGCTGTCCTACCAGGTTTTGATTGGAATGTCCTAGAACCCTTCACAATTCTCCTGTCTTTGCAAGATCTCTTTTTCCTGTCCATATTCAGGAAGAAGGTTCCATGTGAAAAGCCACAGAGTTTACGTGTTGTTCACAGTTCCACACTGATGTTTTGTCATGAGCGTCATCCAAGCACCAGGTTGCAAAACGTTGAGTGGGAGAGTTCACAGTAGAGCACAAAGGAAAGTGATAGTTAGATAATTAAAACACGCACTTTGGAATGTAAACAAAGATATTAATAGAGGGCCATGTTTGTTTGCAGCACTATTAACTACCCGAGGAATGTTGATTTGTAGCTCAAACCCCTACCTCAACCCCCAGGTAATCACAGAAGTGATGAAAAATACTACATGCTCTCTTTCTTTTCCTAAGCTCTCTTTAATCTTGATCTTTGAAAAGCAAGTGGTTTTTCTTGTGCAAACAGCTTCATAGAAATGTCAAATCTGGCACCCACAGTCTATGCTGAAGGGGGAGACTTGGTACAAAAGGCTCAGTGCTCAGGGCTCAGGCTTTGAAATGACTCCAGCTGTATTGCCAATGCAAATGCAGGAGGGGAAAAATTACTGGAACAAATTGAAAGGTTATTCAGACTGGAATTTAGAATCTCAATAAAAAAGGCTTTTATAAGCCAAAGCCCTTGGAGTAACCGGATCATTTAAAAATACATCTTTTCTGCATTAAATGTAGTGTGACAGCCGCATTAGAAATGCTGCAGTCTAAGTATGTTCCTTAAACATTTTTAACTGACTTGTAAGGACAGTTAAAACCTTCTGTTGGGGGGATGCCAGATCCCCAGTCCATACATAGTTTCCATTTCTTTCTTTTTTTTTTTTTTACACCTGGCAATTAGGTTTTTCCCTTCCCCTCTTGTTGATTGCTTCAGGTCTAGGAATCTGTGAGTTGCATTTCTTGATAAAAATTTGTTGAGCTAGTCGTGGTCCTTTTGAACTTGTTAGAGAACAGTCTTCCTAATCACTCAGACACTGGTGATCAGAAATAGCTAACAGTGGTACTGGGGTGGAATCCCTTTAACAAGAGGTGTTTAGGTCAATAGACATAAACACAGCCCATCTAATGTGAGACAGTGACCCAAATGTGAGATTCCCTTTCTATTGTTTAGTGTCTCTTATTTCAAGACCATTTGAAAGATATGATCCAAACCCAATTGATGGTGTGCATCTGTGCATTAGAGTTTTCCAACCCCCACTCTCCCCTACCCAGCACATTTTATTCCTTGACTCAAATGAGAGATTTTTTTTCAAAGGGAAACATCTCTGTTGTGAGAGGAGAGTGAATTGAATTCAAAGCAATAGACATGTCTTGTAGACTTCCTGGGTTCTCTGAGATCTGTTGGGCACTGAGCTACTGTGGACCGAGTATAGTTGGCACAGCCCTGCACGGTAGTCTGTCTGGATCTTCATGCCTGATTATTTCTAAAAACGACTCAATCTCCAAAAGATCAAGATTCTTGTTTTTGTGAAGTATTTTAAATGTACTCAATACCTGTTATCTGGAATTAGCGACTATTCATCTTTTGCCATATCCATTTCAAATCATTGGTCTTCCTTTCTCCTTCTCCAGGGGTCACATTATTTCCTTTCCTAGGTAAAGTTAGCTCTCAGTGCTGCCAAATTATATTGTTTGTTTCAATATCTTGGGAATTGTATTATTGAACTAGAATTAGAAGTAACTTATCTGTAGCCCATTCTAGATACCCCACACCTTGAGAACAAAAACTTGGCATCCATCAAGGTATTGTCACCAGCCACTGGTGACATGGCTAGTACTATAGCTGGTTCTCATGGTTTTTGTTGTTGTTGTTGTTGTTGTTGTTCTTACTTGTTTGTTTTGAGTTATGGATGACTCTATCATAGAACAATCCAAGAACTCAAAGGTAATAGACAACACATTGACAGACTTTCTTCTTATTGATGACCAATATTTTAATGAGTGTTTTAGCGCAATATTGTACTAAAGGTCATTTAGTACAATCATTTCATTCAACAGTCTGAGCCTCTCAAATAATGTTTTCATAACTATAAGCTTTGAATTAATCCTGTTTGAATATGTGATATAATTATAAAATTACAAAACATCTTTCTGGTTAGAAGAATAGGTGTTACTTCAAATAATATGCTGATTCTAACTTAATGAGTTTAGATTTGCTATGAGGATACATGTTTTACATCGATTTTCTTGTTCATACCAGAAAATAGACTTTGTCCAGGACAAGCACTTCAGTGAATGGTGATGGAGATGATGCGTGGGGCCCCTTTTCTCCTTATATAGGTCTCATAAAAGAAGACACAGATCTGTTCTGGTTTCTCTGCCTCCTTGAGGCAGCATCACTAGCTCATATGCTTTAGGAACGATCTTTTTTACACACTGTAAGGCCAAATCAACTAGAGCCTCATGCCCACATCTAATTCCAGTTCTTCCAGGGATCCGGTATTCCTTTGATTGGAAGCATGTACACAAAGACTCAATAATATACTATTTTGATGTAGCCAACTAAACACTTGGTTCCTTTAACACAAGGAGATGTCTCCCTGCATTTTCTTCAGCTCAGAGGGAGTTTGGGTAAAGCTATGCATCAGGTTCTTTTCCTGGGATTGACGTTTGACTGAAGGTTGGTATAGGGACTTTATCTCTGATGATGATATTTTCTTCTAATAACTAGCGGTAGTTATTGTCAATGTTGTCCACATGAAATTAGCAATGTCTGAAGTCATTATGACAATGTTTGCCTAGGATTATGCATCAGTCACCTGTTTCCATTTCATTCAGGAACATTCTTTAGAATGCAAGTGAGTGGGCAACATTTCAGTAGTATGAGGAAAATCTGTCTTTATTTACTGAAAATGGTATCTATCCTTGGATTTGGGTGCTTAGACTTTCACCGGTGACATGTTACCCTTGAGGCCAGCTGTCTTTGAATAACAATGCCTCAGTACACTGTACCTTTTACTGGAGTGCTGTGTGTTTGATTCCCTTCAAAACTGATCTTGTAACTGGCTCTCTGGGCCACGGTGGGAACTGATGCTCTCCAGCTTTAGGCCCTCACTCTCAGGGTGAGGAGCAGTGGGAGGCTGTTTGATAACTTTTAAAGCTCACAGAGGGAAATATTTTTGCACCGACTGTGCCAGAATCCCATGCTCTGTGACCAACATAATGGATTTCATTCAGAGTCCTACATAGGCCAACTGTCATGATATGGTTGGGAGACTTTCCATAAGCTACTGTGAGCTCCATCACTCTGTTCCCTACCTCTGTTTTTGGCTTCTCCATTCCTGGTCACATTTTACGAAGCAGCGAACCATCCAGATTGGGATTTCATGCTCTGCTGCACTGTTGCCCAAGTTATTTCTCTTACAAAGGCCTCCTTTACAAAGTCCTTAATCTAAGTAATGCATAGAAGGTGTATTAATGGGTAGCAAGTGAAAGAAGGCAAGAGCCAGCTACTTCCTGAAAATTATTGTCATTAGAGCATTTCCATGAAGGCGGAACAATTCATTAGGGTGAGTCCAGGCACAAGCCCCATCCCCCAAAGCATATGTAATGAATTCAGATCTAATTGGGCAGGGTCCATTCTTGTTCTAGGGGCAGTCTTGGCATTTTGAAGGTCAGAGGAGAAGTCTGATTTGAAGCTTGTTATGTGTCTTTCCCACGTGCCATATTTAAGTTTGTTCATTACATTTATTGGATGTACCCTTTGCCTTTTAATTTCTGGACAAAGATCAGAAATCACCCCTGGCTCATCATGCCATCAATCTAATGCCTCAATACAAAAGATGTTACATCCTTGTGCTGGTATATGAAGAGTTCACAAAGCAACCTAAGATTTGAGTGGGAAAGACACCCTGAATGATGGCTGAAAACGGACATTGGTTTTGTTGGCTGGAAAAGAACCCCAATTCTGTCTTTCATCTATGGAATTTTCTTTGCAGTCCTAGGATCAGGGTGTGGCTAATGTCTCCAGAGCTTGCCCAGAAGCCATATTATGATAAAGCCTTTGAGTAAGGTGGGCTGCTCATAGGATCTTGCTGACTGTTGAGTTTCTGGGACTGCTATTCCAGAATTTCACCATGTAGGGTGCTAGAGGTAGGGGAGATTCTGGAGCACATGACTGTCTGAGTTTTTATTTGCTTGTCTGACTTCAGCAGGGGAGCGAGAAAAGTGAGTGGCACTTTTTGTTTGCTAAAGGAACTGTTCATCTGATGGAAAGGCCCTTCCAAATCCTGTTTTTATTTCCTTTTTCCTGTTGGAGTCAAACCATGGCTATAATAATCAAGACTTGAGTATCTGACTTTAGGTCCACCTATATCCACAGAGAGGCTATAGATATGCATTGTTTAAAGCTTTGAAGTGCTGCCCATGTTGAACAGTGGAAAAGGGTTATGGCCTGACAAGGTAATTGTTTATTTGAAGCCAAAGTCAGAGATGTGGGAGACATAATTTAAGGAGCTCAGGGGCCCTGTATTCCTGGCCTCAAGTTAATCGAGGAACCTGTAAAACTATCCAGTGAAATTTTTCTGGATTTCCAACTGACTGAATAACTCATTCCAATTCACAGTCTTTAATCTTTGAAAATGGGAAGTAGCTGGATGGTATCGCATGACATATACAAAGGTGTTATCCAGTTTGATGGCAGGCTACCACTGTTTCACCTGCATGATCTAATAAAACGTGGAAGTTTCAATTCAGTGAAATAAATTTTAAGATTTAGATTACTAGCTGTCTGGCCCACTCTATAGAGCTACCAATGACAAAGTAACAGAAAAATAACCCTAAGAAATACTTCTTCGAAAGGATGGAGTTGAACAGGATCCTTTTGATTGGAGACTTTGTAATTACTGCCAAATTGGTTGTTTATAAGAGGTTTGTGTTGATTGAGCAGAGACACATGAAAGCTGGAATCTTAGCACTGAATACCCTCAGCCTTGGCCCAATTATGCAGGAGGTAGAGGGCTGGAGCTATTTGGAAAAGAGACAGATAACTAAATCTTTGTGAGAAGAATGCTTTTCAATGCATATTTGTAAGTTAAGTCATGATTTAAATGCCCAAATCCTAGGAGGCCTGAGAATTTCCTCCAACACCTGAGTTCATAGTGGAGAATATCCTAACAAGCATAGGCAGGCTTTTAGGCACTCGCTTATTTTCCACCAGACTAGTTTGGTTTCTACTTAAATCTTGAGTCTTAAGTTTCCCCCTTCTCTGTAACCCTATTGATTGAAAAGACAATTTTTTTCTTTTGGTTTTCCACTAATTCTAGTATGATGAGGTGAGACCAATTTTACATAACTATTCTTTACATCTATTCATCAACCCTAAAACCTTATTCTACACCCATCCTTATTTTTAAACTCCAGTTACAGACTGCTTAAAGTCTATCTTCTAAAGTCCAACACTTACTACCTGGTAGGGGTGCCGCTTTTCAAGAAGAAAATATACCCTTGGTTTTCACCAAAACCAAAAAAGAGACAGAAATATGGGAATTAAAAATCATCGAGTAGAGTCATTCATTTGCTAAATATCCATTTATTCATGCATTGAGCAAGTAGTATTTGAAAAAGGAACACCTACTGTGTATCAGGCATTGAATTAGTGCCAATGGATAGCACAGGTGGCCTGTGGTTACTGAGGAGTCAGGAAATAAACAAGCAAACTCCAAATAAAATATTTAATTGTTATTGTAGTAAGGGTGAAGAAGGAAAAGTCAATGTCTTGAAGAAAGAGTTGTATCGATGAGGCTAGTCTGAACTATGTTGCAGTAACAATACTAATACATATTACATTTAAATGATTTAACAGAAACAAAGGTTTACTTATTCTCACATACCAATATGTTGCAGGTTGGGTAGTTCTCTTGGGATTTGAGAATCCAACCTCCTTTCATCACTGGCACCCCCCAACTTCAACATTTGGTCTTCATGACTGTGGCAGGAGGGAGAGAAAGATTCAGGAGAATTGCACGGGCAGATTTTTAGCTAGCTAGGAAGTGGGTATAGCATTTCTGTTCACATTCTGTTGACCAACACTTAGCCACATTGATCCAACATAACTGTAAGGGAGACTGAGAAACATAGTCCTGAGTGTGCAAGAAAAGGAAATGGGATTGGTGAGCATCTTGATTTTAATGAAAGACCTCATTTAAACTGGAGCTGCATGAGGATCTCTCTACAGAAATTATTTTAAACCAGTAATTAGAATATTAATTGTTAGCCACATTGAGAGTGCAATGGGAGTACATTACATTTTAAGTATGTTCAGAAGCCTTATAACCATTACTATAGATTTGCTACCATAGGGGAGGATATTACTTAGAATATTTAATTAAACCTCCTTACCTACAATTGAAAATGTTAAAAAATCTGAGTCCCCTTTGAGGAGGCAGTTTCATTGTGATTTAGGTAAACTGAATTACCAGCTTAACATCTGTTATTCTTCCATGGCTATGTAGCATATTTTGATAGGTCATTGAACTTTTGCCATACAAGTAACAAACAGGGAAGAGATGATTGGTGGGCAGAACCCAAGCTTTAGACTCATGTAGAGCTGAAATTCAGCCCTAACTCTGCCATAAAATAATGCGACTTTACTCAAGCTAGCTACCTCACTGAGCCAGGTTTCTCTTGGATAAAAAAGAAGAGTATTAACTATGGTTAACTGGGTACCATGTACATAAGACTGTGTCTAAGCACATCACATTGCCTTATTAAACAACATAAAGTAACTAGAATGTACACAAAAGACCTATTGCACCAGTTAGGATGAGCCAACTTCAAAAGTTTGTCCTCTGTAGACAAAGAAATTCTGGAGCTGGCTAATTCAGCAGTTCCAATTTTGATAGTGTTGCATCCTGCCATTCTCAGCATGTAAACAGTGACACCATCATAGTCTCAGGTGATGACAGCAGTTTGAGGCGTCACCAGCAGATACCTCCTATTGATCTCTTTTTATCTGATTAAAGATGAAGTTCTTCCTCACCCTAAGCAGTCACTTCTATGGATCCCATTGGCTAGGAATAGGTCACATGTTCATGCCAGAACCAATAACTGGCAAAATAAATGGAATTACCATGATTAACTTAAACCAATTATGATTCCACACTGGTAATTGGGAAGAAATTTTATCTCTGAACACAGGGGAAAGTAAATATCTCTGAATAAAGTGAAAAATCTAGTAGCAAGGAGAAATAAGGATGATGCCAGGTAGAAAATCAGTAGTATATGTCTCTCTTCACCAACTCCTACCTGTCCACCTAAGCTGTGATGACACGCATGCCACTTGGAATAGCTCCTTCACAGCTTTCTGTAGATGAGTATAAAGCACCTAACACAAGATAAAGGCTGTCCCCTCCCCTCCTGACCCTTCCCTGTCAGTGGTGCACAATGGATATTAGATTTATTAATCAAAGCATTTCTTTTAGTGAAAGACATTATAGAGACATCTTGAGTAGGAGGAGGAGCTGCTTTGGGGGTGGGGTATAATATAATAAGAGTGAGGGCTCTAGACAGCCTGGTTCAAAAATCTAACTCTACCCTTTACTAGTTAGGTGACCGCAGGCAAGATTCTAAAACTCTTGATGCCTCAATTTCTTCATCTATAAAATGGAGATCATCATCATAGGAATCCTTGGGGTGAGGAAGAACTTCATCTTTAATCAGATAAAAAGAGATCAATAGGAGGTATCTGCTGGTGACACCTCAAACTGCTGTCATCACCTGAGACTATGATGGTGTCACTGTTTACATGCTGAGAATGGCAGGATGCAACACTATCAAACCTACCTATATGTGTTTCCTATTTGTGTTGTAACATATTATACAAATACAGTGACTTAAGACAACTCAAATTTATTATTTCACAGGTGTTTAGGTCAGAAATCTGATGTGGGTCTCACTGGATTAAAATCAAGGTGTCCGCAGAACAGTATTCCTTTCTGGAGACTCTAGGGGAGGTTTGTTTTCTTGCCATGTCCAGATTCTAGAGGCTGTCCACATTTCTTGGCCCATGGACCTTTCATCTGCAAGGCCAGCCAAATTGTATTAGTCTTTCTCACAGGGCAGCAACCGACTCTGACACTCTCTTCAACTTTAAAGGACCCTGTGGGGTATCTGGCCCTAGTTTAAGATCGTTTGATTAGCAATCTTAATTCCCCTTTGTCATGTGCCATTACACAATCACAAATTCCTAGACATCATGGGGGTGGGGGTGGGGAGATACATTATTCTGCCAGCTGCATCACCCCATAGGAATTGTGTGATGATTAAATGAGATGACTCCTATAGTGGTTTAGAACAGTGCCAGTCACATAAGAAAATGCTCAAAAATTGTCCCCACAATGGATAATTATGTCTTACATTTTATGAGTTAGTTTCACAGGGGGACAGGCAATTGGCAGTTCTATCGTGAGGAAGAATCTGGATACTACCTTGTGCACTTCTAGAAGTGATGACAAAGGGACAGAGATCATAGTGAGAGCCAAATCCTTTTCGCTTTCTGAAGCCAAAAACTCAAGTCTGAGATCTCTTTGGAATTACATGATTTTCCACAGAAAACATGTGGTTTGTGCAAAGACAATTTTATGAGTAACAAGAATGAAACAAACTGAGCAAGATCCAAGCAGATAACATTATCCTCACAGAAAAGTGGCCAATAAAAAAAGGTTCAGAGCCACCCTTCCCTGGATCACATTGTATTAGCCTGTGTAAGAGAAAGAGTCCAGAGATAACAGGCTCTGGAACTGGAATCTCCTTTCTCTCTTCTGTTCTCACTATTTAAATGACCTCAAGCCTCAGTTTCCCCATTTGCCAGATGTGGATAAAAATAGTCCCTACCTTGATATGTGGTGAGGTCTGGATGAGGATGAGTTAACACAGTCTGGGTGCTTGGCACAAGGGGAACCCTGCTAAACCAGAGATAGCCCTGGGATGTTTCATATACATTAAGGACCTCACTGAAAATAATAACAATGGGGAGAGGTCTATTCTCCTGCTAGACTGGGGACAGTGTGTGGACTCTCAGTATTATCTTCAAAATCCTACTCTCATGTAGTTAAATCTTAGAGTGAATGTTTATTCCATTAAACTTCCCCCCAAATTGCATTATATATAATTACAAGATGAAAATATTGTCTGGAGAATGTAACCATTGTTCAAGTTTTACATAAATGATGATGGTTTCTGAATCTTCTTGGTGGGGAGGAGGCTAGATTTGTTGGTTGAGGTGGATTGTGACAAGTGGGCCAAGGGACAGACAGCAGAAAGCTGGGATTTCTTTGTTGGAAAGAAATATATTGCAGGTCCTGGACTCAGCAGGAGTTATGTCTTGTCTTGGGCAGTTTTCATCCCACAGCAGGAATAACTGAAGATAAAGACAGAGATGATGAAAGACAAGATGATATTTTAATGTCACTGGGCCTGGAAACAAGGGTGTTATTGTTTGCAGACAGCCTTTGTTCATCTCTGCAAGATTAGTGATGGCATTAATTTATTCAAGATTACAGTTCAGAAGCAAAGTCATCAAAACCAAAGCTCTTTTATTTATTGAGTATGTCGTACCTCTGGGATGTAGGGCAAGTGCTCTGTGGCCAAGGTATCCTTCAGAGTGAGCTGTCTTGATGGGGAGGAAGCTTTATCCAGAAAGCAAGTCTTAGCATTCAGCCACTCTCAGGATTCCTTCATATACTTACTATATCCCAAGACTCTCTAGATTTCTAGTGATGAGTGCAATGGCCATTCTTGGAAAGTAGAAATCAGTAAGATCAGTGAGTTTCACTTAGAGCCACTGTGATTCAGTCCCACTCTTCCAAATTATCTGGCCTGTTCACACTCTTGGCAAATATATTGCAACTGTAGATTCTTTCTTCACTAGACCAGCTTCTTGCTTATGGATCGTGCACACTTATGGCCGTGAGGATGATAGTAGCACTGGTTAAAGGAAATGCAATCAGCAGCAAAAAGACCTGCATTCTTATGTCTATTGATGCATTATTCACAAAAGCCAGAGTATGGAAAGTCTCTAAGTGTCCATCAATGGATAAATGAAGCAATAAATAAATTGTGGTTGTAGTGATGTAGGAAAAAACAAACCCAGTTTCTCCCACTATACTGGCACAACACAGAGCACTTCTGTGACCCCAGATGTCTGGGGATTTTCCCCACACACCAAGGAATCAATTCTTCAACAAATTCTCCAGTGGACACCAGCTGGGTGTCCTCTAAATTGGTTCATTTCTGACTGTGTTTACCCAGAGATGGAGAGCTCAGTCCCACAAGACTGTACCAACTTCAGGTGACAGTTGTAAATAGTAGATTGTCACCTAAACTTCTTGACTGACTATAAGTTGAAGGTTTCCATAACCATTTCCTCAAGCTCTGTTTATGTGTTAGAGTGGTTCACAGAACCTAGGAAAACACTCTATTTACATTTATACATTTATTATAAAGGATATCACAAAGGATGCCACTAAATAGCCAGATAGAAGAGATACATTGTGCCAGGTATGGGAGAAGGGGCACAGAGGTCTCATCCCCACTCTGAGTGCACACCCTCCAAGATGTGTTGTTATCCGGAAGCTCTCAGAACTCAGTTCTATTGGGTTTGTTTGGAGGGTTCATCATGTCTATTGGTTTATCAACTCAGCCCCTCTCCCCTTCCCACAAGTTGTGGTGAGGGCACTGAAAGTTCCAGCCTTCTAATCATATGGTTGATTCCCCTGGCAACCTTCATCCTGAGGCTACCTAGGAATTCCCAGCCACCAATCATCTCATTAGCATACAAAAGATAATCTTATTACTCCAAGGATTTTAGGAGCTATATGTCAGCAAGCAGGGAGGAAGACTAAATTATGTATTTCACAATACCACTGTGGCACATGTGTATGTGTGTGTACACACACACACACACACACACACACACACATACACACACACACACACACACATCTATATGGAATGGAATATTATTCAGCTATAAAAAGAAGGAAATCTTGCCATTTAAGACAACATGGATGAAGCTAAGGGACATTATGCTAAGCTTGACACAGAAAGACAAAGAATACAGACTTTCATTTATAAGATAAACAAGTTATGTGTGTCTAATGTGTAGCAATGAGTGGTAATGGATGTTAAATAAGTTGATTATAATAATTATCGCAAAATGTATATGAATATCAAATCATCAAATTGTTCACCTTGAATATATTCAATCTTTGTCAACCAAAATACAAAAACTTTATTTTGAAATAATTTAAGACTCCCAAGAAGGGCAAAATTAATGCAGTGCTCCCATGTACCCTTACCCCAACTTGTCCCCTAAGGATACAATCTTATATAGGAATAATCAGTTAATTTTTAAAAGACATTTTATATTGAACATTTTAAAAATACATGTGATAAGGTACATAGAACTTAAGTGTGTGGTGCTATGAAGTTTTAGCAAGCTCCCACTCCGATGTAAGCACCATAATCTCAAGACAGAACCTGCCAGCACCTCTCAAGCCTTCTTCATGCCGCCCTCCAGTCATTCTGTCTCTAACCATACCTATTTTTCTGACTTCTATCTCCATGGGTTGACTTTAACCCATTATTGCACTTTGTATAAGTGGAACCCTATGTTGTATACTCTTCTTTGTCTGGTTTTTTTCATTCAATATGTTTTTGATATTCATCCAGATTGTGTGTGTCGGGAATTTGTTTTAGCATTGTTGTGTGGTACTCTGTGAGATATATATATAATCATTTATTTATCTCATCTAAAGATGGACATATAGGTTCTTTCCAATTTTGACTATTTCAAATTATGCTCCAGTAAAAATTTTTCCACATATATATTTTTTGTTGCACACTTGTATATGCATTTCCATTGGGGATTTACCTAGGAGTTGAACTACTGACTCAAAATTTATGCATATGTTCAGCACTAGAAGATACTGCTAAAGAGCTTTCCAAAGTGGTTGTAACAGTGGGAGTTCTAGTTCTCTTTGTCAACTCTTAATATCCTCAATATTCTTAATTTTAGTCATTCTGGTGTGTGTGTGGGTGAGTGGGGGGTGTTAATATCTAATTATCATTTTAATTTGCATTGCAGTGATTAATGTTAATCGGCTTTTAAATATGTCTATCGGGGCCGGGCTCGGTGGCTCAGCCTATAATCCCGTGGTTTGGGAGGCCGAGGTGAGTGAATTGCCTGAGCCTGCGGGTTCGAGACCCATCTAGGCAACTTGACGAGACCTCATCTCTACAATAAATCAAAAAAATTAGCTGGGCATGGTAATGCGTGCCTGTAGTTTCAGCTACTTGGAAGGCTGAGGCAGAAGGATCGCCGAAGTCCAGCAGGTTGAGGCTGCAGTGGCTGGGAGCGGCCATTGCACTCCATTCTGGGCAACTGAGTGAGACTCCAACTCAAAAAAAAATAAAATAAAAAAATATGTCTAAGTTCCCCAGGCGCGAACCCGCGCGCTCAAGCAATCCACTCGCCTTGGCCTCCCCAAGCGCTGAGATTACAGGCTGAGCCACCGAGTCCGGCCTGGATAATCTTTAATGTGAAGTGTTCGTTTAGGTTTTTGACTATTTAAAAAATTTGGTGAATTTTTTTTCTTAATTTGTAATGGTTATTTACATAATTCTAGGCACCACTTCTTTTTTGAATATATATACTGGAAGTATCTTCTCCCATCTCATAGCTTGCATTGTCTCTTTTAATGCTATCTTTTTCATAAATGGAAGTTTTAAAAATTTGGTAAAGTTTAATGTGTCAATCTTTTCCTTTATGGAGAGTACTGTTTTAGATACAGTTTAAGACATATTTCTCTAGCCCAAGGATAAATGCTATTCTACAATATAATCTTCAGAAACCTTATTGTTATGTTTCACAGGTAGGCTTTATTATTAAAATTCATCTGGAATTAATTATGGCTTATTTTTCCTTACATGAATAGTCAGTTGATTCAGCACTATTTATTAAAGAAACAAATTTTATAAAAATTAGGGTTTTTTTCCTAAATACTATGGTGCTATGATATTGGTCTATGCTTGTACCAATTCTGCTCTGTTTTAATTATTTGCATTTTATTGTAAGTGTCAACATCTGGTAGTGTAAATCCTATTTTGACTCTTCAAAATTGTCTTCGCTTTTCTTGGCACTTTGCATTTCTATATACATTTTAGAATCAATTTGATGATTTCCACAAAATAATTTGCTGGGACTTTGATTGAGATTGAATTGGATGTAAAAATTACCTGGAGATTATATCTTTATAAAATAATCTTTATAATGTTGAGGCTTCCAATCCATGAACTGGGTCTATTTCATTACTTATTTTCTTTCTGTAATATTTTGCAGTTTCCATGTTAGACGTCCTATTCATGTTTTCTTAGGTTTTTTTTTTTACCATGTATTTGAGGGGTTTTGCTGCAATTATAAATGATTATAAGTTTAATTTTTGTATTATAATATATGAGAACAATATACTTTTTATTTTGATCTTGTGTTGTTTAAGTTCACTGTTAATTAATAATGAGATATATATCCTCTTTATTTTCTGTTAATGTAGTCATATTATATTTGGATAATTCCTTTTATTTCTTCTTTTTCAATCCATATATTTTTTCTTTTTCTTCCCATGTTGAACTGACTTTATTTCTTTGTCTTTCCTTGTTGCACCTCCAGTACAATGTTGAAAGGATAAGGATTAGCAGATATTCTTATCTCTTTCATGACCTCAGGGTGAATGCTTTTAATATTTTTTCCTAGTGTTATCATCCTGTCAATGTTTATACACAATCTTTTTTCTTCTTCTTCTTCTTCTTTTTTTTTTTTTTGGTCAGGGCCTTAATCTGTTGCCCAGGCTGGAGTGCAGTGGCACAATCATCGCTCACTGCAGCCTCAAACTTCCAAGCTCAGGTGATACTCCTGCCTCAGCCTCCTGAGTAGCTGGGGCTACAGGAGCGTGCCACCACGCTCAGCTAATTTTTTTATTTTTCATAGAAACAAAGTTTCACTATGTTGCCCAGAGTGTTCTTGACTACTGGGCTCAAGGGAACCTTCCACCACATCCTCCCAAAGTGTTGGGATTACAGGCATGAGCTGCCATACCCAACCTGTATATATTCTTTTTAAGGTTGAAGAAGTACTATTCTATTCCTAGTGTGGTAAGAATTGTGTTAAATTTATTCAGGCCTGGTACGGTGGCTCAAGCCTATAATCCCAGCACTTTGGGAGGCCAAGGTGAGAGGATTGCTTGAGCCCGCAGGTTCATGACCAGCCTGGGCAACACGGTGAGACATCTTCTCTACAGTAAAAAAAAAAAAAAAAAATTGCCGGGCATGATAGCACATGCCTGTAGTTCTGGCTACTTGAAAGGCTGAGGTGGAAGGATCGCTGGAGCCCAGCAGATCGATGCTGGGGTGGCTGTGAGCATACCACTGCACTCCAGCCTGAGTGACGGAGTGAGACTCCAACTCAACAACAACAAAATTATCAAGTGCTTCTCCATCTATTAAAATTATCATATATTTTTCTTTTTTTAAAGTGTCATGGTTTACACTGTTTGATTTTCAAATGATAAAATAACCTTACATTCATTATATAAATCCAACTTTGTCATTTTATATTAAGTTTTTACATTTCACTGCAATTGATTTGCTGCAATTTTAAGATCTTCGCATCTATGTCAAGAGAGATATTGGTTTGAAAATTTTCTTTTTTGTAATGCCTTTTTCAGGTTTTTGATTAGGGTATGCTAATGAATTGGGCAGTATTTCTTCTTTTTATATTCTCTGGCAGGATTTGTGCAAGATTGTTATTTCTTCCTTAATTGTATGGAAGAATTCAATGGTAAAGCCACAAGGGACAGTAGTTTAATTTGAGGGAAGATTTGTTATTATAGATTAAATTACTCTAATAGATGTAAGACTATTCTGATTTTAACATTTCATCTTGAATCAGTTTTGGTAA
This sequence comes from Cephalopachus bancanus, assembly GCA_027257055.1. Taxonomy (NCBI): domain Eukaryota; kingdom Metazoa; phylum Chordata; class Mammalia; order Primates; family Tarsiidae; genus Cephalopachus; species Cephalopachus bancanus. The sequence goes on from JAPVLO010000087.1 coordinate 3,537,113, forward strand.
GTTGTGCTTTTTGAGGAATGTGTCAATTTCCTATAATTTTTCATATGTAGCAGCCTAAAGTTGTTTATAAAGTCCCCCTACTTTCTTTTTCACATGTAAAAGATCTGTAGGGCCCTTCCTTTTTCCATTCCTAATATGGTTAATTTGCATTTTATCTTATTTTTCCTAAATTCATATTACCTAAGGATTTATCAGTTTTATGGATTTTTGAGAAGTAACTTTTAAACAGTGTATATCTATTTTCTTTGTCATTCTTATTTTCTTTCTTTCTTCAACTTTCTTTGGGTTAAATTTGACTTTTTTTAGCTTGTTCAAATGGAACCTTAGATTGTGGATTTTCAGCCTTCTTTTTTATTATAATAACACTAGAGATATCAATTTCCCTCTGATTGCTTTAGTAATATTTCATTTTTAGATATATTTTCATTATCATTGAATTAAAACTATTTTCTTGTTTCATTGTAAGGTTTTTTTGCTCCATTAGTTATTTAAATTGTATTATTTAATTTTAAAGCAATTTGTATTTCAAATTTTCTAGTTAATATTTTGATTTCTAGTTTATTCTATTGAGATACTAAATGCCTTCTATATGATGTCCATTCTTCCAAATACATTCAGACTTCCTTTATAAATGGGCATATGGTGTGTTTTGGTTAATGATCCTTGAGCACTTATAAGCAAAATGCATTATGCAGTTGATGCATGCAGTGTTCTATATATGTCCATGTGGTCAAGCTGACTAATTACAATACTCAGATCTATGTCTCTACAATTGTTTTGTTTGCTTATTCTATCAGTGGGAAGGTGTGTTAAAATATACCTCTCTGACACTGTGTTTCTCTATTTCTCCTTTTAGTTCAGTAGGTTTTTTATTGTATATCTTGTTTTGTTTGTTGTCAGTATACAGATTTAGGGTTATCATGTCTTCCTATTGAGTGAGCTCTGTTATTATTACATCTATTAAAATATAATGTTGTTTATAATTACATTGTGCTTTACATAGTTTGAAAGTTAAAAAATGGGGCAAAATGCACTAAAAAAGTGAATATTCAATGTAGTTACTATGTACTTAAGCTTACCTACCATTTTGCTATTTTTCTCATCTGTGTTTCTTAGTTGATTAATCAGAAAAAAATACAAAAGTGTTTTATTATTCAATTTTCTCCTCATCTTGTTTGTAATACAACATTTTAGTATTTATTTTAGTGGTTACCTTAAAGATTATTACATTTTTCCTCAATTTATTATAATCTACCTTAAATTAGTACTTTTACCACTTTTCAGAGAATGCACATACATTAGAACAGTCTAACTCTATTTAACCCCAGCTGCACTTGGTGCTATTTTCACCCTAAACCATGATTGTTGTCATTTTAAATAGATAATATTTAGTTAGAGTTACTCATATAGTTCCCCCGCTCTCTTTTCTGTATTCTTAATTTCTTCTTGTATTACCATGCTTCCTACTGGGATCATTTTCCTTCTGTCTAAATTATTACTTTGAATTCTGCTGATAAATGTGTCTGAAAATGTTTTAGTTTTGCTCTCATTTTAGTGGAGTTTTTACTGGGTACAAAATTCTTGGAGTGTGTATATCCTCTTGAATCTGTGACTAGTTTTTTTTGTTTTTGTTTTGTTTTTTGTTTTTTGCTCATTTTTCTCTACTATTGCTCTTTCCCCATTTGTTTCCCTTAATTCCTTAAGAATTCCAATTATATATAAGATTATTTGACCAGGTTCCATATTTTTTTATTTTTCTTTATTTTTTTATATAATTTTTACTCTCCACAGTTTCCTCTCTGTTGCTGGATATTTTCTGCTGACTTCTCTTCCAGTTCATTAATCTTCTCTTCTATAACATCTGATCTTCTGTTAAATCTATATGCTGAATTATTAGTCACTGTTCTCAATTCTTGAAATTCTATTCTTTTTTATACATTTTTCATATATTAAAAAAATATTTTATAGCTATTTTACAGTCCATGCCTATTACTATAATATTTAGATTATTTGTAAGTTTATTTTGCCTTTGTTTTTTGTTTTTAATTTTTGACTTTCAGTTACTTAGCTCTGTTTCTTTTCATGCATAGCAATTCTTGATTGCTTGCCCGCCAGAGTGTATGAAAAGCTGTTGAGGCTTTGGATGTTCTTATCTTCATCTTGAAAGGAATATATTCTGTGACAGGCAAATAAAATACAGGCAGAATATCTTGATTCAATTACAACTTGTTTATTTATAATTTGTTCTTACTCCTTGGACTTAGCCATTTCAGGAATTTCAACTGAAAACTTGTAGTTTCTGACTGTGCCCTATCTTCCTTGGTAAGCATAACTTCAAATTTTGGCTTCCCAGGGTTTTGTGACTGTCAAATTCTCTTTTTGACATTTCAGTCTTTTAGTTTTCTGCTTGGTTTTATGGAACTTTACCTAATACATGCAAAACTTTGTCATTATCAAACACATTAAGGAGAAACTACCTGCAGGATATGGACTTCTCTAGTGTTCCCTTTTCTTTGGGATCTTTTCTCTTACGTTATGTTTTTTCTGTAGCCCTAAACCCAATTTTTGTTTTCCAGTCTTAAGTGAGGCTGCCACTACGCTAGGTTGTTGTTTTCAGTTTGACTTTCGTGCATTGCCTCATGGATTGGCAAGTGCTATAATGGGGGTATGGACAGTGAATGCAGGACTTTACTTTTTACAATTTTCTTCATTCTAGGAGCTGGTGCCTTCAATTCTGTTTGCCCTGGTTGTTTTCTGACAGCTTTTCTTTTTCTTTTGTCGTGTATCTAGTTTATTTGTTCTATTTTTTCTTTTCTTGTCTTTCTTTCTTTCTTTTCATTTCCTTTTTTTTTTTTTTTGAGGCAAGTTCTTACTCTGTCGCCCAGGCTGAAGTGCAGTGCTGCAGCCTTGGACTCCTGGGGTCAAGTTATCCTCCTGCCTCAGCCTCCTGAGTAGCTGAGACTATAGGTACATGCCACCGCACTTGACTAATTTTTATAGAGATGGGTTCTTTTTCTATTGCCCAGGCTGGTCTTGAACTCCTGTGCTCAAGCAGCCCTCTTATCTTGGCCTCCCAAAGTGTTGGGATTATAGATACGAGCTACTGCTCCTGGCCTGTAGCTTATCCAATTCTAATAGATATGTGTTCTCAATGTTGGGATTCATGTGACACTAGTTAGTCCTTTATAGCTAGAAGCAGAATTTCTTTTTTTTCTTTTTTTTTTGATTTGGAGTCTCACTGTCGCCCAGACTGGAGTGCAGTGGCTACTCCTGGCCACCGCAGCCTCGACCTGCTAGGCTTCGGCGATCCTTCCGCCTCAGCCTTCCAAGTAGCTGGAACTACAGGCACGCGCTACCACACCCGGCTAATTTTTTGATTTATTGTAGAGATGAGGTCTCACCAAGTTGCCCAGGCGGGTCTTGAACCCGTGGGCTCAGGCAATCCACTCACCTCAGCCTCCCAAAGCGCGGGATTACAGGCTGAGCCACTGAGCCCGGCTAAGAAGCAGAATTTCTTTAGAGAATACTTTTCAACGTCATTTTAACAGTTGCTTCACACAGAGTCAACAGCTGGAGGCAGGTATCCAAAACAGCTTTGTTAATAAAATGCTTAGCACAGAAATGTCAGCTTTCTTCCATTCAAGTGCTATCAATAAGAGTATTGCCTTTGTCTCAATTCAGTTGTAAAGTAGTTCTTCCCAAGTTATGAAGTTCTATAAATTCTAATTTTTAATAATGCTCTGTATTTTAAAAATTAGTGTTTATAGAGGCCATTTTTATTTTTTAACCAAATATGTGTTGGAAGCTTAAAAAACCATAGTCCCCCCACTTTAAAAAATGTATGCTACACATTGTTATCAGATTAAAGGCATAGACCAGCATCTTTGACGTGTATGTGTTCAATTTTGCTGTTCTAGCTAATGAGAGCATAGTAATGAACAAGACAGAAAACATCCTCTGAGAGGCTGAAATTGCCCATGGAATCCACACTGCATAACCATGCACAGAAGACATGTTTATGAAACACCGAGTTGGATTAGACTCTATGGACAACTTCTGGGCCTTACTTCTGTTTCTAGTGGTCACTGGCTCTATTCAAAAGGCTAGCTAGGATATGCAGACATGGAAGCCTGCCCAATGGAAATGGTCATTTTAGAGTGTTTTGCCTCCTCTTAGGAATAAATTAGATTGAAGTAGAATATTTAACTTACCACAGTCATTCTGACTTTTGGCTATGCATTGTCACACCTTTCAAAAAGCATTGCTGCATTACTGAAACAAAATTAATTTAAATTCTCTTTAAACACATCTTTTGGTTTGATTTTCTAAATGGAAACCATCAAGAGATCAAGTAACAGTGTCATTACAATGAGAAAGATAGGGAACTATACTTTAAAGACTGTCAGCCCATTTGATATACCATACAGAACTAGGCTGGTAATTATTCTAAAAAAGTTAACTTGACAAAAAAGAAAAGTGTTTGAAGAGTCATTCAGTGATTGTGTATAAATGTCTTGTGACTTTATGTTGTTATCTATCTAAATGATTATATATATAGGCATATATACACACCCTTTTTTCACATTTTCAGACTAATATTGTTTCTGAAATATTCAGAAAGATATACCTTTATGCAAAGTCATACTGCCCCCGAAATGGACACTTAGAATCTTTGATGTTATACTAAGCACATGACTGTTGCTATTATTAGCATGGATAATTGACACTTGATTATATCTTTCTCATTCAACAGGTTCTTCTGACCCCATATATTGAAATATTTTTTAAAACACTATGTAACTCAGAAAGATGTTAAGGACAACTTAAGTTGTTAAGTTGTGTTTGACAATTAAAGTGTCAAAAGCAAGATATAATGTATGCATGTTTTCTAGGTCACAGTCATTTTACATCATTTACTCTGCTTTAAGGTCACACTCTGTGCTGATTTTTGTTTGATCTAGAACTTGTCCAGGGATCATGGTGGCCCTAGAAGAGTCAGGGTGTCATGATGAAAGTGGTAGTGAAGGATCCGAGATAATTCTGTTTTATTATGACAGTGCAACATCCATCCTAGGGAAATACCTATAAATCTCATACCTCCAAAATTTGGGGTTTTTGGTAGGATCCAGGACTCTGTGATTCTGTGTTATAATGTCTGAGTTCTCAGGTTTTAAATGAGGTAGGGTTGTTCAAAAGCAGGTAATGTCTTCTATAGAGACACTCAGGTATTTAGACAAACATTTCAGTACAAGAAAAAATGCGTAGGGTAATGGCATGGATCAAAAGCTTCACCATGTAATTGAAACTGACTTTGTATTGGGTTCCTTCAGTGTCAAGTCCCTTTTTTTTATTTCAGAGAGCAACATTTTCCCTCTTATCTTCATTTATGTCTGTGCTTCCTTAATCATCTTCAAATGTTTGTGGGTTGATTTCACATGTCCTCATTCTGTTTTATAAATCTCATTTGTTGCCATTTTTCTCTTACAGGGAGAGGAAGTATTCTGTTTAGGCTACGTGTTTAAGGGTGAAAAGTGTTTATAGAATCTTCATCTGTTTCTCCCGAGCCTGATCTATTTGATGACATCATTCTGTAATTTTACGTTATTTGTACAGTGCAAAGCGTGGAGGGCAGAATGTTCAGGATGGCAAACAGAACATGTTTTTGTAATTAGCCAGTGAATCCAGGCTACAACTTGTGATTCTTATTAAACACACACACACACACACACACAAATCCAATGAGAGAAGATGGTACTTGCTAGTATGTTCTTTGGTGGCCCAAGACGAACTCTGATGGGTATTTGGTTTGAATACTTGTGTATGCCTGAGACATGGGTCTAGATGGAAGTTCAGTTTTTGAACTATGGGCTAAGAATGTTGATTTGGACTGAGTCATTGGTAATCTCTGGGGGTTTGGGAGACATTTGAATAAAATCTCTTGGTGTCTGGAATTTGGGGAGAGTATTGGAAAGTCATATTAACGTATGTTTAAAAGAATAAATATATACTTGAACCATTTTCCTTGGCATTGTTGTTCTTGATCTTTATTGTTCTCCCAGTGTTCTCTCATTTTCTCAGTCTGAAAATGATTATTCAGAATCCTTCGTAGAAAGTCCCACCACATAGCTGGGTGCTTCTATTTGAAATACTATTGGGGCATCATTTTCTAAGACTTTCACATCGTAGTTATCAAAGTTTTATGTGGACCATTGAGGAAACTAAAAGGTCAGAGCACAGAAGAGAGAATCCTACTAAAGATATTACTGAATGTCAAAATTTAACAAGTCTAAGATTTATGTTTAATTTTAGTTTGAATGAAAGTTTTAACTGGTTTGCACGAAGACACCAGTGGATGTAAAACTGATCAGAGCTTCCAAAAGTGGGAACTTACTGGGGATAATTCCCATAGGTTTTCCCACTGTAATACTTAGGGATCTGTCCTAGAAGGAAAAGTCATTTGGTAAAAACTTCATATTTCTGCCTCACGCCGCAGGACACTTGCATCTTGAGGGCCTTGGACTAGTAAAAGGGTTAACCCAAGTGTTGAACACTGTTTAACTATCTTGGGACATTTGTTCTGTGTTCATGGATTTAGTAATCTTAATGTAAATAGGCACCTCGGCAGCTGTGTCCCCTTAAGCGGATTTTATTTAGCAGCTGAGTTACCCATGTCACTTGGCAGTCATAGATTTTCAATTTTTTCTTGTGCCAAGAGGGCAGCTGGAATAATTTGAGTACTCATTAATTTGGGAGAAATATGAGCTGTGTAAGGCAGACAACACGAGTCTTCTGTATGGTGTTGCACCAGGATAAGCAGATCAGGGTAGAAGCAATTTGCCCTATCCCAAAGGGGCCCTAGGATTTTAATAAGCTGGTTATGAAAATTCTATTTCTTTGCAATTTGAAGCAGCTAATTAGAGTCTGTAATTTCTCTCCTATAACGAGAGTGGATGAAGGTTAACGTTAGGCCTCCTGGGCCCTTTCACATTCATTTACAGAGAGAAATCAGGTAACAGTTGTAGCTAATTAGAACAGGGTATTAAATATTTAGTCTGTCTTGATTTAACTTGGAGAACACATGCATGTTGTTGGAATATGGTCCATGATAAAGGGAAGTTAAATTTAATTTTTAATCAAAGATAAACTTAAAGGCAGTATAATAATTTTAGCACTGACTATCCTAACCTGACAGCCAGAACGGCAATTGCCTCCAGTCGTCTGAACTGTCAAGATAAAGGAAGATGATGTCGATTCAATTTCATCAGTGAACACATTGCTCAAGTTCAAACAGCTGGAATTTTTGCAATCTGCGCAAAGTACAAAGAACTTGATGGTTTTTATCATATCAGTGACATAAACACACACACACACACACACACACACACACACATACACACTTTCTTGATGTTTCAGAATTTGAAGTTTGAGTCTGGATGATATGAGATATGAGTTCATTTTGGGGGACTATCCTAAGGAGATATCTCATTCATAGGTATTTTTTTAAAGAGAGGATTTGTGTCTAACACAACTGCTCCCTGAAAAGAAATCTTCTCCCATGAGCCTGGACAGACTTGGCAGTGGGGTTAGCATAATGTTGAATAAAGTCTGACTTTGCCATAGACATACCTAAACTTCTGCAAGCTGAGGACAATAAGTCATTTTTCTCTTGTCATGCCCAACTCAAATTATCTTCCTAAAGTGGGATTCAGTTAAGTCAGGACATGCGTATCATCAGAAAGAAATCCTTCAAAATCAATCCCATGACTGCTCTTCCCTCTGGGGCCTCACACAGGGGTAGAGCATCTTCACAGTGAAATCATTTCACAGGAAAGCTCTCAGGACTACTGTAACTTACCCGGAAGCAGGCTTTTAGGAGGCCAGAATAATATAAAAGGGCAAAGATGAGGGGAAAAGATGAAAAGGCTTATAAAAATAGAAATACTTTAAAGAGCAACTCTAAGGCATGCATTCCTCTAACTTTTCTAGTGAGGTGATTTATACTGGTGCATGAAACCCCATCACTAACCTGGTTGTTTCATTTGGGGATGCTCGAAGTGTCTTTGTAGGTCTGTACAAAATAAATGGCAACTCTCAAAGACCATCTTCCTTTGCTACATTGTCTTCCAGTTGCCAGTTATTACAAAATGGGTTCTGAGGGCAATAATCCCTTGGAAATGCCTGTTATTGGGCATAATAACTGGTTGTCAGAGCATTAACCATCCTCGACTTCACCCTGGGCTATTATATAACAAAAGAATGAACTGGCGGTGAGTCTGCCAGGTGTATTAAATTATATCATGCATTATAGAAGTTCTATGATGGGGATTAGCATCCAGAAAAGACTATCAGAGATTGCCAAACTCATTATCTACTGAGGCAGAAGGTTGGCCTCAGGCCTGAGGATGCAAGGCTTGAGTTGTAACCATTAAGTTGCTACTTCCAGTTCTTCCCTGCCCTAGCATGGAGGCAGACAGGCAGCACACCAACATGTCTTCTCTGTTCTTCGACCTCTAAAGAAAATCAAAATATACTGCATTAACCGTAGTTTGCTACAAAGCAGTATTGACAATGAATTTGTCCCCTGCCTGGATTTCTTACTGGCAAACCTGTCTCTTAGCAGGCGTCTATAGCCATAGAATTTCATGGATCCTCCCAACACTTCATGTGGGTCTAGATTTTGTTCTCTAGTTCCCTTAGGACTATAGATGTGGATGGTGAGCCTTCATAAGGCATGGCTTCTGGGAAGCTCTGCCCCACATCTCAAACACCCACAATCTCTCATGGCATTGACATATCACATTGGGCTCAAGACTTCTTTCAGGTCAGAAGTTTTTCAAAGGAGAAAAGTGTGAAATCCCAGGGAAGTAAGCTTTCCTCTGCAGACACGTGGAAGAATGAAGGCTTGCCTATTCTCTGGGTGATCCTTAACATAGATACTAGCCTAATCCATTGTTCACAAACTGTGGGATGGTACACCTTCTAATTAATTTTCAGTAGATCATCCTTATGAGGCCTGTTTAATAATCTGTGCTTCTGTTTCTAAGCATTTTGTAAGCCCTAAAGGGTGCATTTTCCTGCCCGAATGTCACCTGTGTGGAGTCAGAGATTGGGTCACCATTATATTCCTAGTGCCTCACACAGAATCTAACACATAGTAGATGCTCTGTGAATATTTGTTGAGTGCACTTGAATAAATTTGTTTAAAAAGTAGATACTGGGAAATAAATATCACCTGTTAGTCAACCTCCAGAGATCATGTCATTAGACACTTTTGTATATATCTTTCCACTGGTTTTCTATGCACGTGCGCGTGTGTGCGTGTGTGTGTGTGTGTGTGTGTGTGTGTGTGTGTGTGTGTGTGTGTAATAAATGAAATCAGTGTATGGCATGGCATTTTGGAACCTATTTTGTTCATATAGTGATGTCTTTCCAAGTCATTAAGCAATCGACTTTACCATTATTTGCAATAGCTGAGTGAAAGTTCATGAATGTGCTATAATTTAATCCCTTTCTGCAATACATTTAGGCTGTTGTAATTTTTCTCTAATATGAACAGTGCTGTAACATATATTCTTTAAGTTAAATCTGCCTGGGTGTGGTGGCTCATACCCATAAGTCCAGTGCTTTGGGACTTTGAGGATCACTTGAGGCAGAAGTTCAAGGCCAGCCTGGGCAGCAAAGCAAGACCGCATTTACACACACATACACACATGCACACACATATAAAAAACCAAGCAAGGTGGCCCTGGCTTGTAGTCCCAGTGACTCAGATGACTTAGGCACAAGGATTGCTTGAACTCAAGAGTTTGAGACTGCAATGAGCCATGATCATGCCACTGCACTCCAGCCTAGATGATGTAGCAAGACCCTACCTCAAAAAAAAAAAAAAAAAAAAGAAAGAAAGAAAGAAGAAATTTAAGTCTTTTCTTTATATGATTGTTTTCTTGGGTTATTTTCTAGGATTGGAATTGCCATGTGAAAGGTTATATATACATTTTTAATATTTGATAGGCACGACCGAGAAATTTTTAGAAAGCTTATGGCTAATTTACATTCCTACCAGCAGAAAGGATATTTCCCAATGCCTTTGTTGTCGTTACAAGTCATTTTCAATTTGATAGGAAGAAACACACAAACGAAAAATACCTCAAAACTCTTATTTGCATTTGTATCTGTGCTTAAAGGTAGGGTTGGGAATCTTGTTCTCTGTCTTTTGTTCATTTGTTTTGTTGTATTTCATTTGTCTTATGGTATTTCTTCTGTGATCTGCTGGTTTGTGTGATTTGCCCTACTATTGTGTCCTTATGTCATAGTGTCACAATTAAGAAAAAGAGCTTTGGCATCCCACATGCCTTCAGAGTGTCCAGTAGCTATCACTTACCTGCTGTGTGATCTGGGGCAGCTTCCTACCCTTTCTAATCTTCAGTTTGTTCAACTGTTAAATAAGAGTAATGGTCATGCCCACCTCAAAGTGGTTGTATCATGCTTGGGCCTGGCATGGAGCCAATGTTCAACATGCTTGGTTTGGTGCTCATTTAATCCCTCTATTTCTTTTGGCATGTTCTTACTTTATGTATAATGATGAATTATCCCCACCTAGCCTATGTTTATACTTTTTTATTGTCTACAATAGCCTTATTCATTTACTTATCTGACAGTTATTGGAGGCATCTGCTATGGAGGTGTTGTCTGCTATGGATAAGGAGTTGAGGAAACAACAGAAAACAAAAGTAATGTTATATATTTATCATGAAGTTACATTCTCTCTCTCTCTGTGCATGAGTGTGTGTGTGTGTGTGTGTGTGTGTGTGTGTGTGTGTAGGGTACAGAATATAACCATGTGACAGATGAAATAACTATGAATTATACCAAGTGCTATGCAGAAAATCAGTGGAGCCAAGACAGTTAATAAAAGGGGGACTTGTTATAGATAAAATTAGGAGGAAGGGCCTTTTGGAGGTGGAAAGTTTTATGATGAGACCTAATACATGGGAAGAAGATAGGTAGCCTAATATGTTTCAGTGCAAAGTGAGCAGTATGTGCAAAGGCCCTGTGGCATGAAAGAACTTATGGTGTTAGAGGAATGTTTTAAAAAGTCTAGCCTGAGAGGAAGGGGTGGGCAGGAATTTGGCAGTTGTGGTTGATGGTCAATGTGAGGTGGGATTAAAATATATGGCAGGGGCCAGATCATTATGATTTTTATTCTAAATAAAGTTAAGGACCCTGCAGAGCTTTTAGCAAAGGAAATACACTATCTGATTCCTGTTTTAAAAAGCTGTCTCTGGGGCTAGATCACAATGGAAGATACCAGGTAAGAGGCCCACCTGGTTCTCCAAGTGAGAGACATTGGTGGCTTGGACTAGGATATTGACAGAGGAGATGGAAATCACCTGAACTGTATTTAGCAAGAAGCTTCCAAATAAGTTATGCATTTCCCTACTTTATATCATTCATTAGGACCACTTTTAATACTAGCTATCGTTGGAAGTTAACCAGTGCTCTGACTGTGACAAATAATCTGGTCCCTCTCTCCAATGTAGTAGGGTACCAGAGATGTGTTCTCAAACTTACTCCTCCAAGAAAAGCTCCAATATCTTAAAAGGCTATGCTTAAAAACAAAGATTGCAGAAATTCCTAAAGCCACTGGGGTCATTGACTTTGAACCATTTTGAGGCTCCCAACTGAGGGAAATAAACTTTGAAAAAGTCAACTCGGTTTTAGTACATGCTATCTATTTTTCTCTTATTTTAATTCGCATGAAAATAAGAGTAAAACAACAAATATGCAAACGAATAAAACCATGAGGGTGAGCAAACAGGATAGAGACTAGCTCTCAAGACTGTCGACTTATTCTCGTTTGTGTATATTTTTCTGCTAAACTAAGTGTTCATCTTGGTTGACATTGTTCTGATTTGTTCGTTGCTTCCCAAGGTACTCTTTCCCACCATGCTTGTGCATTCCATATGAGTTCTGCTTATGGGTTTATAGCATCTCTACTGACAGAAAGCTCCTTGAAGACAGAGAAGATCTGTTACCCTGTGTGACCTCGCCTTCCTCAGCCCTTGCCTGTCACAGTGCCTCTTTCACCCACTTATTATCTGACCAATATTACTTAACTTTTTCACTTGGGGAAAGAAAGAAGAATAACATAGAGAGTATCTGAGGGGTCATTTCCAGGAGCAGAGATTTGAGGAAGGGGTCAAGAAGGATTATTTTGGCCTCAAATTTTCATCTTATCAGTGCACGAAACTTAGAGAAAGAACATGATGACTTTGCAATTACATGATTCGCCATATCCACTGGAGCTGGGGTCATGGGGTCCAAGATTTTGTGTGTCCTATTCCTGGAAACCTAGCTGTTCACATGGGATGAGTGCAGCGGTGACCCAGTTCTGGTAGGACATGACACTTTTTAGGGCTCTACCACAGTTCTCCCCATTGACTAGAGAAAACAGGCCTTTTTCTCCGGTGCAGTTCACAGAGTTAGGACAGAAATAGTAAAAAACTTGAGGATACTTTTCAACCAGAGACTTTTGGGAGGTCAGAAGTAGCAAATTACAGAATGACAGAGCTTTCTTCTCCTTATATGTATGTATACATATTTTTTCTTCATGTCTCTGCCTCCTCATTATATAAAAAGTAGTTCAAAAACCTACAACTTTCATGAGGACTGAGATCATATGTGTTTTTCCCATCCCATTGTGCCTCCAACATTAAGCAGAATATTTGGTGTCTGGCAGGTATTCGGTTAATACTTGATGGATGGAAGGGTGGTGGGAGGGTGAATGGATAGGAAATATAAAGCAGAAAAAGTAATACAAATGAGAAGTTGGTAGCTAGGAAAAGGACACCAAAGACAGGCGAGCCAGAAAACACCTAATCTCTGATGGGGTATTTGAACACTTTGCTTCAGGCAATTTGCCCCATGCAAAGAGGGGACCTTGGAGAGCTGTAAGACTCAATCTATGAGATTAAAACATCATGATTGCTTAGGATAAAAATCCAACTCTTATTGACCATAGACAACATATAAACTTCCCCTGGGGTTTCTCATAAAGAAGATAATGGTCACCCCCAAACCCTCAGGAATTTTGACTTTCCTGCCCCATTCACCTGAGGCTACTACTCTGATGTCATACTAATGACTCTCTACAGGAGGGTCTTCAATTAGGGAGCATACTTCCACAGTGGGAGTCAGGGGTCTTGGGATCATGGAACCCACGGAGGGGGCAGAGGTTGATGTACAGATAATAAGCCTATTTAGATCACCAAGCACTCACAAGTGATGCTGATGGTCGGGCTCTCCTTCCTCCTTCCACAAGGATCCACTTCTCTACCTATCTGCCTTGGGAGAATCACTGGCAAAACAAAGTGAACACTGTCCTCAACAGTATCCTTACCATTGTCTGATGAGTTCTTGACTTTCTTACTGACAGAAGCCCCAGAAGGCTGTAGGTGAGGTGACAGCAGAAACTGCTATTTTGGACTAATTCTTAGTGACAGGGAGGATTGGTTGGGAAAATAGAAGTGACAAGAATCTTGGGAGAAAGCAACTGTGCTATTTTAAAGACTTCTCAACAGCTGTTGGTTTTAATGAGTTTGGGAATGATTTGGGCAGAATTCCAAACTCCTAACTCCTTGACCTATAACCTGGTGCTGTGCTGATTCACCAGGATGGTATGCAGAAGGAACACTATCCAAATGCACGCCTCTTCTTACTGTGGAACTTTGGCCCTACATCCCAATGAGAAAATCCCACAAAGCTATGTGAGTCTTGGTCCTGTACCCTGACCTGGGCCAGTAGGGTCTCTCTGATCCAGAGGCAGAGGGGAGGCAAAGGGAGGCAAACTCGGTATACAGGGCAGTAAAAAACATTTAAAAAAAGAGCTTTTTTTCTAAGGCCCAGAGTGACAAACCCAAGTCATGTCATCAAGCTTCATATCCCTGGAAGGTTCCCTGTCTCATTTTTCTCTTTTTAGGTTCCAAGTAAGGAACATCTTTGGAGATTTCCTCTTAGAAGAACCCTCTTCCTTTGCAACATTAATCCCCACCCCCTCTGCTAATACCAGATATTTTACTTTATTTGATCCATTCAACAACACTACTATTTTGATTCTATGATGTTAACCAATTTATAAGTAAGGAAAATGAGTTTTAGAAAGATCAGGTGACTTACCACTCACCTCAAAGGCCTCACAGCTTTTTTGGGGAAGACCCAGATCCTGAATATAAGGACGTCTAATTCTTCACCCTGTTTAGTAACCACTGCATTCTGCTAACATGTCCATCCAGTCAGGTCTATCTTTCATGGAATGATGTCTACTGTTACAAAGTATAGGAAAAAGAAGAGATTTTTACTCACTGAAAGTTGTTTGGAATAGCTGGCCTCATATCACTGTTTTTATATGTTGTCTTTTCTCTACTAGGTAATCCCTGAAGCAGGCAGTTATTTAAATACATTTGCCTTCAATCTTTGCATAACTCTCATCTAGAATCAAGGGGCAGTCACCTAGAAAGAAACATGTTATAAAACTGATCACCCACCCGTGGGAAGCCCTGAATAAGACAACATTTTTCTAGCTCTGGATATGAGGCTATAATTACAAAGACCCAGAGCTTTTTCATACTTCAGTTTCTTCATATTTCATCACTGAGCTACAGTATAAAAAGAAACCAAAGGAACTTAGCATAGGAAAAGTAAAACTAAAAAAAAAAGTGGAAACTAATTGATACCAGATCAGTCTGGAAAAATAGAAAAGTGTTTAAGATGGAATTGCTAATTAAGGAATGAACTCTATGCTAATAAATTCAAGTACAAACCATGCTGACTTCCTTTAACTTCCAAATTTGTGAAGGAAAATATAGAAAATTTTGGAATATATATATATGTTGTTGGCTGGAGTGCAATGGCACTAGTATAGCTCATTGCAGCCTTGACTTCCTGAGTTTAAGCAATCCCCCTGGCTTTAGCCTCCTGGGTCACAGGCACTATAGACCCACATCACCATGCCTGGCTAATTTGTATTTTTGTAGAGACAGGGTCTTGTTATGTTGTCCAGGTTGGTCTTGAACTTTTGACTTCAAGTAATACTTCTGTTTCAGCCTCCCAAAGTGCTGGTTGAGCACTGCATCTAGCCCTAATATTTATTGAGAATCTATTCCATCTCAAGTACTGAGTTGGATACCGTACCTCCTTCTGCTCTCATAAAATCTATGTTTATGTTTGGAAGAAGAAAATATATAACTCAAATAAGCAAATCATTAAGATAATTTCAAAATGTACAAAGTGTCACAAAGGAAAGAAAAGGAGTGATGAGTATGAAGGTATTTGAGGTGAAAGAGTATTAGTCATGCAAAATGGGAGGAGAGGAACTCTCCAGGCAGTGGGAGAGGTGGATGCAAAGATTCTAAAGCCAGGAGGAGGTTATCATGTTTCTAAGATCTTCCATCTTAGTTGTGGTGTTAGAAATTTGGAATGTATTCCCAGTGCAATGGGAAGGCATTGGAGGATTCTAAACTAGGGAATGACATTATCCCATGATGTTTCATGAACATAACTGTCACCACTCCAATTTGTGGAGCAACTCATTAGTTTCTCTTTGACATAAGTGGATTTTTAAAAATCTGCTTTTCTTAATTTGATGGCTTTACATATGTGAGTTTGCCTTTTTTGTTTATGGTATTGAATCTGTAAGCCTTCTTGAAAGAAGTGGCATACCTGTGAACAAATAACTATTATAACTTGATCTCCTGAGGACTCAGAGGGCAAGGGAGAGGCTTCCCAGCCATATAGATCCTGGGCTTTGCAGCCTGAAGCTTGAGACAGGTTTGTTCCAAGAGCCCTGGTATCAACAGAAGGGGATTCTTATGGTATTAGCCAATCAACAAGCATTTGAATGCTGGCTCTGTGTTAAACATTGTGATTAATTCTATGGACTCAAAAATGAATGAGACAGGGGTTCAATCTATTCATCCATTCAATTCCTGCTCCTTTAAATGTGATCATGAAAAGTTTCTACGATATGATGTACATTATAAAAACCCAAAGTTTAAAGTGATGCCTGTTCTATCTCAGTGCTCCTAATATCTCCACATTGTCTCTCTCCGTGTTGAAGATTCATTCCTGATGTGGCTTTTCTGCCTCTGATGGTGGATAGTCTGTATCTGGTACTCACTAAGCTGTCACAAAATGGATATGTAAAGGACTGAAGGAACTTATTTCTTAAGTTGTCCAGCACTTCAAATGAGAGAGCCCATCTTGATTCTCCAAAGAACCCAGTTTGATTTTGAGAAATTTGAAATGTAAAATACAGATATATACGACGAGGGTTCTTAACTGCGAGCCAGAAGTTTTTAGGTAATCCAGATCTTGACTTTAGTGAAGGAGATGTCCCAAACCTCATGAATCATATCTGAAATTGGAAAATTTTATGGATGGAGAAGGTTTGTAGCCTCTGCCAAATTCTCAGAAAATCTTGAGACTTTCCAAAGGTTAATCAAAGTTATAACGGCTATGCCTTTAGTGTTACTGTGATTATGTTAGGAACTATCAATCCCATTAACTTTGGAAATTACAAACATCAGTGATGGCTTGTCAAAACCTTCCCTTAGGATAAACTCCCCCTTTCACCCATAAAAGTCCATTTCTTCTTCAACCAAACCTCTGGACATGAAGAGGAACATGTCTATGGATAGAATATTTGACTTTCTTTGGCTCTGTTTAGTTTTACTGCAGCAAGTTGTCTGAAACACAAGTGGGATGCAATTCTAGCTGACTGGAGCTCATTGCTTCTGGCTATCTGTCCTTCATCCATTATCTCCTTTTCTATTGATCACTGCGAGGTGGGTAAGTAGAGAATCTCCCTATTAGGAGAGGTGCAAGCACAGCTCAGTGGGTTTAAATGACTCACTCAAGATCACCTAGCCAGTAAGTGTGGCAGTGGACCCACCTGGAACCTACGTCTTTTGATGTCTGATTGTTTTAGGAATACCTGGAATTTGTTTTAATCAGATATGGTAAGGTACACAGACACAGAAATGATTGTTGTGAAGGAAGAAGTTTATTATATTCATGGTTCCCTAGAAGCAGGAGGTATGCTACACCATGGAGGGCCACACAAGGAAGCCCCAAGGCAAGATGAGTAGACACAGAGGTGGGGAACTAGAGGGCAGAAGCCTTCATTATGGTTTCCATGAGAAGAAAGAGGCAAGCCAGCCAAGGAGGTTAAGGACTGGAGAGTCAACCATCTCAGTGGGTACTGGGGTTTAGGGACTGTCCCTAGTTGTCTGATACCTGGCCCTGGGATGACTAGGTCAGGGAAGTAATGGCCCTTACTGGGAAAGCCTAATGGAAGGAGGTGGTTGGAGGCATGAGCTGTGGATTTGTTGGTTTGCATAACAAAGATGCACTTGCAGGCAAGTTGCTTATTGTCTCTGGGAATTAGAGGGCAGCCAAGGGTTAGGAAGGCCCAGGCATCAGAGCAATACTAGCACTAAAAATCAAAAGTATGGTTAACACTCTGGCTCTGGCCCTTGAATGTGGAACTTGACAGTCTAATAAATTTTGTTGTGTACCTTTGAGGAGGTTTGTAGCTTGACTTCTTACTGCTCCATTAAGTTGTATGTGATCTCCTTTGTTCCACTGTACCAACCCTAAGACATAGACTCTGGATGACTGGGAAACACTTGTCTCCTTTACCTTGACAAAACATACATGACCATAAAGCTGGACTTTCATTCTCTTAGCCAAAGATTACAAATGACAATTTACAAATGACAATGGGATATTTTCAATATCACACATGAGGTATCGGGCACTTGTGCTAGGGAGTAAGGCGATTATACAGACATTTATAGCATCCTCAAAATGACAGTCCATTTTTCATGATGATCTATGATATTCATTTTTGAAATTTTATTACTTTTGTAACTTGATTCAATTTATCCCATTTTATTGCTGCTCAGGATAGTGTTACCGTAGTTTACTCTCTTCTCCTTCTGGATAAGGTTGTTTCTTCTTTTATTATGAGCATGATGGCTACTAGATTAAAGCAGCCTGCTCAATATAACTGTTTCCTTTGGAATCAACCCTCTCTGAGCCCATCTACTCTTGTAGCAGTTTCATGACAATAAATATAGGCAATGATTTATGAAGCATTTTTTGTGAGTAATCAGAATCCAGCCTTCATCTTCTGCTTCGAGATTAAAGATTTTATTCAGAAATGCTTCTCTGTACCAGAAGTCATATAAATGAGCCGATGACAATAGAAGTTGGTTAGGAATATATTTTGGGAAGATATAGATTAAGAACATATTCAATAGCATCAAATTGACTTTAAAACATAAAGTCATCAGGCGAACTTTCTCTAAAGCTGAAGTCATTCATCATTTGAGAAATCCTGGAAGTGTTTTGGGGAATAATTGAGATGGGCAGCAAGTCTCAAGGGACGTGAGCCAGTGAGAAGATGTGAAGGTGATTCCTGCACCTCACATGGAGGCTGCCCCTTAGCTAAACTAAAATTCAGAACCCAGGAGGAGGGGCAGCTGTAAGTAACGAACAGTTCTTGTAGCAAATGTCCTTTACCCATATGATCTACGTAAATTGCATGTTTTTGAAGGCAGAAATAATGGATCTGTAGTTAAATGTTATTTAGAAGTAAAAGATGGCCTTTTTTCCATGAAAGTGTAGATTGTGTACTTTGAGGCTTCAAAGGGCTCTGCCTCCAACCCTTTCCTCTGCATCTGGGAGCTAGAGTGGGGTGACTGTAATTTCAACGGGCAATGCTTCAGGCATGCACACCAGCTCAGCAGCTGCAGACATTTGGTTGCAGATCTGCCTTTCCTTGGGGAAAGAGGGAAGTGTAGTTAGCTGATCCTGCTTGCCAAGTCTGGCTGGTATCTGATGTTCCTGCCTTCTCAGATTGACACGGACTTTTAAAAAATGTCATCTTGATCCATCTTCTCTATTTTCTAAACCACCTACTGGATTGTAAACTCCTTGAAATTTGGACTCAGTCCTTAGCAAGCTACAGAAATAGTTTTCTTGGAAATGGTTCTGTGACTTCATAATTTACAGTCTCATTTTCCTTTGCTCAGACCTTATCTTCTTGGTGGTACTTTTTTAATGTTGGTCTTAGACCACCTGTGTCAGATCTACCATGGGCACATTTTAAAAAATATAGATCCCAGAGCCTACTTAATCTGATCCTCTGGAGGGTGCATGGTGGGACTCGATCTCCAATAAGTGATTTAAGGTCTGGTGATGCTCATGCCCAGTGAAATCTGAGAACTCCCACCATCCTGGCCGGAGCCACTATCATCTCTCACCAGAATACTGCAGTGGGCTTCTCCTTAGTATCTCCATTTCTACCCCTACTCTCTATGACTGTGGATGGGATCTGGGCTTTCAGAATTGTAAGAACATTATAGTGGCTTCGAATAGACAGCCAGGTTAAACCCCTGCGGCTAAAATGACCCTTTTACATTACATGTCAACTTGTGTGGGGGCTTCTACTCTGTCCCTCCTATGGTTCCAGTCCTTGCTGGAAAAAAAAAAGCCTACACTCTAACAATGGCCCTTAGGGCTCATGTGATGTGGCTCCCTTTGTTTCCCTAAGTTCATCCCTGCTACCTCTCCTGGATGACTTTGCTCCATTCACACCAACCTCTTCAATCTGCCTTGAGCATCCCTATCTCAGGGACTTTGTACCTTTTGTTCTCTTCACCTGAAATGCTCTTGCCCAGTAGCCATATGGCTTGTCCCTTCTCCCCCATCCCCATTTTGTCCAGATCCCTGCCTTACTATCACCTTATCAAGAAGGCCTTCCCTTCTTCCTTTTCTAAAATAGCAGCCCCATCACTCTCCATCACCTTACCCTGCTTGATTTTCTTTAGCAACATTTAACTTAACAAATACATATGCATTCATACAAATTTGCTATTCATTATTTGTTTCCCTCCCAAGAAAATGTAAGCTCCCTGAAGGAAGAGTTTATTTTGTTTACCCGTGGTAGCCCCAGCACCAAGAATGGTTCATGGTATATGGTAGGCACTTGGAAGTTACAGATAGATGTGACAGATAGATGATGAATTGTTCCCCTCGGACCATCTCAAAAGCACAGGGCATGGTGTTCTCTCCTTCATTACTTCATTATGAAGGGAAACCTTCAGGTCGCATCAGCAGCCTGGTTGCTGGCTATGTAATTGCGCCATTTTGACTCTCCTGGCAGCCATTTTCCTTCTCCTATTTTGCTGGCAACAGAAAGGAAAGAATTTAATTTGTAACTTTTGCAAACTTACACTATTTGTAATCACTAAAAGTTGCGAGGAATGCTGCCCCTTTAAGTTTCTGGTGGGAATTGCATCTATGTGAGTGAAAAACATAATCTGTTTTTTGGAAAAACTGAATTGAGTTTTGTGTTTGTTCCATTTGGGAAATGTTATACTAAATAGATTAAAGTAAGTGACTTTGAACTTTATTTTATTTTTTATTAGCTTAATTTGGTTTGTAGAACATTTAAAGCCATCCAAACTTAAACAGAAGATCAAAATAGACTAATAGGTTAATGCAGACTATTTTTACCCCTGCCTTTGAACTGCGCTAATGAAAATGGTGCCTTCTATGCCTGAAGATGATGAGCACAAAGACTGGCTTTCTGGGGACCTAGTGTACCTTGATGGCTGCCGTGGCCTGAACTATGCCATGGCTTCTTTCCAAGGTTGTCTGTACTATGTATCTGGCCCTCAGGATGACCCCAGATCTGGCTTAATGTTCCTTGCCAAATCAGAAAAATATCTGGACTAAAGGCAGACCAGTGAAAGTGTGTTTAGGAGTGCTTCTTAGGGAAGAAACTCCAATTGTTGGGAATAAATCCAACCTAATTGTTGGAAATATAACAGAGGGTTAGAATCTGTTTTTTGGTTTTTTGCTTGTTTTGAGTAGGGATCTTCCTCTCTTGCCGAGGCTAGAGTGCAGTGGTATGATCATGACTTACCATAGCCTTGACTTCCTGGGCTTAGGTGATTCTTCTTCCTCAGCCTTCTGAGTAGCTGTGACTACAGGCGTGAGCCACCACACCTGGCTAATTTAAAAAAATTTTTTTTTTTAGAGATGAGGTCTTGTTATGTTGCCTAGTCTAGTCTCAAACTCCTTGACTTAAGCAATCCTCCTACCTCGACCTCCCAAAGTGCTGGGATTACAAGTGTGAGCCACTGCACCTGGCCTAGAATCTGTTATTGATGGAAACAAGGAACAATTTGTTACTCATAGAGGTTTTGTTCTCAGTTGAATGAACAGTAGAGTAAGGGAGTCCTTGCTGGAATATGGAAAGCAAGGACTTATTTTCCAAATATTATCTCTTTTTGTGTTAGATTTTCACTGCTATGCTTATTCTTTCTATGTCTTTAACAGAATTGTTCAGGAAGTAGAAGTGTCATTACCTTAGTCTCATTTTAAATGATCTTTAATTACTAAAACAATACTTGTTTATTTGTAAGATGATATTAAAATTTATGAAGTAAAAGTTGTGAATTATTTTTTAGAAAAAAATAGATTTTTATACTACATAATATCTCATAACTTGCTTTTTTATCCTTATCAGTTCATAGTAGATGAGTATATAGCTGCATGATATCCCACTGTATAAAAATACCATGATTTTTTTAGCTGATAAAGTAAGTCTTGGGATTTAACAGTTTTTGACCGATAAGTAATGATGTGAACATTCTTGTACTTCTATAATTGTGTACTTGTGAAAATGTCTAAATCTGAGTTATAGGGCTTCCAGAAGACATACACTCTCTAATCCTTCTACCACTTCCTATTGTCTTTGTTACCTGCTAGTCCCTATAAGCATTTTATGTATTATCCCAGCTATAAGATAAATGCTTAGAGGTAGAATTACTGGATCAAAAAAAATTAAAAGTATAAAATGCTGTAGATATTGTTAAATTGTTCTCCAAAACATTTCGTGCTTTGAAGTAAAATCCCTTTTCCTTTGTGGTCAATTGAAAAGAATTATTGTGAGAAATGCAGGGCGTGAACACAGTATTGTTTGATTCTGTTTATTTTATAGACAGACATGCAACAAGTAGTTTCCATGCCATCTTTACTCAGATTAGGAGATCAGTTTACTGGGAGTCAAGGACTGCACATAACTGGAAATACTGAACATGATTCTGATTTTCTTTCATGAGCATTAAAACAAAATACAAACCAACAAAACAAATATAATGTAATGTCCATTAATTCCTTAGCACAGTACCTGACCCAGGGGATGGTGCTGATTATAGATACCACAGTGGTGCTTATGAAAGGTTTTCAATACTGTGGTGGTTGCTAGCACAATTATTCTTGAGCAAACATGTCTGGTTTGAAGTTTGGCGCAGTCCTATTGATTTTCCAAATTGGTTGCCATATTTTAAATCAGGAGTTGTAGAAGGTTTGTCAGTAATTTACAGTATTGTTCTGGAGTTTTAACTATGCCTCCAGGACAGAACTCCATTCATACTAAGGTTCTTCATCTGGACAGCAGAGGAGGCTGGCACACACAGCTACCTTTGTCGACAACAAATGGGCTGCTTTGTGTTGGGTCTTTGCTTACAAAGATAGATTCATTGCTTCATTTCCTAAGAGCTATCTCATGCTTTCTTGCTTGGATAAGAGCCCGTGAGGATACAAGTGTTTATCAGTTTCGATTTTCCCTTTAAAGAGCTTAAATTTGAGATTAAAAACAAAGATTTATGAGAAAACATAGGTCTGGTGTCAAGAGACTTGATTCTAATCCTGGTGCCTGTGGCTGTTGTCTCTGGGCCTTGGAGCTGGTTGGGTCTTCAGTATTGGCTGAACCAGCATCTTTGGGGCCTGAGAATAGACCCCAGTGCTATCCTGAGGTCTTAAAATACCTCTTTCATGAGAGCAAACCTTGATGAAACTAAGCAAAACACTTTAATTAACTGGGCCTCTGTTTCCATCCAGGCAGAGAAAATAAACAGGGAAGCAGCTCTATGTAGGGAGAAGTCAGTGTTAGCCACCTTTGGCCATATGAGACTGAATCTTTGCCTTTTGTCCCCCCAATAGAAGCCCAAACCTGCCATTTATAGAAACATGTCTTGGCCAGGTGTGGTGACTCAAGCCTGTAATCCCAGCACTTTGGGAGGCCATGGTGAGAGGATTGCCTGAACCCAGGGGTTCAAGACCAGCCTGGGCAACTTAGTGAGACCTCATCTCTACAGTATATCAAAAAATTAACCAGGCATGGTAGCGCCTGCCTGTAGTTCTGGTTACTTGGAAGACTGAGGCAGAAAGATCACCTGAACCCAGCAGGTTGATGCTGGGGTGGCCGTGAGCATGGGCAATAGAGTGAGACTCTGACTCAAAAAAACCCAAACAAACATGTCTTTGCCTCCAAATGTGACTTTGGTGGGACTGATGTGGAAAAGAGCAAGGAGAGAGGCCTGTCCGTCTGCCCATCCACCCAGGAAGGATACTATGGCCTTACTGAACATAAATGACTCCAGACTGACATGATATAATAATCATGTGCATTTAAACATTTCTTGAAGTTGGAAAGAAAACATCACCTTACCACTAGCCTTCAAGTTATAACACCCAGATGAGAGGATATTCATAGTTAAAACAGAATCTTCATTTTTACAGTCAGATGTAAGCTTTCACATCTTTTTATCTATTCATGTGTTGAGTGTTGATGTTCCAAATACAGTACTTCATCAGGGCATGGTCAGGTAAAGGAGACACATCCCTTCCTTCCCCTCATCGAGTGGAGGAGCTCAACCTCACAGACCTAACTACATAAATTACTAGTTCACCACAATTTGAGCAAAGTCTGGAAGGAAGAGTAGGAGCATCTGACCCACCAGTCTGTATGGGTTAGGGGGACATCACCTGGTAAAGCCTTTGATGCCACCTGCCAAGCATCATTAATCTAATGCAGTATCTTCATTGACCTTATTCCCAAAGAGGGCTGCGCTTGGCCCACTAGAAGAGTTTCATTTGGATTGTGCAGTATTGACCCATATACCATTTTAAATTTGAATTAAGCCAATCTCCATCAGTATACATGTCCATGTAACAAACGTGCACTTGTACCCCTGAATCTAAAATAAATAAATAAAATAAATGAAAAAATAAAAGAAAGTATAGAGGTTACCAGAGGTTGGGGGTGCAGAAGTATTTGTTAGTGAATACAGAGTTTCATGTCATGTATATTTTACCATAATAAAAAAGCAAAAGATTATGGAAACAATTGAATTAAAGGGCTTTAACCTCTTAATTTCTTAACTTTCTTCCATCTAACCTCAAGTACTATCTACAGGCAGATTGTGCTTTGTTTCAAAGAACTCTAGCCTCATGAGAGAGAGTTGAGAAACCAGTAGAAAATGAGCAAGCCAGGGTTTTACATGTGTTCTCTGCTCTTCAGGAGCCAAAAGCTTAGGAAGACGAGAGGGCATCCCCATTGGTCTTCTGGTCACAGGCTGTGCCTCTCGTCCCAGTTAATTACCTCCTAGTATCCCGCCAGATACCACAGATGGTAAGAGAGTGTCTGCAGCCTGTCCTCACCATTGGGGGGAAATGCTGAGGGCCTTGCAGTGGCATATTTATTCCCAAGAAAAGCACATGCTGCATTTCCTGTGCAAATGGGGGAAGTGGTTGGGGATTTGGTCCAGACCTGGATGATCTTTTGCCATATGTGTGGAGCAAGCCCAGGTCCATAATGCCGCCAGTCTCCTGGTCCCAGTTACTCTCCTCTGTCCTGACTTGCACACCGACAAACAACCGCCACCAGTGCCATATGGTTAGAGAGATCAAAGGCCCCAGTTTGGAATATATTTCTAGCTGACTGTACTTCAAATGTCTTAAATATGTTCCTACAGATGGGTAGCATGGAGCATGAAAGAGGTGAGCCACATGTGTGTGAGCCATGCATGTGATCTGCGTGAGATGGTGAACAGTGAATACCACTCATCTGTGTGTTTGTCTTCCTTTCAGGTTCGCATTTTCACATACCTCATTGGACGCGAGGCTGCTTTTGCAGACAACCTCAAATGGATGGCCTGTGCCAACAAAGGTGGGTCTCCCCAGTGTGCTTGGTTCTGAATAACTTCCCCTTGTGTGTGGAATTAGGAATTAGGAATCATCATGAGAAAGTAGGGAGTTCTAAGAGAAGGCATGAATTCTAAGAAAAGGTCTGGGTATTCCTAAATGATTATTGATAGCCTTGTAACAGCATCTCTCAAGTTATGTTTATGAATTTTGAGGATATAGTCAAGTGGAGTAGCTAAGCCTTTTCATCTCTACTACTTAGTAGCTGAGTAAACTTAGGAGAATTACTATGGCAGAGACATTTACTGTGCACCAAATATCTATATGCCCTCTTGCCATTCCTAGCCTTGTAGATTGATGGGCCCTCAATCCTGTTTCTGGCCAACAGGTCATGAGTAGAACCAACCTGAATCATTTCTTGGCTAAAGCATTTAAGATCTGGTGTATTGGTGTTATATTCTCTTCTCCTGTTCCTGTGAACTCTGAAGCTACATTGTCCAGATGGAGTAGCTTGCATAATCCTGGGTCCCTGAGTGACCACATGGAGCAGTTGCCTTTCATTCTGTACCCTGCCTTCTGTCAACCTACTCTGGATATGCATGACAGATTAACCTTTGTATTAAGCCACTGAGATTTTCGATTTGATATGTTCCCATAGCATAATTTTTCCGACATTACTAATTTAGTTAACTTTACTTGATTCAGTGTTCTAATATTCAAAATAGGAATGATAATAATAATTTTTCCTTTGATTTTTTTTAATTAACAAGTAAAAATTGGTATACAAAAGAATGTTTTGAGGTATGTATACATTGTGGAATGGCTAAATCAAGCTAATAAACTTATGTATTGTCTCACATACTTAGCATTTATATGTAGTGAGAACACTAAAAATCTATTCTGTTAACAATTTTCAAGTTTACAACACATTGTTATTAACTATAGCCATCATGTTATACTAGAGGTCACTTGAACATATTACTTCTGTCTAACTGAAATTTTGTATCCAATTCTTCCTTTGATTCTGATTAGTGAAATGATGTATATTAAGTGCCTAGTTGAGTGTTGGAATATAATAAGTACTCAGTAATTGTTAGCTTTTTTATATTCACAAGGTTAATTGATTATCAGCCCCCTATTGTGTGTCAGAAATAATAATTTGGGAATGGCACAGGAGGGAAGTGTTAGGTAATAGGGCCTTTCAGTCTATTAAGGGATTCTTTTCATTTTACGCACAACCAAGAAGGCAGAGCATAGCAGGCAAAAAGGTGGGAGAGTTCAGACTTCTTGAGTTCAAATCTAGCCTCCCCCACCCAACAACTTTGTGCAAATTATCAAACCTGTCTGGGTGGGTCTGAGTTACATCAACTACATGGTGAAGGTACTTCCCACACAGATGTTGTGTGCATGAAGTGAGGTCATATAGATAAAGCTGGTAGCTCAGTGCCTGGTACATAAATGCCCTAAATTATTTTCTGGTGTTGGGTTGATCTATGGACCTGTCTTAATTCCTCTCTGAGGCTATAGCCCCAGGAGAGCAGCCTTTGATTCTGATTTCATCTTGGGTGCTCTGACAGAGCCCAGCCTCGTTCCTTACTTAAAATGTGCTCCTTTGATGTTTGAAAATGGGTAAATTGACTATAAATTCTAATAAAAGAAGGTATGTCTTATTGCACAGTAGATTGGTATTGATGGATTTTGGTGGACTATTTTTATATTGATCTCCTAAGCCATCCTTCATAAAAGTTTTAGCATTGGACTTTAGTGGAGAAAAGAAGACTCAGTGAAGGAGTTGCAGGTCTCAGCTCCGGATCTGGTGACTTAAGACAAAGGTATTTTAATTGTAAGCAAGCAAAGTTGCTCCCTAAAATTAAAAAAAGGAGTATTTTGGAAAAAGAGGGGAGTGGCTCAGAATCCTGGATGGGAAGGAAAGCTTGGGTCATATGTGAGGAACCAGGGAGATGTGTTTTTGTTTTTCTTTTTCTTCTCAGTTACTTTTGACATGTCCATAGCATTCTTCTCTGTAGACAGAAATTCCCTACTATGACATGTGCATAGACAGAGATGGCCGCCCCACACCCACACGCCTATCCAACCACATGACACATACTGTGGACAAGAAATGATAGTGCATAGGAAAATTTATGTTTTTTCCACTTGAGACTAATTGGCAAACCTAAATTCTGATTTCAAGTTCCCCTTCTCACTGTCCCCATCCCCCAAAGATGATGATACCCAGTGTGGGCTACTTCTCTCTTCCTGCTGAACAGGTGTGGGCAGGCATAAATCCACAGAGAAATAAGAAGTACTGTGCAGGGGCTCAGCACTGTGGGTGCTGGTGTCAGGAGTTCTCAGAGAATAGGTGCACAGCTGAGCTGATGAACCTATACCCTTTATTGGCATTATCTTTAATTATCTGCTTCTATTTGTAATAGTCTTTTAAGCAAGTTTCAATTTCCTCATCTAAGAAATGAAGGACTGTATGAAAAGTTTCCAACATTTCCTTGAAGTTCTGAAATGACATGCTCCATGGTTGTTTCAGTTCATTTTCTGGCCTGCCTCACTAAAAGGTATCAGTATTGCTTATCTCAGAGTTGTACCCTTGACTTTGTTTCAGGGGGAAATACAGGAGGAACATAGGCAGAGAGAGGGATGCCAGGTGGATCTCAGATTTCTTTTGAGTGGAGAGGCCATTCTTGAAATTAGTTTTGGAACTATGTTGGCATTTGAAAACTTTGAGTGCACACTTTCCCCATTTTTTCCTTTATTCTGTGGTCTTGAAAAAAATTGCTTTCCATTTTTTAATTTAAAAAATTTTTTGCTGTTATTTCTGCCACATCAGATTGCAATTCTTCCCATCAGCTAGTATGCATTTAGTCATGGGTTATTGTTTTTACCACTGTCTGTGTCCAGCTGATGAAAATTACTTAAATTGAAGTCTTGTCTTAATCAACTAATATTACACCATAATTTAGTTTTAGTCATTGTTTATAAGAATCTTTGAAGCATCCTTTTGAAGATAATTTCGACAACTCAGAGTATTTCAGAGCCTGGCTATAGAATATAGCCTTTAAGATTTATAAGTTCCAAGTCCAGCAACTTAGAAAATCTGAGGAGGTAATAGTAGCTGCCTAGCTGGATGGACTGTGGATTCCACAATGATTCATTTTCTCTTCCTGTCCAAATCCAGTTATTTCCTTCCTACCAGAGTTAGTCCCTCTCAATAATTTCACCTTCCTCACTTTGCTTCTCTTGTAAATGGCCTTAGGGATATAATGTCATTGTTTGCCATTCTTCAAAGCAACAGTGCCATCAAAATGTTAGGTTCCAGTCATCCACGCCCATGTAAACATTGGCTCCACGTTGTGTCGGTTATGGGATTTTATACCACATAACACTGGTGAGCAAGTATTTTTCTATGGTCATTAATTAAATCATTGTTTATAGTCTTAGATTGTTATAGTGTGGAAGCAGCATAACATTTTTCATCTCAAGTGACATGAGGTCCAGAGGGCCCCCTGACATATTTTTGCTCTGACGCAGCCAAGTTCTTCAGTGAAATGGTGCATTAACATTCAGGGTCCAGAGCAGACCCAGGGAGAGCCCAAGGAGAAGCCCATTGGCTGACTGACAAAGCCTGACCACAGAGTGACCCTGGGTGGGAGCAAGAATTGTTAAGGCCATCACATTGCCCCTGGGTCCTTGGTCAAGGACCTGCTATTGGTGAAGGACTTCTTCCTTGGAAGTCTGGTAGCTGTGGAGACAGTTCTTAGCCAGCAGACCTCAGACACTTTCCTCTGGAAATAAATGTCTGGGGACATTCATACCCTTTACAGGAATTCTGTGCTTCTTCCAATCTCCTAGCAAAATCCAGAGAGGCCTGGAGCTCCTGGGTTTGTTTCATTCTATGTGTAAGTAGTCCTATCTTGAAGGAATAACCCTAATGAGGCAAAGCAGCAAGTCATTTTAAATACCTTAAAACAGTCATTGCCACTGTAGAATGGCTTGTGGAGTTTAAAGTTCTGCATTCACACAATTACATCAACAAGAGAACTGGAAAAGCAGAAAAGAGGGGCAGATATTTCACAAAGCCATGATGACCTTCTCTAATGTTCAGTATGCCAAGATTTTAAATAAGCATTGGCTGATTCACCTTCAAAAAGCACAGTTAATAGAGTGTTTTCCAGCTGTGCAAATAGAGTTCTCAACCAATCAGTCATTTTGGATCCAATGGAAATGCCACATGCTTTTCTTTTTGTTGTCTGCTTAACTTATCCCTTTTTGATGGGTTAAAGGTCTTTCTCTTTATTTGAAAGAGAACTAGTGGCTTGAGCCTTCCTGGGAAGCCCAGGACCCCAATCTTTTTTTTAATAAAAAAGTTTTGACCTTCCTATGCCTTTCCAAGTGTGGTGTCCCCCCCAAAGGATAGCTTCAAATGTATAAGGCCAGAATAGTTGTAGGCAGGGGTAGGCAAAAGTGACAATTAATGCATTTTTCTATTTCAGGACAGGTGGCGGAAGGCAAAAAATGACAGCTGTTCAGATACCTTTATGCAGTTCTTTTGTGTGCATTTCTTAAACCTTCATAAAAGAAATAACACATAAAAGCACTTTGTACCACGCCTAGTGCCTTAGGAAGCAGTTTTCCATCCTGAGTTGCCGTGAACAACAACCATAGCATCACCATCTCCGTCTTCATCATCATTCAAATTCCCACATTCTAAGAAACTGAGGGTGAGAACTGAGGCTGCCAGGTTCCCAGCTAGCAGGTGGCATAGCTAGAATTCAGGTCCAGGTGATCCAAAGCCCCAGCCTGGACTCTTCACCAGGATGTGAGGCTACCTCTCTTTGGGGAAAAGAACGTTGTGATTCATAGAGGACTTATGTGTCTCCTATTATCTAGACAATCCAGGAAAGGAAACCAGAGAGTGAGAAAGGACTTAACATGTGTCATAGCTAATAAAGATCGGAGCTGGGATTTATATGAAGCCTGTGTATTCTGCAAATGATACTGCCTCAGCTTGTTATTACCCCAGTTGTGGTCCAGGTCCTGATGTTTTATAGTTGGGAATGTTGAGGCTCTAAAAGAAGATGAGACCAGAAGAGACCATAGCATGGGTGGGGTCCAGGTCCTGATGTTTTATAATTGGGAATGTTGAATGATGAGACCAGAAGAGACCATAGCATTACTAGCTCCCAGTAAATCTGAGGTTTGAACTACTTCTAACAGACTCACATAGGAGTCCCATCCTGCTCCCTGCCTGAATTGTCATTCTCTCCCAGTTAGTTGTTTTCAGCCCTATGGACATGTGTCTTTGACTCTCAGAGTCCAACAGGCCCTTTGTGGAAGTTAAAAAAGATATGGTGGTAGAAAGCTGTTTACAAATTGTACATTTTTCCATAGAAAGAAGTGATTTTTCAGTAGTGTGTAATGTTGACAGGGAGGAGGAAGATGAAACAGAATCCAGTACTGGGAGAATCTTCCAGGAATACTATTGTTCTATAGGGAATGTGAAGCAGTAAAGTTGCACAATCAGCTTCACTGCCCTCGTAAATCTCATTCTCACCTCAGTGCCTGCAAAGACTGAAATCTGGGCACTGGCTCTCAGGTTTTCAACCTCCTTACTTAAGGGGGAATCTTTGGAAGGACTCAAAGGAAGGTAAGTCTATCACACCAAAGGCAGAACAAGAACCTCACCTGCGAAGTAGACAGCCAGGGTCCACCTATAGGACAAGACTCCTAGAGCCCTCAGATCTGGTGTCACTGCAAAGCAAAGCATTGTATGATGTGCCAAAGGTGTATCTCATGCCAAGGTCACTTTGAGGCAAAAGATTCTTAAGAAATCTCGGGGCCAGGCTTATTGACTCAGCCTGTAATCCCAGCACTTTGGGAGGCTGAGGTAAGTGGATTGCCTGAGCTCACGGGTTCGAGACCAGCATGGGCAACTTAGTGAGACTTTGTCTCTATAGTAAATCAAAAATTAGATGGGCATGGTAGCACACACCTGTAGTTCCGGCTACTTGGAAGGCTGAGACGGAAAGTCAATGCTGGGGTGGCCATGAGTGTGCCATCTCAGGCCTGCATGGCAACTCATGCCTGTAATTCCAGCACGTTGGGAAGCCAAGGTGAGAGGATCACTTGAGCCAGGAGATTGAGACCAGCCTGGCAACATAGCGAGACCCTGTCTCTACAAAAAAAATTTAAGAAAATAAAATTAGCGGTGTTGGTGACATGTGCCTATAGTCTCAGTTAGTTGGGAGGCCAAGGTGGGAGGATCACTTGAGCCCAGGAGTTCAAAGCTGTGGTGAGCTATAATCGTGCAACCCTCCAGCCTGGGCAACAGAGCAAGTCCTTGTCTTTAAAGGGGTGGGGGTGGATAAAGAGAGAAAGAGAGAGAAAAGAAAAAGAAATCTCAAAGTAGGGGTGGTAAAAACTCAGGAATAGAGAGTGCCAGGCTGCATGTGGTTTATTACACAGAGAAGTTGTAACCCAGAGTTCACAGAAGGAGCTCTGTGAGGAATAAGGTAAATAAATTGATGTTATATAGAAAAATGAGCAGACCATTTGTAATAGGTGGCTAATTTCAGCATTAATTACTCCTTAGTAATTACTGAATGATTGCTGATTCTGTTTTCTTACATGATATATGAAGCCCAAAAAGGCACATTAAAAAAGAGAATAAACATTCAAGTGCTAGAATTTAACAGGGGAAAAATGGGGGTGGGAAGAAAGAGGAGGGAAAGTGGCCAGCTGAGAGCATACAGAGGGAAACAAGGGAAGTGTCTCTGGTTACAGCCAAAGATTTCAGCCCTTAGTGACTTCCTATTATCCATCATTTGTTAGCTAAATCTATACATTTGTTAACTAAAACTTATTTGAAACCATTTAAAGGCAAAACAAAACAAAAGACTCTTTCAGAAAGGTTTGAATTTGTATGGGTTGGGATCAAGTTTGCCTAAGCTTTGTAGCATACATTATTAATATTATTTTTATAATTTCAGCTTTTCTCACCTGTTATGTATCTGTATCCCTGGTCTGTGTATTGAAGTATAAGTTGGAACTGCAGCCTGGGTTTTAGTAGACCTTTGGTGCTAATTATTGTGCATTCATTGCCAGGAGCTACAGAGGACAATTGTATATTTCCCCATTCCTGTCCTCAACCTTTTCCAGCTGCAGTGAACAAATAGCCCATGAGAGTCACCCTCCTGGAGAAGGAGCTCTGAGCAGTGGCCCGTCTATTCCTAACAAAGGAAAAGGCAGGAACTTCAATGTTCTAGAATAAAGGCTTTGGAATCAAATGAACCTGGATTTGAATTTATCCAAATGACTGACTCTGAGCTTCTATTTCTTCCCCTTCACAATGAGTGCATGCATTGTGCTGTCTTGAGGCCCACATGCAGAAAGGCAAGGTGGAATCACAGCAAGACCTCAATGAATGTGTCTGCATTACCAAGGGCTCCTGCACACCCACACTCCCATTCTGGGAATACTGCTCCCCACAAGATGGGCACAAACTTTTTGTACCACTTTATGGAGCTAATATTCCAGTGAAAGAAAACATAGTAAACAAGCAAGTCAGAATCCAGTGATCGATGAACTCCCAAAGAAATGGACACAGGATAAAGTAAAAAAGAGCAACTTCAGATAACGTGGTCAGGGATGGTTTCTCTGAGCTGAACCCTAAGTGATAGAAGGGAACCAAACATGGAAAAATTGGATAAAGTGTGTTTCAGGCAGAGGAACTGCAAGTGCAAAGGCCCTGAGGGCATGAGCAAGGAGGTGAAAGAAGGAAAGTGAGCAGAAACAGTTAGCAAGGAGGAGAGTGGAAGGGGTGATTGCACCCAGATAGATGGGGCCAGTTGAGGGAGGGTCTTGGAGGTCAGTGTAAGACATTTGGGTTTTATTCTAACTCTACATAGAAGCTATTGTAGGATTTCAACCAGGAAGATGATGATCTATTGTGTACTTTTAGATGATTCCTCTGGCTACTCTGAGAAGCCTAAGTAAGGAGAAGAGTGATTTGTGGGGCCTAAGTAAGGAGAAGAGTGATTTGTGGGGAGACTGTTGCTGACTTGGGTAAGAGATGATAGAGTCTTAGAATAGGTGAAGCAGTGGAGATGGGAAGTGAGTTTTAGATATACTTAGAGATAAGGCCAGAAGAACATGCTGGTGGATTTGATATGGGGCAGGGTAAGGAAATGATGAGTATCAAGGATAATTATGTTTTTGGCCTATCTGGGGCAGTACTGCCATTTGCTGAGATGGGGAAACCAACTGAGAGAAAGATGGATTTTGTGAGGGACGTCAAGAGTTGACCTCTCACATTGAGTTTGGCCTGAGAATCCTGTTAGTTATCTCTGTGAAGGTGTCAGGTACACAGTTGACTATGGGTCTGTAGCTCTGGAGAGAAGTCAACTTTTTGTAATTTTTCAAAACTTTGCCTATGATAAGCAAGGCCAAATGAGGATGATTTCTCAGTTCAATCCCCTACCAAATGTATGATGATTTCTTCTTGCCACTCCCTCTCTATGCTGATGGCCTGTCTCTCCCAGCCACCTTTTTATATTCACTCCCTTTTTTCTCTTGGCCTTGTTTTTGGAAAACCCAAATCAGAGAGCTTTACTGTTGGTTTTGAGGATTAGATGTATATACAGACAACCAAGAAGAACTTCTAAGAGGTGTTGTCTTGACTGTCCACTGGACACAGGAGCCTGAGCATGGAATTGTTCTACATTGCAAATCATTCATCCATATATCCTAAAGATCCACAACCATCAAGCTATCTCCTCCTCCTCTAACCTAGTAGCAACCCTCTTAACTTGCCCTCTGTGTTAAGACCCTTTACTCAGAGTCGAAGCCTTGCCTACTAAAGAAGAGATGAAATATTTTCTTTCTTACTCAAACACTGATTGCAGCCTCTGTGCATGAAGAAATGATAATTATAGGTGTGGTGTTTTCCCTGTCCTCCAGTAATCCTCTTTAAAATGTGTCATTCCCACCATGACATTAAGAAGGACCACCTATGAGCCTTTCCAGAGCAGTGTCCCAAATGGGTCTCTATACTTGTGGTGCCAGACCTCT
This sequence comes from Cephalopachus bancanus, assembly GCA_027257055.1. Classification (NCBI taxonomy): domain Eukaryota; kingdom Metazoa; phylum Chordata; class Mammalia; order Primates; family Tarsiidae; genus Cephalopachus; species Cephalopachus bancanus. The sequence continues at coordinate 3,571,253 of JAPVLO010000087.1, forward strand.
GCTAGAGGTGCACATAGACCCCGTTCCCAGGTCTTAAACTAGGACAGGCACTCACAGACTATTCCTTTGGGGCCTTGTTTCCCCTGGGATGGGCGAGGCTCTGGCCCTGGCCAGGAAAGTAAGGCAGGCAGGAGTGACAATGCATGCTAATTAGCACTGTGTAGAAATGTCATCAGGAACCCAGAAGCCACATGGTCCCAACCTGATTTGGGGTTGGCACACCAAATTCAAACCAGCTGGCCTTTGTTTAGAAATGCTCTGGGAGGGTCCCGACCCTTTCTGGACAACAGAAGGGCTGGTGTTTCCTTACTCTGAGCCCTGTTTTAGTCACAAGAGATTCTATAAATGCTGTTGCTAGTGCTGCAGTGAAGCTGGCTTCAGTGGCACACATATGCTCTATGATTTTTTTGGCAAGTAGGAACTAGTATGAACTTAGAGTCCTTGTCTAGAGTCTGGGAAGGAAATATGAATCTGTGTTCATCCAGTGTTCTCCTGCTTAAAGTCTTTCCATGGCTATCTGCCCTTAGGATACAGTCTAAATTCTTCCCAAGTTCTGACGGTCCCCCTGCTCTTTTCTCTGACCTTATACACCCTACCTCTCCCCTCTCTCTGCCAGCTCCTTAGCACCAGCCATTCTGAGCTATTTTCAGTTCCCAGAAGGGTCCTCTCTGATCTTGGACCTCTACTTAAATGTCTTGCTTTGCTAGACACACTCTTTAATCCCTCTTCCTCTGGTTAACAGCTCCTCGTCCTTCAGGTTCCAGCTGCACTGACCATGCTCTCTGTAACCAAATTTGACTGGCTATCCCTGTTGAGGGCTTTAGCTTAATGTTGATTGTACTATTTTGCAATTGTCTGTTTACTCAGATCTGCCAGGCTGCAGGAGACCAGGGGCCTTGCTCATCTTGTTAAACGCTGCTTCTTCCGTGCTAAGCACCAAGAAAACGTTTCAGAAATGCCTGAATGAAGGGCTCCCTCCCAAGAGTCCAGGCCTGTGCTTAGCTTACTCTTTCCTTTCCAATATCTCCTAACTCATGACAAAGCCAATGGGACCCCAAGCTGAAGAGCAACATAACAGTGCCCTGGAACTCGAGATCAAAACAGCATCGCCATTCACAAGACAATAGCATGTTGAGAATGTTGTCTGTTATTTAGAAATCATGTGTGTCCAGTATATTCAAAAGGCAAAGCTGGTAACTGTATCAGGGTATGAACTGGAATTTCAGTCTCAAACATACAAAGGGCAAGATTCTGTAGAAGTAAAAGTCACAGATTAAAAGGTTCATAATCCTGAACATATATTCTGTATTAGCCACTTGATGCCTGTGATAGCATGGGCAAAACACATATCCTTAGTCTACCTCAGTCATCTTATCTTTAAAATGGGCACAATAATCCCCATTTCATCATATTGTCAAGAATAAATGAGACGAAGTTTATCAAGTGTTTAGTAAATTGTGTGGTACTTAGCACTCAGAATTTAATCATAACATATTATTATTATACTTATAAAAATGAAATAGCCTTTAATTTTCTTGGTTTATAGTTTTCCCCTTGGGAATAACTCACTAAAGTGAAAATAAAGTTATAAAATGACACGTAGAAAGGACTCATATCTGCTAGGGAAAGGGAACATATATATAAACACATACTGTGTGTGTGTGTGTGTGTGTGTGTGTGTATGTGAGAGAGAGAGAGAGAGAGAGAAAGACAGAGAGAGGGAGATCTGGCAGTATATTTTCCAAAGGATTAATAGTAAATTCCTCTGGGAGGTAGGTTTATGGTTGATTTTAATTTTATTCCTTTTGTTTGACTATATTTTCTTTTCTTTTTCTCTCTTTTAATTTTTATTTTGAAATTGTAGGGTACAATTCAGGGTTAGGTATACAAATGTTCCTTGTGCAGGTACTCTTATTGATGAGGTGTGTCCCCCCTTCCCCAGGTGGATATCATGGTTTGACTGTATTTTCTTTTTTTGTTGTTTTTTTGAGTTGGAGTCTCACTCTGTCACCCAGACTGGAGTGCAGTGGCCACTCCCGGCCACCGCAGCCTCGACCTACTGGGCTCCGGCGATCCTTCCACCTCAGCCTTCCGAGTAGCCGGAATTACAGGCGCGCGCTACCACGCCTGGCTAATTTTTGATTTATTGTAGAGATGAGGTCTCGCCAAGTTGCCCAGGCGGGTCTTGAACCCGCGGGCTCAGGCAATTCACTCACCTCAGCCTCCCAAAGTCTCAGGATTACAGGCTGAGCCACCGAGCCCGGCTTTGACTATATTTTCTAACATGAACATCTTACTCATAAAGCGAGTGGTGGAGGAGAGGAGCTGATGCTTAAAAGAGAAGAGAGAAGTGAGCCCTTGAAGGGTTTGGAAAAAAATGAAAAAAATAAATAAATAAAAGAGAAGAGAGAAAGGAATTAGCTAGAGGGTGGGAAGTCATGGCACATACAAGCTCCCCAGTTGTGGGTCTTCTTGCTGTTACTAAATATGGCCTTCCTTTGGGTTTTGGCAGGATTTTTCACCCAGATCTCCACCTTGGCCGATGTGCAAGAGAATGTCATGGAATACCTTCACGTGCTCAGCCGGCCCAAAGTCATTGATCAGGAGCACGATGTGGTGTGGACCGAAGCTTACATCGACAGCACTGTGAGTCCATAGGGCCCCGGGACAGAGGTTGGGACTTTACCCTCATCCCTGCAGTGTGTGAATTATAGAAAAGAGCAATCCTATCATGAGGGGGCTCAATGACATTTTTCTTGATTGTACAGTGTCAGGTAACACCTTGGAAAGTTGATGAAAGATCATAATGTCAGAGACTATATGGCATGTCCTTCTGAAAGGTGGCTCATTAGCACAAAAAACTCACAGTTTGCTTTTTGTGTTCTCTAGTTAATCTTTTTTTCCTTTTCCACATGTGTTCAAATTCTGTCAGTGTAGCAATGATGAGAAGCATGTTCTTGGATTCAGTCCTTGCCATACGTGAGGCCCAGTTCTGGTAATGAATCTTCGGATCTCAATGGAGAATGTGACCAAAAATCATCTTTAATAATGAATTGGAGCCACCATGGAGGCTACAGTCACATTTTCTTCCCACGAATAAGTGAGAATACGCTTGAATGATGATTCAGTAGGCAATGGATTGTTTTGTGCATTCTGGCCATGGGCTCATTCTGAAGCTGAATTCCAAGCAGCAGAATCCGATACTGAATTAGTTTAAAAGGAGGAGCTTTGCCAATCAAGTAATGGCTCAATGGCTGGGTTTCTTGTGTAATCTAAGGGTGATTTTTTATAGTGATAATGAGTCTGATGGGACTGGTGTTTTTCATTTATTGATTGCAAATGTTCTCACAGGGCCTCTCTCCCGTCATTTTTGTTGGGATTAACATCACATTAATCACTGTAACCCAGACACAGCTGTCCTCTGGGGTGATCTCAATGGCTGTCAATGGGTCAGCTTTTCTCTCCTGGGCTCTCCCATTCCTGCTGCATTTCTGGCAGCTGCAGGCAAATGCAGGGCAGAAACAGCATGTGGGAACTCATTTTGGGTACACCATGACATAGGCCTGGCCACAGCAGCTTGCCCCGTCTTACCTATACTCAGTGGGACCATACAAATATGAATATATCTCCTTATCAAGAAAGGATCCACTTCCTCAGGAAAAGTGGGCTTTAATAAAGATGGATGTTGAGCTGAAAAACCTCCTCTGATTGCTGGAGAGACCCTGAGCTTTTATCAGCTTCAGAGTCTGACTCGTTTGGTTTAAAGTCCTGGAAGCCAAAGAAGCTGCCCCATGTATGTTGACATGATATTGACAGTACTAGCAATAGCAACCACAATGATATCGCTTCTTCTTGCATGTGGTTGGGTGAGGCAGGAAAAATAGGAGTGAGGAGGAAGAGTGTGTCTAGCTGGTACTGAAGGAACCAAATCACCCGATGGTTTTGTGAACAAGCCCTAAATAGCCTGTTTGGTCAGTCGTTTTATTTGTTTCATCAATTTAAAAAATATAAGGCAGAGTCTCTGTAATTAAAACATTATGGCACTAGCACCTAGGTAGACAGAAAGATCAGTTGGAATAGAGGGTTCCAAAAAAGGCCCAATTGCATAGGGAGACTTAGTGCATGAGAGAGGCAACAGGACAGATCAATGGGTCTAGGATGGGCTTTGTGATAAGTGCTTTTGGTAAAACTAGATCACCATTCAGAATAAAATAAAATAGTTTTAGTCTTCACATCATAGCCAAGAAAGAAATCCAAGTGGATCAGAGATCTCAACTGTAAAAATGAAATCATCACAAACACTAAAAGAAAACCTGGATTCTGGGAAAGGCTTTCTAACAATAATTCCAAAATCCAGAGGCAATAAAGATAAATTAGTTAGACCATGTAAAAATAAAGGAAACCAAAAGATAACTTTTGTAGTCAAAAACAGTATAAGCAAAGCCCAAAGATAAATGATAAAATGGGAGATAATATTTGTACTACATAGCAAACATGAAGAATGAATATTCCTAACATATAAGGAACTTTTAAAACTGAAAGGAAACCCCTAAAATTCCTATAGAGAAAAAAGAGCAAAAGTCATGATTAGACAATTTATTAAAAATAATAACAATTGCTTTTACACATATAAAAAGATATACAGCTTCACTCATAACAAGAAAAATGCAAACTAGAGTGAGATACCAGTTCTCACCCATCACAGTGGCAAAAATTAAAAGTTTAACTACACACTCTGTTGGTGAGGCTGTGGGAAAAGGGACGCTCTCATACATTGCTGGTGGAATGCAGAATGGGGTGATCTCCATAGAGGAGAATTTGCATTTGCCCTTTGACCCAGCAATCTCACTTCTAGGACCTAACCCTGAAGATGAACTATCTCCAATAGTGCAGAAATACATATGCACAAGTTTGTTCAGGCAGAATAGCTTGAAATATCAAAATATTGGAAGTTACTTAGACACCCAAACATAAGAGATTGTATAACCTATGGTACATACACCTACTAGAGTCAGTATTAAAAACAAGAATGAGGATGATCTCAGTTGGTTGACAGAGAGTGATTTCCAGGATATATGGATAAGTAAAATGAGCAAAATACAAGAACTGTATATAGCATGCTACCTTATGTGTGAGAAATAAGAGGAAATAAAAAGATATGCAGGTAGCTGTTTATTTTTACTAAAAGAAACAGAGTAAATCGAAAGCCAATAGAATTGGTTACCAACAAGAGGTGGGAGGAGGTGTGGGAGGGTAGAGTTGGGAGTGACTGGACTCTGAGTATACCTTTTTGCCCAGTTTAGACTTTTGAAAGCAGGTCAATGTTCTGTGTGTTCAAAAATTAAACAAGAATGGGGAAGAAAACTAAAAATGAATGCAAACATCACCAGATTAATCCAACAATATTGTAAATTAATAACAAAATTACTCAGAGAGGGAAAAAAAGAACTAAACTTTTGAATATAGTAGTACACATAATATTAAATTCTGACCAGAAAACTTTCACCAGCTACCCCTCAATCTAGAGAGGGAAAAATCTAGAGAGGGAAAAAAGAAGGACTGTAAATAAATTTTAAATTCTTTTTGGTGTCATTTGTAGTAATATGAGAATAGCAATTCTGAATCTATTTTTTGAGTATGGTGGGATTGAGCAAATGTATAAGTGCTTAAAACAAAGCGGGTACCTGTGGGATTAAACTGCTAAAAGAACAAAATCTCAACTCTGTTCTTCAATAGGACATAGAAGCAGGGTCACCCAGGTAGCAATAAGCCCATCCGGTGCCTAAATTCTGCCTTTGAAAAGCCACCCCCTAATAAAAGAAACCAGGGTTCCTTAGAGAAATTGCTCATTTCAGGGCTGGAGCAGAGAATATAACTCCCAAAATAATAATAGTAAGCTCTCAATATTTTGTGCTAGAAACTAAGAAAGTATTCAAAACAATAATGGGGTCATGTCAGAAGGATACAGGAATCAGCATACAGGAGCTCTCATGGGTCAAATCGGACAATCTGAGCCTCAAAATAAAGAATGACAATAATGGATTATAACTTGTTGAATAAAACAGAAATCCATGTGTCCATACTGATAATAAATAGCTAAAAAAAAATCTCAAACAAATTAAATAGATAAGTAAATGGGTGAAGGGGTGCAGTGTATAGTAGAATGTTGACAGGTAAATGTGGAGAGAATAATGGAGTTGGAAAATCTCTGATTTGCAATTATTTTAGTAAAAACTGGTTAGGTCAAAGGCCATCGATGAATGCCAAACCTAGGGGAAAAGTTTGATAATCTGCAGGTATTTTATGGTCTCAAAGTGCTTCCCCAGAGATTTTACATTAGTTGTGGGGGAAAAATAGTATCTCAACAGTGGAATTCTGTATACATTGTCTAGTAGACTACATGAGTATACAGTAGGAGAATCCCAGCAGCATCTTGAGTGGGCCCTCAAAATTAACATCACCAATGAGAAACAGATGGACATTGTATGCTTGCAGAGAAATACACATCACACTTTTGCAATGTTCTGGCCAGGGACATAACCTGAAGCTCATGGCAAACATACGCTTATGAAGAGGGTAAAGCTTTGTATTAATGTGATATCTTGCTTGAGATGATGTTAATCACTTAAATTGGTCATTGTATTAGATATGCTATGCATATGTGTAATTAGAGATAGAGAGAGAGAGAGACAGACAGACATAGAGGAGGTAGTTAAAGGAGAGGGAGAACTCATTGCAACTCAAGCAACTCAAGCTTTTCCACTAAGGAATCCTTGACTAGGCCAGGCATGCTGACTTACACCTGTAACCCCAGCACTTTGGGAGGCTGAGGTGAAAGGATTTCATGAGCCCAGGGGTTTGAGACTAGCCTGGGCAATTTGTTTGAGACCTTGTCTCTACAGTAAATTAAAAATTAGCTGGGCGTGGTGACACGTGCCTATAGTTCCAGCTACTTGGAAGGCTGAGGCAGAAAGATCGCCTGAGCCCAGAAGGTTGAGGCTGTGGCAGCCATGATCATGCAACTGAACCCCAGCCTGAGTGACAGAGTGAGATTCTGATCCCCCAAAAAAGACCCTTGACCGTAGAGGCAAGGAATGGCCTGGGATATCTCTGGGCTTGCAGTTGCAGAGGAAATGTTTCTGTAGTCATATGCATTATCTTAAACTTTAAATAAAATTAACATCCAGTGCCATAGAAATTCTTACTCACATTTAAATAAAATGTTTTAAGTGGCTCATTAGTGAATAAAATTGCTATACCAAGATGAAATAGCTCATTTATTCCACCCCTTCAAGAAGGCTTTGAGGTTGATAAAACTAAATCCCTAGAATCTGGTTATCCCTAAAACGATAGCTCAGCATTGTCGCAATGTTTGCCAAGTTTATGTTGTTATATCTTTGCAAATAGCCCTGAGAAATAAATCCCCTGGCAGAATGTTCTAAGGGCTCCTTCTCCCCTTGGTGGTGCTGAACAAACTGCTAGGTGAGGGAGGACACCAGGGATTCCATTTTCCTCTTTCCTAGGCCCGTGAGTAAGGAGAAGGCTGCTGCTGTTCTAACAGGTGCCTTTGACCACGAAGTAGCTGTCTCTTCAAAATCTTCATCAGGGCCAAGATTCTGCTTGTCATTTATATGCAGTCAAGATAGGATTCACATGCTGTACTCATGTGCAGAGTCCAAATTCTAAGATGAGCTTACCAACTTTGGAACCACTTGCAAGATGAAGGGAGAGATCAGCAATTTTGAGTTCACAACTGTCCTGACACATTCAGGACAGTTTCAAGCCAGCGAGGCCCTCATGTGACCCATTTTGCAATAATTAAAGAGAATAGAGGCTCTAGGAGCACTTGGCATGGGACTGGTGATCAAATCCATTTTAGTAATCTGATGTTCTGGTGGGGTTGGTAGCTCTGGAATTTTTTGGTATTTAAACATATTTATAATCTGCCTTAGTTTATTAGCTAAAGGTACTGAATTTAGAGTTAGAACAGCAGCCCACGTTTGTATTGCACATCTATCTATTCTGTATTATCTCTGTGACCTTAAGCAAGTTACTTTGTCTCTTTACATGTGGTTTTCCTCATTTATGAAATGGGGATAAAACCTGCCTTCCAGGGTAGATTCTAAGTATCAAATTTGTATTTCAGTAATTTGCATTCAGTAAATATTACCTAGCTTCATTTCCCAACTTTAGGAAATCCAGTGTGAATGTATCTCCTTGACTAAAAATGCTGTTCTCTTCTTCCTTTGAGCTGGGTCTCATGTGGTAACTACAACATGACTTAAAACTTTCTCATAATAAAATTTGGTACTTAGGTATGATGAGTACCTTGGAAGCACTGTGTTTCTAGAGATACTCTTTAATCCTTTGGAATTCATTTTGCTGTAATTATGTGCTATGGGCTTGGTTGGCACTGGTGTCTGTGGATTGGTGCCCAGGTCAATGTCCCCAGAGAAGACTGGGTATTGTGCTGTACCAGCCAGGAGCTTTCCTGAAGAGAGCACTTGCTGAATTGGACAAGAAAAGGGAAATATGGTAGCACCCTTCTTAATCAACTGCTGTTTAACCAACTCAGTGACCTCCCTTTGCTCTGTAATGGTTTGTGCCTGTTGCCACAGCACTCTGGACCAGTCTTCCACAAGGTCTGGAAGGCCGTTCTGGAACACAAAACCTATGTTTGTTTTCACACTTGAGTTTCAGGTTTACTAGAAATCAGTTGTCTTCATTCCTGAGCCTATTTATGCCAATGGCAATTTCACCATAATTGAATAAATTAATTAAATATTATTTAAGCCAATGGATTGTGAGTGTAAAAAGAGAGTCAGAGTCATTGCTTCTGTGCATATGTAAATGAATGCTTCAAAAAGATTCTAAAGAAAGTTGCTAAAAAAAAAAAATTGCCACTGTGTTAAATATGGGGGAAGCAACCATAAAAGACTGGGGAGAAATAAAATCTTCTCTGCAGTCAGAGGAAATTAATACTTAGTCTTTTTTTTCTTTTCTTTCTTTCTTCTTTTTTTCTTTCTTTCTATAGGGTAATTTTTCTTGATTTCTTTGTGTCATCCTAGGTCAATGTGATGGATCTGTGGTTGGGTTAGTGTCTGCTTCCTGTCTTACTGTCTCTTGGTGGCCTCCAGAAGATATGTGTCCCATGAAGTAGACTGATCTTTCAGGACACAGAGAGAGGAGGGCCGCTGATTGGTGTGTAAGTAGTTGTGAGTGCCAGTTACAACTGCCAACACACTTCTGTGATGTGGGTTGACAGCGCCCTGACTAGTTCTCTACTGCCACGTATCAAATCAGCACAGACTTAGCAGCTTGAGACAACAAAGGTTATTTTCTCTAGATTCCCATGGGTCAAGAGTCTCAGCACGGGTTAGCCAGTCTCATCTGCAGCTCAGGATCCTCTTCCAAGCTCATCCAGGTTGGCAGAATTCAGTTCCTTGTGATTGTAGGACAGAACTGAGGTCTCTGTGTTCTTGCTTGTGGTTGACTAGAGATGACTCTCAGCTTCTAGAGGCCACCTGAAGTTCCTTACCATGTGGTCCCTGTAGACAGTCACACAATACTGTCTGTTTTCCTCCAGGCCGGCAAGAATGCATCTCTCTGATGCTTTATCTTCTCTTACAAGGTTTTTCCATTAAGTCAGGCCTACTCAGGAGAATCTCTCTTTCAGTTAACTGGAAGTCAGCTGATTAGTAATCTAATCAGGCTAGCACTAGCCCACTTCATGAGGCATATACTTGTTGGAACATTAATCTTGGGGGCCATTTTGAATCCTGCTTACCACAACCATGTGCTCTTGCCTAAGAGAAAGATAACTCCAGGAGAAAACGAAACCATATCTTCTGCAAACTCTTTGTCAGGAGAAAGTTTAGGATATAGCCACATCCATTCTTCAACATGACATTTTTGCTTACTCCCGATGTTTCAAGGAGGAAATTGGTTCTATTTGCCATATTGTAGTCTGAAAGTGGCTTTGATTCCTTTAAGAATGAGAAGATCTGCGACTCTGTTGAGTTATATTATTTCTACCATATATAAGGAAGTACGTATTTGTCGATTATCTAGTAAAGTTGTACACTTACCCCCATAAGATGGCTAAATGTGATCTAAGTCTTCTTTCTCCTTAATTATCTGGGTGGTTAAGGCAAAAGGAATTTCTGCTTGCTTGACACATCAGTAACTGTGACTGAAAACCCAGCAGCAATAAATACAATAGTATAATTGATTTAATACTTAAATGAATAGCTTAAAATGACCTGTGAATATGTTGCTTTTCCTTTTTATTAATTACACATTGATTCATATAGTTCTATGTCAAGACAAGTTTAAGATAAAAGTTTAACTGAACAGAAATTACATTTGTATTATTGTACACGAGAGCCAAGGATTATATTTAACCAAGCCAGATTCTAGAATCAGAGACTGACAAAGCTTCCTTTAAAGGTCCATCCTCCCTGTCTGTTGCTACCAGTCTGATTAAATATTCTGCTTCCTGCTTGCCTGTTCTGTTCAATTTGCTTTCCTGGTGAAACCCAAATAAATGAATTAATGTTAACAACATTAATTATGTTTAATCTAATAAGATCTCATGTATTAATTGACAAAACAGCAAACATCAGAATTCTGAACTTCATAGACTTCTCATCTGAATACAAGTCATGCATAGTCATTATCTCTTAGGTGCAGAGCAAAAAAATCATTAACAATGGAATTTGTTCCATTTTGTAAGCAAATGACTTGTGCTGTGCAGTTGGGTCTTAATCAGCTTGGGAATGCCATCCAACTTGCTGTGCAGGGGAGAACCAGTATCAAACTGAGGAAGCATCAGCATTCCTGATCAACCCCTCCAGGGGAGTTTACACAAACCACAGTGACAAGCAGAAGGGAAGCAAAGAAATCTTTTAGAAACAGTAGGAATGTGACCATTTAAAATAATGAGAATTCATTACCAAGCCTTCCTGCCCCTCCCATTTGCTGGCAATGCAATTCAGTAGGCAATTTGTAGAAACTTTCAAACCAATTTAGTTGCATTTGCAAATTGGACGTGTATCCCTCCTCCTCACCCCCCACTAAGTTCACTTAGTGGAGAAAACACTTTGCATTTGATAAATTGCACATTTGTCTCAGTTTCCCATCTAGGAATGGCACCTAGGCCATTGAGGAGTCATTTGGGTGATTGCTGTAAGCTACAACCTCTTATTGCTAGAAGCAATTACTCAGGGGGTCAAAGCCATCCTAAGGAAGTTGTTAGGGCTTGGAAAAGGAATTTACAGTATTTTTCCAAGATACCGCTGCATATCAGAGAAGTTCAAATCATCAAAACAAAGAGACACGTAAAGAGAAACATAAACCATCCTGCTGGGTTGTGGAACAGAGAATGCCATCTGCATTACATGACATGGAGGAAGCTGATTACATTGGGACCTCTATTTCATAGCAGATGGGTTCATTAAATTTAATAGCCTCCAGAGCCTTTAGAAACCGTGTTAAAAACATGTGGAGCATGCTGTGACACTTCACTTCTGGCCCTGCAGTCATTATAACTCTGGCACAGACTATAAATATTACAGTACTTTATTTCCATTGAAACAGATTACTATTATTATTATTATTTGCTGACATTAAAAATACGAGTGCATTCCTGATTTTTGGTACCACTTATATCCATCCAAATATTTTCCACTTCCATTTAGAATAATTCTATGGTTTTCTATTAAATAGTTTTTTCTGAGCCCAACTGATTTTTTTTTTGAGTTGACATTATAAAGCTATGAATCAATGGTATAAAATTATCTTCAGAAAAGATGCCCTAACACTCCATGAGGGGGAACCCAAAAAACCCCAGAATTTATTTATTAAAATTGTGTATTTAATCTCACGTGTTTAAACTTCAGTCACTTTAAATATACTCTCCGTTTGAAGCAATATACCTACTGAGATGTTTTTCCACTGCTCAAAACAGTTTTTGAACTTGTCAACTTTGATGCCTTTTAGTACTTCTACCTTTTTTTGTTTCACCTCTTCCACATTGGCAAAATGTTTCCTTCTGAGGGCTTTTTTATCCAGGGAAACCAAAAAAAAGTTGCCTGGAGCAAGATCAGGTGAATAGGGAGAGTAGGGCACAGGGATCATACGGTTTTGGGTCAAAAACTGCTGAACACTCAGTGCTATGTGGGCAGGTGTGCTTGTTAATCACCCATTATGAAATGGGCAAATATACTGAAGGAATTCCCCCTAAAATTCACCGAAGTCAAATGCAATCTCTTACAACAATACTTGCTGATACACTGATGCCTGTGGGTTCCTCGAACACTTACCTAACAGTGGAAGCCTGTACTGCAAGGGGCTCATCCTCTAAAAGATAATTCCTTTTTGGGGGTTTCCCCCTCATATATGGATGACTGTCAACTAATAGAAAAGCTTAAGACTGAAAATAAAAAAGATTTTAGGTTTCAGTTATTTATTGCTATTTCTGCTTTTATGGTTTCATGATTTGCAGCTGCCTATAATGAATGAACAGTCTCTATCTTCTGCCATATAGAAATGGATAAGAGCATTAAGCCTGAAAATCATACAGTATGATGGATTATTCAGCACTCTTAGTTTACAAGTCATAGTTTCTAACTCCAAGTGGAAAAGATAAAAAGAGAATTTGTTGATTCTTGGAACCAGGATGTCTATGCAGTTCTGTCTAGAGGCATGACTAGATTCAAGATCAATCCCACATTATTTTGACTTGTTCCTTGACTCTTACTAGCTTAATTCCCAGGCAGGGTCTCTCTAAGTGGTGGCAAAGATGGCCTCTACTATCCACTAGCTATTATTATGTTTATGACCCTTATTTTCTGTCTTGTTTTTCAGCATCTATGCCAAGCCTATAGTAGATAAGCCTGTTTGGGTCTCAGTCCCACAATGAGAGGTGAGATGAACCTACTATTTAATGGCCTGCGTCTCACAAAGTAAGAATTCAGTTCTGAAGAAATTGACACTGGAAGGACTGAGAAGTACCAGAGTCTTGAACAGAACTTGTAGAAGCCAAAACCAATCCATGTCCAAATTCATGTGTCATATCAGTATGGTATTCATTATGGTACCGTACTGTTAGCAATGGAGCCCTTTATTTAATGTTTCCATGGACCCTTAATACGTAAAACATGTAGAAGCAAAATTCCTCTGGTAGATATTGAGGAATGGGTACATGAAGCCAAGTTGCTTGGCCTCATCCTAGGGAGGCTCAGAAGCATTTTTTCTTCTTCTCTGGCACTGCCTAGGTGGTATTCCAAGTAATCATGTGTCAGCCTCTGAGAATTGCAATTTAGGATTCTCTGTTGTGTATTATCTCCTATATCCTTAAGTTTACAATGAGGTGCTGGGTTGGGTTCAGCTAGGAAAGATGGTTATGGGAATTGGAAGGTTGTGTCTGTGTCTGTCTTAGAAAACCAAACCGAAGAGGTTATTAGAATGATAATATTTTAGAGTATTTCCACCTTATTTTTCTTCATTATTTCAGATAATCACAAGTTGGCTCACTGTACTTATATCATCTTTTAGAAAGCATTGGCTCTAGGCAAGAGAACCTACTCAAACTGGGGAAATTTACTGAATGGGCACAGGGGCAGCCTCAGCAGGGACAAGGACCGTCAAGGAGCAAGAGACCATCAAGAGCAAATAACCACTCTCTTTGTTCTTTCTTCCTGGAACCACATACTGGCTCCTGTACTTTTCTCCTCTAACATCTACTGTCTTTTATATATTCTCTACAGACCAGTTCTATTGCTTCTCTTGCCTACCCCCAGTCTTGGCTGAAATGTTGTCTCCTCCAAGTTCTGGCTTTACTTGATACCCCAGGCAGTTCAAACCCAACAGAGATAAACTCAGTGTTTGTCTATCTCAGTTCACATTTCTGAGCAAATTACATAACTAACTCTAGTCCATGGTTTCAATGAGTTCAGATGTCCACCTCTTGTCTAGTCAACTATGGTCCAGGAAGGGCCATGCGATAGAAACAGATCAGTAGGGGATGTGGATAACAGATTCTGTAAGAAAGAAGCCTGGGTAGAAAGAAATGTCTGGAGTCTGGAGAAGTTGGCATTTCTAGAACTCTGTCTATTTACGACTTCTGCAAGTTGCAGCCCAGCTAGTCTCTAATATTAACTCTCAGGGGCAAGCCTTCTTCCGATTCTCTGAGCTCTAACCCCCTTTTAGCCTCAGTTGACCCAATAAGTGTCCCTCAGTCCTCTCCCTGTCCCCCATATCCTCAATGCTGCCCTTTCTCCATACATTACCCCTAATGTATGGGTGGTAGAAACCCATCTTCTTTGTGTCTTCTAAGAGCTGAGGAAGGTATTCGGGCCACCACAACCAAATATGTACTGCTTTTCCCCCTTCACGGCCCAGATATTTGGGCAACTTAGATTTTCAGAGTGGATTCTCATGCTTTGACATGGTTTAAACTAAAATGAACACATTCCTCTTATTACCAGCATGAAGAGCAATTAAAATAATCCCAGAGAGTTAGGCTGTGGTTTGATATCGGCTGCCAGTTTCTTTCCTTTTGCTGTACACAGGATTTTCTCCATGTGAAAGACTGAATTCTTTTACCTTTATTCCATAAGAATTGATGTGCCAAATATAAATGTATTGCTTATAAGGTAGTGGTTCAAAGACACCATGGATAAGAATATTTCATCTGACTTTGGCTCCTAACCTGCTTCCATTTTAAAATGGCAGAAGATCACTCTGGTTTTCTCTTGCTTTCATGACCTTTCAAACCACGTGTAAGTGAGAGGGCAATTGGGAGCTCCTCTCAACTTTATTCTACTGGTCATACCTGCTTCCATTAGATGTTTAGGCCAAACATGATGCTTAATGCCAGGCCCTTAGGGAAATTTCTCTCTTGTTCTGAGCAAAGAAGGGAAAAGCAAAGTAGCTTATTCAGGCAGAAGAAACATACTTTCAAATCAATTTCCATTATGTTTAATCAGAAAATCTGGAGCATCAACATCTTTTCTGGTTGATAGAAACAGCTATTAAACACTCTTGTTATTGATTTCTCTTCTGAAGCCATCAAATTAAAGGTGGCACAAGATGAAGCAATGGCAGAGTACTCATCCTGCAGTCTGTTTCTCTCTCTCTCTCTCTTAGCCTACTGTTAAAGGAACACTTGTTTCTATGTGAAGGATTCTTCCTTTGAGAAAGACAGGATTCAATGGATCTCCTGTGGTAGGGAACCAGTGGGAAGCACTGTCCTCACATCTTACAGGGTTAGGGTCATTGTGGGACCAAATTAGATTACTTTTTCTGTCTGCCTCAGAAAAATATTTGAAGACCTACTTTGAAAGGGTTTCATAAACAGTTATGAAATAGACAGATATTTTGAATTAGAGAATGTAAAGTGTCAGTAGGATCACCACTGGCCGAAAAGCCTCCCGGGCAGCCTAAATGCAAAGAATTTGAACCCCTTAATAACCTGACTTCAGTGTACCTCTCAGATTTCTCTCAACTTGGCCTTTCTGCATCCAATGCACCATGCAGTCTTCCCTTTCTCACCCATTCATAGTCTCAAGACCCAACCCTGACATTCTCTCATACCTGGGCCACTGCACATGCTGTTCTGTCTGCACAAAGCTATACCTTCCTCCCACCCCATCTGGAAGCCTTTGAGCTTATCCTTTGCTCTAGTTTCATCATCTCCTCGAATCCCCTTGAATGAACCCCCAGTCTAGAGTGGAGCATTCATGATGTGCTTGCAAAGCATTTAGCACCATCCTAGAACTTCTTGTACTAAATCAAGAAGTACTGAACTGCAAATTCCTTGAGGAAAGGGATGGTGTCTGGTTTGCTGTGGTATCCTCAGTACAGGATCAGACACATAGTAGGTGTATATATACACTCGGGTGCATGAATCTCATAAAATCAGAGATCTTAAGGTTGAAGAGCTTCTGAAAATACCTACATTTTCTAACTGTTAGGTAAGAATGACATCATCTCCAGGATTTTGTTGAGCATGCTGCCTACTTGCTCAAGGCCATCTTTGTTATACACATGATCAGTGGATTTGTCTTCAGTGTGTGACTGGGCTTCTCTCTCAGGTGTCCAGTACCACCAGCCCAATGAAGCATTTGCCACATCCATCAAAAAGGCTTGAATTCATGTGAAGAGCTAGGATAATGGTATTCTAAATGGCAAAGGTGGTTTAATATCAGCTATGTCATTCTTAAGATAAAATTGATGATACTTTTGCCCACGGTTAAAATACAAGGGCATTTAAAAAACTTGTGTGGCAGCCGGGCTCGGTGGCTCAGCCTGTAATCCCACACCTTTGGGAGGCTGAGGTGAGTGGATTGCTTGAGCCTGCGGGTTCGAGACCCACCTGGGCAGCGAGACCTCATCTCTACAATAAATCAAAAAATCAGCTGGGCGTGGTAGCTCATGCCTGTAATTCCAGCTACTTGGAAGGCTGAGGCGGAAGGATCGCCGGAGCCCAGCAGGTCGAGGCTGTGGTGGCCGGGAGCGGCCACTGAACTCCAGTCTGGGTGACAGAGTGAGACTCCAACTAAAAAAATAAAAATAAAAATAAATAAAAACTTGCATGGCACTGTCAGAATCGTATCTGATTTGCATACACATAAAATGGGCATTCAGGGACTCCTTGCAGATAATCCCTTACATTTGTTCTGCATATTCTGACTTTTGAAGTGCTTTTCTGTATATTGCCCCCAATGTCTTACAATGACCAACAGTGTCTCACCATCACTGACTATGCTTCCTCACTCTTAGAACATCAGACATGCTGGTCACCTTTTAGTTTTTTGAACACCCCAGCTTTCTTCCTTCCATGGACTTTGGAACATGCTTCTCCTTCTGAGCTGGAAAGACTGCCCTCCTGTTCTGCTCTTCTACTGGGGAGGAGGCTCTTTCCCATGATCAATGTCTCAACTAAAATATTACCCCTCAAGTGCCCATTGACTTTCCATTTCATGTCCCTATAGATTTTCTTCACAGAAATTATGATCATTTATGATTATTTTAATGAAGCGCTTTGAGTTTTTCCCACTTTAAAAATTATTTTTTTCTGTGCCACCAACAATAACGTAAGGAGTGGGGCAGAGTCTATGATGTATCTCTATAAACTAGAACTGTGTCTGACACAGAACAGGCACTCAGGATTAACTTAGAGAGGATAAGTAGCTTATTCTTAGTCAACAACCAGTCCCTTTTTAATACTCACTACAGTTTGTTTCTTTCTTCCAGTCTATACTACATTTTTCCTAAGACCTTAAGAATCAAGAATTAGAGAAGAAATAGTAAAGAATATTGACAACAACATGGATGATGTTACCAAGATAAGAGTTTAAAATATTGTCTCTGAAATGTATTTATCACATTTATTTTTCCATTTGAAAACCTAGAGGAATGGTCAAGTTTAGGTCTGAAACAACTGGTTTTTATGAATGCTGTCTTCATCTAAGTTTAGATGACTTGGTAGTTGGAAGAACAGGAAAATTTTAGGGGGAACTAGATTTCTGCAATGCTCCTTTTGATGCAAACTGTTAAGTGCAATGTGTTGGGACAAGGGTTGATTGCTTAAGGCACATTGTTTACACGGTTTTACTTGGGTCTGATGGAAAAGTTCCTAACAGTGGTTTTCGTGCTAAAGATATGGTTTATGGACAAGTGTGGAATGCGATTTTTTTTTTTGGTGGGACATCATCGTAATTTAGGTAGACTCCAAAGAAACTTGATATTGGGAGAGGCTGGGAAAAATATTCAGGTCCATGAAGATTCTTTAGCATTAGCCCCCAGTTCTCCATCAAATTATAAATACTCTCTGCTTTTAATTACCGTTCTTATTTTGGCCAAGCTAATTACTCTGGGCCAGACTGGAAAGGAAAATTCCCAGAAAGTCTGATATCATGATAGAATGGTAGTGTGTTTCCTAAAGAAGATGCTGAGAAATCCTTAATGAATTAGCTTTTCGACTTTTGCAACAGAATACTAAGGGAATTGGGGAAGAATCAGAGATTTTTGGCAGCTGTTCTCCATCATAGCACTTGACAATCTGCTTCCTATTTAGTTTTCTGGTATGTAAAAGCTTGGAATTCTCAAGTTAAGAAATATTGATCACTGCATGACAATACATATGTAACAAAACTGTATTTTGTTGAAAAAAACTCTCCTTTTAAAATGAGATTACTATTTTGTTATTAAAATGTGTGGGTCTTTTTACTTAGAAAGTACTGTGGTTTTGTTACACGTTAGTTATTTAAAAGTTAAAATAATCTTAATTTTAGCTATTAATATTATTAAGAACAGATTTTCAACTAGTACAACTGAATGCAAACAAGAACAAACTTGGAAAAGAAAATTAGTGGCTGGGAATGCAGAGAAACACATCGAGGGCTGTGCCTTGGCCACAGAACGTACATTCACAGCGGCCCTTTGCTATATTGGCAGAGCCAGACATTTTTGTAAGGTCTAGTGATTTCCCCAGACTTCATGGAATCTAGATCAGATTTGTCAATTTCCCATTTCTCTTGGGATGATAATCCAAAACAGGGCGGAATTAGGAGCACTCAGAATGTATGAACTTTATGGTTCTCTTATTGAACTAGACCTCCTCTTCTCTGTGTAGCTGGTCAACAAACAGGAGGATCTACTCTTTGGCCACTGATGTTATAGGGACACTGTAGAACCAGATGCAGTGTTCTAGTTCATTGACCAGGCATCTACTAAGCTAAGGGTCACTTCCTATACTGGATAATAGAATGTCACAGTTTTCATTTTTAGGAAAAACAGCTTAAGTCCCTGCAGTGAATAATCCAAACCAATTAGGTAATTTATAGTTGTTAATTTATTTGTGGTATTTATTGGTATCCTCTAACATGTAGCAGTGAGACTGTAAGTCTTCCCCTCACAATCTTTTTACCTGTGGAGAACAAGTCTGTGGAGAACACAAGTCTCAAGCCAAGTCTGTCATCTATGCAAATATTTATTAGCAAGTACGTACAAAAGCCAACTGTTTTAAAGTTCAAGGAAGTCCCAGCTCTCCGACCTTTTAGGTGTTCTGATGACATCTTGCATCAGAGCAAATACATCATTTGTAAAAGTCAGCAAACCTTTTATTTGGAGTGAGATGACTGAGAGGCCCGAGTCAGCAGCTGAAGGCAAGACTATTTAAAAAGCCAGCCTTGGGCACTATTCCTAAAGATAGAGTTTTCAAGGTCCTTGCGTGTGTTCTTCCAGAGAAAGGCAAGGCCTCTGCAATATATTGAACCAAACCACAGAGTGAACATCTCCAGTTTTACCAGTAAGGGCTCATTTCTAATATTCATTATGATAGTTGACAAAACTTCTGGTGTTGGTCAGAGATAAGTAGCTGCAACACATGTAGCCTTTTGCTTAAACACTAGTTGGAAGGGGCAGTCCTGATTACTGCAATTGACCATCTCTGAGATAGAGATTAAAATTAGCATTCACATTTATATCGCATCTATGCTGAAGTATTCTACAGAAAATTACGTACCATATAACAGTGCTGTATTAGATAACTCTTAGGGTTTCTTTTTTGTGAAATGAAAATAATAATGATGCTGATCTAATAGAGTTGTGAAGATTTAAAAAGATAATATTGTCCAGCGCCATGCCAAGCCCATAGCAAATGCTCAATAAATGTTAATCGTTGTTATTATTATCTAGAAATTCAGAATAGCATTATTACTTTTTGTTCCACACAAAGAGTCTTGTGGACTGAATTCTGCCTTCCTTTTATTATGGACTTGCCAAATTCTGACACTCTCTGAAAGAAAACGAGGAAGACTGGGCCATGCATGTATTTTTCTTCCTAGCAGAAGGGCATCCAGAGTCATCTTCACATTTCATAGTCAGGACCCCTGTTCTGGACGGTGTGTGCAACTTGTCCTGCCTAGAAGTTGCATGCCATGTATGAAATGGAAAAAGAAAATAAAAAACAAAGTCTACTGATGCCGTTGCCTCTTGTTGTCTCGGCCAGAAGACTTTATGGCTGTATCATTTAGAAATGATTAGAATCAGAAATAATTACAAAGCTGGAATCCACTGTGCTTCTAATCTTGTGCTGTGGCCAGCAGGTGTGAACTGAGAAGCTTGGGAGGAAAGGCTGCATTGTAAAAATTGATGATGCTCTTCAGAAGCATCCTTCCCAACAGTGCAGTAGGGCAGGCCTCATTTGAGCAGCACAGCAAGGATTACTGGGATACTAAGTGCTGCCATTATGGGCAGTTAAAATGCACACCAGACCCTGTGCTAAGTGCTTCTGCATCTCTTTCAGGTGGGTCCTATTATCTCCATTTTCCAGATGAGGAATCTGAAACAGAGAGATTGAGGCATTTGCCTGAAGAGATGGGATAATTAGTGGAACAAATGGAATGCAAACCTGGGTTGGCTGCCTAGGTGTGAGATGTGCTCTGAGAGTCTATGTTACATGCAGGAAGGTGTCCCACATGGAAGTATGTGCTCCTCAGCAAGGACAATAGGCTACTTTAAGGAGGTGCCAAAGTCTTTAGAATGCCTGATGGGAGATTGAAACTATTGTTTCTGTTCCCATACACCTAAGTTTTGCCACTGCTATATAGTGCTGAAAAATCCCATGGTGCCCACTTTGAGATATGAAGACTCTGGAGCCTGACTTGTCCTGAATTATGTTTCCCACAGCCTTGGTATCCAAGATAGGAAACTTTAAGTTTTGCAACATGTATCTCTGACATGGATAGTTCTCTGTGCTATATTAAATGACAGAAGGAAAATTCAGCTCATCACACTTGTACAAGAAACCACAGCATTCCTGGGTTTAAATCTTGAGTCATAGCAATTCTATTTGATGGGCTTTTAAATATCCTGGAATTTGCATTTTGAATGTGTTATACATCACAAAAGGATCTTGATGGTGTTATCACAGCAAACACTGTAATCACATCCTATAATTTATATAACTCCAACTGCTGTCACTGTCAAAACTCATATGTTATTCCTGATATATACAGCTTCTCTCCTGAAGGAAATTAAGGGTCCTGAATCAAATTCCTTGGGGGCATTTTTAATAACTCTGTATGGTAAGTCTGTTCACTCTGATGGGGTGTCAGGTGAGTCAAGCAGTGGGTTAATAAGTAGATCAAAGCTTCAAATACTCAGTTGAACAAGCCAAGGCGTCCTGAAGGCAGGCCAGGACAAGGTGATAGAACCTCGGAATGGAGGCAAGTTTGGCAGTCTGTGAACCCTTGCATTGCACAGGGCAGCAGCAAACTGTGACTCAGACTGGAGGCCATCTGGGAGACTGTCTAATTAACCTCGAGCCTGAGAGTTTGTATCTCTTGGACACCTTGCCTTTGGTCTGAACCTCTGTACACAGATTGCTTTAGGTAGGGATGGGAGGAGAAGCAGTGACATTGTCAGACTTTTTTTTTACTGAATTCTACTTTTTTCTGCCCCCAAATAATCACTTTAAGTTGTTTGTCTTTTTTTAAGAAGAGATGATCAAATATAATTTCTTCCCTCCATAACTGATCACTTCCAAATGTTCGCCTTCAAATCAGTCCTGGATTCAAACCTAGCACCAGAATTCCTGAGGAAAAGAGGGGCCATCAGGATGTGAATAGGGTTGGTGAACAGAAAGCAGACAGTACAGAATTAAAAATGAAAGGGGACAGAACAGAACTACTCTGTAGAAAACAATGGGACAAAAGAAAAAGGCAAGTTTGCTTCCTGAGAGAAGAGGAAGCAGCAGACTTTGCCAGCGGGCAAGGAGCCTGACCCCAGGTGGGTAAAGTGATTTAGGATCTTTTAAAGAGCAAAGATAGCCTATTTAATTTTATTGGCTTCACTACAGTGTGAACCCCTGCATCTTACCAAAGGTCCACTACATTTTCACAAAGGCCTCCAAAGAATGGTTTTTGGAGGAAATCATGGGAAAGTTCTAGTTTTCTAGAACTAGGGGCCAGGAAATGTGTATTTATAATGGGGAGGCTGTCCACAAACAGAATGAATCCAACAGTAGCAGGAGCTCTGAACTAGTGTGATTGGAGACCTGTAACCTCATCCTTCCCCAGGACCCCAGCAGCCACCAGCAGGGCCATGCAGCTTCCTCTTACATGCAACTGGTTGGGATTAGCTACAGCTAACTCCCTCTGTTAGGATTTCTTAGCTGAAAGTTATGTTTCTGCCAGAAATTCAGTAGGTTACAAAATGCAGGAAAAGGGTCAGGAGACATCACAACATTGCTATGTTACTTAACATCTGCTCCTCAGCTTCTCTAAATGAAGAACGAGAAGACTAGTCTATATTAGGAGATCTTAAAATCTGACATCCAGCCATGTGTAAATTTCAGGCTGTCTGATCCCTCCTATCAAAACTTGTATATATGATTTTCTTGTGTAGAGGAGGTCATGATTCTCTAAAATGTTTAGAACTACTAGAATAGATCTCTTATGTTTAGTCTAGCTAAGTGGGCCTGTCTGTTTTGTTTTGTTGGAAATTGCTTCTCTTCATCTACCTAAATGGCAAGCAAAATACATGAGTTATTGGGTCTAGGGACATGTAGAAGCCAATAAGCCTGAAGGCAGATACTGTATGGCATGTCTTTTTATACAAAGATGTCATAGAGGACAGAGACAGGCCCACTGAAGATAGTGCTGGTTGATACCAAAGAATAGTAGCCCAGAACCTTGCTGTGTCTTGTATGGGTAAATGAGGCAAATGTCTACATCACTGGGTTTGAGACACAAGTCTTGTTGATTCCACTCTCAAAATATATCCCTAGTCTTTTCTCTTCTCGCCATTTGCAGTGTGCCATCCACCTTCACTCCCACCTGGAATCGCATCCTATAATCATTCCTGTAGACTCCTAATTGGTCTTCTGTGTCCACTCTTGCCCTTCCAGATTCTTTCCCTGCCTTTCTTTTAGTTCTTGAGAGGTGAGCACCAAGCCACCCTCTACCATCATGTCCCTTACTTGTTTCCTGGCTAACCCCCACTTAATCTTTGTGTCTCAAATGACAAATTTCTTCCCTAACTCCCCAGGTAGAAAGGGACCACTTATTATTCTCTCATAGAACCACTTCTTGGTGTTATTAACACTCAGTAGAGCTTATTATTACATATATCTTGGACTATTTTTAAAGTTATATGTGGTAACAGAGTAAGAGTGACTAAAAAAGGTGAGGGTCACTAACTGACTTTTTTTTTTTAACCTACTGTATTCTCAGTAGCCTAACACAGTATCACATGAATGGTAAAATGGAGAAATGAATGGTAAAATATTCTCCACTTGGGTGAAGGTGATTTTATTCTTATAGTTTAAATCTGCTTACCAATGTTTATGTAATCCTTTAAGTCTCTCCTTAAGTACTGCCTCCTCTGGGGACACCTCCCTGCTTTGACTCTGTGGACAAATTGTTTGTCTTTTTTTACTTCTGTGTCTCTCCACTTTGTAAGCATCCCAGGACAGAGTCATGCCCAAATCTTTCATGTCCACCACACTTCCCTGGCCTAGGGGCTAATGCTTTGTAGATATTTCGTGGTAAATCAATAGCAAAGGATTATATTATTAGTTCTGGTTGATTTAAAACTAAAAACAAAGCAAAACAAAAAGCAAAGTGAATGTCATGAGTTTATCACTGAGTTATAACCCAGTTGATAAACAGTATGTAATTTCACACCCATCTGATCCATCTCTGGTTAATAAAAAACACACAACTGATTTTACATATGGAATATTGAATCTAGGAACACATACAGTGACACCTCGAAAAGCCTCCATCTTATTTGTATTTGCATGTGGCCCACATCCCAATACTCATGTGATTGTTCATTGTGTGATTGAGTGAATAAATGCATGAATGTCTGACTTAGACTGGCTACCTCTTATTATGTTAGATGTTCAAATTTCCCAATGTGGAGATATGAAAGCCATTGTAACTGGAAAGAACTCTGTGGTTGTTATTCATTAATTTTAGTTAACAACAAAAAGAAATATGGAAACAACCAAATTTTACTATTCCCATATATTTCAGAGCTTTTCTCTTTTTGAGGGTATTTTTTGAACACACATAATTGAGTGAGTATGCACTACTCACAACACATTTAATGACAATTACCTTGATTTTTAGAGTAATTAAATTCTGCAATAGCTTATTTGAGTTACTTCTGAGTAACAAGCTACCAAGATAACAATATGATCTGATTCTGTTGGGGTAAACCACCTTATCAGTCCAAAACCACTGTACATCCAAGTCCCCAACTTAAGCCACATTAGGACTTGTAAAAAAAAATCAAAATCACCATGAATCTTTCATTTTTTTCTTAAAAATCTGAACTAGTTTCCTAGACATGAAATTGAAAGGTAGCTGTTATAGGGGAAGAAAAAACTTGTCATCTACCATCTTAGGTTCAGTGACTGGATCTTGTAGATTAAACTGTCAAAAACCGATTTATAGGAGAAAGGTTTATTTCATATGCACACAGAGGACCTCATAGAAAAGAAGTGAAAATTCTAAAAGTTAATTAGACTGGGAGCTTATATACAGTCTTAACAAAGTATAATAAATTATAGGCAAGTGACAAGAGAAAATAAAAGGGATTTAGGCTTCCAGGGGTGGTAAATTGTGGGAAGGTAAATATATGCATATTTCAAATGCATGATAAAGATTATTTAATAGGGTTTGCTATGCAAACTCAAGTCAGTGCTGTCTTCAGTGATGAGTCATTTTCTCTTCCTTGTACAGGAGAGGGGAGGGAGGGCACCTTCACAAAGGGAAAATTATGCCGAACTTTTAGGCAGAAAGGCAGAGGGCAGACAATTTCTTGTACATCTACTATTTCTCAATTGCCTTCAACTCAAAATAATCTTCATGGATAAGTGGCATATTTTGGGGTGGCATATTCTGGTCCCCTTTACTATTTACAGTCTATCTTTTTTTTTTTTGAGTTGGAGTCTCACTCTGTCACTCAGACTGGAGTGCAGTGGCCGCTCCCGGCCACCGCAGCCTCGACCTGCTGGGCTCCGGCAATCCTTCCGCCTCAGCCTTCCAAATAGCCAGAATTACAGGCGCGCACTACCATGCCCGGCTGATTTTTTGATTTATTGTAGAGATGAGGTCTCGCTGCCCAGGCGGGTCTTGAACCCGCAGGCTCAGGAAATCCACTCACCTCAGCCTCCCAAAGGCGCAGGATTACAGGCTGAGCCACCGAGCCCGGCTAGTCTATCTTTTTTATACTTTCCTACTCTTTGCTTTTGGCTTCTGGTGGTAGCCATCTTATACTGCTCTGTCCCCACTTCCGTTACTACAGTTATATACACTTCTTCATTAATAGGCATCCTGCTGTAATTTGTGACTCCATATTTTTTTTCTCTTTTAACCATATGATCTCATCTATCTGTCATGATGTTGTTGTGTCATAAGGGTTTTGAGAATCCTTTTTTTAATTTTATTTTTATTTTTTGGTACCAGTGTTGGACATTTGTGATCTTAAGGAAGAGTGCTCTTCAATATAGTAATTCATTGTCTACCACATCTTCACAGTCTATTGAGCTGAGCATATTTGACTGATTCCCCCAACTGGTCTTGTCCAATATTCCTTGCCTGATTGTTAAAGAATAACCCACCACCACTCTGTGACTAAGTACTAAGTGTAGGGGAAGATTTGTTAGAGCACTCAGACATTTTAGTGCTCTCAAGTCCTCAGATGATTTATTTTTGGTAACTGCCATCCTCTTAGTATTCATTCAGGGAACCACTCAAAGGTATCTCAAAAAAAAAAAATCACTTTGGAAATTCCTTATAGGAGAAAGAAAGGAAGCCTGCAGATGGTAAGGAACTCTGGGATACTGAGGAACTAATCTTTGTCCCTCTCAACACAGTGCTATCATTGACTACACCCCAGAATTTCTGAGGCTCTTGGTAGCTGACTGGACATCAGGGAAAGAAGTCTGAACACTAAGGTTTAAGTCTTTGCTCTGCCCCTCATTGACCATGTGCCTTTATATGAATCACTTTCCTTTACTGAGCCTCAGTTTTGCTACCTCATTAGGTCAGAGGTTATATAAATTATAATATATAACAAACTTAAAATAATGATACTATGAATATTTAAAGTATTTATGTTAATAACCAATGTAGTAATGACTCTGTAACAGAACCCTCACCCTAACCCTAACAGAATTTGCCCACAGTAAGTATTTCTAGATATTTAGTTCTAAAACATTTCTCCATAAATTCTCTGTATCTGGTATGTAGGAGACATTTAATACACTTTGTTGAGTGAATAAAATGTACCTTTCTCTGAGTTCCTGCATTGTTGGTTGAACAACCAAAAATAGTGATAATAACTGCAACTACACTTGTTGAATACTCACTATTGGCCAGGAAAAGTTCAAAGAGCTTGACGCATAACTATATGTCAAGTATATTTCTAGCCAAATGTAACATTGATATTATATTTAAATATAAAAGTAAATATATAATTAATATAAATATATAACAATCTTATGAAATAAATACCATTGCTATCCCTATTTTTAGATGATAAAACTGAGACATTGAATAGTTGAATGACTTTCTCAAATATCCATTCCAAGATATTTCTTTTCAGACTGTTCTTTCTGTAGTAGAATGTAAATGTTTAAAAGTAAAAGCATTAGCTGGGCATGATGGTGCATGCCCATAGTCCCAGCTACTCGGGAAGCTGAGGACAGGAGGTTGAGGCTGCAGAGAGTCAAGACTGAGCCATTGAACTTCAGCCTGGATGACAGAGTAAGACTCTATCTCGAAAATAAAAAAGAAAATCAGTGAGTTATTGAGCATTAAGACATTTATCTTATGCCTGTATATTCCTGGTTTTCCCTTAGCTTAAACTTTGAATGGTGTGATGCTGGAATTCTTTATAATGACCAAGTGGGGATTCCTGACACTATAAAGGCATCACCATATGCTTAGTTCTGAATCAAGTTGGTGAACACATCCAAGGCCCAGATTCTCAGATCTGTGTGCACTGCTATGTTCAGTAAATAGGCTGAGAAAATCCATGAGGCTGTGACCAAAATCAGACTGTGTTGGCAAGCTTGCTTTCTCCCCCCTTAATCATGAAGCCATGGTTATTTGGATGGGAATTTAATCTGTGCCTCTGATTCATTGACTCGTTACTCATTAAACTACCGTTTAATTCTAGATATATGAGTTGTCAGAGCTTTCTCTAAAGCTCCTCTAAACCGAAAATGGATCATGGCAGCATTCAGTGGGGCCAGTTTGACTCATATCAAAAGTGAGCCCAAGCCGGGCTCGGTGGCTCAGCCTGTAATCCCGCGCCTTTGGGAGGCTGAGGTGAGTGAATTGCCTGAGCCCGCGGGTTCGAGACCCGCCTGAGCAGCAAGACCTCATCTCTACAATAAATCAAAAAATCAGCCGGGCGTGGTAGCGCATGCCTGTAATTCCAGCTACTTGGAAGGCTGAGGCGGAAGGATCGCCGGAGCCCAGCAGGTCGAGGCTGCGGTGGCCGGGAGCGGCCACTGCACTCCAGTCTGGGCGACAGAGTGAGACTCCAACTCAAAAAAAAAAAAAAAGAAAGTGAGCCCAAACTTAAAGTGAGCTGCAGCTTGAGGGTTTTCCAGGTTAGGCCAGCAAGTTAAGGCAGCACAGGCTGTTTCAGAGCCCAGCCCTTTCCTCTGTGTCTTGAGATCCACTTTCTGTGTGCTCCCAAAGAATTGCAATATGGTGTTCTTGGAGAAGGAGTCAAATAAACATCTTGTACATTGACTTTCCTTCCTACTGAAGTATCTGTGTCACTCATGGAGGTAGCCAGGGTAGATCATGCTAGTTAAGAACACAGGCAGTGGAACCAGAGGGGCCTAGGTTCAAATGCTTGCTTTGCCACTTAGCAGCTTTGCGATCTGGGGCTGCTTGATTAACACTTCTGTGCCTCCATTTCATCACATATAAAAAGGGGATAACGATAGACTACTCTGTCTGGCAGGGTTGTTGTTAGAGTAACTGAGTGTGTCCTCTCCCAGGGACCTGCCTTTTCCCTTCTCATCTGCTGATTCTGTGGCAGCCAAAGTAGGGTTTCCTGCTGCTACTGCAAGGCAACAGTCTAACATTCATGTATTATTTAGCATGCATGTCATAAGGAAAAGGTTCATACAGGAGCCAGGCTGGTGAAGTAAATGTACAAAGAATAGATGTATGACAAGGGAAGTGGTGGGGTTGGTGACCCATATGTACATGCATGCTAAAGTATTCGCTTCCCAAACTTTAAAAACAACTGATAGCCGAGTGAAACCTGCTAGGAACTGGGAATTCCTTTTCCTGATGCCATTGACAACTCTTTCTTCACTTGCACTCAGGCACGCCAGCAGCAGCTAGAATTACAGCAGAACCCATCTCAGTCTCCCTAGATTTAGAGCACACTCTCCAAGTTCATTGTTACTCACACCTCTGGAGCCTGATTATGCCTGTCCCTTGCTGAGCTAGCACTGCCTCTGTGTGTCCTATGGCCCTGTGGCAGCAGCCTATCATCTAAAAGGGGTTTCTTTTTCTTGGCTGTGCTCGGGGATGTCACTACTGCTAGACAGTGTCAGTCAAGATGAAAGGGACTGTGGAGTCTCAGGTTGAGTCTGATCTAAAAAGCCCCCATCCCCATGAACAGAAATCCTGGCTTGTATTGTGTCTCCTGCTGGGCATTGTTCACTAGCCCACTGTCCTATGTGTACTTAGAGA